>HG995319.1:26763191-27963191 GCA_905333045.1 Lysandra bellargus
GCAACGAAAATACAGAGATCGTTATAGGATCTCTTTTCTGGAGCAGTTTGGCCGTTTCGTATTGAACTAACAAGTTAGGAAAATGCGAGTAGTTCGGAATTGTAAAATTTCTGGCAAGTCTCCGCGGCGGCCACTTGAAATATGATAGGGATGATATCGAGGGTGATTAGCTTAGAAAGGGCTTAAGGGTCATTTGTTATTGGGATAAAAGTATTGATTTTGGGAGAAAGTAGTTTATGTGTTTTTTCTATGGCCTTAAATTTCTGGCTTTTGTAAGGTTAAAGTTCCATGATACTTTAATATATTGGTTCACTTCAATCACAAGCAACCAATTAATTGAGTAAACATGGTTTGATCATTTAATAGTTTATTAAGGCGTATAGTTGAAGAGAATACGATTCGCTTTCTAAGAAACCAGCTCGACATATCAAGTCAAATAGATATCTTAGAACTTAGTAGATCGATCATTAAAGAGTATACGTCTTAACGATATAGAATTTTCACAAAATGTTATGTTTTTATGTCATGTTCATTAAAAATAACTTTTCACCGTATAAGTATTATATTCCATTCTAGTTTATAATTTAGGAGGGTCGAAAGAACCACAAACTTTTTTTGTATTATCATACTATAATTTATTATCATTTAAACCAGTATAAAATCTATAAGTTTCCCATGTTCAACAACAACAACAAGTTCAACTTACACGTTGTACATAAAAATAAATGTGATACCCTCTACATTATGATATCGTCTAGAATATAGTTTTCCTAGGTTATGTCATCATAGAAATAGGAGCCCACACCTGCCGTGCTAGCATACGCCAACGAGAAAATTTTGTCTACATGTTTTCTCGATGTTAACTGGTTTATCTCTTCATCTCTATCAACCCTAACATGACATGTTTTCTCGTGTAGATCTGTCGTCAAATCTATCGACATAATGTCAAAAAATGATTTTGACATTATGACGTTATCGACAATATCGACGAGAGTGAGATATCTACGAGATATCTCGTTGGCGTATGCTAGGGGGGCTGCTCCTAGACTGAGATATCAGAACGTGTACACTGTACACTGTACATTGTATGCCAAAGCCACCAGCCTTATTACAGGTTGGTAAGGTCGAAATAGGCGCAGTGATCCACTCAGCTACTGTACATTGTATTGTACAGTCTTTAGAACATTATATCGGGCAATATTTTTTTATTATCCTTTATTTATTTTATTTCATGTTTTACGAAGATAAAGAGATTTTGTATTGTGGTTATTACACCTGTTTATCAGTTTGTTGCTAGTATGTTATATTTCGAAATTTTGTCGAATATCAGTAATAGCTTACTATTACTTCTCAGTATAATTTTGATTGTTTTGATTTTTATTTAAAAGTAACGCAAAATTAGAGTTTTAAAAGTACATCAACCGTTTCTGATTTATACGCAGATAAAAATAAAAAAGAAACATTAGGAAAACATGAACAAAGATATAATAAAGTCAAATTCGATGTTTAAACTCAAGTTTCACCGTAAGATGGCTTCCAAGGGACAAGGAACAACAAAATCGCGCGTCAATCTCGGAAACTTTTTTACTCCAAAAGAAACAACTGAATGCTAATAAAACGCTATAAACACGGTAGCGTCAACAGAAAGAGCCGTCAAAGTTTTCAAACACAATAATGCAATAAGGATTACATCACGCGAAAAATAAATGATTCCGATGTCTCTTTTTCGGCGATGGCGTGACACTTAAGTTGTCGGGGAGATATTAGAGGATATATAAGAATTCCGGGCGTAGGAAAAATAAATTATCACAGGAAAAGCTTATGTTGGCTTGCGACGCTTCGATATTATGCCCCGTCTCACGGCCCCATCACGTTCAGGATTAAAATGTAAATACTTGTAAATATTTACATTTGTTCGAGCGTTTAGATATAGATAGCATCTTTATCGTATAATCCTTACAGTTTTTTGTTTCAGATTTATTTTAATATAGACTTTCGGTGATTTATAATTGATATTAAAGTATGTTTTGTTTGACGCCGAAATTAAACCACCCGAAAATGCAATGGAAGATCTTAGAGCGTGTATCTAGCTTCAACATGCTCTTCCAAATTACATCATAATACAGGCCGTATTTGCCTCTACGTTGGCTCATAATGTACCAATAAATGTTGGCTCATAATAAGTGATCACGAATCATTTGTCCGTGATCATAGCTTGAGGGAAGACGCCTCACGAATTTTAATTTTAAAATATTTGATTAATATCCGAATATAATATCCGAAATGAAAAACGTGTTCGAATATAGACGCCAAATAATATTCTTTTAAAGCGTCTTGATGCGTAACGTTCCTCGGGTTCTTTGTTGCCTTTTAGAATGTACGAATCGAGTTGGCCGCGGATGACGTCATGAGATCTGGTAGGTACACTTTTCTTATTTCCAATGTGTAAATGAGACGGCGATATTTTGGATGATATTAGAGCGAGACAGTTGTATTAAAAATTCCAAATGGTTTTTACAAAACTTTGCGCGGTAATAACATGGCACTGACTGATTTTATGCCTCAATCATGATTTTTAAATCAAATATTGGGGACATTAAAAAAAGAAAGTGATACGAAAACAGAAACTATTTTGCTAACCATCCCACTTTTAGGTATAGAAATTATGGCGGCTCCCGAAAGAGTAACCTGAACTCAATATCTATTCAAATCCATGAATACATCGACCGTTGTGTTCGGAATGGTAACGCACAAATATTCTCCATTAAATGGATTTTTCGTCAACTCTTCATCCATGGAATTTGCAGAAACTTTGACGTATTGTTTTTTGAATATGTCGAATATTTTCGTCGGAATTGTTTCGAGGAATGTGAATGTGATAATTGTGCAGTTGCAGGTGAGAAATGTTGTCGTGACTAAATTATTGACATGTTGAAAATCCATACTAATATTATAAATACTAATATTATAAATGCGAAAGTGTATTTGTCTGTCTGTCTGTTACTTCTTCACACCCAAACCGCTGAACCGATTTTGCTGAAATTCAGCATGGAGATACTTTGAGTTCCGGGAAAGGACATAGGATACTTTTTGTTCCGAAAAAATGTATCCCCGCGGGATAAACGAGTTTTGGCGCAACGGAGTTGTGAGCATCATCTAGTGTTCTATAATACCTTTACTGTACTCGGCGAAACATGGCGGTAGCGGTCATTGACTCCCTGTCAAAAACTTGTCATTTTCTATAATATAAACCGCGATTGACAATGAAGTGTCAGATGTTGTCAATCGCGGCTTTGTTTGTATAGAAAATGACATGTTTTTGACAGGGATTCAATGACCGCTACCGCCATGTTTTGCTGAGTACAGGATGTTTCGTTGTTTCTCTCGGGTGAGAATAGATTGATCAAAGACACAGATTTTTGGCAAACTGTTTTACCAGAGTAGAGAGAACTAAGGAGTACCTCGACTCTCAAACAAACGGGTGAATATACGCGAGTTGGGCGCGAATGTCACTTTCAATATGATTCACAATACTTAGTAACCTGACCTCCATTATACAAGTACGCTGGACTTATGATACCCTTTGAAATTATAGATATTTTTTGTGCCTATTTGAAGCGGAATCAGCGCCAATGTAGGGGAAGAGAATATCTAACGTAAAAATGACGCTTGAAAGCTGCCATATGGCGCTGATAGCAGTTATAGTGAGAGTACTTGGAACTAATACTAGTGATGAGAACTGTTGTTATTGTTTGTGGTTACGTCAAATTTAGTTCTCTCCCCATAGGGGGCGCTGATTCCACTTCAAATAGGCACAAGTAGCAATGGCGCGCACCGGCCGATATGACATACTACGTCAAACATGTTTTCAAGATCTCTTCTGAGTCGGCCTACTCGTTAGCTGTTCTGTTTACTCTGGTTTACCCTCACTCAAAAAGACAAATTTTATTACTGTAGTTGGTTAACGTCAAAACATGAACTAATCAATACTTTTTATACTGTTGAACGCATAAAACTACAAATAACAAACCTTAGAAACTCGATAGTACTCGAGTTTTTAACTTTTCATTATTTAGCTTACAAAAGTAAAAATTTCGCATCCAAAATTTTAACTTTAATAAAACAATAATCGTAACATCTTCAGACTACTTTTCAAAAACATTTTATTAATTCTTGAACAAAAATGCAAGTTTGTAAGAGGCGACTTGTAAAATATTTCCATCCACTCTCTTGCATTTCTAATATTCTTTGTAACGTTTCAAAAGAGTTTTCATATCAAAGATGTGCAACCAAAGGTTAGCACAAAATATATTTCGATTTGAAGGTATTTGTGTCTTTATAGATTATAGGTGTTTGTGTATATTTTAGAAATTTGGAAAGTAAAACTTTTGTGACGTACAGTAAGACGAAACTTAAAGCGTATGTAAGTGACAATTTATTTGAATTTTTGTAGGTCAGTAAAATAATCGCGCCGGCAAAAAGTCGTAGTGCGTTCTAGCACTTCTATCTCTGAGAAAGAGCGCTTACATCGCCTCGGAAGTCAGTTAAAATCTCAACGATTTCAAGCGTACTATTGGGTCATGGACGTTTATTTAATAAAAATACAAAGTCGAGAACAATACAGGTGCTCGAAATGGGCTCAACCGAAAAGTATAAGCCCGGAGTCATACGGCTCAATATTAAATGATTTATGTACAGCCTGGCTATACTTGTCAACGGTTTATAAAGCCCGAACTGTTCTGATTTATTAAAATCTTTCCCGACGAAATTCGCCCATTATTCTTCCGATGAGTGTGAAAAATTCAAAGTTAAACTAACGTTTTTTCTTTAGGCGTGAAATTTGTATTTAATTGCGTTTGAAATGGCTTCACCCTCGTAATTTTAGTATTAAGTTGCAATCGCAATCTACTGATAGGTCTCAGTTAAATTATTTTAAAGTTTTGTCCCTTTCTTACTAACAAGCAATAAACATAAGCTATTCCATAATATTATGTCAGAGCTTGTCAGTAAATGGAGGAAAACCTGTAGAGCGCTTACTGACGAAACGATACTGTCGTCGACAATTAGTGTAAAAAAAAACAATGAAAAAATCTAGCGACTATCGTCAACGCGTGCCGCCGATTGCCGTCGACGTGCGCCGTCGACAAGCGCCGTTCGTCTATACTCTATAAGAATTCAGTGTTGTGTGTTTGACTCTGTTTTGAGTAAGAATTTAAACACGAATAAAATGTCATTTTCTAGAAATGATTCCTAGCTAGATCGATTTATCGCCCCCGAAACCCCCTATATACTAAATTTCATGAAAATCGTTGGAGCCGACTCCGAGATTCCGATTATATATTTATGTTACTGTAAAAGCTCGAACTGCAGTAAATCCTAAGATTTTCTAGTAAAACCTAAGATCTACCAATCCCTAATGGTAAATGTCTGAAAAGGTTTGCAAATCTACCATATAGTTGGTAAATCTTAGTATTTACAGTAATGGCATGGTATATGTTGAAAAAAAAACGGCCAAGTGACAAATTTTTAACATTACCCAGCCAGAGTTGGGTAGAACTAGGTGAGTATGGGTAAACCCCGAATTAAAATTTATTTTTCTTATTATTCGGGCTTTACCCAAAAGACTTGGGTACTACTAAGTCAACCCGGGTAAACCTAGGTTTACTCCACCTTCTAGCATTACCTGTAATATATCCATATTTTAGACAAGGTTAGGTTATAACTTATAACAGATAATTTCAGTAATATTCACCATAATATTTTGGTCAGAAATTGAGAATTAATGAAATATTCAGTAGTACAAACTTTTGAATAGTAAAGAAGGCACATAAGTAAAAGTATCTTTTATTCTTCAAGTGTCACTAAAGTTGGTTGTTTTATAAAACAAGACACAACTTCAGCGACGGAGTAATCATGGTTATGTAACTTTTGTTAGTTTTCAGTTTCGAAGGCTTTTGTACGAAATTGCAACACAATATCTTGTTTGTTTCTGACATAATGTTATAAGTATTAAATTGTATATCAATAACTTATATAAATATTGAAAATTGTATCAATACATTATGTTAATCAAATTGGACGTCTATTGATATTGGCTTATTAACATAAAACTCTTGCAATAATAGTGAGGGAGCCCTAGAACAAATTTTTTTGTGATTACTAACAAGCTAATTTTTTGTGAGTAGCTACATTTTGATAAGACGAACATCATTTTAATTTTCGAAAAATCTCGACAGTGATAGAAAGGATTTCATACTTTGACTTGATGGTCCTAAAATATGGATTGTTTTATTTGTAGGACTAGGCTACTCTTGAATTATATAACTATTAACCTACCAATATACAAAAAATCAGCTGGTTAGGGTTCCGTTTTAGGGTACAGTAGTCAACCAAGTTTTGTCGATTCAACGGAAGGTTTGCAGGTCATAATGCCTCGGAAATACTGCTGGCGATTTAGTTAACAGAAAATTATGAGACAAACGTACGGTGAAAGACTGCCACTTATCAAAGCGATGAGAATGGTATATAATAATACGGTATATACACGGTACGGTACGGTACGGTAATAATACGGTGGAGAAAAATATTTGCTTCAGGCATAATTCCGATAATATGACATTCGTCTGAACCGGTGGTAGGCATCATGTAGACTTTCAGAAAATATTTGCAAAAATTTACTCTGAATAAAAAAAATCAGTTATACTTTGTTCGTTCTAAGATGATATGGGTGACAGTTCTCATATTCCTTGCTACGGATTTTTTTTACAAGAAAACAAAAAAAATCAGAATGTAATAAATTATATTCCATCTACAAAAATAAATGATTCCTGTAATTGTAAATGAATAAAAATGAAAAGTTGCTAAATGCTAACTTATTGATATAAAATTATAAATATTAACTTTGAAATAGGAGTATAAAATTATTGTTACGAAAATATTTGAAAAATGTCAGATGCATGAAACGGAACTTATGTCAATAGAGATTGACACAGTCGAATCGAAATCAAATCGATAAAAAAGGGCGGCCATCTTAAATCGCCGGCGTCACTCTGAAACATCAGTACGAAATCGATAATTTCGATTGCAATTCCTTTACGAGGTGATTCGATATTTTTAAATTATTCGATTAATTTTTTTAGGTAACTTCCCTACTATTGTCAATTATAATGTGTCACGCATATCATCATAAAACGAACAAACTATAGTAGAGTTTGAGTCTGTTTTATTTTTAGTAAAGAATATCTGTGGCAGATATCCCGTAAAGCTATGAATATGTATGGTATATTATATTCGGTACTGATAGCCTATTTGTTTCGCAATCGTGGTTTTCGATCAAGGACAATGGCCTTAAAATTCATAATGTAAAATCAAAGTGCAGACACATAATATATCTCATACATCATTAAATATTTAATTAAACCTACGTTTGAAAAGGCATTGTAACGCGAGCCAAGCCTAGTTAAAGGAAAAATTAATCGAATCGCGAAAACGTTGTCAAATCAAATAGAGAGAACAATGCCATTGTTCACCAAGACGAACTAGTATGGAAGTAATTTTAGAATGATGTGGATTTTTTTTTGAATTGGAAGTGGAACACTTAGGCTTCAGTCACGAAACCAGCGGGCAGCGAGGCGGGAGTGGCGCGTTCTAATTCATAATATGGAAAATAGATGACACCCGCAACTCCGTTGCGCCAAAATTCGCTTATCGCGTGGCAACCGTATATACATTTTTTTTGGGATAAAAGTATCTTATGTCCTTTGTCGGAACTCAAGTAGGTATGTACATACCAAATTTCAGTAAAATCAGTTTAGCGGTTTGGGCGTCAAAAGGTAAGAGACAGACAGACATATACACTTTCGCATTTATTATATTAGTATGGATGGTGCTCGAAAACAGCGGCGCGTCGAGCGGCTCGCCGCGTACTAGAACGAGCCGCTCCCGCGCCGCCACCGCTCCCGCCCCGCTCCCCGTTGATTTCGAGACTGAAACCTTCTTTATAGAATCTCCGGGTTTTTATTATATTCTATCTGTTACATGGAATTTCGCAATAATGACTCGAATAAACGATTATCAATTCGGTACAAAGGTTAGAAAAAAGTTATTATCTTTACCTGACCTGCGTTTATATGTATTTGTACATAACAAAACAAAGTGGATAATAATTTTGGGTGTGTGTGTGTGTTATAAAGAGTAAATTTTACTTTTGTATCATGGCGCTGGGGCGCTTGCCCATACGGAGCACAAAAATTTTTGCTCTTTCAGCGTTGCTACTTTCACAGAGAACTCGATATAGAGGTACAAGGAATAAATACACACCTAAAGTTTTATAAATTTGTTTTGTTTCATTCTGTGTAATATGTACTTATAACATAAAATTATGATTTGGCACGCTTAAAACCGAAACGGATTTGAGCTTGAAAGGTACAGTAGGTATCTCTGGCATATTTGATAGCATCAGGATGCTATCAACTTGCCTCGTGTTGACTTTTATACGTGTGACGTAAATACTGTGTTTTTTTTTTTAATAATTTTTATGTTTACCTGGGCTAATTATGGCAGTCTAGATATTTTTATATTTTTATTGCGATCTAACTAATATTATAAATGCGAAAGTTTGTCTATCTATCTGTCTGTATGTCTGGTTGTTTGTTTATTTGTCTGTCTATCTGTCTGTCTGTCTCTCTATTAACTCTTCACGCCCAAACCACTCAACCGATTTTGCTGTGGTATGGATAATGGATATACTTTGAGTCCCGGAAAAAGACATAGGAAACTTTTTATCCAGAAAAATTTACAGTTCTCATGCGATAAGATAATCTTTTTATATAAAATAAGGGGAAAATGAGCAAACGGGTGACCTGATAGAAAGCAGCTACCGTCGCCCATGGAATACTACTCCATACTCGCAGCATCAGAAGAGCTGCAGGTTCGTTGCCGGCCTGTTAAGAGGGAATACGCTCTCTTCTTAAAAGATTTGCAGGTCGTATAGGTCCGGAAATACTGCTCGTGACAGTTTGTTCCAGAGTTGTACTGTGCGCGGCAGAAAGTTACGCGAAGAACGCACGGTGGAAGACTGCCACAGGGCAGGGGCAGACTATCAAGGGCATCGGTGTCGGGGCGTCGTCTAATTAATACAGGTATAATTTTTTCGGTAGTGCATTATATTTACAAGACACAAAAATGTCCTTTACAAGCTTATTAGCTGTTTTAACTGCAGCTGATGTAAAAAGAAGAATATTACACCTTTTAGACAGATTGGAACAACCTTTCAGAACAGAAAATAATTCTTTCATGGAACTCGCCTCAGGTCCCGGAATTTTCGTTAAAATCTCTGTGGTAGTTAGTGAGCCTGTGAATTTAACGAATATTTCGTAGACATTCGAAAAAATAGCAATTTGTTAATTTAATTTATGTGTTCAAAATTGAAATTTTGAAGATCTATAAACTGTAGTTTACCATTATTTGCCCTTTAAAGTTTAACTATAGACTTACGAATAATTTTATTTAGACTTTCTCAGCAATCAAAGATTTTTTGGGTTAACCGAAAAATTATACGACTGTGATAATAATAATAATTAGCATAATATTACTGAATAATTAATGAACCATTAAAAGGGCATAGACAAATCGTGGATACTATCGAAATTAAAATACTTAATTCGCACGCACGAAGTTCGCTTATTAGATATCAACTACGATAACATGGCGCGCCCCTCCAAATTACTGTTTCAATGTGTGTAGTCACATCCTTATGAAAGAGTTTGTATGTAGTAAGTATTCAACCAATCACAGTACACGTAACATTTCAGTTAATGTCACTTATTACCAAGATTTTTTGGTCAACTAATCATAACTAGCCTACCCCGCAAGACAACGCACTTCAAACGTTTTGAATTTTGGAGGGGCGCGCCATGTTATCGTAGTTGATCTCTACATTGTAATTTGTCAATGGAAAAGTTTATAAAAGTGCAAACAATTCCTTTATTCCACACCATTAATCCGCGTGGAAATCAGCTATTTTGTTGTTTAATTACTCATAACTAATAACAGACGCCCGCCGGGGTTCGCACTCTGTCGTTTACTTATTTTTCCGACGGTACACTGAATAGAGTTCTCGTTTTGCCGACGGTACATCGAAGTCGGTGTTCTCATAAATAATAACTTCATGCATATACAATGAAAGCGCTTCTTTTCTGTCGACGTCCATTCATAATTTCAAAACGTACGCGGATATTATTAGACATTTTTGCTTTTGTTAGATCATTATTATCCGTGGTAACGGCTTATAATAATAATTTTGTTTGTGATATTTTCACGCAACTGCACGCCTAAAAGAAATGTTACATGGATTAATCTTTATAACTTACCTCTGGTTTGGTCCCTTGAAAATAAAGCTTTAAATGTTCCTGGGTAACCAACAATAAGATTTTGATTTTTTAGACTTTTATTCTACCTAAGCCTTATGATGGTTGTCTAGAAGAAACTGCTAAAAGCGGTAAGTCACCGATTTCACACAAAAATAACTTAGCTAGTTATAATTTGTGTGAAATCGGCGCCTTACCGCTTTGAGCAGTTTCTTCTAGATAACAATCATAACGTTTAGGCCGAAAATTCTTATAACAGCCGTTACAACGGATAATAATGATCAAACAAAAGCAAAAATGTCTAATAATTTATACTATGCCATGTTTTCTACGTATATTTATATTTTTTTAACTAAACAAAACAAAACGTCGTACACTTACATGCACAGAAGTCCCCATCAAACAGCATTTGAAGGGATCATAGAAACAAAAGGCCTATCAGTAAGCCCACCCGTATGCCATTATTGTGATTTAGACCAGTATTGAATGTGGGTCGGTAAATTAGATCCCAATCAGCTGGAAGCCTCTATTAGTTACAATCACCTACCGTAAGGGTTATACGATATCGTTTTAATAAGACTCTTAAGAGAGGTAGAAATGGTTGAAGACTAAAGAAGAAAAGGGGGAAAGTAAAAGAGGATATAAGAAAGAGCAACCATTATCTCATTTTCGCGTTATCTAGAAAATGGTTTGTTGCAGACTGAAAAAGAAATGAGGTAAATAAAGGAGAATTACAGTGGAGGGAATAAAAGGAAATATTCTTAGAGTTAGATCTTCCAGACGCAGTACAAAATATAGATAAATAATTAAAGCAAAAAAAAAAAAATAGCGATATAAAATATTATTGACGATGCAGGTTCTAGCTAAAAAATCTTTTTTCAGATTCGCTTTTTTTAAATCGAGCTAAACCTTTTAAATTTGTTTATATATTCAAACCGGTCATGTAAATAATCGAAACTAACGCAAAAAATACTCAATTTATCCTTCGATCGGGGATTCTTGGAAATCTATTGTTATTCTATTGTTGTGGCGGTCGCCGGTGTCCTTATGGAGGTTGGTAGGTTAAAATGCATAGTGGAAATATTGCAAGAATACTATTTTTTTACTTTTGCTACTTTAATTTTACTACTTTAAAACATTTGAAAATGTAAAATCCTTACGTCCGTAACAAAATAATACGAGTAAAATCAATGATTGTTAAATGTAATCGCGCAAACGACTAGCGCTAATGAAGTCGTGTTAGTGCAGCCCGATTGGCGACACAATAAAATAAAACTAATTTAACAGAAATAGAGTATTGCACTTGCTTTTTGAAATGGAACTTCTTTAGGCGTATCGAGTGTGAAATATAATTTGTGATGGATTTCATGTGGATAGAGAATCATGGCCGCAATTGTAAGCTGATGACTAATCATTATTTTGAAGAAGAGTTTGACAGAAAATGAATAAAGTTTATGACAAGGACTTCATGAAATTAAAATTAATTGTTTTATTAAGTCTCTCTGTAGAGATAAACTACGATAACATGGCGCGCCCCTCCTAAATTCAAAACGTTTGAAGTGCGTTTTTAAAACGTTTGAAGTGCGTCTTGCGCGGTCTGCTAGTTATGATTAGTTGACCAACAAATCTTGGTAATAAGTGACATTAAGTGAAATATTACGACTACTGGTTGATTGGTTGAATACTTACTACATACAAACTCTTTCATAAGGATGTGACTACACACATTGAAACAGTAATTTGGAGGGGCGCGCCATGTTATCGTAGTTTATCTCTACGTCGTAAGAGCGCACAAAACTTTTAGATCGCGATAGACATATAGCAATCTGTCTGATAATAAAAGCTCATCGTGGGCTATCTAACACTGAAAGAATTTTTAAATCGGACCAGTAGTTCCTGAGATTAGCGCGTTCGAGTTAGCCCTTTCAAATAATTTTTCCCGTTTTTTCCACATTTTCCTCTATTTCTTCGCTCCTATTAGTCTTAGCGTAATAAACTATAGCCTATAGCCTTCCTCGATAAATGGGCTATCTAACACTGAAAGAATCATCAAAACCAGTTGCGTAGTTTTAAAGATTAAAGGGAACAAAGGGACATGAGGGAAAAAAAGCGACTTTGTTTTATAATATTATGTACTTATATATTTTTGTTTATCGGTCTTAATATTGCGCGTGACGTTTTCGCTTCTGCAGTGCAACCTTTTTGTTTTTTAAATACTAATAATAATAAATACTAATTCCATGTGATTAAGGGCTTGATTTACCACTTCCTGATAAAGTGCCGGATAGGCTATCCACAACTTATTTGACAGATTATCCATACTCTGTTAAGTTAAGCTGTAGATAGCCTATCCGGCACTTATCAGGAAGTGGTGAATAAACAGGCCCTAAGTATAATAAAAATCGGAAACTTATATTATAATATCATAGATCATAACAAAACATTAGAACATCAACTTTGTTAAAGTTTCAACAACCAATGACCGTTCTACAGGAAAATAACACGAAAAAACATGTAATTTCATTTGATTGAAACCTTACAAGTGTAATGTAAAATGAATCCTGATCACGCTGGTAATTTGATTACAACACCATGTTTCACGGAGATTTGTATAACTAGATGACGCCTGCAACTTTGCTGCGCCAAAAGTGGATTATCGCGCGGGAACAAAAGTTTCACTGTTCCTCCTTGTCTGTAAATCTGTCAACTCTTTGAGCTGCTGCGTAAAAGATTTGTGTAAAAACAAAAGAATTTAGAAGACATAAAATTATAGTTGTCATCCTGGAAAAATGCACAATTTTTGACTACTACTAACTAAACAAAATGTTTTGTTCATTATCGCGTGGGAACTGTACATTTTTTGGGAAAATAAAGTGTTCTACGTCCTTTCTCGGGACTCTAAGTATCTCCATACCAAATTTCAGCAAAATCGGTTCAGCGGTTTGGGCGTGAAGAGGTAGCAGACAGACACTTTTTCGTATTTATAATATTAGTATGGGATCTGTTCGAGTGATTTTAAGTGACTCTTAAGTTATATCGATAAACTTACACTGTATTTAACTTTTGTGTCTTTGTTTGTCAGTGTCTTGTATCTTTTTTCTAGCACATTGGAAAAGAAACAAATTCACATACAAGCGGATCTTGTAATTGTATTTTTTATAACTGGGCTCTCGTATTTTATGTCCATGGATATTCATTAGGTGATCCGACTGCTCGTTTAACCGTTTTGTGATCGCGCTTATTACCATACAAAGGCAATGTCACGTCTCACATAAGCAAGATATATTTTCCGGTCTGATCGTGACTTCACGCTAAATTCCAGCATCATCTTAATTCAGACGGGGATTGTGACAAACAAAAGCAACATAATCTGCGAAAAATTATTTCTAGCATGTGTTATATATTGTAACAGTTTCTTCTCTTATCCATACTTCCACACTAATATTATAAATGCGAAAGTGTGTCTGTCTTTTTGTCTGTCTGTCTGTCTGTTGCCTCTTTACGCCTAAACCGCTGGACCGATTTTGCTGAAATATGGCATGGAGATACTTTCCCGGGACTCAAAAGTCCCGGGAAAGTATATAGGATACTTTTTATCCCGGAAAAATGTATGGTTCCCGCCACGATAAACAAATTTTGGCGCAACGGGTTGCGGGCGTCATCTAGTATTATTATATATTTTATAAGACTGTACATGATGTTAAACATGAATTGAATTTCTTTTGCAACGAAGTTCCTAATCGCGCATTGCGAAGGGGGTTAGATGGAAAAAAATAAGACCAAAAGTTGGAACGACATCTTTTGGTCTTAATTTTTCTACAGTTGTAAGTCTTTTTGCTATAGTTGTAAGCCGTGCGGCGTGTGCATGTTTCTTTCTCTCTCATAGAAAGCAAACTAGTAATTATCTAATATTTTCGTTTCATCCCGGTTTCCCTTGACACCTCTCCAGTTTTTTTTATCGAATATTCTAAAAATTAGATTTCGAATAATTGAAAACATCGAATAGATTTTAATGTTTGAAACAAATTCACGGGGTCCATACACATGCACTTCTTCCAGGTTTAAAAACCGTTACTCTTTAAGGAATAATTTACTTTATAAAACTGCATAGAATTAATATTAAACCGTCGATCGCCAATTCCTGGAAATCTTTTGTTATCGCGGCCCATATGGGCCTTACGGGGCTTGATGGGTTAATCCATTTGATTCTGTGTTACGGTAATCGAGCAAAGACAAAGCATGGACAAGAGTGAGCTTGGAAAGCAATTACAAATTTTTTTTAAATGCCAACTACTTACAACTTTTCGGGACAAAAAGTATTCTATGTCCTTTCCCGGCAAATTTCAGCAAAATCGGTTCAGTGGTTTGGGCCTAAAGAGGTAACAGACAGACAAACAGATACACTTTCACATTTATATTATTAAGTATGGATTTTTAATAGTTGGCTTGAAGGTCTCTTCTGAAGTTGAAGAACTCTGAACGCGTCGTATTATAGAGGTATAGAGGAAATTTTGAACACAGAATAGGCTATTCAGGTATAATACCATCTTGCACGGTTTACACTAAGCAATAATAATTAGCACGTAAGTCCCTATTGTTTCGCCAAGCTGTTGCAGACGATAAGGTAGAACACTTCAGAATAAGCTGTGAATATCACAGCCATACAGAGAACAAAAATCTATATTAAGTAGATTATACAAATTACAATTATACATGCTATCCGAGAAATGTATTCATTAGGTTATCAACGTTATTTGGTCAGCTTATATTAAGTTATATTAATTAATTCGTAAGTCTACCTATGAATCAATTTTATAATAAGTCATCTTGTTTAATAAAATACTTTTATTTATTACTAAATAAAATCAGACTCATGCACGAACTACTTACATAATATAAGCAATTAATTAGATCAAAACTCCTTTTAATATTTATTTTAATCTGGTTTCGTATAATTGCCATCGTAAATTTGTCAAAGCAGTGCGTGATCATTGTTTAAACATAATATAATATATTATTTATGGCTGGTTTACACGTATTACGTAGATAAGTAGTAACTAAATTCTAATTGTCATCTAGCTTAGGACTTACTAAATTTTAACTTGCTACTTGCTACTAAATTTTGTTTACACGCAATTAACAACTTAAAATTAATTTAAAATTTAGTTAATTACTTATCTACTTAATACGTGTAAACCAGCCCTTAGGTAGTAGATACGATTTAGGAGTTAAGGTTGATGACAGTAAACAGGCAAACATATAAGCAATATCTAGTTAATTTATATACCTTAAAAATACTTAAAAATATATAAAAATGCAATTCCAGCACATTTAAAACCCTCATTAAACCTAACATTAAAATCTTTACAACCATTTAATATAATAAAACACGTTGAACACTTTGAATGTATTTAAGCGTTTTGGCACGGACTCCAAATAAAATTTAAGTATGTGGCTAAAAGGCTTATAAGACAAAAACTCGTATCTATTATCCTGTGAAATTAACATTACTGTTTCTTTGATGTTGACTATGTTATGTTTATCTACGATTTTTGGATTTTACATCGTCTTTGCAATCATCCATTAATAATCATAATCATATTTTATTTGCTCAAAAACATGAGTACATGGGTTGTTACAGTTATTGTTACATTGCAGCATGTTTTGCTATGACACTATCGTGCAAAATTGAAAAAGAAACATTGTTAAATTAGTACTTAAACATGCGTTTCAGTAGCTATGCAGCAATTTGCCAATTTACGATTTACTTTAAAATAATAATAAGATATTTGCAGCACAATGTATTTGATAACATAATTATTGTCTGTCTC
This sequence comes from Lysandra bellargus, assembly GCA_905333045.1. NCBI lineage: Eukaryota > Metazoa > Arthropoda > Insecta > Lepidoptera > Lycaenidae > Lysandra > Lysandra bellargus. The sequence continues at coordinate 26,779,390 of HG995319.1, forward strand.
GTTGTAGTAGCTAAACTATGCACCAATTTCGCAAATTTTGATGGTTTTTAGTTTATAAACGTACTGGCCAATCATAAAAATGGCATAGTTCAGTAAACCATTCCCATTACGTAATAAATACTCTTCTGATAAACTATTGTTTAAATTCTATTGTAACGTGAATCCAAATCACACGTACTGAGACAATAGTTGGTGCAAAATTTCCGTCTTTCTCAAAACTGTGCAGTGTACATCAAACGAAAAAATAATTATAGTAATTGGACCTCATTTTGTCTTTTATTGCAGCTACATACTTTGGTTAAAGGAATGAAAGAACCTCTAAGTAATTTACCTCTAAGTAAATTAAAATACTTAGGGTCTAGCACAAAGTAAATACTGCTAGAAATAGCTGTAACACTTAAATATTAGAGATTACATGAATAATTATAATTTACCTTTAATAGTGTGCAAAAGTGCAAGTAATATTAAGTGATTTGTTTTCGAATATAAAATTAACTTTTGATGAATTTTAGTGCAGAAACGGAACATAGGACTACTTTTTGAAAAGTCTATTAAACAGGTTTATTTAATTCTAGTTGTATATTATATAGTGTTTTGTTTTGGTGACACCAAAATAACCTTAAAATGTTTGTCTGCAAAACTTGACCTACACGACACAAAGGTGTGTAAACATTCACACAAATACAACTTGGCACACAAATAAACCATCTATATTGTGAATCGTATACATATATTATGTACAGGCCAATGTCATATGTGATAACGGTCCCAGACCCATTTGAAGGGTATCCAATAATTCATTACATTAGATTAATGAAACTTCCCCAAACCCTAATAATTACGGCCAGTCATAAAATTACTGTAAGCCCTTCTAGTTTATTGCTCAATATCGGGAGGAATTTTAAATCTTATTACAATGTTATTTGCGGGCTACGGCTATGTACTTTCAAAGAGTTGTGTACGTTTCATACAAAAAGCTTTTGATACAAGTGGGAAATTTTGCTATAGTCCTGTGGTTCTCAAACTTTCTTGGTGGCGGAACACTTTTAAAGGTCAATCCAGACCGCAACGCGACGCGTAGATGCATTTCTAAACTTTTATGGATTTGGCAGACTTCAATTGCGTGAGACGATAACCAAATCTGTCAATTCAATACAAAAGACATGGATACTCGTTGCGTTGCTGTCTGAATTGACCCTAGGAAGTGATATTTTTGACGGACCCTCCAATAGAATGTCTTTTCTCCATGTCTTTGCATGACTTGTCTCCCCTGGTGTCTTCGCTTGCGGAGCCGCCACAAAACCTTTGAGGAGCCCCAGGACTTCGCGGTGCACACTTTGAGAATAGCTGATATTTGCATGTAACTTGACCTGATTTTTGAAGTGAAAACCTCTTTAACGTTGTTGTAGTTTTTGGGATGGGTAAAAATAAGAAATGTTTGCCTAAGCGCAGTGGCGGCCTAACCCATTGCGAGGCCCTGGGCTGCAGGTCCCTGCGGGGCCCTTTGTCTTACGAAAAAATACCTTCATCTTTATTTATAATAATAATTATCCTTCCAATTATTAGAATCTCAAAACGTGTATTGTTTATGTGAGCGTCTTTATAAGAATATTTTATTCTTACAGGAGAGAAAATTTAATGTTCCTAAAGAGTTTCCTTTTAGGCTAATTTGAAAAGATTAAATATTAAAATGCTTGTAAAATTTAACAATGGCTTCTGTAGTTGAAATTATAAATAGACGTAAGCATATTGTTAGCTCAAGTGGCTTAGTCATAATAACTCAGAGAGAGAGAATTGAGAAAGTAAAAAAGAGATAGCAATATAGAAATACTATAACTATACAAAAACTATGCTATTAACAATGATACTATATGAAAATCTCAAAGCAGATATGTTACTACCGCGCGCGTTTAGAAGATTCTAAAACGGCCCAATTGGGTCGTCTTTTACTTAGTCTTATAATACTCTCTACGCACATGAAACTTTGCAGTTCGACGTTTAAAAATAGAACTGTCTCTTTTACGTAAATGGCATTTCGTATATTTTGTTTCACTTATCTGTCAAATTTGTCAATGTGTCCAATTTTGAATTTGAAAATTGTTCGGAAGAGATTAAAGCCGGAAAATAGTATGAACGTAACAGATCTGTAGAATATCATTGGGTATTAAGGGTTAAAATATTTTTATTAAATGTCTTACAATCGTAGTAAAATTGATTTGCCCTTCCATTCTTCTAGTATGCATTATAATCAAAAACATAAATTTACGCATGTTAAGTAATATAATTTATTATCCTTGTAATATATTAAACAAGGACTAAACATGGCTAAGTATACAATATTTTAGCACTAAGAGGGGCACTAAGAGGGTATGTATTAAAATACAAAGTTCTGTAGTACAAAATCCATCCGTAATAAAATATTTAATATCTTTTTCTATGAGAGTCGAAACTCGTTGCAATGACGTTCAGAGCTTGGATCATTATTTCGCGTACATTTTGTAATCGGAACAGACAACTTGGAAAACTAGAAAACATTTCAGATACATAATAATTCTTCTCTAGATGTTTTGTAAGATTTGTTGACCGACTTACAAATGTGGATCTATGTTGGATTTTTTTTTTACAAATTCGTAGTAGCCTTAATTTTATTTCCTCATGGATTTCATCAAAATTAGTTCAGTAATTTTGGAGCAATCGTAATATTTTTCTTGTTATAATACAATTGGTATAATACATATTGCTATGTAATAATATCAATGTTTGCACATAGGTCATTTAAGAGCAAGAAGTTTAATTTATAGAGAAGTTATAAGTGGACCGATTTGCAATACTTGTTTGTACTATCAGAAAAGTTGATTTATAAGCAGATAGCGGACTACGAAATTTGGTCACAATATGTCAAGTCCATGGGGCATTTGACAACTGATGTTGCGTTGACGTAATCCGACCAATTCACGTAGGTACGTCAACTGCCTATTATGATTCTATTTCTTTGATAGTACTATTTTGGCATTAAGTTAAGATTACGTTAAAAAAACTATTCCATTCCAAAAAAGAAGCAAACAAAACAACAAGATTCGTAATTGAACTAAAAAAATTCGAGTGAAAAATTCCACCGTCTTTTGCTCCGAGAATAAATTTCGTTCAGGATTTCCTTAGTCTGGTTTGGCCCACATATTGCAATGACGGGCGGGAGAAGTTTTTACAATTCTCCTCAGAAGCCTACCTAATTCGTGGATTTTTACTGAGAAAAACTCCACACTAATTTTCCTTGTCTAATCCTTGAAAAAGAACGTGGGAAAAGACACGTGCTTAATTTTCGTTTGGTTTAGATTTTGTATAATTGTTTTGTAATTGGTCATAGTAATTAACCGGCTATTTCAGGAGGGAACTTTCTGAGTGTTTGTCTGTTCGCTACATGTATACTGATACAAAATTTTGGTAGTAAAATAGATGTCGGTGGATTCGTGCATACAAAGTGTCAATAAAATGGGTCTAGTCATTTCGATCAACAAGCCGTTCACTTGTTGGCCTTGAACAAGAAGATATCATTACTTTTTGGTATAAGTTCTGTCTTTATAAAAATGAGACCTATAAGGTATAGCAAATAAAGACGATTTAGTAATCATAATATTAAAACAAAAAGATTTTTTTTGTGCCTTTTGGCCTTGAGTGCATACATTTGTGGTTGCCGTTATAAAATATATTTAGTTTCATACAAAAATAATTATGTTTTGTTAGATTCCTAAAGAGAGGATTTTCTTGTTTTGAATTCCAAAAAAAGCGTTGTCTAAATGCATCGACCAAAACATTTTGCTCCACTCGGCAACTAAAAGCATATGCAGCAAAGTAACTAAAATGTCACAAAAACCAAGGCTGAAAATATTGTAAGCCATAAAAACGTAACACAGTTACGCCCCAGCCTAACTTAATATATAACGGAAAACCTAACAACAGCGATAAAATCATATAATAACATCCTATCCGCGTTCAAAAGCTGAAAAAAGTGTTCGGATTGAATCAGTAACAACTGTACTGTGCTCGCGTTTGCAGCCGCGCCAAGTGTACAGCTCGCAAAAAAACAAAAAAGGCCCTCGCAAAAAATCATGTGCAAGTATGAATAAGCTGGCTGTAAGTCAAAGAAGATTAATTATATGTTTCTGTAATACAGTATTCATTACTGTGTGTTTAAATATTTATTTTAACGTAAAAGATGAACATGAGGGATATCGTATCCGAATGCTATATTAACTTTGGAGCTGGATGAGAAATGCATTTCTCTTTTGAATAATATTATGAAAAGTATATTATATTGGTAGCGACTAGCGGTCAAATGCATTTATTTTACATTAAGTATCTCGTTATTAAAATATTTCACACAAACCAGGGGGGTGAGCCAAAATGTTTTCGTTTTCGCTTCGTTATAGAATCGCCGATGAAAATGTATGGAATTGACATAAGCGTTCGTTAATATGACGTTGACGTTCGACTCGTCTTATGTCAATTCCATACATTTTGATCGCCGATTCTATAACGAAGCGAAAACGAAAAAGTTTCGGCTAAATGTCCAGGTAATAATAAAACAAACAAGGAAACAATAATATCATATGAGTATAATAATTATTATGATAAATTGTTATTAATTCAATGTTTTCCAACTCTACTACGGCAAAAACGATAGTAGTAACAAGGCAGGGTTTATTTCAGTCTATCGCCTAAGCCAGGGGTTCCCAAGCTGTGCGCCGCGGCGCCCTGGTGGTGCGCCGTGAGTCGATCCTCTGTTATTATCCATAACCACAAATATTATAAAATAAAATTATAATATGAATTATTATACAAAGCAGGCAGATGACTAAATATTTGTTTATTATTATTTACTTGCCTAACTATAATAATTATTAAAGGTATATTTATGTAGATTTTTGTGATAGCTAGGTAGAGTAGGGTGTCGTGACAAAATATTGACTTGTAAGTGCGCCGCAGGCTGAAGAAGATCGGGTACTCTTGGCCTAAGCTACTGTCAAATCGTACCTAAAAATGGTCGACGTCAGGACGATATTATAATTATTAATTATTTTCTGTATATACATTATACAACCGAATGTTATAAATGCGGAAGTCTGTCTATCTGTCTGCCTGTCTGTCTATTACCTCTTCACGTGGTCACGCCCAAACCACTAAATCGATTTTGCAGTAGGTACGAAGATACTATGAGTCTCGGGAAAGGATAAATTATACTTTTTGCCCGGAAAAATTGTACGGTTCCCGCGCGATAAGCGTATGATGCAACTGAGTTCTAGTATTAGTGGTCTATGAATTTTAGTTTATTTTAAACATTACGCAACACAACACTACTGCCGACAGTACTTTTACGAAGCAGTACGTAGAAGTTAGTTGTTAAAGTACAGTAATTACGTAAGAAGGAATCGTCGGAACACTGTTCCTTCGCGGACATCAAAATTACACTTTTCGAATGCAATCTTCTATTGTAGTGGCACTTCAGGCGACAAATGAAATAAATGCAAACTCGTAAGGATGTGATCACACTTTTTTAAGTATGAAGCGCATTTTCGTGACGTTGCATCGTAGTCTACGATGCATCTTACAAATGATTAAAATACGTCGTATAAATATTGAGAACAGGATCATTATATTATTGATTCATCACACTCTTTTTGCATGAATTCTTACCCTTAAGTCTTGTCTTGGCTTATACGTTTACTAAAGACAAAAACTAGCCTAATCTAACCCAAATCCCAATATGTTTCAATAGTAAAGCAGGAGAAAATGTGTAATACGCACACACATTACTAAAAACCCTCGCTAGCCTGAACCAAAGACAACAAAACCCCGTAAGAATTATATTACTACTAGATGACGCCTGCAACTCCGCTGCGGCAAAATTAGTTTATAGCGCGGGAACCGCACATCTTTTACCGGGATTTAAAGTATATTTTCAGCAAAATCAGTTCATAGGTTTGTTCGTGAAAAGGAACAGACTTTCGCATTTATATTATTGATATGGATTTATATCATGTACTACGTAGTATGACGTAGTCTTCTTGCGACAAACTACACAGTTCTTGTGGGATACAATATCCACGGGCAAAAGCTAGTAAACAAATGAAGCTGTGGATTGTAATGTAATATGGATTTACCAGATCGTATAATCTTGTTCTCACATCTCCATTAATGTTCCTCAAATACGTTACTATTTAGTTAATTTAATATTACGATTTAAGTCTACTTAGTGAACGTACATTAGGCTTTTGTATTAAGCTCTTAATCTGTTTAGCGTTTTCTATAAATTATTTACGCTTTAACCCCTTATAAAATATTTACACGGCAAATGTGTATTATTCTGGAACATTGGAAAAATCACTAACAAAACACATATTTGTGGTTTGCAATTATTATAACTAGCTATTTGACCGCGCTTTGCTCGGTATTCGATAAAAAAGTAATAAAATGACATTTCCTAATTAATGATTCCTATCTAGATCGATTTATCGCCCCTGAAACCCCTTATACATACTAAATTTCATGAAAATCGTTGGAGCCGATTCCGAGATTCCAATTATATAGTTATATATACACTAGCGACCCGCCTCGGCGTCGCACGGGTATAAAATATATAGCCAAGGAAAAAATTATTAAAATCGATAGCCAGCATATATCTCTGTGATAGCCAGCTATGATACTTTACGTAGTCTACTTCTTATCTGTGTCAAATAACTTAAAAATTGCTCCATTAGTTCGCGAGATAAGCCACATTCTCCTATTAGTCTTAGCGTGATAAAATATAGCCTATAACCTTCCTTGATGAATGGGCTATCAAACATTGAAAGAATCATCAAAATCCGTTGCGTATTTTTAAAGATTAAAGAAAACAAAGGGACATGAGGGAAAAAAAAGCGACTTTGTTTTATAATATGTATAGAAGAATTGCTCGTTTAAAGATATAAGATATACTATACCGTACTCGACGAAACGTGGCGCTAGCGGTCATTGACCCCCTGTCAAAAACTAGTCATTTTCTATATAAAACCGCAATTGACAATGAAGTGTCAGATGATGTCAATCGCGGCTTTGTATAGAAAATTACAAGTTTTTGACAGGGAGTCATTGACCGCTACTGCCATGTTTCGCCGAGTACAGTACAAAGTACAGGTACAACTCCGTTGCGCACAAAGTCGTTTATCCCGCGGGAACCGTACATTTTCCTTAAAATTTATTCGAGTCCTAGGAGAGGACATAAAAATTATTCTATGTCTTTCCTGGGACTCGAAGTATTTCCATGACAAATTTCAGCAAAATTGGTTCAGTGGCTTAGCATGAAGAGCTAACAGACAGACACACTTTTGCATATAATACATATTAGTAGGGATTGTTACAAAATATTAGCTTATTATAAAGATACATTTTACTGTATTACAACAGATAAGTTATATCTGTATTACTCTTCATTAGAAGAGTGTTTGTTGATTGTGATAAAATTTTGTGCACATAATATCCTGTAATTTTGAGAATCCACAAACAAATATTTTATAACCGAAATAACGGATGTGGCAAAACGACATTTGCCGGATATGCCAGTAATTTGAGCGCCATTTTATTGTAAACGTCACTTCTTCGTTCCAGTTAATACGTGGGAGAACCATGCTTCGGCACGAATGGGCCGGCTCGACCGGAGAAATACCACGTTCTCACAGAAAACCGGCGTGAAACAGCGCTTGCGCTGTGTTTCGCCGAGTGAGTGAGTTTACCAGAGGCCCAATCCCCTACCCTATTCCCTTCCCTATACTCCCCTATTCCCTTCCCATCCCATCCCTATCCTCCCCTATTACCCTATTCCCTCTTTAAAGGCCGGCAACGCACCCGCAGCTCTTCTGATGCTGCGAGTGTCCATGGGCGACGGTAGTTGCTTTCCATCAGGTGACCCGTTTGCTCGTTTGCCCCCTTATTCCATAAAAAAATGTTCATCTCCAAACCTTTAAGGGCCTAATTACACGTACCGATTATAGTGGCAAGACTCTCGTCCAATCATATTGTATGTTTGCACTATCTCGCCAATGTCTCGCCAATGTCTCGCCAATGTCTCGCCAATGTCTCGCCAATGTCTCGCCAATGTCTCGCCAATGTCTCGCCAATGTCTCGCCAAGGTCTTGCCAATGTCTCGCAACTGTCTTGCCAATCTACTCGGTAGGTGTAACAAGGTCCAAAATTTAATTTTAGTACTACATAAGACTACATATAGCATACATAAATAAAACATTGCCACTGACAACACTTACTGATACTGACGCTGATTACTGACACTACAATCCCGTAAGAGTAACGGGCAATTTTTCGGCGACATCAACGATCCAAGTTTGAATAAAACGCTGTATGAGTATGATCTTGAACAATTTCACTTTTCCTGTGTCCATTTTTCACCAGTTATAAGCTATGCGATGAGTTCCCCACAGGGAAGATTCATGATTTATATACCCCGAAAACGGGCTTTTATTCCCGAATAAACTCAGATTGCAGAGCTTGTCTTTTCAAAATGTTTATAGGGGACACTTACCATATATTTTGTGGGGTACAGATAAGCTTTCAATTTTCTTTATATTTGTTTGCGTAGACGGTAAATTATTTTGGGTGGTGTAATAAATGTCGACATTATTATGTAATGATGTGACTAACAATCTTCTTAACATCATCATCGTTGATACGTTTTCGTTACTATAAAATGTTTTTAAACCGAGACACGATTAAAACTGTTTCTACTGTATTTAAAACATATATACAAAGTGATATCAGAAATGTTGTAAATAGTGCTATAACATTTTTAAAAATGTCGATACCCGGGATTTTCAAAAGGTATCCGTAATTTCGGATGGACAAAATTTATGCTCGTTTGACTATTCAGACCTATTCGATATCCAAACCAATTGTCATCAAAATCTACTTATCGCTGTGTTAACATAACGAGTATTATTAGATATTAATAAAATAATAAAAATAAAATATATTTTTACTCAAAATATACTACCCATTTTACACTTTTCATTCCAATTATTCTGATAGAAATTAAATTAATTTATTATTGTCTTAATTTGAAGATTGATAATGATATTTTAATAATCATCAAATTTATCAGTATTTTATAGTACTTTTAAAACATTTTTCGATAATCTCGACCGAACTGTCGATAATTAAATCAATACTAAAGGAAAACGGGAATCCATTAAAGATTTGCAACTCAGCCCCGTTTATTTCAATAATTTGATAAAAATCCAAGGAGCTAAGATAATTTTAAGCTTTTGTTATCCGTCTTTGTTGTGTACAAAGAACTTGTTTTCTTTCTGACTTTGTGGTAATAGCTTTTTAAGGAGGGAAATTTAGTTGTTGGCTTTTGTTGGAGTTATGATATTAGAAGGCTTCTTACGATTACATTTTATGAGTTATTTCGTTGAGCCTTGCTTCTGCTTATTGTTACGTCGCGTTAAATGTGAAAAATTTATAAGCAAGTTGACAGTTTCAATAATGTACAGTACTCCCAAATTAATAATGCGCATGGAAATCTTTGCTAATTATTGTCGTAATTACGAAAACACCCGAATCTATTAAACGTAAGGCCCCAAACAATGCACTTGCATTTTGCACCTTGTTCAAAGGAAATAGAAGTAAATATCATATAGCCGGTGGCTGTCCGCTGTCGCCCGCGCCGCGCCGGTCCGTCAATATGTGCTGTAACTCACCGGGAAGCCACTCGCGGTGTTATCATGGTAACATCCAAGCAACGTCAGGCGCCTCTACGTGACTGCAAAGCGCTGTTTTTCTTAAGAGTCCGTATACGAAATTTTGCCGATTTTGCCGAAATTGCAAAGGTTCGCTACAGAAATATTATTAGGCTTTTTTCCCCTTATTAGACTTAAAAAAATACATATTAATTATTAGATTTAAATTTTATTCAAGCGCGGAAAGCCGACTCAAACTTGCGGCGAATAATATAATGTGAGATTTAGGTTGTTTTGAATCGTGTTTTTTTGGCACAATTTGTTTTTTTTTTCTTTTTTCTCGAATTGGATAGAATTTTATCTATAGACTATTTCTGTCGTTTTTTTTATGAATTACAGCTCCAAGTTGCCGAAATTAACAGCGATTCTTTGACCATTTTCTCAAAAATTTTGCCGAGTTACATATTTTTTTACTCAACTATTTCATATTAAAGTGGTAAAAAGTAATTCCAACATTTTATAGACGACTTTCTCAACAGTACATAGTATTTTTTTTTTCATACCGTTAAGACATCAATACAATCCATAAACAGGTGATATTCTAAACCTTTTACAGCAAAAATCACAAAACTGTCGCGGGTTTGAGTTGGATTATTTAAAAATACTTAAAAAAATAAAAAATCTAGCTCCAACATTAGATTATAATTGAAATGATCTTACATGTTGTGCATTAAAACTTATAGAAATAGTGTATTTTAACTGTTAAATCACGTCTGTAAAATCAGCGAAATCGGCAAATTTCGTATACGAACCCTTAAAGTAAGGCTCCATTCCACCGCGGCGCACGCTGTGCACGGCTACCCGCACGCGTGGTCGTGCACGGATTTATTTCTTCGACTTAAGTCAATTCGTGCGTAGCGTGTCCGTGGGTTGCAGTGGATACAGTCACATACAATATTTTCTTACAAAGCGAAGCTTGACGCACGTGCGTAGTCTCTCCGTGCGCCGCGGTGGAATGGATCCCTTAAATAACAGCGCTTGCAGCGACGTATTCTGATGCTCGGTAAATACGACCGTTGCTGAAAAATGATGAAAATTTCTTTGTACATTATCACTTTGGGAGCACTGTATCTTATTAACCGACTCCAGTGAAGAAGATGGTTTCTCAATTCATGTCTTGTTTCTTATGTTTGTTCGCAGATAACTTCACCTTTCGTGAACCGATTTTGATAATTCTTTTCTTTTGTTGGAAATGAGACTTCACAGATAGTATTAGGAAATACGGTTTGAACTTGGTTTTTTGGTTCAAAATATATAATTTAAAATTCTAGCATTGCAGCTATCAATCTGTTCTCAAATCAATTCTAAAAATATTAGACTAGGCAATACTAGCGTAAAAACGCTTTTATATATTTAAAAAATAGTTACGGACCAACCGACTTTTTCATATTTCTCTCCCTCTCAATATTATTCGAATTCCCTTAGGGTCAAGTAATTATGATTTATAGACAATAGCTAAACGTGACTAAACACTCACTGTTAGGCCATTTCAGATTTCTCGAGTAAACAAAATTAAAATAACATATTTACTTTTAATAGCAATTTTCGATAATATTATTATATGGAATGTTAATTAAAAGTCTAGAACAAATTCAGCATCCTATGATATAGCTATATTGAGCGAAAATTTATTAATATTTTTGACTACCTTTTATGTCTAGTGATGGTGTTCAAATATTAAACACATCATATCAATAATAAGATGGTTGTGATGTTAATTATTTTAAGTAAGGATTAAGTAAGTGGTTTTTACATGCAAAGCCATATCAAACCGTCAACTTACTTTAAAAAAGTCTAAACTTGCATGCGATGCCAAAAGTTGGATTTTAAAAAAGCATAAAAAATTAAAATAAGGAACGCCGGCTCTGTTTTTTCACTAAACATTATGTTAATATGAACTTGACGTCTGAGTTCTGTCGAATGTTGACCTGAATATAGAGCAGTTAATTTACAATTTAAGTGTTTGTATGCAAGTTTGAAATATCCTTTTTTAACCACTATGAAAAAAAAAACAGAATTAATGCTTATATTCCAAATTACATGATTTGCGTATTAAAGCATTTAAAAGAATCTGGTATTTTAAGAACAATGCTAATCAACTTCAATTGTGATAATTCTAGTTTCTACAAGTATACCCTTTTTCTTATATTCCAAATGTTGAATATTTTTTCAAAGTACATAATTATTATAATATATTATTATTTTTAAACTTCAAAGTATCTTAAGGGGGCGACTAACCCAAAATTTTTGATTTTATAATTAATTTTTATACTTGAAAATAAGGCCCGAATTGTTTCATTTTCTAAATTCACGATTAACGATAAATCCGCGTCCTTTTTCATCTGGCATATGAAAGACGGCCGTGAGTGTGAAGAGAGAAGGACGATGTTTGATTTTTTGGGTTAGTCGCCCTCTTAACAGAAATAAATGAATAACGAAAAAGTATTTAAACTTAAAACCATGGTATAAAACTCAAAGTATAGAAGCGGCATAGCACCGCTACGTGTGTAGACGCTCTACGACCTCGTAGCAGATAAGCTACGCCGTAGCTGCTACAGCGTAGCTTCTTACTAATATTATAAATGCGAAAGTGTGTCTGTCTGTCTGTCTGTCTGTATATGTGTCTGTCTGTTACCTCTTCACGCTCAAACCGCTGAGCCGATTTTGCTGAAATTTGGCATGAAGATACTTTGAGTCCCGGGAAAGGACATAGGATACTTTTTGTCCCGGAAAAATGTACGGTTCCCTCGCGATAAACGAGTTTTGGCGCAACGGAGTTGCGGGCGTCATCTAGTACTAAATATGTTCAAATCTGATTTGATCTAAACTTAAGTATAATGGTAAAAAATGGTAATGGTAATGGTAAATATGTTTAAATCTACTAAATTTATAATTACTAGCTGACTCGGCAAACGTTGTTATGCAATTTTCAATTTACCGATTAAAAATCAAGCTTTGTACAATACAAAGTTGAAAATTTAAAATTGTTCGTATTTAAAAATAGAAAGACTTTTAAAAGTAAAATAAAGATACTAGCTGATTTTCAGAGGTATCGTATTTTATTTCAGACCTATCCATATTATATAAGCGGACAAAATTTTAACTAAATTTAAATTAATAGTATATAATTATTCTCTTGTAACACCAAAAAATTGTTTCTATAATTGCATGTAACCACCTAGAATACTCACTTATGAATTATGACGAGAGAAGATAATATAATTATTAAGAATTGAAGAAAAAAAAGCGACAATGGCAACACCTTGTTTATAAAAGCAAAAAAAAAACCAACACACTTCGTACACAATTCGTCAGAAAGGGTCTTCATATAGTTAACGTGAAGGCAAAATAGCAACATCGTTACCTTCACAGTAATTTTTGTACCTTAATGAGGGGAACAGGATTGCGAAGCCCTTTTCGTTGGAAATAACGAAACGGATCGCAGAGTCTGTATTTCAATACTAAAAATATTTTTTCAGTGGATGGTTAAGGGGTGTTAGTGTCGTCGAAATAATTAATAGTTCCCAAATTTGTGTGCAGTACTTAAGAATACTCTATTTTTCTTTTATTTTTGTTACTTTTAACTTACCAGTTGACGCCTCAATCGTGATTTTTCATGTTAGACAATCACCTGATTGTCTATCACTGATTACCTATCAGCCTACATTGTCTTAACCAAACATGACAACATTTTTTTTTCCAACGTGGCAATCGCATCCTACGGTTCAGAATTAAAGGGGCTCTCTAAGCCACTGAACCGCGGGGCCCAGGTTATTTTTACTAAAATAGAAGTATTGTTCCCGTTCTTCTTTTTTGGATATGAAACCCCAAAAACATGAAACATGAAAATATTTTTAACGTATAAAGAAAGTAGTAAAAAGAAACGCGCGTGTAATGTCTTTTGTCATTGAAGCGAGCTTTGCCTTACATTAAGGAAAAATACTTATGTGCTTCATAAAAACCTATATTTCTTACAAACGCTGTGTGACGAGTCTTAATTTATAGTGACAGTAATATAAGATGCTTATCACCCGACGGCAAAAAGGGAGGTATTGTGAATTTATACTCCCACACTGGTTTCGGCGGTGGTTGTATTTTTTTTAAACGGGCAAATGGCCCACTACACATTCCCACCACTGCAAATCCTGTGTCACCACGAAACCCAACCAGTATGATAATGTAAGTATGACTATATATTCCGAACCAAAACTGAAAGCATTTTTTCCAATATCGGAAGCAAACCTGGGACCTCCTAGAGTCAAATCTAAGCTCTAAGCCACTGAACTACGGAGACATTATTGTGACTATGATGCATGTATGTCTATTATCGTAGCTCTCAAATATACAATATACTAGATGACGCCCGCAACTCCGTTGCTCCAAAATTCGTTTACCGCTGTATTCTGGATAAAAAGTATTCTATGTCCTTTCCCGGGACTCGAGGTATCTCCATGTCAAATTTCAGCCAAATCGATTCAGCGGTTTGAGTGTGAAGAGATAACAGACAGACAGACACACTTTTGCATTCATGATATTAGTTTGGATATTAGAAAAGTATTTATAGTACAAATTGTGTAAATATTTTGGTGGTAAGGGAAATCGATTTTCAATAATTATGCGAATAATATTAAACTTAATTGACAGTTTCTGCTTAGCCGAGTAAGAGGATACAAAATGACGTATTATCACAGAGTGTTTTGAATATGAATGAATTGGTATATTACGAGTCACTAAACACTATAATATAACTTATATATTAATAAGGTTATAATAAAATTATAACCTTATGGCAGTAAATTTAAAAAATATATTATTTCACGAAAAACTGACATATTTATATGCTGAAGTTTGATTAACTAATGTAAATCACTCAAAGAACCTTAACTTCTTAAGGTTAAAATATTTGAAACCGTTTAGGCTCTACAAAGATACCGCATAATATACATATTTCTACGGCAAAATAATGTACGGTTCCTGGGTAATGAATGTGAATTGAATTTTATAATAAAATAAGTTTAGAAATTTTAGAAGATTGAAACATACTAATTTAAAAGCAAAGAAGATTTGATATTATTAAAAAATATAAAGTATAATAATACACTTTGCGCCAAAAGCTTTAAGTATTTAAAGCATACATATAAAATATATTTCGCAGAGCCAAATTACTTTGAAAGTCGAAACTAAATTATCAGCAATTAGTAATAATTTTTGAAATGTACATAATTTGAAACATTTTAATTTATTGAGAATTGATCTATGGATCGAAATACTATTATCAAAAAAATAACAACGCGATGAGTTTTAAATATTTCTGAAAAAATAAAAATATTTTATTTAAGAAGCAACAAAAACCACGTGTTTGGATTAAACAAATCCAAACATTGAAACTCGAAAAACTTTATCGCAACACAAAAAAACTTTACTCACCGATCGGCACCTTCTCGCCTTTCACTCGCATCAACACACCAAAGTACATCATAACGAAAAGAAAGAACATAAACTGTATTATACGTAAACACATCTTGAGCGCCATAATTCACATTCCGGGATGAAATCGCGGTATGCGGGAGGCGGCCGATCGCGCCGAGAGACGGCACACGACTGCATAACTAGCCCCCTTCCCCAAACGCTTTAAAAATTCCTTTTTTGAATAAAAAAAAATGAATGTTTTTTTTAATTATGAAAGGTTCTTTAAACTGATTTTTTAGGAGTAGAAGGTCTCTCTGGATTACAACAGAGCTATTGTGCGTCAAAATGGAGCAAATTTTTAAATTGTTTGTGAATAATAGTATCGCATGCTGTAGCGCCTAAACGGTTAAAATATTTTAACCTTGAGAAGCATTTAAGTTAGTTAAGCATGTAAGTTATTCGAAATTTAACGATACCTATCTATTCTTATTGTAATGTAAACTAGCTTTTTACAATTTGTCATCTGATATCTCATTTCAAACTGCAATCATTGTTAATAATAATAATAATTTAGTTTACATAGGTCTTTATGCTTAGATTTATAATAAATACGCACTTATCTATGCCCTGACTATTGTTCGAACACATTAATAAATGTGTTAGTTGTTCGTTAATTAATAGTCAGTATGTTTTTAATTTATTTCCAACAGGAAAATTAAATTATCGTGTCTAGTAAATCATTCATTTTCAAAATACTCTAATAATTATATTATACTATGTAATTTTGTATCCTCTTACTCGGCTAAGCAGAAACTCTAAATTAAGTATATTATTATTCGCATATGATTAAACATCGATTTCCCTTACTACCAAAATATTTACACAATGTGTTACTGTTTTACTTTTCCAATATCCTAACTAATATTGTAAATGAGAAAGTGTGTCTATCTGTCACCTCTTCACGCCTATACCGCTGAATCGATTTTGCTGAAATTTGGCCTGGAAAAATGTACGGGAAAGGTCCGGGGACTCAAAGTGTATACTTTGAGTCCCGAGACCTTTCCCGTACATTTTTCCAGGATGAAAAGTATCCTATGTCCTTACATAGGATACTTTTCATCCTGAAAAAATGTACAGTTCCTGCGCGATAAACGAATTTTGGCGCAACGGACAGCGGGCGTCATCTAGTGCCAAATAAATTATCACGGTGTAAATATTTTTTATTAACATCTTAAATAATATAACAATATAATTATTGAAGTTATTTATTAAGTAAAATCGATTCGCTAATGATATTTTAGCACTCGGTGTTGTGCGTAATGAATACTAATTATTTATTAATTAAGAGTAATAAAAGCCATAACGTAAAATAATAACGAACATAATTCAATTTCGATGTACCTTATTTTGTATTCGTATTTAATTGCTTTAAAAGATAACGAGTTGCTGTAATTTCCGTATATCTTGCTCAGTTTACAAAGTATTCTCCGCAGACCATGGCTTAGAGCGTGGCCCTTGAGTCGGAGGTCGTGGGTTCGATTCCCATGTTGGAAACATGGTATTTTCAAGTTTGGGTAGGACAATGAAGGCTGATCATCTGATTGTCTGAGAAGTAAGATGATCCATGCGTCGGGCTGGGCGAATTTTTAATCCTCTCCTGCGCCTGATCTCTCACCAGTCGTGTTGGTCGTCAATTCCACTGGATTAAAGGAAGAGTGAGTGCTCTTGTGTACTGCGCACACATTTGGGTAATATAACATAACTCCTGCGTAACTGGCTTGGTTTCAATGAAACTGTCACGGAAAAAGGGTGTGAACTAAATGGGGTCTTAACATTACATAGTACAGGACTGTGGTACAGGCCTGGCCTCGTAGAAATAGCGCAATGCTCGAATTTTTAGGTTATGTTTTTTGTTATTGGGAGATTGAGATTAGACTGTGACTTGTTGTTCGTAGCTATTGAATGGTTAAGTGACATGTAATTGGACACAATATCTATAATATAATATAATATCCATGGACGCTTCACACCACGTCAGTCTGGCCCCGTGCTAAGTACCTGAAGCACTTGTGTTACAGGTACCAGACAACGGAAATATATTTAATACTTTTACACTATACATATATTTAAGATTTTATTATATGATACACATATTTAATACACATCCATGACCCAGGAACTTCATAAACTTTTTGTTCCGTCGGCGGGACTCGAACCCGCGACCTCCGGCTTGAGCTACCAACGCGCTCACCACTGCGCCACGGAGGTCGTCAAATATAACTAGATGACGCCCGCAACTGCGTAGCGCCAAAATTCGTTTATCGCGCGGCAACAAAAGTATCCTATGTCCTTTCCCGGGACTCAAAATATATCCACGCCAAATTTCAGCTACATCGGTTAAATGATTTGGACGTGAAGAGGTAACAGACAGACAAACTGACATACCCACTATCGCATTTATAATGTTAGTATGAATATTATACGTCGCCCTTTTAATTTTACCGTCAGTCTTTTTGCGTGGTCGAGCTCGATTGATTTCATACAAGTAGCGATAGCTATTACCAAACAATTCAAATAACTTTTCATTTGATTTTAAAACATATTTAGAAACTATATGAAGCTCGCAACTCTATTGCGCCAAAATTTTGTGTCGTGGGAATCGTAAATTTTTTCGGGATAAAATGTATACTACGTCCTTTCCCGAAAATAACCTTCATATCGAAGCCAAATCGGTTAAGCGGTTTGGGCATGAAGAGGTAACAGACGGACAGACACACTTTTGCTGTCTCCGCATTTATAATATTAGTAAGGATACCAAAGTACACCAGTTTCTTTATAGCCCTCTTTGATAAAAAAAAAAAACACAATAAAACACTCAATCCAAGATACAAGTAGGTTAAATTACACTTACAAGTCTTCTGCCGATATTATTATCGCGATGCTCAGAAAACGCGTGCCAACACACCCACATTATACATGTTTGACGCATTATGGCAAAATCTATTACTGTAAGTACGTTACATATTCGGAAATCCTTAGTTTAAGTGTATTTTAGAGTTAAACTTATAACAGGTAGGTTTATTTTCTTGAACGTTTTATAAGTATAGCTTTTCAGGAATCAGGAAATTCCGTAACGAAAAACAACCTAACACCCACCACTCAGTGCGGCGTAGAAGGCCGTGCATCGTCTAATGTCGTACAGTTCGGTAGACTTCGGCAAGGTGTATGTGTGCGTGCGACAAGACGTATATGAATTATAATTGCACAGGTTTATAAAAATGTTTTGCAATACCTTTACCGCGGCAGTCCCCGAGTCACGAGTGCCACACGTATTTTTTGGATTGTCTGAATATTCTCAATTCAAAGGGAGATTTTCCGACCGAGCAAGGAGTTGTTATTGTAATGACTCCAACCTGGTAACAAAATTTGATAGCGCATTGATTATGCAACAATTACGTTTTATTATTATTTCCGCATATGAATTCCGAATTTGTTTTTCATATATGGAATTCCGTGAGACTAGCACATGTTTGCTTTTATTTCGCGCGAATGTGCCGGCTTGCCCTTGAAAGTTGAAACGTACGTGCGGAATTTGTTCCGTTCCGAAAAAAGCGAATGTGTGCGTTAGTTTGTATATTTTCTACTGATTCCATGCATTCTGATTTCCGGATACGGAAAACGCATTCGTAAATTTTGATTTATTTATGCGGTAAATACGGAAATCGTGTGTATGCGGCCAGCGCTTTATACCAGCCAGGAAAGCACGCACACATAGTTAAAAAAAAATCAGCCCAGCTGTTCAGCTAAATAGCAAATAACTTTTATCTATATTTACAGGTTTTATGCGTCTGAAATTTAATTTTCTAGTGATATATTTTGCAGGTTTAAAACCGAATATAATAATGTTTTGTGCACAGTATTGTCTCGTTTTGAATTATTATGATATAATAGGATTTGTGGGAATTAAATTCAATTTTACATTTTAATACTATTAAAATAGTTTATTAATAGGTAAAGTACTTCATAGGTTGCAATATAGTACATAATATGTTCATGCTAATAGATTTGATTTTAATGGATTCATGTAGGTAAAGATGATGTGGAACTGAAACATTCATAGCGAAACAACCAACCCAAAAGTGTTTTCATGAAAGAAGATAATAGAAAATATATTAATTGCATTATAATACAAGGATACTGGACATCCCAAAACTCGGCCCAAACCAAAACATAAATATAACTTATAAAAGTTTTAAATTGAAATTATGATCAGGAAGCGAGCTTATAGGCTTTCAGGGTACTTTGTGTCTCGTTACAAAACTTTGAGGATATATTTTATTAAAATACAGGCATCAAATTATTTTTTTATGAAAATATACCCCAGAAAAATTAAACATTTGACCTCGGAATAATTCGCATAGAGCTGAAAATTGCTAGAGACATTAAGTACACCATTACAAATAAAACCTCAAAAGTCCCCGGCAATCCTCCTTGTGCAAAAATTTTTATTCAAGGTCAAATGTAAGAAAATGAGGTTATTCCTGTTTATTTTTCAAACGGTACATTTTATCACAAAAATAGGTAAGACAAGAGTGTAGATCATAAAATTCTCTACAAAAAATATATTTACACTTTTTTCCGTAAGACTTACCATTCGTTATAAAAAGCAGGCGTATAGTTGGGAAAATCATATCTATGTACTTATATTATAAAGCTGAAGAATTTGTAGAATTATTGTTTCGAATTGAAAATATATTTTTGTGTTGGATAGTCTTAGATATGGAAGAAGGCTTTAGGCTATATAACATCACCCTGCGACCAATAAGAAGGAAGAAATAGATGATGATGTGAAAAAAACGGAGAAAACAATTTGAAAGGGCTTATATCACGAACTGTGTTGAAAATGATTTTGACCTTTTTATATGTTTAGTTTTTTATAGGTTTTAAATGTGACGTATTCTATAATGTGACTTTTTGTAGAGAAAATTGTGTATGAAATTTGGTGTATTGAGAAGAGCTATTGTAAAACTTGTTATGAGTAAAATAAATAATATTCAGTCTAATAAGTGTTTATATGAGTAATTTAGAAGAGTATTCAAACTGCTAAAGCAACTTTTATATTATTTGGCACAGTTATAGAATAAATCACGTGGAGGGACGTAGGTTATTTTATTTTTGAGGACAATGTACGGTTTCCGTGAAATTTATAACAAACGCCGGCAGAGCCACGCTTAACATCTAGTACTACATACTAGGGTTGTTTGACATGTTATCAGTCTGACATACTTCTGAGTGCCTTGCAAGCGTACTGTTGCTCTTTTCGACTCGAGGAGATAAGATTTGGTAACAGTAATAAATCACGCAGAAGTATGTTTGGCTGTGAACAGCCCTCGTATGTTGTAGTACAAGAAGTTCCGCTCCGCACTGTTAATTATTTATTTCATAGAAACCGTACATTTTCCTGAAAATCTATGCCTATGCCTATGTCCCTCCACGTGGTCTATTTTATGTGCCAAATAACATAAAAAATCCTTCAGCAGTTTGTGAGATAAGCTCTTTCAAATAATTTTCCCCATTTTTCCACATTTTCCTCTGTTTGTTTGCCCCTATTGGTGGCAACGTGATGTTATGTAGCTCAAGTCTTCCTCGATAAATAAGACTATCTAACGTAAAACGAATTTTTCAATTCAAACCAGCAGTTCCACAAATTTTTCAACTTCATAATATAAGACGTATAAGTATGATTTTCCCAAACTTTAAACCCGCAAATCATGAGGAAGGGTAAGTCGTAAGAAAAAAGTGTCTGAATATTTTTTGTAGATAATTCTATGATCTGCACTGTTGCCATACCTATTTTTATGATAAAATGTACAGTTTGGAAAAAAAAACGGGAAAAACATCATTTTCATACCTTTGACCTTGAATAAAATTTTTTGCACAAGGAGGATCGCCGGGGGCTTTTGAGATTTTATTTATAATGGTGTATTTAACGTCTACTAATTTTCAGCTCTATTTCGCATAGAGCTGAATTCCGAGATTACGATTTTTTTGCGTCTAAATAGACCGGACTAATAAGAAAACAACGGTGGTGGGTTTCAAAATTTATTTACCCGATGAATTGAAACTTGTTTATATTTTTTTAAATCAATCATGTTTTTAGTTCTTCACAAATTTAATTAATTTTTTTAACCGATTTCAAAAAAGAAAGGAGTTATTCGAGCCGTATGTATGTAATATTTCTTTCTAGAACTGCCTAATATTCATATAATATGTTAGTTTATATTATCAGCGTCTGTGCCAAATTTCAAAAGTCTACGTAATAATATTATGTATGTATGTATATTGTATGTCTATTATTCAATATAATATGAAGGATTACACGTGTTTCGTATTCACGGAGGGTAGAGAGATATACCTCTCCTACACCGCACCGGCGGTTTCTCCCTCCGTCTTACGGTCAGGTCACGAGTACTGACTCGAGCTTATCATACTTTTGACGCAACTTAAGAGCATACGCTAACACTGTGTTTCCATACAAACGTATCCCCCAATTTACTCACAGGACAATGCGTCCGGACGAATGATTTTTTATGCAATATTGGGATCTGTTAAAGCTATGCCTCTATGTTCGACTTTTTCTAAATTTACTAATAGATAAAAAATATGAGACAAGTGGAAGACCCTGGGGGAGGCCTTTGCCCAGCAGTGGGAAAGTATAGGCTAACAAAAAAAAAATACCCTTCATAAATCGCAAAAAATGAATGCGCCATACCCCGCCAATCCACCTACCATAAAACAATTGTGAATGATCTTGTAGAGGTATAGACTCACTCTTGCTGAAGATATTTAAAAAATAATAATTAGATAGGCTCTATTTTGACGGAGGAATCAGAGGAATACGTTACCTCGATTTACTGTATCTGTCTCTATCATAATACACGTTCCGGCGCAGGATGAAGCGTGATGGCAGTAGTTTCTTCGTTTAAATTCTACTGTTCTCGCGTTCCCTCTTAAAAATAGTACACAACGCCGCAAAAGAAGTTTTCATCGACTAAATTTTATAAGCAATACCGTACGTTAATTTAATCATTAATATATTAGTAGATGACGACCGCAACTTAGTTGCAGCAAAACTCTTTTATAACGCGGGAACTGTACATTTTTCGTGATAAAAAGTATCCATACTAATATTATAAATGCGAAAGTGTGTCTATCTGTCTGTCTGTTACCTCTTCATGCTCAGTGTGAACCGTACATTTTTGCGGGATAAAAAGTATCCTATGTCCTTTCCCGGTACTCAAAATATCTCCATGCCAAATTTCAGCATAATCCGTTCAGCGGTTTGAGCGTGAAGAGGTAACAGACAGACAGACAGATAGACAGACAGACAGACAGACACACTTTCACATTTATAATATTAGTATGGATATAAATCCTATATCCTTTCAGCTTAATCGGTTCAGCGGTTTGGGCGTGATGAGATCAGTCAGACCGATAAACAGACAGACACACTTTCGCATTTATAATACTGTATATGTAACATTATATTATATAACAAACTGACAGACATCAAGTGAGCCAATTAGTCGTAGCCGTATTTGTGAAATATAATTTTGACTGTAATATATTCTGCCACTTTTTCAAAGGCAGGTCTCGCAGGTAAAACTGGCAAGTTGCGCTTAATTCACTGAATGAGGTGTGCTCATGACGGCGCCAAATTAAATATTATTTTAACACTTACACCCGTTTTCACGCTTAATGTTTTAATTAAAAATATTTTATGACAGTATGCTTAATATTTTGAATCATTAGTTAAATTTTATTGGTAAATATTTAACTTTTCATCATACTTTACTCATAGAAAATCCAAAATGCGTAAAAATATGTATTTAATAATAAGTTAGTCAATGTTTCGTATCCTTGTCTGATGCGATAGACAAGTACATGACAGTGTGTAACTGTAACATTGTCATAATATTATTACTTATTGTACTATGATTCGAAACTGTGTACAGGATGTTACAAAACTAAGAGATAATACATTATGGTGTGTATGACTCCCCTAGATAGAGTTCGTTGTGAAAGTAGCAGCGTTGAAAGAGTAAATTAGTTTTGTTGCACCTTGTGGATCTCTAATTTTTACTATTGTTACCTATTGTTGTATATGTTACCGTTAATTTGCGTAAACCAGTTAGATTGCAGATTAACGCGGTATTCTGCAGATTATCTGGGTGAGTCAGTTAAAGTGCAAAAAGTTGTTTTCATTCTTATATTACCTAGATATTCTGTAGGATATCTAGGTAATCTGCAGACTATCGACCATGCATACGGTTGCATAATACAGGTTCTTGTTTGTATAAATCATATTTTTATTTAGCTGTAAGCGATTTAATTTTTAGGACATTAACAAATGAATAAAATGTTAAATTTTAACTAAAATGTTACTGCACTGATATAATATAACACATTTTTGGGTTTTTTATGTGTTTTATTGGTTGGATATTAACCAATACGTCATATTATTATAAGGCCAGTGATACAACTTTCAGAAACGTGCCTTTTGTGTTCCCTCCTAAACTCCATCGAAAGTTTTAGTAAAACATCTGCCATTTTACTGAATCGACCGATTTGAGTCCTTGACTGCATAATTGACTTTTATTTAGATTTTGGACTTTACCAAATAGAAAATCGATGCTAAAAATTGTTACAAAAAATAGTTTTACCCCTACTTATTTGAGACTGGCCATGGTTATCACCACAACAGCCGAAGCGCCATAATAAGAAAAAAATGAAGGATAAAATATTCAATAATAACTTCAATGTTGTTTTTGTTGTTGTTGTTACTACACTTATAAAATATATTTATTTATTTATTTATTTGACACACCAACAAGGAAATACATCAGAAAAGATGTTGACGTAGAAAACATACAATTGTAGAATAAAGATTAATGTATCCTAAATTACAGGTGTAGTTCTACATGCACAAATCTTACACACATTATCTTAAGATTTAATAACTATGATGAATCTAAAATGGCAACAAATAAACAATAATTTCATATTTACACAAACCACAATGTGAGAGAGAAACGAAAAGAGAAGGGTTAACACAAAAAACAACACAAAAATTGTATGTAGCTTAAAAAGTGAAACATCATCAACACCTAACGCGTCACACATTAACTACCAACAATTAATTTTTTAAACTTAGCCAATTTATTTGAGAAGATACAAGTATCCCTAGTATTTGACAAACTGTTGTAAGACCTGCACATCCTTTTAATCGGCGAAAATTGGCCCAAATTTGTTTTGGCTGATTTAATGTAAAAAGGTTTGTATTTATTTCTTCTTGGTAAACGAATTGGTACATTTAATTTTATTCTTTTCAGGAGTTCTTTACTATCAATAGTGCCGTTTACAAGTTTGTGCAGGAAAATTAGATCGAAATACTGTCTGCGATCATGAAGCGAAGCCATCCGAAAGTAATCTAGTCTGTCTTTATAATGTGGAAAATTTTTCGCTAAGCCCTGCTTAAAGGATAAATACCATAAAAAACGTTTTTGCACTCGTTCAATACGATTGGAATAGACAGCGTAATGGGGGTTCCATGCAGGACTACAGTACTCTAGTTTGCTGCGAACTAATGCGTAGTATAAAGTGATTATTGTGAGTGGATTATGAAAGTCAGCAGCATTACGTTTAATAAATACTAGGGTTTTCAAGCTATGGGAGACAATGTTATCAACGTGTCTATTCATTTGCAGTTTTGAATCCAAAGTTATCCCAAGGTCCCGTATTTAACGAACTTGAGAAAGAGGATAGTTATTAATTTTGTAAATAGTTGGATGTAGGGGCTTCATTTTACGGGAAAAGCGTATGTGATAATATTTACTAGAATTTAAGCTCATTAGATTATTTTTGCATCAGGTGTATAAGTTATCTAAATCACTTTGGAGTTCAAGCGTATCTTGAAGTGAGGTAATAGTTTTGACAATTTTAAGATCGTCTGCAAAGAGGTAAAAGTTGGTATAACTAAAACACATACATATATCGTTTATAAAAATATTGAAAAGCCAGCCGAGAACCTTGTGGAACTCCGGATTGTGTTGGAAAAGGGACCGATTTATATCCATTGACAATTACAGTTGAGGTTCTACCTCGTAAGTAAGATCTAAGCCAGCGCAACATAGGGCCTCCGAATCCAAATCTGTGCAACTTAATCACGAGCACATCGTGGGGATCGTCGAATGCTTTGCTGAAATCCGTGTAGATTACATATACACAATTTTCAGCATCGACAGAGTCCATCAGACTGTCAACAAAAGATACCAAATTAGTTGTCGTAGATCTATTATTGAAAAAGCCGTGCTGATCATCAGAGATGTAAGGTTTCACATGCCAGGAAAGCGCAGGGTAAATTAATTTTTCAAAGACCATAGCGAAAGTCGGCAGAATAGAGATAGGTCTATAGTTTTTAATATTGCATCTGTCACCATCTTTGTGAAGTGAAGAACCATATTTTTGGAAAGTTGCCACTTTTTAAAGAAGAGTTGTAAATATGAAAAAGTGGTGCCGAGAGATACTTAGCACAGCGTTTAATAAAAATTGGTGGAATACCGTCAGCACCCGCACCTTTTTTATATCCAATTTGTTTAGGGCTTTGTGAATTTCAGAATGGGTAATAGATACTAGATTTAAGCAATTTGTATTAATTTGATCAAATTCTTTGTCTGGATCCGAGTCATTCGGTGTGATGGTGTTATAGGAATTAGAAAAATTGATTGCAAACAAATTACAGATATCGTGGCCATTTGAGGCTGTGCTATCAGCCCAGAACATAGAAGAGGGGATACCAGTAGTTGATTGTTGTTTCGACTTAACGTAAGCCCAGAAGGTTTTAGGGTTATATTGTATAGACGTATCCATACTCTCCATATATCGTTTATATTGTAAAGTTTGTAGATTCTTGCATCGATCCCTCAGCAGTTCAAAAGATAACCGATCTCGAGAGTTTTGGTATTTTTAAAGCGAATTCTAAATTTGTTTTTTTCCTTGAGGAGTCGAATTAGATCGTGGCCGAACCAAATAGGATATGAATTCTTTTTATTATTAAAATTATATTTCGGTACATGTTTTTCGATTAAGTTGTTTAATTTAAAGTAAAAAATTTCGGTCATAGAATCTACATCAGTAACATTCTTAAAAACACTATCCCAGTCAATATTAGCTAACCTTTCATTTATGGTTTTATAATTAGCTTTAAAATAATTAAATTTACGCGTATTGTTTTAATTCAGAAATTTGTCTGCTTCTACACTGATATTTAATTCTAGTGCTGGATGGGCCGGGTCAGTATTGCCAATAACGGCATTATTGCTGACTTTTACGCTTTTAACAGTAGAGCTAGACAATATTAGATCCAAGATATTACCTTTATAGTTAAGAACATTAAAATTTATGAAATCGGTTAGCTCCATTCCGTTAGTGTAGTTAGAACAATTATTGGGATATAGTTGATTAGTATCCGTGCTAGGGAACCATGTCATCTGTGACATGTTGAAATCTCCCACTATGAAAGTTTGAGACGAATCACACATCGCTCTGTTAGCATGATTCAGAAATTCGTTGAGAGCATATGTTTGAATCGGTGGAGGTAAGTACAAAACACATAATAGTAAGCGCGATTTCGAGTCTTTATTTGGTTCTATGCATAACCATAGATCCTCGCATTCGCTATCATATTTGTACATACTTTCGGATGGTATGCTCTTTTTAACGGCGACAAGTACTCCGCCTCCAAATCTCTTTAAGTTAAATCTAGTGCGGCTGCGATCTCTCCTGTATACTACATAACGATCGTCAAAGAGCTCAGAATCGTATACATGAGAGTCTAGCCAAGTTTCTGTGATAATAATGTCATAATCGTTAAGGGTGACATTATGAAAAAATTCACTCGTTTTTGTGTTCAAGCCGCGTACATTTTGATAGTATAACTTTAAATCTAAGAACGACTATTATAGTTAACGCAAGCATTAAGTACAATTGAAAAAAAAAAGAACAAAACAAAAACATTGAGTTAGCTAGTTTTACCCCTTCTTAATTCTATTTAAAGATTCCATATTCTTAACAAAAATATACTCAGAGGTGTCTGATTTTCTAACATAAATGCGGCCATTACGTATCCAGACAAATTTGTAATGACATTCCTTGGCTTTTGCCCTAACTACTGCATGTAAGGATTTCATTTCAGGCGTGAGGTGTTCCGTTATGAATATTGGAGATTTCATTGAGCCACCGTATCCCAAGAGCCCAGAGTGTAGTTTTTCGTTAGGGTTGGTCTTATTATACTGGATACACGCCGCCAGAAAATTGTCTCTCAAACGGCGGCTGCTCAGTTTAACGACTATGGAGCGTGGTCGAGAGCTTTCAGTATTCATTTTTGCCGTGCGTGCGCAATACAGAATATTATCATCATTCAAAGGATGTTTCACAACTTCTCCCAACTTCTTTACCACGTTGAGCAGATTCTCGGACTTCGATTCCGGTAGACACTGCAACTCAATATTGCTTGAACGTGTTTGTTGTTCCATTTGGCTGATGCGCTGGGTTAGACTGGCAACTTGGCTTTTAAGGTGGGAGTTTTCCTTGGATAGGGTGCTAAATGTCTCAGCATGGTTGTTGTGCCACGACTGAAAGTCTTCAAGTTTTTCGCTAAAATATTCAATGGATTTCTTGTATTCCGCAATTTCGTCACGAATATCTTTCAGTTGGGGGCACAAGTAAGTATTTAGACTATGAGTAACAGCTTTTTGGACTTCTGCCTGGATTATATCGCGAAATTGGCTTAAGTTGATCGTTAGAGATGCATAGTCGTTTGCGCTTCCAGCCTTTACTCTGCATTCGGGACTTGACGTGCTGGTTTTAGAAGCAGTATCCTTGCGCCTTAAGGTAATATTTTTATCTGTATTCTCATCGTTTTCGACCGTAGAGAGGTTTTTGTTGCTGCCGCTAGATGGAGCATTCCTGATCGGTGTATTGGTGTTGTCAGCCTTCGGTCGCGAGCAGGCAGGACAGAGCCAGTCCTTTTTATAAGTGTCTGACAGATCCTTATATAATGTCGCACTGACACTGACACATAGATAGTGGTAGTTCTTCTTACAATTTTGGCATCTGAGTAATTCGATGGATTGTAATGATTTCTGACAACATTAAAATTTTAGCTACTGTGGAGGAGCCATAGTAAATTCCCACGAGATAAATAGTTTTCAATCAAAATAAACTTCTAACTTCCAAGGCACCACTAGGATACGAACACTCGACCTCTTAGTGGATAGGCGGGGTAGCCGAGCCACAGGACCAACTAGACTATTACGTAGCAGTCCAAAGTTATCGAAGTATTGTCAGTGACAAGAGTATACGTTGTGACGTTGATAAAAATTTTTTTGGATACCGCTTTATATTTTTAATTATAAATTGTTGGAAATATCATATAAAAACGTTGTTTTATTGCATTTTTTGCATTAAAAACACTTTTATCACAGTTTTGGATTATGCATAGTGATGTTGAATTAAGTGTAAATAGTTTTGACACACACAGGATTTACGTAGAATACTTGTAGCACTTGGTTTACAGTCACTTAGGCACCCGATGTTATTTTCGTGTATTGTCCGTTTTACGCTTGGATAACACTTGGCCACTTTACGACACAAAATAGGTAAGATTTATATTTTTACGAAATTAAAAACACGGAGCTTGTGTGTACTGTATTTTGACAGCTGTCATCTACTAAATCATCTATATAACAGATCAAATCATTAAACATAGGAACAGAGTCCCAGCGTAGAAGCGTAACAAAGGTGTTTCGTTCACTGTCTTCCGCAATTTCACGATGTACCATTCGTTACTATGCAAACTAACTAGGTAAAGTGCAAAAATTAGCTTTTATAATTTCACACTTTACCGGATGGTATCAGGAAATCTGCAGGTTACCTAGTCAATGTGAGCATTAACGTATTTCGCATTCTAACTGTAACATATATAATATAAAATCGTATATATATTGTTACGTGCTAGGGTTCGAGGATTCGGAGAGAAAGACCTGGTGACTCTCTTGAAGACTTTATTCACAAACACTAGCTCACACAAATCACTAAGTCCAAACACTAAGCACTAGATCCAAATCACTGAGCACTATCACTGTCCTAGATCGTAGCCGAGTCGTTAGTTCACTATCACAATCACTCACTATTGATCACTTGTTTTCACTATTGAAATCGCCTTGATGATCGCTCGGATCGAACTGAGTTGACTGCCGGCTTGTTTACCTTTTATATGGCCCGCGTCGAATTCTGGAGCGTTCTATTTTGGGTTGTTTACGTAAACACGCGATTCACATAAACAAGGGTCGGGCTTTTCTAGAAGGTACGCGCAACTGTCGCGCGCAGGTAAACAACTGCCCGTAACCGTAACACTACTCCCCTCTTAGAGATGCTCGTCCCGAGCATCGTTGTTACTGCCATGATAGCGCGCCAAACGGTCTATGTGTACCACTTTGGATGTGCCTCTTGGTGGCTTTTGAATCCTGTAAGTCACATCATTCAATCGGGTAACCACTTTATATGGGCCGTCCCACTTGGTCTGCAACTTTGGAGATTTCCCTTTTCGGCGAGTTGGGTTATGCAGCCATACCAGTGACCCTTCTTCGAAGCCGCTCGTGTTCGATCTCCGGTCGTATCTGGTCTTCATGTTCTCACTTGACTGTAACCCATTTTCCCGAACCATGGCGTGTATGTAGTGCATCTTTTCCCTTAAATCGCAGACATAGTCTTGTACGGTCTTTGGTTCCCCCGGTGACGCTCCTGTCAAGAGGTCTATTGGTATTCGTAGTTCTCTACCGTAATTGACATAAGCCGGGGTAGCTTTTATGCTCTGCGAATAAGTCAGATTACTCTTGCAATCATCGAGTAGCTCAGTCACTAATCCGTAGTTGCTGCTTGCTTGGGAGACAACAGTTATTGGGGCTTCCTCCGCGTCAGCCAGTACACGCCTCTTAGTCCTGGCTGAAGCTCCCTGCTTCTTCAGCTCCTCTACTTGTTGCTCGAGCCTTTTCATCCTTGACATCTGGGTCTCCTTCTGCGGGCAGTTGAGCTGAAGATGGCCCCTCTTCCCGCACTTATAGCACATGGCTTCAAATATTTTCCTTGCAGGAGCCTTTACTTCGGAGACCTTGCGGATCTTATGGGTCTGCTGTATCTCATGGCGAACAGCCTCGACCTCCAAAGCATGCGCCAACGCTTCCTTTAGCGAGGTGTGGTGACGTAGCCTCACTGCAGCTCTGACCTCCAGATCCCTGATTCCGTCGACAAATGCTTGCACAATATTCGTGTCGACCATCTTGGAATCGGCTCCTGGGTGTGCCTTCTTGACCAGTTTTTCAATTTCCAACGCCCATTGCTGTAGTCCCTCTCCTGAGCGTTGGACTCTGTCACGAAGTTGAGCACGGAACACGTGCTCCAGGTGTCGCTCCCCGTATCTGGATTCAAGGGCCTCCATCAGGTCTTGGAACCCCTTCCCTGTGTGTACTTCTAGGACCGACAAAGCTTGCCCTCTGAGCGCAACAGTGAGAGCGGTCAGGCATTGTTCGTCAGTCCATCCGTTGGCAGAAGCAACCGTCTGGAATTGCTGACGATAAGCGTTCCATGAAGTAGTACCGTCGTATGGTGGCACTTTAACTTTTGGTCCTTGTACCACTTGCACCACTCCGGTAGTTCCACTTGACACCGCCACTCCTGTGGTTTCCAGGCGCACTACCTTCTTCTGAAGTTCAGTGAGGCCGGTTTTCACATTTTCCACATCCAATCCTAACCCCGTAACTCGTTCGTCCATTATGTCGACATCTTTACGAAGCTTTGTCACTGTGTTACTGACGTCCTTTATAGCCAGAAGCGCCTTTTCTTGAAGGTCCTTTTGTTGTTCTTGTGACTCTTGCAAAGCGCCGAGTTTGCGGTCTTGTGACTCCCTCATTGCCTGAATTTCAACCCTTTGAGAATCTTGCATAGCGCCGAGCTTGCGGTCTTGTGCCTCCATCATTGCCTGAATCAACTCAATTATGCTTTCCAATTGAGGAGCCATTTGAGGGGCTGTAGAAGCTACGGGCGATGCCTGGTGGCTGGAGCCAGTAGACGGAGCCCAGTGGGCGGGGCCAGTGGGCGTGGCCTGAGTAGCCTGGTGGGCGTGGCCAGTAGGCGTGGCCCCGCCCAAAGTGGGCGGAGCCTGGGGGGCGTGGCCAGTGGGCGGGTCCCGGTGGGCGGAGCCAGTTGGCGGGGCCTGTCCCTCAGTGGGCGGAGCTTGGTCCCCAGTGGATGTGGCCTCCGCAGCCCGTTGCGCCCTTGTTCTGACACTTCCCTCGAAGTCCTCTCTCGGAGTCAATGGCATCTTCCAAATCTCACTTCCGACACCAGTTGTTACGTGCTAGGGTTCGAGGATTCGGAGAGAAAGACCTGGTGACTCTCTTGAAGACTTTATTCACAAACACTAGCTCACACAAATCACTAAGTCCAAACACTAAGCACTAGATCCAAATCACTGAGCACTATCACTGTCCTAGATCGTAGCCGAGTCGTTAGTTCACTATCACAATCACTCACTATTGATCACTTGTTTTCACTATTGAAATCGCCTTGATGATCGCTCGGATCGAACTGAGTTGACTGCCGGCTTGTTTACCTTTTATATGGCCCGCGTCGAATTCTGGAGCGTTCTATTTTGGGTTGTTTACGTAAACACGCGATTCACATAAACAAGGGTCGGGCTTTTCTAGAAGGTACGCGCAACTGTCGCGCGCAGGTAAACAACTGCCCGTAACCGTAACAATATTTTAGAATGGCAATATTATTAACCTTTAACTATATTCATATCGTTTGCCAAAACAGACAGTTTTTTATCCTGAAACAAAGACATTTTATTCCAAAATTACGACTAAAACCGAATGCATCCATACGAAACCGCGGCTAAAAGCTAGTGCTTGATAAAGTTCAAGTGAAGCTTTCCTACAAAGCTCAATCACACACTTCGGAGTGATCAAATGTTTGAGTGTAAAGCCTCTGTGAAGTAATTTACTCACAGCTATCGATCTAAGGCTTTGTGCTAGAAATGTTTGTTGCTTCTGCAACGTGAGTATTTTATGATAACCAGCTGATGCTTTGTCTAAATCCGATGCAGCTTCAATGCAGATATGAAAATAGAAATGATATTCACATTTTAACCGACTTCAAAAATGGAGGTTATCAATTCAACCCGTATGTGTGTAACATTTCTGGAACTGCCCAATTTTCGTATAAGTTAGTCTATATCAGCATCTAAAAAAATGTGCCAATTTTTAAAAGTGTTTGTATATATTTACCTACCTATGTATGTACACTGGCGCGGCGTAGTTAAGGAAGCAATATCACCCTAATATTTCTTTCTACCGCATAAACGGCTCTTTTTTACTTCTGCCGGCACTCCTTGAGTGTTATCCGGTGTTTTAGGGTTCCGTACCTTGAAGAAAAATATTTGGCTACCAAGACTTGTGACTACGAAGTTCGGGAAAAAATATTCTTCTCTTTTGCCAGTAACTATATTAAACACGATAGAGTACCTTCTGTATGCTCTAGATATTACTTCTTAACAGTCGGATTGGCAATCCAGTGCTAAGTGGATTTGAAGCCGGGACCTGGACTTATTAAGTTATGGCCGTTCGCTCGAGCGATTTCACACCACACTTATATTTTTGAAAAATTTGATTTCAGCCTTTATCAATAAAAATCCATGTAAAACCTAATAAAAAATCGGCCAAGTACGAGTCGGACTCGCGTACGATGAGTTCCGTACGTATATCGAACAAAATTAAAATAAGCTAAATTTAATTATCTTTATTCTATGTCTCAAAATTTCAGAAGTCTATTTATAGCGGTTCTTGAGATACAGCCAGAAAGTCAGACAGACGGATAGACAACGTAGTCTTAGTAATAGAGTACCCTTTTTATCCTTTGGGTACTTATACATACAAGTTCTCTTTTTGTCTGGCGTATTGGAAACTTTTTATATAATAAATCCTGACAAAAACAAAGGGGTATTATTGGTTTAACATGATTATCCACCTGTTCGTGTGTATGTCGTCGTCGTCGTAGCCACGAAAATATTTTTTATATAAAATATAAAATATTAAATTTTATATAAAATATTAATTTCAGAATTCTGATGATGCTGATAGATGTTAATTTCTACCAACTAGCCTTTCACCTTTGAACCGCAATTTTAACATGAATTTAATTGTATTGAAACATGCATTTGTAAGTGATACTGATCTACTCGTGAAATATAATGTTTTGTTAATTGTATGTTAGCGAGCTGAAACAATTAGACGTACAATTAAGGCGCTATATTGAAAAAAACTGTCTTTTTGACGTCAGAAATGTTACAAATCTGATAATGAGATATCTTCATAGCCTTATCTAGGTTTGAGAAGAACTAGATACACAATTAATGTATTTTGCCTCGATACTTAAAAATACGAAATTTGAAGATAATGTTACAATAATTTTTAAACGAAAATAGATGTATTCTAGGAAATTAGTCTAATTAATTATATATAATAAACCTTTGCAACTCCAAATCGTATAGAAGCATTTTGCTTAAATGCTCCTAGTTATTTTTTAAATAATTATAATTAGGTTTTGTCGCATGTTTTCCGAGCGAGCCGATAGCTTCTGGCCGCAGCGTATTCACGACTTTATAGTCATACAAATTAAGGATAAAATTGTTGCGGTGTGATTTATTTTCGATATAATATCGAATTTAAATTTGGATATATACAACAACGTTTAAATACATAATTTGTGCAAACAATATAAGCTACGCAGAAGTTTAGGCTGGCCGCAAACGCACGCTTTCCGTATTCGATTTACAAATTCGTTTTCCGAATTCAGAATTCTGTGAGACTAGCGCAAGCGCCGGTTTGCACTTCAAACCTTCTTGTGGAATTCGTTCCGTACAGAATAAAACGAACGTGTGCGGCAGTTAAAGTATTTTCTACTGATTCTAAGCATTCAGATTTATTAATAAGGAAAACGAATTCGGAAATCGTTTGCGGAAAACGTATGTGTCCGGCCAGCCCTGAAATCCTTCGTAAAAACTGACTGCACTTACTTAATACTGACCCTTCTGATCAGTGATCTACCAATATAGATCTGGATCAGAGATCGATAGATTTTTATTGACGAACACTACTAGGTAGTGTCGAGGTCTTAGTAAAGAAAAAAGTTTTATAGTATATTTTTATATAGACTGTTTTGCGTACTTATTTCTTTGATAATAATTTTACAGTGTTCTTAACAAGACCTCATTACAAGGTTCTGTATGAACTAAATACTTTCAAACACCAGTTTGGCTGGAACTAGACAAAGTTTTACGTGATTCACTTTTGTTTGCCAAATCAATTAAGACTAGGTAAGAAAAATAGCGTTCCGGAACTTTGAGTTCTTTCAAAAGAAGCGAGTTCTGAGATATGAAAACAATCAAAGTTTTAAACTGCGATAATGAAGGGAATTGGCCTATGGAAGTTGGGGCTTCTGCATTTTTGGAATAAATTATCTAAAATATTTAGGTTTTCAAATTTTATGAAATGAAAACATTTTAGCGACGTGAATGTAAGTTGTAGTTAATTTACTTTTACCAGAGTAGACAGAATGTCTATTATGCTTTTACTAATTACTAGAAAAAACTGTCTATAATATTAAGGCAACGTCACAAGACTACAACTGCTACATTTTAAATAATTATAGTTGTTCTTTGGAATAATACCGACACCGCGAGCGGCGCTTCTTACTAGGAAATAAAGTGCATCTCATTGAATCGACGCCTCACGTTGCTATGTTAACTCACCTAACCAATATCTACATTATATTCTGTTATCTATACATATATAAAACAAAGTCGTTTTTCTTTCCCTCATGTTCATTTGTTCCCTTTAATCTTTAAAACTACGCAACGGATTTTAATGATTCTTTCAGTGTTAGATAGCTTATTTATCGAGGAAGGCTATAGGCTATATTTTATCACGCTAAGACTAATAGGAGAATGTGGAAAAAACGAGAGAAATTATTTGAAAGGGCTTATCTCGCGAACTACTGGAGCAATTTTTATGTTATTTGGCACAGATAAGAGTAGGCCACGCGAAGGATCATAGGCTATCGATGTTAATAATTTTTTTTGTGACTATATATTTTATACCCGTGCGACGCCGGGGCGGGTCGCTAGTATTGTATAATATGTAAAATTATACAAGGGCCGGGCCGCAGGGCCCTTGTCTCCGTCAACGTGCCGGCCACTCTTGAGCCGAACGGTATCGCACGTGACGACGGCAAAAGGCCCGACGGAATGACGCTCGTTCCGTGGAGCCGTGGGAGGCCTCTCGTATGGGACGCCACCTGCGTGGATACGCTGGCGGCGTCGCACGTGACGGCCACAACGAGAGAGGCGGGAGCTGCGGCAGCACAAGCGGAGACAAACAAAAGAAGAAAATATGAAGCACTGGGGAGTGATTACTTTTTTGTACCTTTCGGGGTTGAGACCCTGGGCCCGTGGGGCCCTGGTGCCAAACTACTATTCAAGGAGTTATCCCAAAGACTGGTTGAGAAAACTAACGATCCCAGAGCTGGCGCTTACCTCGGCCAACGTATCAGTTTTGCGATACAGCGAGGTAATGCTGCCAGCCTCTTGGGTACATTGCCCGCAGCCTCCGACTTAGATTTAGTTTTTTATATATAGTCTTTCTTTTTTTTATTATTATTATTATTATTTTTTTTTTTTTATTATTCCCTATAATCATTAATATAAAAATTATTTACTTACTTATTTATAAAGTAGTTAATGTATTTTTTAACGTATTTGATGTATTGCCTCTTAATGATTAATTTATTTTTAAATATTGATTGATATTATTTAAATTATACAAGTGGATAAATATAATTTATATTTATCCATTTGCATAATTTTTTCCAAAATATCAGCATTTTTACACAAATGTTTTTCCACAATTTCAAAACAACGTCTCCGTGTTACGCGTTTGATTTGGCTTGTTAAATCTCACACATGCTACGGATAAGCCTTTCAGAATTGTTTACATGTGCCAAGAACCACGGAACAGCTACATTTCATTCATATTTAGCTTCACAGTTTTCGGAACTATGCTACCTTTTCTAGGATCTTACTTAATTAAGTTCTATATAAATAAAAATAATTTAAAATGTTGTTAGTCTTGCTAAAACACTAGAAGGATTGTACCAATTATTTGGTTTATTTTAGTCTAAAAATATTCAAGGAAGTTCAGGGAAGATTTGTTTTAGGATGAATGTGATACGAAGTTAAAAATATATATCTACGAGCTTTTGCCCGCGGCCTTGATCGCATTAAGAAGTATTATTATATACAAACTTTGATCCCCTATTTTAACCCCTTGGAGGTAGATTTGATCAAAATCCTTTCTTAGCGGATGTCTAAGTCATAACATCTACCTGCATGCCAAATTTCAGCCCGATCGGTCCAGTGGTTTGGGCTGTGCGTTGATAGATCATCATGGCAGTCAGTCACCTTTGAGTTTTATATTATATATCTATTAATCGGGTCATCTAGCTATATAAAAAGTGTCAAGTGTGCTCCAGTTAAAGTAGGTCTGTGTTTAATAAATAAAAATTGTTTGTGGTTGAAACTAGAGATAAAATGTTTTTTTTTTTTTATAAATAGTTTGCTAAAATAATTGTAACATAGTTTGTGACTAATTGTACAAATAAAATGAATAAATATAAAAATCCACATGTGAAATGTTACATAGAACCCCATGGAAATGTGTTAATAAATAAAGTTATTGCAATGTAAATGATTAAGTAGGTATTCCAACAATTGATACAGCAGCTTACACCTATTGGCTGATGGTGGACCTACTTAATTTCGTTGCGTTTTATCAAACCCAGCCAACAGATGACGACTAAGGGTTAAACTAGACCACAACGCCACGCATATATGCATTTCTAAATTTGTTTTGAATTTAATGATTTCGTGAGCGTGAGACGTCTTGCCAATCTGTCAAATCCATACATTTATATAATAATACGCGAGCGAAAAAACTTTGGCACCCTTTTTACGAAAAATGCGGAAACGTAGGAGCATGAAATTTCGCACAGTTGTAGTTTATATGGAGAAGAAGCGCATCGAGCCAATATTGTTTTAAAATTATGCTTTTATCCTACATTATAATATTATTAAATAAAACATTACTCAAACTACAACGTGCAGTGTGCACACTACGATCTTTTAAATGACATTAAGATTAAGCCCATACACACGAATAAAATTGTACTCTTTTATTTATAGTTGAAGTCTGTTGTCAAATTGAAAATAGATTTGTTTTTTTATATTGAATCTTAAATACTGTTAGACAATTATTACACGGCTAGTCTGTCATAATTTTACTTAGTTAATTTGAGACTGTCGCAGGAATATGACGAATATGAATACGGAATACGACGGAATATGACGTCTAAAAATAATCAAGTCAATATTTTGACAATAGAATATCCATTGAGATAGATTACTACTTTATCTATAAGAATATCAATAGAAAAGCGTTGAAAAAACTTCTAGGTAATTTAATTTTTTATTTGAGGTTGAATTTAGACCATTGGCCGAACTCTAGTATTTAGAAATGCATCTACGCGTCATGTTGCGGTCTGAATTGACCCTGTTGACATAAACCGTCCAAACGACGTAGGTCCGTAAACTGCCTATGAACCAATGATTTGTAATTATAACATAATATCATTGCTATGAACCAATTTTTTCGGTGGTACTTGATGCTAGCTTAAAACTTGTAAAGCCCGTCATAGACTTAGCTATAATATATATTAATATATTTATAGCAAGGCATATTAATCTATACTAAATCCACATGTCACAGAAATATATATTATAGCTGAGTGTGTGGTCACGCAAAAATTAGTATAGAAAATATATTTTAATATGCCTAGCTATAAACATATTAATATATATTATAGCTAGGTCTGTGACGGGCTTAACGCCGTTCACCTTTTGTATTAGGACGTAAACGTGGGTTAGATTGCCGCGTTGGAAAAAAGTAGTTACAAATGTTTGGTTTACACTTTAGTATATTCAGGTTTACTCACAGATTACCTCGCAAGAAAAAATATGAGGTTCGATCGGTCCCATCTTTTAACAGTGGTATCGCTCATATTCTATCCCACGTGGTTAAGAAGTTAAGAACGAGAGAGTGTTGTGTACTGCACACACATTTGGGCACTCTAAACTATTCCCTCGTTGCTCACATCACAATATTTATTTTGACGTTTATAAGAATACTGTTTGATTGGAAAGAGGTTGGATTAAACATGAAACATAATTTCATGTTGCATAATAAGAAAATACTGTTTACATTTACTAACCTCATAACCTAGGTCCTAAAAAGTTCAAACCTCATAAAACACAGACATAAATATAAAATGGCGCACAAAAAAGGTGCTTCAATAATATTTGCACAAAGGCAGCGAGCATCAAATGCAGGTTTTCATATAACTCATCAGTAGGATGTACTTCACAATGTAAAGCC
The DNA here is from genome assembly GCA_905333045.1 of Lysandra bellargus. NCBI lineage: Eukaryota > Metazoa > Arthropoda > Insecta > Lepidoptera > Lycaenidae > Lysandra > Lysandra bellargus. The sequence goes on from HG995319.1 coordinate 26,818,247, forward strand.
TTTTATGTCTGTTACACTGATCCCCTGAACTACCTACTTTTGTCAACAAAAGACATTTAGAAGTATTTAACATAATATTCTTTGGGATGTTTATGGGAGCCATGATGTTGCGATGGCGTTGATACGATTACGAGAAAAAAAGCGGGTAAAAAAATACTCCGGGAGTATCAGCAGATTGCAGAAGTAATTGTTTAAAAAGAAAAGTACACTGTAAATTTCTGGAACGAACTGTCACTAGCAATATTTCCGGAACTATACGACCTGCAAACCTTCAAGAAGAGAGCGTATTCCCTCTTAAAGGCCGGCAACGCGCCTGCAGCTCTTTTCATGTTGCGAGTATCCATGGGCGACGGTAGTTGCTTACCATGAGGTGACCCGTTTGCTCGTTTGCCCCCTTATTTAATAAAAAATATATCCACAGCCGAACATACCTCCTCCTGTTTGGTAGTCGGTTAAAAATGAAACAGCCGAGTATTCGTAGGTTTCTTGCCACTGTAGAAGGGGAATGATAATATTTTCTTTATCGCGCCGCGCCGACTTTCGCTCCGTCTTACGGTTTTTCGATCAGGTTTTATGAGCTGATGCAAGTTTTTTATTGCATTTTACCAATCCTATTAATTTTTAATTAAATTATTTTTAACAAAAAATTAAAACCGACTTCCAAGGTAAAACAATAATAACATCCTTATAATATGAACTAAAAAGTATTAAATAATTATTCCTATCTAATAGTGCCTTTTTCCGAATTCGGCTAAAACTCAACTATTTCTGTACTCAATCTTCATCATTTTGAAGTCGGTACCAGATGAATCTTCTGTTCTCTGACAGAATATTTGAAACTTTTAGAACTGGCACCGACTTCAAAATTATGAAGATTGAGTACAGAAATAGTTGAGTTTTAGCCGAATTCGGAAAAAGGCACTATTAGATAGGAATAATTATTTAATACTTTTTAGTTCATATTATAAGGATGTTATTATTGTTTTACCTTGGAAGTCGGTTTTAATTTTTTGTTAAAAATAATAATTTCACTCTTTTTAGTTACCAGAGTAAACCATCGCGTAGGTACTATAAGTAGAATAATACACCTGTATAATATTATTCTGCGTATCTTATTACAGTCACACTTACAAAATATAATATCAGCTGCAGCCTGCAGATAATTTTAAACAATACATTTAAAAAAAATCGAAGGAACACGTGACGTGACGTGCTAAGTAGCCGGTCACCGGACTAGTTTCAACTTTCAATAGTACTGGCACTCGCTCGACTTGTCGCACGTGACGCGGACGCAGCGCACATAGTCCCTACCCGGCCCGCGCCGCCGCGCCGCCGCGCCGCATGCGCCCGCTTGACAGCCCTGCGGCCCTGGCAGATTGAAGTGAGACTGCAGAGAGTGTTATTGTATTATGAACGCTAAACGCAATGCAAAAGGTTGAAATTAGGTTGTTTTCCAGAATATCTCGGCGAAGTTAGACAGAATGTTACATTATCGAAGCAGCTTTAACTTCTTAGAAGTAATGTCAAATATGTGCCTTATGCTCTGGAGATAAGGTTGAATTTGGTGACATTGGTGACCCTGACATGGTAATGATGATGATGATGATGAATGTAATTTGCATAGTAGCATATGCTTTCAGTTCTTAAAACAGCGCCTAAACTCCCAAACTTGTATCTATAAGGAATCCAGAGTTCTCTTAGTAGCTTCGGAACCATAGTATACCTCGGTACAAAATCTTGCGTTTTGGTAGCATATGCTTAGGATACTTCTCATAAAACCAAAATCACCATATGTTTCCATATAAATTTCGAGGAGTTCCCTCAATTACTCATGGATCCCATCATCAGGTCACCACTTTTGTGAACATGGTACCAAATTGGAGTGAAACCTAATACAACACAACAAAAATTTCGAAAATCGGTTCACAAACGGCGGAGTAATCGTTGAACATACAAAAATAAAAAAAAAATAAAAAATAAAAAAAAATCCACAGCCGAACATATAACCTCCTCGTTTTTTGGAAGTCGGTTAAAAATGATGACGAAGCTCAATCATTTGTTATGCAGCCATGCCCGTTTCCATTTATCTCATGCTTTTCAGGGTTCCGTAACCAAGGGTAAAAACGGGACCCTATTACTAAGACTTTGATGTCTGTCTGTCCGTCTGTCTGTCTGTCCGTCTGTCTGTCCGTCTGTCTTTTTCCAGGCTGTATTTCAAGAACGGTGATAGCTAGAGAGTTGAAATTTTCACGGCTTTTGTATTTATGTTGCCACTAGATCAGCAAATACTAAAAATAAAATAAATAAAATAAAACATTTACGGGTACCCATACAAAAAACTTGATTTTTTGGAATTTTTGCTCTATATCAATAATAGCAATAGGTAGGTACTTAAATTTTTCACACAATCCTTATTTTTATATGAACTTTAATATTTAATAATAATATTAATATAAAATAAAAAATTAAGAGGGGCTCCCATACAAAAAACACCATTTTTGCATATTTTGCTCTTAAATAGTAGAGAAACCTTCGTGCGCGAGTCCGACTCACACTTGGCCGATTATTTAATTATATGGAAGGTCTAGACGACCGTCGTACTCACGCCCACTACTCCGTTGCACCAGAATTCTTTTATCGCGGAACGGTACATTTTTCCGAGATAAGTATCCCATGTATATCAGGCAAAATCAGTTCAGTGTTCAGTCAGATTTAGTTCTCTTCCCCCGCATTGGGGGCGCTGATTCCGATTCAAATAGGCACAAAAAACAGGTGGATATCATAAGTCAAGTTAAGCGTACTTGTATAATGGAGGTCAGTGTATTTTAACTTTCGACACAAATTTTTGAGTAATAAAAAAATATAAATAGAATATTAAAGTAAATCTCAGTCGAAATATCTCTCTTGAAGCTCCCAAGTATACTATAATTAATTATGAGCAAAACCGGGTCAGGTATCCATATTAATATTATAAATGCGAAGTGTGTGTCTGTCTGTCACCTCTTCACGCTTACACCGCTGAACCGATTTTGCTGAAATTAGGCATGGATGTACTTTCAGTCCCGAGAAAGGACATAGGATAGTTTTTGCACCGGAAAAGTCCCCCACGCGATAAACGAGTTCTTGCGCAACGGAATTGCGGGCGTTATCTAGTAATTTAATAAAATTTTTGCTCCAATTAAAGCCTAAAGAACCTTACATCGTTACATAACATTTAAATTCTAATGATTTCTCTGAATGAAAAACATTTCAACTTGTAATGATAATTAATTTCCAGAATTCAATATTTCCGTTACAAAATAAGATATTTATCATGAATACTCTTTCATAATTACATTGCTTTTTGATTCGATTCGTGGATGAGAATTTCTGTTGCATTTTTAATACAATTCTTTTCATCTTAATTGAATAAACGCTATAAATCTGTATGAGATCTTATTCACGTTATTAAACATATAAAATTAATTCGCTTGGAAGTAATCCATTGGAACAATTATTGTAAAAACTTTACAAAAGTGTGTCCGTCTGTCTGTTACCTGTTCTCGCTCAAATCGCTGAACCAATTTTACTGAAATTTGGCATGGAGATACTTTGAGTCCCGAAAATTTTGGCGCATCAATAGTCATAATCAAAAAGCTTAACCTCGAGTTTGTGGGGTCGCAACCCTTGTCCCCCGGCCGCTATCTTGAAAAAAGGGGTGACAGTGCTATTTTCGTGATATCTCGAAAACTATGAGTCTTACAAAAAATTTGTAAAAACATAATTTGTTGAAAATTATTTTTCCTACAAATATGTTCATATAACTTTTTACCCTGAATTAAAATTTATGAGCAAAAGAGTGATAAAATTTTTTAAAAGGTTTATTATCACTCTTTAACTTTGTTTAATACATTACATGTGATGGGGGGATTGATCATCTACAGGGCTGGTCTCCGTTTCGGAGGACTTCGCTGACTAACATTGTGACACGAGAATCTATACTAATACTAGCTGTCCCGGCAAACGTTGCTGTTCCATAATATAAAGTAAGTATTTCGCCCATATTATTTTATTGAAGTGACTAAATAAGTATGTCGCCATGGCAACGTCGATCGCTATCCCGTCGCACAAACAATGGTCGCCGTCAGTCTCAGGTTGTAATAATTTACTATTATTTATTCAACAAATGCACTTATCAAGATATAAAGTACCCAGTAGCCGATTCTCAGACCTACTGAATATGCATATAAAATTTGGTAAAAATCAGCAAAGCCAGTTCGGAGGAGTTCGTGGACTAACATTGTGACACGAGAATTTTATATATTAAGATTATAATTGGGAAGGGTTTGGTTGTTTGTTTGTTTGAACACGTTAATCTCAGAAACTACTGATCCGATTTGAAAAATTATTTCGGTGTTAGATAGCCTATTTATCGAGGAAGGTTATAGGCTATATTTTATCACGCTCAGATTAATAGGAGCGAATAAATATAGGAAAGTGTGGAAAAAAACGGGAGGAAATTTGAAAGGGCTTATTTGAACGTGCTAATCTCAGGAACTACTGGTCCGATTTGAAAAATTCTTTCATTGTTAGATAGCCTATTTATTGAGAAAGGCTATAAGGTATACTTTATTGCGCTAAGACTAATAGCAGCGAAGAAATAGAGGAAAGTGTGGAAAAAACGGGAGAAATGATTTGAAATGGCTTATTTGAACGCGCTAATCTCAGGAACTACTAGTCCGATTTGAAAAATTCTTTCAGTGATAGATAGCCTATATTTTATTGAGAAAGGCTATAAGCTATACTTTATTGTGCTAAGACTAATAGGAGCGAAGAAATAGATGAAAGTGTGGAAAAAATGGGGGAAATTTTTTGAAAGGGCTTATTTGAACTTACTGGAGCAATTTTTATGTTACTTGGCACACATAAATAATAAACCACGTGAAAAGAAATAGGTTTCTTGTTTTGCGGAAAAATGTACGGTTTCCGTTACATTCCTAAATTAGGCGGGCGAAGCCGCGCGGAATATCTATCATTTCATAAAGTATATTGTCTCACACAATATACTTTTATGATTTGCGCGTTAACTATTCAACTAATGTACGGGAACAACTATAAACTAAAGTCCACGCGGACGAAGTCGCGGGCAACAGCTAGTTTTATATATAAGATATAAAAGAATTGCTCGTTTAAAGATATAAGATACGTTTATAATATTAAAATACTAATATAAAGTATGTTTCTTCTTGCAGCTGTGTCACTTTGAAATTTGATTTCAATTAAGGAAACCGAAACGCACAAATTTTAATAAAAGGGAAGGGACCAACTTCAATATTTAGAAGTCGAAAGACAAATTGAATTTCATATTATAATATATTTGGTCATGTAAAAACTTTTTGTATATTGTCGTTCGCTCGCATGGACATAGAAAGTTTTACCCAAATATTGATGTTGACTTAGGCCCCAATATCTAGGACAGTGGTTCCTAACCTTTTCAGAACTGTTACCACTATGGCCTGTTAGAGAAACTGATTTTACCCCCTACCCATAAAAATATTTCAAGAAAACAATACAGGAATTAAAAATAAATTTTATTTCGAATGTCGCTTCCAGCTTGGCCGTGGTTTTATGAACGTGAGATCTGCATGCGGCGTACCTACCTACTATTATTTTCTGTTAAACACAAAAACATATATCTTTTTTCTGCCTGTTCATCTATTTTAGGTACCACCTCTGTTACACTTATAGAATAGCTGTTTTAGCCCCGCGGGGGTAATTGCCCCCAGGTGTGGAACCACTGATCTAGGAGATCGGTTTTTTGTTATTTTTGCTACCTTTTATAATCAATATTCCGTTGGTGGTGAAAAATCAGTCTAAATAAAATAAATACTACTTATTTTGAGTGTCAAAGCTGATTTTGCTAAAGTATTAAAGTTTTTTTTTTTTGTATTGAATCGAGAAAAATTTACGTTTATGAAGTACTGGTTGATTCCAATTGATTCCCACAACTCCGTGGCGCCAAAATTCGGTTATGACGCAGGAACCGTACATTTTTCTGGGATAAAAAGTATCCTATATCCTTTTCAGGAATTCAAAGTATCTCCATACCAAATTTCAGCAAAATCGGTTCAGCGGTTCAAGCGTGAAGAGGTAACAGATAGACAGACACACTTTGCATTTATAATATTAAGTAGAATTTCCTTTTGCGTGCACTTAGATACAAATCGCTATCTAATGCTTTCTGAATTCTGGCAGCATGGTTTGCGGATTATTACAAACTAGAAGCGCATCACAACACTAGAAAATTTCCACCTGCAACTTCTCTGTTATTGCGAATTTTAAGTTGCTTACCATTAGCCGATTAGTAAGCTCATTTTCGGATCCATCGCGTAGTTCATTTTTAGGGTTCCGTACCCAAAGGGTAAAAGCAGGTTACTGAGACTTTGTTGTCTGTCAGTCTGTTCGTCACCAGGTGTATCTCAAGAGCCACTATCGGCTATAGACATTTGAAATTTTCACCAATTATAATTTATGTTGCCGCTATAACGAGAAATATAAAAAATAAAATTAATATTTAAGGGAACTTCCATACAAAATCGCACTCTCTTCAAACTCACACTTGGCCGATTTTTTCATTCACCTTGCTGTCTAGAAATTACCTTTGGAAAGGAAAACCTTTGTCTGCCCTTCGGCGTAATTGAAAGAGCCAATCGTGGGCTTTGTGACTTGAATGAATGAAGTATGCGCAAACAACCCTTGGCTGTACGCATAAGTATACTGATTCGTAGAACGTGGATTAATAAATCCATGATATATATCTATTCTATACATATTACAAAACAAAGTCGCTTTTTTCCTTCATGTCCCTTTGTTCCCTTTAATCTTTAAAACTACGCAACGGATTTTGATGATTCTTTCAGTGTTAGATAGCCCATTGATCGAGAAAGTCTATAGGCTATATTTTATCAAACTAAGACTAATAGAAGCGAAGAAAAAGAGGAAAATGTGGAAAAAACGGGGAAAACTATTTGAAAGGGTTCACTTGAACATACTTATCTCAGGAACTACTAGTCCGATTTGAAAAAATATTTCAGTGTTAGATAGCCCATTTATTGAGGAAGACTATAGGCTATATTTTATCATGCTAAGACTAATAGGAGAATGTGGATAAAACGGGGGAAATTATTTGAAAGGGCTTATCTCGCGAACTACTGGAGCAATTTTTATGTTATTTGGCACAGATAAGAAGTAGACCACGTGAAGGATCATAGCCCATAGGCTATCGATTTTAATCATTTTTTCAATGGATATATATTTTATACCCGTGCGACGCCGGGATGGGTTGCTAGTAATGTTATAAATGCGATTTTCTTTGTTTCTTACGTCTTAATTTTTAAGACCTTAAATAATTTAGATTAAATTTAGTATCTAGCGTAAAATAACGTACATGCATACTAATATTATAAATGCGAAAGTGTCTCTGTCTGTCTGTCTGTTACCTCTTCACGCCCAAACCGCTGAACTGATTTTGATGAAATTTGGTATGGAGATCTTGCAAAAATGTACGGTTTCCACACGATAATCGAATTATAATCGAATTTAACGCAACGGAGTTGCTACTAGTTTTTTAATAAAACTTTATTCATATTTCAACAAGAAATTTTCCGAAATATAAAATATCTTAGTTTATTTCCTTTTAGTATTAACCACATGAGAATGTGTTCCTGTCTGTCTGTCGAAGCCGCCAAATTGATTTTCCTGAAATTTTGAACAAAAATTCTTAAATCCCAAAAAAATGTACCGTTCTCGCGTGATAAACGAATTTTGGTCCAACGGAGTTGCAGGCGTCATCTTGTTCATAATAAAGTATGGTGATATCACCACACATGGTCACTCTTCCATAACAATAATTAGAACATTCATCATATTCCGTTGTCCTGGTCACTTCTTTTTCGTTTTTTCGCCGCGGTGTTCTGTTTTTGCGCGCAGCTAATGGCATACATCTGTTTTCATTGGCCTGACGTTTTGAAGTAAGGCGAGAAGTTTTAGAGCACTTTTATAAATCATGGTCCGCAAATAATGAGCTTTCCGTGTATGTATGACAGTACAAATGAACAGACGAGTGAATATACTATCAGGGTTGATTAATAGGCAAGGCAGTTAGCGGATCTACGTTATTTGGTCGCTTTGCGTCAAACCTATAGCGAAATATCACAACTAACATTGAATAGAAATAGCCCGACCAAAATGTATTGGAAGTCAGTCACTTGCCTATGAATTAGTATCTTCGACAGTACTATATTATTTCTGCTTTTAGGCAGTCCACTGTATCAGCAGCGAACGGATTACCGACTAGCCTAGTAAATAAATGCTCAAAAGGGCGTCGTGGATGGAAAAATTGAAATCAGAATCGAAAACCGAAATTTTGATTCAGGAACTTTGTTTGGACTAGGAGATAAACATACTGGCTAGACGGTAATTTGTACGCTGCCGATACAGTGGACGTACTGTGAAAAAAATATGGGTTTAATGCGAGACGTCCGTTGCGTAAGATACCGACCTATGGACGATTACCTTTACGCGGTACGTCACAACTACAAGCGTTATAAACCGTCAACGGCTACCGTAGGCTGCCGTCGGCTGCCGCCAACACGTGCCGTCGACTGCCGTCGACACGTTCCGCCGACACGTGCCACCGACACGTGCCGCTCGTCTATAAGCGCTCTTAATTTTGTAATGAATTGTTACACTCTGTATAGGGGAATTAGACCGTAAAGTATTATCACCTTGTTTTGTTACACGTTATAATAATATCATGGGCTTGAAAACAAAAGAGGTGCTTAGGCATCGTCACGTTTCCGAGAATATGTCAATATTATTCCGGGCACGTGAGTACCGTATTTTAGAGTTCCGCAATTTGACAATTTAACAAATAACACTATAAATCTCTAACGTAACACACGGAAGACGAAATCGGAGGGTATTGTTCGAATTTCTTTGCCAAGTGTATTTTGTTTTAGATTAAATTTCCTCTCGGCATTACAATTCTTCGAATTCCTGGATGTGTAATTGAGAATGCGGGTTTTGTATAGTTTTTATATCGTATAAATATAACAGTAAAGCTTTAAACTCGCTTGAAGATACGCACGATTGTCATACTAAGTTGTTATAATTATTTCAAGTTATTAAAATCACTCTAATAATTTATAATTGTGCAGTGTGCATATGATTCGAACGGTCTAGTATTTTAGTTATTTATTTTGTACCATTCCTTTCCATTATGGTATCCACTCGAATGCATCCATGGTCCAGTGGTTCAGAGCTCGGCTCTTGACGGCTCGTGGGTTCGATTCCCGCGTTGGAAACATGTTATTTTTAAGTTTGGTTAGGACAATGCAGGCTGATCACCTGACTAGTAAGATGATCCATGCGTCGGATGGGCTTGTAAAAAGTCGATCCTGCACCTGATCTCTCGCCAGGTGTGTCGGTCGTCCGCCCCACTGGGTTATGGGAGTAAAAGGAATAGAGAGTGCTCTTTTGTACTGCGCACACACCGGGCACTATAAAATTAGACCTGCGTAACTGGCCTTGGTTTCAATGAAATCGGCCACCGTCACCGAAACCTGTGTGGGAGTTATTATTATTATTACTTAAACATTAAAAATACTGCTAAAAACTCAAGCATTAAGAATAAAATGTTGACACAATAATATGTAATATGTAGCATTAATAAAAAGTTGCCGAGTATATTGATTAAATTAATATAAAAATATGTTTTACGTTAGCATAAGTACGCACGTAATAAATTGACGTAACAAAAGTTATATGTCCGAAACCCACGCACACAAGGAAAACTTACGCTTGGTTTTTCAACTAGTATTTCTGCTCAGCACAATCGCTCAGTTACTGGTCGTAAAGAGACTCCATGCTCGACACTCCGGGGTCCACTTAGAATATTTCGTAGCAAACTTGACACTCTATTTTATAAATCTCGAAATAAAGTTTGATTAAAAATATTTGGCTGCTTCTGCAAGCTTGGTGTTACATTGTTACATTTTGTAGCGAGGCATCCATACTAATATTATAAATTCGAAAGTTCGTCTGGCTGTAATTCAGTATAAAGGTACTTTGAGTTCTAGCCACCATGAAATATGTCTTGTCATAAACTATGTCATGTCATAAACTATGCCTGTAAAATGTACGAATCCCGCGCGATAGTCTAATTTTGGCGCATTGAGTATCGACATCCAACGGGTATCGAATAGTAATATTTTAAGTCTGGAATTGCATCTTTCATTCCTTATTAATCTGTTTATTGGAGGCCTTGAAATATTTAATATTATAAAAGACTTATTAAGAATACTTTTAGGTGATTTTACAATAAACGAATATCGGCACAACCAAACAGCTGATCTCAAAGTAGTTAGACAAAATCAGAAACAGTCCGACAATCTTCAAAAATATTATACAATTTTTGTTAACTAGCATTTAATATGCATAATATTATCAAAATAGGATACTTCAGTCATATTTTGTTTATCTGTGTGCTTTTGTTTGTCGCCACATCACAATCACGTGAAGTCTAGTCACTTAGTCTAAACTCTAAAATTACTCATGATAGGTAGCATAATACTAAAATACAAATCCTGTCAAAAACATAACACTTCTAAATACAAATCCGACATCAATCGGCAAAGAAACGATGATTATGATTGAGAACAAAAGCACGAAGAATTTAATTCGGTAAAAGTTAATCTCCAGAGGAACATCCAGCTAGGAAATGAATCTTTTAAAATCGTAACCTGGTCGACGCCTTAAATCACGGAGGATTTTTGGATAACTTACAGCCTCCTAGGACCAATTCTAATCGTGGGCTTACATTTTATTCGAGTTGGCGAAGTCTAATAAATTGGGTGTATTAGAAATAGATGTTGTCCCGGAAATATCACGGGAACCGTCCATTTTGCCGTATCCTTTATCTTTTCTTGAGCTTTTTCTGTGATGTTCATAACTTTAACGCCTTAGACGAATCTTCTTCTCAAAAAATATACATACATAAAATATGTCATGCACTTAAAAACCTAACCCTCCTTTTTGTGCAATGGGTTGAAAGTAATATCAGAATTTTTACGATCTTCGTGTTATAGGTAATAGAAGCCAATTTTAAACACGTTTTCATATGAGCAGCTCCAGATTTCTCTAGAGGCTCTATTCTTGGCTTTTCGATACACTAAATTTAAAATCATTTTATACAGGGCAGTAAAATGAAAAGAATAACCTTTTGAAATTATATTTGCTAAGTGACGGAAGGTAAAATAAGTGATTTCGTGGAATGAGAATAAAAATATAGATTGTGTGCTCTTTGGAAAAACGCTACATTATACATTTTCCTACATTTCAGATAGTCTTTATAGTATACAACTTTTTAAAATGAATTATAAGCTTCATATTATTTCATTTTTATGAAGTGCCTACGTAAAGTACCAAAATATATACTGATATTTTAACTTAATACTAACATGAAAGTGTGACTATCTGTTCCTTTTTTACGCCCAAATCGTTTGTCGACCTCTGTGGCTCAATTTGTTGAGAGTGTCGCAGCTCAAGCCGGGAGTCGCGGGTTCGAATCCCTCCGACGGAACAAAAAGTTTTCAATGTTCCCGGGTCTGGATGTATATTAAATATGTGTATGATATAATAAAAATCTTAAGTATATGTATAGTAAGTATAAAAGTATATTAAATATATTTCCATTGTCTGGTACCTGTAACACAAGTCCTTCAGTCAGGTACTTAGCACGGGACCACACTGACGTGGTGTGAAGCGTCCATAGATATTATTATAATTATTAAATCGCTAAACCAACACCAACTAACATTGATATGTGACATGTTTCGACCAAATGACGTTGGTCTGTAAACGTTGGTACGTGGTCTGTAAACGTTGGTACGTGGTCTGTAAACTGCCTAGGAATCAATTTCCTCGATGGTACGTTTCCCGCTCGATGTTGCGGGCGCCGTCTTATAGTATTATATTTATAAATAATTTTGTGTAAGTGTTATTTTAGACTTTACTAGTTACTGTAGCTCCTATTACTGAACTAACTATACTTACTGGTCTTAAAATAACTGCTCAATGAGAAGAAAACGTAGCGGGTTGGAAAGAAATAACGACTAGTGTGACCTGGTTTCTAGAAACGTTTGAGATCTAAACAAAAATCCAAGGTTTCTCGTGTAACTTCATAAGACTCAGTAAGTTTCCGAATAAAAATGTTGAGTGAAATATCCGAACGGTGCTGTTTTTCTGTTTCAGTCAAAATTTTATATTTTATTTTGCAAGTAATTCTCTATCTTCTAAGCTAATCAGTAAAATCTATCTTCTAAGCTATAGGTACAGTATACACAATACTGCAATGCATTGCGAAGATAAAACAAAGTACCCCGCAAACGATCAAATTCTTTGTCAAATTTTACGCGTTTGTCAAACAGTTTGATAGTGTACAGCTTTGTTTGAAGCGTTTGTCAAACAAACTACGTGTTTGACCTGTTTGAAGAAAATTTGGGTTTGTGTAGCAATTGTTAAACGTATTTGAACGTGTTCCGCTGTATTTGTCAGACAAGATCTCATGATCTCAAGCCGATTTTAGCTAATTGTATGACAAATTTGTTTGATGCATATTTGATTGTCTGCGCTGCTGTTTGATGAAAAGGTAAATTACATCAAACATGTTTGTCAAACAAATTTGATCGCTTGCGGGGTACTTAACGCAACGCAGCAAAGCTTCAAAGCCTCGCTTTACGTAGTAAACAGTCTTAAAATCAGTTTTATAAATAACACTCTGTGGTTGCTAAGTATTGCGAACATTTCAATAAGCTTTACTTTGAAACAAAGGTTTAATAGAAACTATTTCGATGGGGAGATTGCCACTAGAATCAATCTCGGGTTTTAACTTTTCTTACATCGACACAAATAACAGAAGTCTGAATGTCTAATGAAGTTCCAGAAATCCTCACCTCTTCAATGTACTTTTGTGTAGCGTCAGAAAATATGTTTTACATGCATATTTTTTATAACGAGGTAAGTTTTTGGAATTTAACGACTGGAAAAAGATTATGGCTTTGCTGGAAAGATGTGTGAGTATTTACTGATGATGTCTACCACATTATTACGCAGAAATTAGTTTGTGAATAATTAGCATTTTTCCGCAAAAAATATCTAGTCCTTTCCTTGGCTATCGCCATACCAAATACCATCGAAAGTTCAGTTCAGTTGCTTACGCGTGTAGGTAGCAGACAAAGATAAATACATAATATTTGTTAAACCGCGATTGACAGTGAAGTGTCAGATGTTGTCAATCGTGGCTTTGTATAAAAAATGACAAGTTTTTTTACAGGGAGTCAATGACCGCTACGCCATGTTTCGCCGAGTACAGTATAGCGGTAACCTCGATCTCATATGTGTAAAATATAATGGTTTGTATCTAACCGAAGGTACAACATGTCTTCTTCTTCTTCCTATTTAAGGGCAAGGCCCTTAGAGTATTAATAACATAAGGCAAGGCCCTTATCGATAAAGACACCGCCCCTTCGCGCCAGTAACTACAACTGTTATATAAAAACATAATTACCTCTAAACCCTTAATGGTAAAAAACTTTTTCCATAACTTCAACAAATGAACATTATGAAAATGGTTTTGAATACGCGTTTGTAGTCTGGAACTGTGATGTTTTCGAAAAAATCCAATATTGTATGAAGAGGCTTTAGAGGTATTGAATTAGTTAGAGGCTCTCACAATAAGTGAGCTAAAAAAATGCACTACAGTTCTCTCGGGGCACGTACCAAATATTTTATGACGTTAGTTACGGATTTTTGTATAAAGTTCCCTTGTATTGACCCCTTCGTATACAAATATACTATTTGTACGATTTTGATAAGCCTGTATATTGATCAGCTGATCTACATCCTGTTGCACATTATGTATACTTGTTTATTATATTATAGTTTTAATACATGTTATAATAATATGAGAAGTATATAACCTGTCAAACTCAGAATGACATGCATGTTGTCCCTTAATTGCACACGAAGCCATTTATGGCTATTTAAATAACTTTTTTGTCTTTATTATAATGAACATGAGTCAACTACTTCCTCGTGGATCGAAACGTATTTCCTTGTCGATACAAATGTCATCTGCTTATGTATTTCGCACTTTTTACGTGCGCGAGCGCATGAAACAGACGAAGTAAATTTTTATGCGACTTTAACGTTGTATTGTTCTGAAAAAACTAAGTTATTTTTGTTATATAATCAGGGGGGTGTGCCAAAATGTTTTCGTTTTCGCTTTGTTATAGAATCGCCGATGAAAATGTATGAAATTGACATAAGCGTTCTTTAATATGACGTTGACGTTCGACTCGTCTTATGTCAATTCCATACACTTTGATCGGCGATTCTATAACGAAGCGAAAACGAAAAAGTTTCTGCTAAATGGCCCGAACATAATGTTCAAAGGTAATTTTTTCTTCCCGTAATGTTTTTTTTTACTATCAATTTGTTTTTCGTACTACATTTTCTCAATTTTTAACGGGAGCCATTTCTGGTTTTTAATGCATTTACCGACGCTTACTTGTACGCTTTTATGGTACTAATAAGTTCACGTTTGCCTCCGTGGTCCAGTGGTTCAGAGCTCGGCTCTTGACCGGAGGCCGTGGGTTCGATTCCCGCGTTGGAAACATGCTATTTCCAAGTTTAGTTAGGACAATACAGGCTGATCACCTGATTGTCTGACAAGTAAGATGATCCATGCGACGGATGGGCATGTAAAAAGTCGATCCTGCGCCAGATCTCTCGCCAGTCGTGTCAGTCTTCCGTCCCACTAGGTTATGGGAGTAAAAGAAATAGATAGTGCTCTTGTGTACTACGCACACACTTGGCCACTATAAAATTACTCCTGCGTAACTGGCCGTAGTTTCAATGAAATCGGCCACCGTCACCGAAACCAGTGTGTGAGTTATTATTATTATTAAGTTCACGAAAACTATCCTTGGTTGGTTTTACTAGTGAATAGTGATTAGTCAGGATCTGACTCCAATAATGATATTTTAACGTATATTATCTAGCGGACAAACTGGCGTCAGAATCTTGTATCGGTATCGGTATAGCACGAGAATATTATTATGTACTCTACAATATTATTGGTTACTATAATAAGTATATATTATATTATATTCTTACATTTACCACTCTGGCCTGAACTTTAATTCTATGAACACCTTAGTTTTCGGAGACTATTGATTTAATCCTAAAAAGTCTTTATTGTGTTACACTATAAAACATACTGCAAAAAATATAAGAAAATTATAATTGTAACTAGTTACTCATAGTTTTTGTTATGACGATATGTACAAACTGTAGACTAAACCAAGTAACTCAATCAATTTCTCCGTAAAAATTGCTTATTACGAACATAATAAACAACGTTTACAATACTTATCCATATCAACAAAAAACTATAATAGAAGAGATGAATTACTAGGAAAACAAATCAATAACTGACTTATTATCACTATCACATTAAACGAAATGTAATAATAATAATATAATATCTACGGACGCTTCACACTACGTCAGTCGACTGGCTCCGTCCTTAGTACCTCCGTCCTTAGGACTTGTGTTACAGGTACCAGACAACGGAAATAAATTGAATACTTTTTATATTATACATAATACAGGGTGCACTCAAACCTATCTGCCAATTTTTTTAAGGGGTTAGGTATCATTAGGAGAGTCCATTAAACAACAAAGTAGGGTGTTCATTTTTTACAATAACATATTTTATCCCAAAAAAATTCCTTGCTGCATGGTCACTTCATACGAAATACGATTTGGCGCCGGCCGGTCTGTCGCCAACTCGCCACTCGGGCGCATATCTAGGCAGCATCATGGGGTAGAGAGAGGGTGACGCGGGGTTGGCGCGGAGGGTGGCGCCACTCGGCCTCGCCGCCCGGTCGGTAATCGGTTAGTCGCAGTCCGCTCACGCGCATCGTTGCATAATAATTATTACGTAATTTTTTTTGTCACCGCCCGCCGCGCGCGTGATTAGTGTGTATGACAATGACGTATTCTAAGGGCCTGTATTCACTTTGATTAGTGCGAGTGCAAGTGATTAGTTCAAGAGATTAGTGATTAGTAGAAATCAAAGGACTTGCACTAATCAGTCGCTGTCCACACGTACTTTTACCTGATTACTAATCACCTGCACTAATCACTTGCACTTATTACTAATCAAAGTGAATACGGGGCTTAACCGCGAGTGACAAGTGATGGTGAGGTGCCACATTTTCAGTGGCGAAAGTTTACACGGAGCTTGAAAGTGTTGTTACAAGTAAGTAAGATAAAATATTATGTAAGTAAGACTTAAAGGTGGGTGGTTTTAATTTTTAATTAGTTTTAAGTAGCATCAAGAAAATTGATTCCTAGGCAGATGTCAGACCAACGTCATTTGGCCAGATCATGTCAATTCAATGTTAACTGTGATCTGTCGGCTGGGTTTGACGTAATGCGATCAAACTACGTAGGTCCCCCATCTGACTAGGAATCAACTTCTCTGATAGTAAGTACATAAGTTGATAAGGTACATTTTTTAAATACGTCTAAATGCAAAGAATGTAGTTTAGATTTACTATTCATTTAACAATTACTATTCATTTACTACTATTCATTGAACAAAGTCGGTTCAGTAGTTTAGGCGTATGTAAGTCTCGACTGTTACTGATTATATGATTCCCGAATATTGATCTGTCTAGATCTGTCTAGACAGATCAAAATCACAGAGACACAATTTCGCACTTAATATAATAATAATAATATCTATGGACGCTTCACACCACGTCTATTTGGCCCCGTGGTAAGTACCTGAATGACTTGTGTTACAGGTACCAGACAACGGAAATATATATTTTAATACTTTTATACTATACAGATATTATTTAAGATGTTTATTATATCATACACATATTTAATACACATCCATCACTCCTGGGTGATGGGACCTTATAAACTTTCTGTTCCGTCGGCGGGACACGAACCCGCGACCTCCGGCTTGAGCTACCAACGCGCTCACCACTGCGCCACGGAGGTCATTAAACTTGTTTTATTATTATTAGTAATTATTGCTTGTTAGTGTGGATATTACAACCAAAACATTGCGTCGAGGCAAAAATCACGTGAACATTTTAAATACATAATAAAAGTATTATTATCATGCAGTTCAATACCGTGAATTACATTTTCAGGAAAGTTTTAAAACGTTAACTTTTAACGGTAACTTTCAACCTCGAATGAAGATGATAAAAGCTATAAAATTTTCTTCACCATGAAATTCCATTTCGTTGACTTTGCTGACGCTACCACGAATAATTCATGCCTCAGTCCGCGAGGTTCTTGCTCAATTAAGTGTTTCGGCTTTCATTGCGAGAATTCAAGATTACTTTTGAATACGCTTCAAATGTGTGCCAGTTAGCTATAGTTCTTCACTATCATGGTTTGTAAGGACAGCGTGTTACAAGTCCATAATATAATTATTGAGTGTGATTAAAAAAATACGATGATTTATTTATTTAAGTGTACTTATATTATAGAGGATCGTTTTAATCGAAAAAATCAAAAGATTTATCTTTATACAGTGTGTTAGTGTAAACACCGTTATCCTTGAAACCATCAAATGAGCCCGTCAAAATGAACAACTTTTTCTATGAGAACAATGTTGGGAACTCAAAAAAATCCGTCGTCATACCCATACAAACGGTGTTTACACTGTACGGTATAATATGTAAATATTATCAACAATATTATATTTTTATGATATTTACTAATAATATTGTAATTAAATTTGTAATGTAATTAAATTTAAAAAAACCCCGCCAAACAACTTTAAAAAGTAATGAAATAATATTTACTGCCTTTAAGTTCAAACAATTCCTAACTTGTGTAAAGTAATATTTTAGCCCTTAATTGTTGTCAAGGTGTGTTGGCGGACCGCCAAGTCGCTGATTATCTCGATACATCTATAACATTAGCGGTCCCCCGACAAACCTTGACAACAATTATGGACTAAAATATTACTTTACACAAGTTAGGAATTGTTTGAACTTAAAGGCAGTAAATATTATTTCATTACTTTTTAAAGTTGTTTGGCGTGGTTTTTTTTTAATTTCTTAATTTAATTTTATTTCATACTTTTTAAACTTGTGTTGGTTATAGTGCACAATAATTCCTTTCAACAGAATCATATTCTTATGATTACCCTCTATCAATATTCTTTTCGATGAGGCCGTTAATATGAGCCCAAACATGAAACCTCCACCGAAGCTCGGTTCCTATAGAATCTAGGTGATGCTGCAGCAGCAGCATGTAAATATTTACTGTTTATCTACTTCTTACTGGTTGTTACAATTAAAATAAACCCAAACACGAAACCTCTGCTCTAAGTTGGCGAGGGGTTGGATATCCTATTGATTACCAGGTGATGCTGCAGCGCCAGGTCAACTCTACATTGTTATGTGTATACGTATGTTATATATTCAAAAATGTCACGAACTAGAATAGAATATAAAACCCATCAAACGACTACAAGTTGCTAACGGCCTTTTATGAACCAGATAAACCCTTATTGAGCATGCTTATTGAGCATTATGAGCAAGCTGATGATGATGAATTATAGCTAAGAACACTCTCGATCATATCAGTTTTCAAACAAAAAAAACTAGATCAAAATCGGCCCACCCGTTTGGATGCTACGATGCCACGGACAGATACACACACAGACAAACAGACAGACAGACACGTCAAACTTATAACACCCCTCTTTTTTGTCGGGGGTTAAAAATACGAAGTTGTTCTGCTCATTTCTTGTTACATTACGCAAAAACTACATTGAACGAGTTTTAATAAATTTTTTTACTACATAATATCGTATTTTTATTCAGTTTTTAAATCTTTAAATGCTATTTTTCATTAGTACGGTCACTAGTGATATTTTTTACAGCTTAAGCGCCTAATAAAGTAGAAAATGGTTAGGTATAACTACTAAAGTGCTCATAAAAACTGCTTAACGATTGATAATCAAAATAAAACATAAATGCACTTACTTCTAAGTTACTAAACTTGACTGTTACTAAAACTTACCCAGTTATATTTTTACAGTTTAAGCGCCCAATAAACTTAAAATGGTTAGGTATAATTATTATTAAAGTGGTCATAAAAGCTGCTTAATGATTGATAATCAAAATAAAACATACTTAAATGCACTTACTTCTAAGTTACTAAACTTGACTGTTACTAAAACTTACCCAGTTTTATTTTGCCTTTGTCATGAAAAGCAGCTGTTTTCACTGTAGTGGAATAATATCTTAAATTTATTGTTACTTTAAAACACTTTCAAAGTTCATAATACATGGCGTTGTCCGAACATCTTTAGATAGTCTGACTTTCATAGTTTACTGTGCATTCGAGGTTCTTTTATTACAAAATATCCCTTATGTTATTGGGAAACGGTTCAATAGAGTGTAAAATAACCGTGGAGCGACTGAACAAAGCGTAGCAATTAAGCCAAGATGGATTTAACATGAAATTCTATTCACCAAGGGTATAAGGTAGAGCCCAAACGTGTTAGCACATAAATTGATCGATTGTTACCAAAATCGCATAGCGTTTGTACCATAGTTGTTATCCTTAATCGCATTGCAGCAATAACTTTGGCGCCATATTCAAGAAAATGTATAAAATATCTCGATTTAGCTATAAAGATTCTATATAGGTTCAAATTAAAAGGTATTCTAATAAATGCAAGCAAAACTAACACTGAGTACGTGTACTGGATTGATCAGAAAACGAAATCACATTATTATTAAGTATATTAAAATGGTAGAATTAGAATTATACTAGCTGTCCCGGTGAACTTCGTGTCACTTCAAAACCTTCTCTGGACTTCTACGAATATTTATTTAAGACTAAAATCGGCCCAATCCGTTCAGCCGTTTTCGAGTTTTAGCGCGACTAACACATTTATTACTATCCATTAATAAATCCATTTTTATATATTACTAGCTGTCCCGGTGAACTTCATGTCACTTTGAAACCTTCCCTGGACTTCTACGAATATTTTAAGACAAAAATGAGCCCAATCCGTTCAGCCGTTTTCGAATTTTAGCGCGACTGACACATTTGAAAATCCATTTTTATATATAAGAGAATTCTATTTTGTACAACTGCAATAAAGTTTGTGATTATATTATATATCAAGCCTATCTATTAAATTTTACTATTTTAACCACCCTCATTTTAGCAACTCGTGATTTTACAACAGAATCTAAAATATAAAAATCCAAATTCCTCAAACGCGAGATAAGCCTGATACGGTGTAACGCGATAACGCCGAATGGCCACTTGCACCGAAGACGTCGCAAACTTTTATGTTGTGAAACTACGCTGGACTTGACATTTATTACTTTTACACTTTACGACCGTGCCGGATCTATTTAAATCATTGGTGAACATCAAAATGGTTACGTACAAAATCATCTGTGGTATAGTACACCTTCGATACGCACTAACTATAACTGATTCCTAAGCCGGAGGCTTTATCATGAAAAAAAAAACCAAAACGTCAAAGTAATGTCAAGAGTAAACACGGTAGACGAAGAAGAAGTTTTTGTAATTTTTATATACCTAGTGAATTTTGTTAATTTTTACATTTAATTTTTATCATAAAACCTTAATTTTGTTAAACAAAATTGAAATTTTAATTTCTCCACTCACAAGTTACAACAGCCTAGCGAGAGGCATCACTCAAACACTCCGCAAATTGCTGAGAAAAGAATATGATGTAGCCTCAAAATTCCGAAAATTTCAAAGGTGACCTAGCTCCAAAACTGGGGAGCTTCTTGTTCTGGTGTTGGTACAAGGGGGTGACTTACCCCTCCCCGCTGTCCTCTGACCCCTGCCCTTCCCCCAATTTTGACGTAGGTTTCTAAGCCTTTACCTTTACGTCACAAAAACGAAATTCACCTGTAGTTAGTAACAAGTGGAGGCCATAGAAAACATCGTGACGCTTGCCGGTGCCGCAATCAAGCGGCAAGCCTTTGTCCTTTAATCAAAACATTTCACGAAAATTCAGGTCCTATATATCCCGAATTAGTGTTGATATTTTGTGAACGAGCGTTTTGGGGTTAATCATTATAGTTTAGTATTAATATATTAATAACACGAGGCATAATTGGATTTTATGAGCAATCTTTGTTTTTATGGCTATGATAGACTTGTATAGAAAACAAATAATTCTGATCAAAATGCGTTATTGTATTTAAGTCTTCTTCTTAATTATAACTTAAGGCGAAGCCTTGATAATTTTGATGTAGCGATATCGATTTTTCTCAGCAATGAATAAAGCTAATAAATTAAAGTTCATTGTCAGTATTCATCATATCTTTGTCTTTGAATTACGCATAGCATAACACGATTGGTCAACTTTTATAACACAGAATAACCAATCCAAAAGACCTCTGTAAAAAAAGGGATTCCTATTTTGCCAATAGAGGAGAGTGATTTAATCTTCCAAAATTTGTACATAGATTGGTTCAAGCATACCCTTAAATTTTTCCATAGCTTATATAAATTTATTTATAGTTTTTAAATTACGCGACAAAAGCAATTTTGTCACTTACGCCCTTTCCATTTTTTGCTGTTCCATTGCCTGTTTTCTATGAGAGGCCGGGCCGGAAAACAAGCAATCTAAAACGTATCCAACACGGTTTTTTACTTTAACGCGGCGTCACCTTAAAGTTTTTCAGCTTCTTCATGATTTGATACAAATAGGAATACTTTTTAAACATATCCTTAGCCACTTTACTACAGCAATTATGTAACAATTCCAGCGATTCAAAGGCGAAGAAAAAGTTCTTAATTTTCTCTTAGGTCCAATGTGATTAGCATTTTTCTCACTTGGAGCCATCTTTGTTTCTGTTCTTTCCCTAAGTAGCGATCAGAATCAAACTCGAACAAATTTGCAATGGTAATATCTTTTTATTTCCCCTTTGAGTCAAGGCTTTAGAGCAATGTCAATTGCTTAAAGATATTAAAATTCATGCTAAGATTTGGGAGACTTATCCGTTACACCTTACCAAGTAATTTACCGAGGAGTAATACTTCTAATAATGTTATAAAGTGGAAACTTTTGTGTACATAATATTTCAGATGTTTCAAATTTACTACCTATATTAGATGCTGTAGACATTGAGATCTCAATGGCTGTAGATTACTTTTTATTAACCGACTTCCAAAAAACGAGGAGGTTATATGTTCGGCTGTGGATATTATTATTATTATTTTTTTTGTATGTTCAACGATTACTCCGCCGTTTGTGAACCGATTTTCGAAATTTTTGTTTTGTTGTATTAGGTTTCACTCCAATTTGGTACCATGTTCACAAAAGTGGTGATCTGATGATGGGATCCATGAGTAATCGAGGGAACTCCTCGAAATTTATATGGAAACATATGGTGATTTTGATTTTATGAGAAGCATCCTAAGCATATGCTACCAAAACACAAGATTCTGCACCAAGGTATACTATGGTTCCGAAGATACTAAGAGAACTCCGGATTCCTTTTAGATACAAGTTTGGGGGTTTAGGCGCTGTTTTAAGAACTGAAAGCATATGCTACTATACAAATTATATTCATCATCATCATCATCATTTTCACGTCAGGGTCAATGTCACCAAAATTGAACATAACAAAATATTCAACCTTATCTCCAGAGCGTAAGGCACACATTTGACATTACTTCTGAGAAGTAAGTTGCTTCGATAATACAAGTAACATGCTAGAGTGCACAGCTGTCACACTTACCAATCACGGCCACGGGCGGCCGTAGACTTCTCAAGCGATACTATGTATTACAATAATAAAGATAAAGTTTAAAATCATATGACAATGAAAGCCTCGCCGCTGCCGCGCTGCTAAAATCCCTGGCACGTGTCCACTTCGATTTTTTTAAATGTATTGTTCAAAATTATCTGCAGCTGATATTATATTTTGTAAGTGTGACTGTTAACAAATTGTAATAAGATACGTAGAATAGTATACAGGTGTATTAGGGCCGATTCACACCGGAATGGCGGAGGCGAGGCGAGCAGTTTCAGTGTCATATGATTTTAAACTTTATCTTCATTGTTGTAATAGATAGTAAGTATCGCTTGAGAAATCTACGGCCGCCCGTGGATGCTCGTGGACTCTTGCGGCCGCCGGCGGCGTCAATTTCTCAAGCGATACTATGTATTACAATAATGAAGATAAAGTTTAAAATCATATGACACTGAAACTGCTCGCCTCGCCTCTGCCATTCGGTGTGAATCGGCCCTAATCTACGTATAGTACGCGATGATTTTACTAGGTAACTAAAAAGAGTGAAATTATTATTTTTAACAAAAAATTAAAACCGACTTCCGAGGTAAAAACAATAATAACATCCTTATAATATGAACTCAAAAGTATTAAATAATTTTTCCTATCTCATGGTGCCTTTTTCCGAATTCGGCTAAAACTCAACTATTTCTGTACTCAATCTTCATAATTTTGAAGTCGGTGCCAGTTACAAATGTTTCAAATATTCTGGTATCTGGATTCAGCTACATCTGGTACCGACTTCAAAATTATGAAGATTGAGTACAGAAATAGTTGAGTTTTAGCCGAATTCGGAAAAAGGCACCATGAGATAGGAAAAATTATTTAATACTTTTGAGTTCATATTATAAGGATGTTATTATTGTTTTTACCTCGGAAGTCGGTTTTAATTTTTTGTTAAAAATAATAATCGCAAAATGTTATCCTGCTAGATTACGTGAAAATTTGTTTTTATTATTCGGAAAATGTGCTAAAATCGTAATTACCTAACTTGAAAAAAATTGTGTTCAGATTCTTATATTTTGCACTTTGTACATAAGTGTGTAATTTTATTCATTGAGGTAGATATATTTTTATTGATAATTTTGTAGCTATAACAGAAGTTGAGGAAAGCTGATAGTAACATTTATTTTCGAAATAAGAACAGTGTCACAGTTAATATAATCAATCGTAAGTAAATTTTGGATAACATTATTATTAGCAATATTGTAAATATTCGCGGCATATTTCTAAAAATAATGATATACAGTTTAAACAGTATCAAATTCAAGTTTGGAAAAATTAGTCTGTGGACTATATAAGCTATTACCAAAACGAATAGCTATTTATTTGTTTTCAACTGACATACAAAGTACGAAAGAAGAAAAAAGCCAAATAAATAAGAAAATACCCGTATATGAAAATAATTTGATATATTTTCTACCTCAGACCAATAAAAATTTCTACATAACAAATCTAAAGAAAAAACGCATCAAAAACTTTGAATAACTCGTTGAAAAAAGAGCACAAAAGTTATTAATAATGGGCTTACCCTACAGGGTATATACAATAGGCTGTGTGCATGTTTGTAGCTTAGTAGGTTAATTACTAAATATTTTTATTACACATCTTTTATTAAATATTGTAATGTATTAGATAATATATATTTGTCGGAGCTTGCACGCGAGTTTGCCTGAAGGAACGAACGCAAGCATGACGTCACAGATGGTCGAGCTAAGAGCTTGGACATAGCCGTGGAACGTTCGAGGATTTGAATTTGAGAGCCCGAACCGCGCGGATGTGTCTGTTCGTCGGCGCTTCCTAATTAGTTTTCATATCTTTTCTAAACATAATAATTATTGTGAATAGTCTATCTATTGTGCATTGTGTAATAAACATAGTTGTTACTCTACATCTGCCTACTTATTGATGCTCGAAGAACCCACGATGTATGAAGAACATTCTAGCTCACAGAGTCCGATATTTTCAACTACCGCTGATATATTTATAATATAGTAATATTATTAGCTAGGAGATCGTTAACCGGTGTACTATGTGACTCAAATATGCCAATCCGTACAAAAGGAAAATTATAAAAAATGGCGGTAAGACATGCAATGCTATATGCTTCAGAATGTTGGACGGTCAAGGAAACACATATACAAAAACTCCACACTACAGAAATGAAAATGTTACGATGGTCTGGAGGGGTAACTAAACTTGACAAAATTGGAAATGAATATATTTAAGATAACTCCAGTGTCCGAAAAACTGACCGAGAGACGCTTAAGACGGTATGGCCACATTATGCGCAGAGGCGGCAACTACATTGTTAAAAAGGCGTTGAGTCTCCCAGAAGCTAAGAGAGCTAGAGGCAGACCCCAGCCACATGGTGGACCAGTATGACCAAAGCACTAGCTGTAAATAAATTGCCTAAATCGACAACCTAAGATAGAGTTTCTTGGCGCAAATGTACTAGGAGAGCCGACCCTACGTAAAGTGGGAATGAGCTAAGAAGAAGAAGAAGAATATTAGCTAGAAAGCTGTCCCGGCAAATTTTGTTTTGCCATATAAAGTATTTCGCCCATATTATTTTATTGAAGTGACTAAATTAAAATAAGTAGGTATGGCACCATGACAACGTCGATCGCTATCAAGTCGCACTTGATAGCGATCGACGTTATTATATATAATTATTTATTCAACAAATGCACAATTATCAATATAAAAAGTACCCAGTAGCCGATTCTCAGACCTACTGAATATTCATATAAAATTTGGTAAAAATGAGTAAAGCCGTTTCGGAGGAGTACGCTGACTAACATTGTGACACGAGAATTTTATATTATACTAGCGGCCCGCTCCGGCTTCGCACGGGTATAAAATATATAGCCACTGAAAAAATTATTAAAATCGATTCAGCAGTTTTGATTTATATTCATTTTTCGTTGTTTAGCTCTGAAAAGAACAGCTGTTGGTGAGCCCTGAGAAAAACCTTTGCGTATTTATGTGTAGTTTTAAAAACAAAATCTAAAAAAAATCACATGAAAATTATTATAAGACTTCGTACCTAAACTCATAAAACTAAACTCCCCTCTCGCACGCGCACCCCCGCCATGATGACGCCCACTTCGCAACGGGCCGTGCAGTAGACATCGTAATATTTTAATTTCGTCATAACTTCAAAACCAAACGTCCAATTTTAGTCATTCAAAGACCGAATATTGTCTACATAAACTGTACTTAGTGACGAAATTATTTATTTTGATAAGGATTAATAGCATGAGTAAAATAAACGCGTTTAAGTGTAGTCCAAAAAAAAAAATTTAATTAAAAAAATGGTTGTCGTGCCTCACTTGACATAAACAGGTATAGTGTATCGCGGAATTTTTTGTAGATATTTATAAGATCTAAAACTAATTGGAACATTTTATGGTTCTATCTTTTATAGTTTAGGCAGCGTACGCAAAATAAGTAATTTTTTGCACCTTGTGTCCGAAAAACCCAAATATCTTACGGAAACCTACTTCTTCCACAATAAAATTTAGCCTATGTTACTCGTGGATAATGTAGCTTTCGAATGGTGCAAGAATTTTTAACGATTTTAAAAATTCTTGCACCAGTAGTTTTTGAGCCTATTCATTACAATTATACAAACAAAGTTTACCTCTTTATAATATTAGTATAGATATAGGTTTAGAAACTTATACAAAAAAATGTATTCCTTACTAGTTTCTAAAATAAAGAGTGGTATCGTCTAATACTTGTAATCCCTTTAAAGGGGTTACACTTAAAAATGTAATTTTAATAGATAGCTTTATCACAATTATGAGGATAATATTGTTATGTGAGAAATTTAAATTTTCTACCTTTTAGAAGAAGTAAGGTTTGACCTCCTTGACTGATAATTAATATAATATCAATAATATTATATATAGTATAAATACAGGCTGTAGCAAATCAGAGTGATAATAGGGTTCACTGTGAAAGTAGCAGCGCTGAAAGAGTATTTTTTTAAACTTTTTTATGGGCAAATTTACGATGCTGGGACGCTTGCCCATACAAAATATGACAAAAAAAATTTGCTCATTCAGCGCTGCCACTCTCACAGTGAGCTCTAGAGGTATATAAGGTACACGTACACACCCTAAAGTATTAACATGTGGCGGTACCCACAATTCGCCTAACAATCCTGCATCGCGCTATCGAAGTTTCGGAGAACGACAAGATATATACAACGTCTGAAATGACGTCAGTGGGCTTCGGCCTGACCGAGCATGCTATCTCTCTCGGTCGGAAGATCTTCCTTTTCGGCCGCCACTAACAACGTTAAAAACACTTAGTTTAGTTATAACCTGTATATAAAAAAATAAACTGATAAGGGAATTAATGATCAATGCTACGAGCGTGCTTCGAGGATAAAGGAATGTTAAGAGGGCGACTAACCCAAAAAATCAAAATATATCGTCCTTCTCTTCTCACACTCACGCCCGTCTTTCATATCATGCCAGGTGAAAAAGTTAGTTTTTTCTTAACTGGATAAATATATATTATACATTTTTAAAATCCGCTAGGTCGGATTCTCAATGATAATATAATTTTATACAATGTGTTAAAATATTAACTTAGTGCACGATTATGCACTAAGTTAATATTTTAACACATTGTATAAAATTAGCACGATTATGATTTATGGCAATATATTATGAAAAATTCGTGAAAAATAGATGCATCTCTGTGATTTTTTTTATCGAGAAAATTTTAAGATATCGTGTTTCCGCTTGGTCAGATGCTCGGAAATATCTATGTTTAAATAAAAGTATTTTAAAAATATAAAACCGACTTCAAAACTGGACAGTTCTGGAAATATTACATACATACGCGTCGAATTGATACCTCCTTTTTTTGAAGTCGGTTAAAAATTAAACAGTTCGGGGCTTATTTTCAAGTACAAAAATGAATTATAAAATCGATAATTTTGGATTAGTCGCCCCCTTAAGACCTCTCTCAAGAGTGCGAGGTATTATCCGATATACATACCCCCATTCCCTTCTCAGACCAGGACTTACTCGGAAAAAACATCTCATAAAAATATCATAAGGAAAACAGCAAAATTATTGTCACTTAAAGAGTTCATAATACAGACATTACTATTACTAAATGACGCCCTAGACTGTGTTGCGCCAAAATTCGTTTATAAACTTTACTATTTTCCGGGATAAAGAGTTTCCTATATTATGTCCTTTCCCAGGACTATCTCCATACAAAATTTCAACTAAATTGATTCCGTGGTTTGGGCGTGAAGAGGTAACAGACCGAGACACTTTCGCATTTATTATAATAAAAATGCGATTAGTATAGCTATCATAAAATTTAAAAAATAACTATGGAGCCAATTATATGTATATAGTTGCCAATATTTTTCTGTTTGATTTATAAAAGAAAATTCTATTTTTTACTTTTAAGTTTTTTACAGTAATTCTTACCAAAACCGGTCGGCTAATATTGTAATTACTTGCATTATATAATGATTACTGGCAAAGTAATTCCACCATCAACAAATTTATCGATATAAAACTTGAATAAAATAAGCGTTATCATTTGGACCTATTTATGCATACCGGACTCAACTCACACGATGACAGTTCTGAGAAAAAGCCGTTTTTATTTAAGTTGTGTATTCTTTAAAACTGATTGTTATTTTAAGTAAAGTTAATTTACAATAGTATATTTGGTAATTTATTCTATGCGTACAAACATAAATATGTTAAAAATTACTACTAGTTCCAACAAAAAATAAACAAAAACAGGAGGGTTCCTTTTAGAAAAACTGTATTAGTGTGGGATACATACAATCCAAAGCGAACCATCTCTTTAGATTTATTACACAAGTCAACAGGATTTTCGTGCATGAGATCTGTGCACCCGATTTGGATGTCTAACATCTAATTAGTTATAGAAACAACGATTTTAACTTATAAAATTTGCTTTTAAATAAACTGTGGCCTCATGAACTTTCAAATTTTGAAGAAAACCGGCATTTTTTTTCTTTCGGTTATGTAGTAATAGAATGAAATTTAATACTTCAGTCGGAATTTCCAGGAATTGCTATTGTATTCTATTGTTGTCGCGATCACCGGTGCTCGCGCGGGGCCTGAAGGAATATATTCATTATTTTTTAGTTTATATTGTTGCTTATATTCCCAAAAAAAAAGATTGAAATGAAAAAAAATATATAATTTAGATTTAAAACTTAATATTTTTTTGTATCTAGGTGAGCATATCCTAATTATATATCTTGTTGTATGCTTCGGCAGTTAGTACCTACCTGATATAATGCGGCGCTCCTACTTTTTTCTGGTTTTTACAAGGATGTTTAAAACTAGATGATGCCTGCAACTCCGTTTCGCCAAAAATAGTTTATCGTGCGGGAACCGTACATTTTTCCGGGATGAATTGTCCTTTCCCGGTACTCAAAGTATCTGCATACCAAATTTCAGCAAAATCGGTTCAGTGGTTTGGGCGTGAAGAGATATCAAACAGACAGACAGATAGACAGACAGACCGACAGACAGACAGACAGACAGACACACTTTCGCATTAGTAGTGAGTAGTTTCAAGCAACGTTGCAAAAATCTTAATGTAAAAAATAATAATAATAATACAAAAAATAATAGTAATGGAGTATCTTACATTGCCATTTTATAAAATAATGAGCCATTATCGGACCTTTATTGTCCATTAAATGCAAAGAATGTGTAATGTAAAATTTGTCCATTACATTACTGTAATAGACAAATTTTACATTACTCATTTAAAAGTATTGTAAGTATATAGTAGAAGAATCGTCCTTGAAGTTTGGATGTCTCCGATTTAGTCCAGATTCGGGGAGGGGGTAGCCGAGGTATTGCCTTTGAGGTTGGAAGAAACCCCGTTCCTCTAGGCCTATTGGGAGCGGAGTTATGGCTACTTTTGTAAGACATTTGACAGTTGCCGAGCTGTCAATGTCAAAGTTTGAATGCTTGTAACTCGGCAACTATTTGTCCTGGATATGGGGTTCTTCGGCTTGTTCTTCCTGGATTTTTCTCCTCTATTTGATCCTGGCCTCAGAATTGAGACAAAATTTAATGTCTCCGATTTAGTTCTAATTCAGGGAGGGGGTAGCCGAGATGTTGCCTTTGATGTTAGAAGAAACCCCGTTCCTCTAGGCCTATTGGGAGCGGAGTTATGGCCGCTTTTGTTCGACGTTTGACAGTTGCCGAGCTGTCAATGTCAAACTTTGAGTGCTTATAACTCGGCAACTGTTTGTCCTCGATATGGGGTTCTTCGGCTTGTTCGTCCTGGATTTTTCCCCTCTATACGATCGTGTCGTAACGGCCGTGTGTGCGCAATACACACGACCACTCTGGTTTCAATGAAACCAGGCCAGTTACGCAGGAGTAATTTTATAGTGCCCAAGTGTGTGCGCAATACACAAGAGCACTTTGGTTTCAATAAAACCAGGCCAGTTAAGCAGGAGTAATTTTATAGTGCCCAAGTGTGTGCGCAATACACAAGAGCACTATTCTTTACTCTCGTAACCCAACGAAGCGGAAGACCGACATGACTGGTGAGAGATCAGGTGCACGACCGACTTTTTACACGGGCACACACTTGGGCACTATAAAACTTTTTACTACTTATTAATTTTGCTCTATAATGGTACGGAACCCTTCGTGCGCGAGTTCAACTCACACTTGACCGATTTCTTTTTAAATGTACCTAAGTAAACTAAATATATTTTTTTTGGTTTTGTGTTTTTCTTTAGGCACGGTATGAAAATAATAATTTCTAAGTGTTAGCCACTGATATTGAATATAATTGCAAAAAACATGCAAATAACGATTCTTATTCTTCGTATTAGCACTTTTCTTACTGGGCCTAAAGAGAAAAAAAGAAAGCAATAAAAAAACGTCTTAGCCACTGATTTTGAATATAAATATTACATAGGGTGAACATGACTAGTGATTGGACAGTAGTCAGTACTAGTCATTGGACACAGCACAAAAACACTATAATATTTATTAAGGTTGCTTTAATAGCTACCTGTTTATCTTTAAAGTCAGACGTTTTATTACTTTAAAAATGCAGTTTTTAAAGAAAACTTTATAAATAATATTGCGTTTTTGTGTTTTGTCCAATAACTGGTACTATCTAATCACTAGTCGTTTTACCCTATCAAAAAATGGGATATGTCTATTTTGTGTCGGGCCTGTGTCACAATGACCCGTGAGTCTTTGTAAAATATTAAGAACTAAGCCTTTTTTAATATGCAAACAATTCGCATGATTCTACTTGCCTAATTAAAAAAAATGGAGAGACCAATATGTAGTTTGGATCTATATAAAAAAAACAATACTCATTAATTTGTTAGTTGGTAACTTTGTTGTAAAAATGTTTTGTTCTGAAAAAATTGTTAGATTAGTACGATCTTCATAGGGTCGATAAAAGGGCCATTTTGGAATACTTCTGCATTATTAACTCAATTTTGGCAATGGTGTGGATTGGACTCATTTTGCATAAATAGGGTCATTTGTAGTTAAGTATAATTATAATGTTTTAATACAATTAATAAAGTTATATATTGTATTAACTTAACGAAAAAATGTTTTGATTTTATCGTAAAATTCATTTATTTGCATTGAAAAATGATATTTACCGAAAAAACTGATATTACTGCCCTAGTAGACGAGCGGCAAGCGATTAACGTAAACGCCACAAAATGTATGCGATTTGACATAAGTCATCGTTTCGCTAGCGAATACTAATGTCAAATCCCATACATTTTGTGGCGTTAGCGTTAACGTTTGCGATAATCGCTTGCCGCTCGTCTAGGGGGGGGGGGGGGGGGCTCCTTTTGATAAAATATAATGTCGAGTTACTACAAAACGCATTTGTACTTATAGTAATATATCGCCCGTGAAAAATCAAATTTAGGTACTAAATAATGATATCATAAGAATTTAGAATACTAAGGCCCTGTTTCACCGCTTCCTGATAAGGTGCCCGATAGGCTTATTTGACAGATTCTCCATACTCTATGTGTCAAGTTAAATGGTGGATAGCCTTATCAGGAAGCGGTGAAACAGGCCCTAAATAAATAGAGCTCCGAATATACCGAAAATAACCTCAACCAACGATATACCAAAAGTTACTAAATACCAAGCAAGACGCATATTAAACATTTTTCATTCTTACAAAAACATTAATAACTCAAAAGTATAAAAATACATTTGTTCGAAAATTTAAAATTTAAACCGCTTTTAACCATAAAGCGTTTTACATTTTCCAGTCCATTTCACCTTTAAATGTTTTCTAATATCTCCTTGCTTCAGTGTCGAAAGGTTCAATCGCGAAAAGGATTATTTTTGTTCCGTCGGGGCGAGGGGCGCCTCCCGCCGCTTCGCTCGCTCGCCAGCCATCAGTCGCCCCTAAGTCTCAGGTTTGTACGCATACTCCACGCCACCGCCACAAATACTATGTGATTGTGACGTGCAAGAAAATGGAGGCTAAAATGTTCCTGATCCTGGCGATTTTACTCACAACTAAATCCACTATGGCCCAGCTGCAACTCGAGAAAATAGCTGTTGGTGAGTGATTTTTACTGAAATGTTTGGAGTTATGGACATTTTTAGGTTATTTATATATTCCTAGTGTTTTGATTCTTTCTCGCTTCAACAAGTCAATTTTAATAGTCGCAAAATGCTGGTATCGATTTTCTCTTTCTCTCCGGCCCGCGTTGCGCAGTCTGTCTCTTTCTGGCTTGTGGGGTGAGGGGGCGGCGTTTGCTTTGTTCCGCTATTTTTTAGCTAAACTGGTGTGGATTTTCTATTTAATTAAGTTAATTTACGAACATTTATTTAGACGAATGCACCTGTTTTTGTGCGCTCTTTTTTAGTTTTTTGACTTTTATTTTGTAGAACATTCGTATTGTACAAAATAGAAGTGTTTCTGTATTTTACCGACACTATTTAAATATTTTTATTTACTATTTTAATTATTTTGAATTTGAAACCGATAAATACTATGATTTTAATGACGACGTATTCTAACCAATTACCGCTACAATCTACGAACCAACCTACCAATAAATACCTACTCAAAGCATCTATAACCCTACCGAGTGGAGTGGTTAACGGAAACTCAACTCGGTCGCATTGTACGGACTGGACAATTACGCTCGTGGGTTATAAATTACCCCGTACTTTCTCATATGGGGAGTATGTCTTTTGTTATGTAACATACAACAATATATTGCTCGCTACAACATTATTTACTGTGTAAGGGTGCATACAGTATAATTATTGCTTTTGCATTACTCCGAGTTACATTAAATCTGTTTTTTGAAGTGAAAACTTCTTTAGCGGCGTTGAGCACTTTTGTGGGATGGGTAAAAACTATGAAACTCGAGTCCGATTTTCGTGTTGATCGAAAAACCATAGGAAAAGCGTAAGACGGTTGGAAAGTAGTGTTTTGTGTCGAACTCGAACGAAATGTATAGTCGGGGAAATGAGTTGTTTAGCAGAAATGTACAGTCGGGGAACTGAGTTGATTAGCAGAAATGTACAGTCGGGGAAATGAGTTGTTTAGCAGAAATGTACAGTCGGGGAAAATTGTGCTAAGCAGAAATGTACAATCGGGGAAATGAGTTGTTTAGCAGAAATGTACAGTCGGGGAAATGAGTTGTTTAGCAGAAATGTACAGTCGGGAAATGAGTTGTTTAGCAGAAATGTACAGTCGGGGAAATGAGTTGTTTAGCAGAAATGTTCAGTCGGGGAAAATTGTGCTAAGCAGAAATGTACAGTCGGGGAAATGAGTTGCTTAGCAGAAATGTACAGTCGGGGAAATGAGTTGCTTAGCAGAAATGTACAGTCGGGGAAATGAGTTGTTTAGCAGAAATGTACAGTCGGGGAAATGAGTTCTTTAGCAGACGCGCTGATTAAGGCGGCGTTTCCACCTGAAAGACAACTGTCGCGAGAAGTGTCTGACAGTCTGTCTGACAGCAGCTTTTTTTTTTCGATTGTCGATATTTTTTAATCGATTGTAAGGTTTTCGATTAATTAATTAAAACGATCGTTTTTTTATTTTATTATTTTTTTTAAATCGATTTTCATAAAAAATGGGTTAGAAAAATAATGCACAACGTTAAAAATAAAGTTTTCACTTCTGCCGGCACTCCCAGAGTGCAACCCGTCTTTTTAGGGTTCCGTACCTCAAAAGGAAAAAACGGAACCCTTATAGGATCACTTTGTTGTCCGTCTGTCCGTCCGTCCGTCTGTCTAGACCCTTTTTCTCAGGAACGCGTGGAGGTATGAAGCTGAAATTTATATCAATTACTCAGGTCTACTGTCCCTTGAAGCTGTGAAAAAATCAAACTTCTAAGCCAACGCAATCAAAAGATACAGCCGTTTATGCCGCAAATTTTCGACACTTGCAAGGGAATCAAAACCTACAGGGTGCTTCCCGTGAACTCAGAATCTTGAAATTTGGTACGAAGCAACGTCTTATAGCATAGATAAAGGAAAAATTACGAAAACCATAAATTTTTAGTTACGTCACATAATATATTTTTTTTTAATAATTTTAAACTTACTACCCATTTCCTCATAAACGCGTAGAGGTATTAAATTGAAATTCATACCAAATACTCAGGTCTATAATACCTTTAAGCTGTAACAAAATCAAACTTCTATGTCAACGCAATCAAAAGAAACAGCAATTTAAGCTGCATATTTTGAAACTCGCAAGTACTCGCAAGGGAATCAAAACCTAAAGGGTACTTCCAGTCGACCTAGAATCTTGAAATTTGGCATGAAGCAACGTTTTATAGCACACATAAAGGAAAAATTCCGAAAACCTTAAATTTTTAGTTACATTACAAAATATATAAACGATAAAGAGATCTTTGTCTTAAATTTATGCTCCTCCATCTTTCCCCATTGTAATGTTATGAATTTCATTTTGCAATAAAAATACCATAGTTATGACTCGATTGTCGTAATGAACGAACTTTGTAAACCTTGCAGGTTTGTACGGAACCCTCGGTGGGCGAGTCCGACTCGCACTTGGCCGGTTTTTTTTTTTGTTTTAGTAAAAGAAATATTTCGTGGTTATGCTATGTTAAATGTTGAATATGTATGCTCCATAAGAACCGCACATTTTGCTGCAATAGAAGTTTGTTATTTACTTTCATCACTTAGTTCGTTTTTGTGTTTTCGTGGTATCTGTCCGCTCAAGCTAACACGTTTGTGCCAAAGTATGATACCCTGTTGGTACAATGTCCGTACTGCCAGCAAAATATCACTCAGCCGGCTATTCCCTTCATAGGAATATGATCTCTATCCTACATAATATTATTACGTAGCATTATGCTACGAAGCTACGAAGTTTGTAGCGGTTGCTACGTGCGTAGCTCTTCGTAGTAGTAGGTCCATCAGTTATAATATTCTGTTAAATACACAATATAATAAATAGTGAGAGGTATTATCTTCTTATCTTCTTATATATAAAATTCTCGTGTCACAATGTTAGTCCAACAACTCCTCCGAAACGGCTTTACTGATTCTTACCAAATTTTATATGCATATTCAGTAGGTCTTACCAAATTTTATATGCATATTCAGTTTCAGGTACTGATTCTTACCAAATTTTATATGCATATTCAGTTTTATATGCATATTCAGTAGAATCGGCTACTGGGTACTTTATATTATATTGATAAGTGCATTTGTTGAATAAATAATAGTAAATTATTACAACCTGAGACTGACGGTGACCATTGTTTGTGCGACATGATAGCGATCGACGTTGCCATGGCGACATACTTATTTAGTCACTTCAATAAAATAATATGGGCGAAATACTTTATGTTATGGCAAAGCAACGTTTGCCGAGACAGCTAGTAATTATATATAAAATTCTCGTGCCGCGATTTTTGTTGCCAGTCCCATCCGACATGGCCTGACCAATTTCGATGAAATTTTGAGTGCTTAACGGATTTGATAATTATTTCGATTTCCGAGATATTAAATGGAAATATTAAAAAAAATGATTTATTTAATAGACATTTATTTTTCATACACTAAATAATGACCAAACTACGATTGCCACGTCAGTTTATCGGATATCATAAAAATATCATAATTACTAAAAGTCGAAGTATTATGGATCAGGCTATTGATGAATATGATTATGATATATGGACTGCATCTGAACTTGGCATTGGATTGGATTTCAACTCTTTTTAGACCAAAAATTAGCCTTTTGGAACTAGGCCCTATTTTAACACGTATGGTGGGATTTTTTGATTGGGTGTATTTTGATGGGAACAATATTACTGACTAATAACAATAAAGAGAATTTAATTTCAAGATATAATTTTTAAGTGCTGAATGCTAAAAGTTCCTTATCGTAAAATCACTTTTTCATTAATATTTTCACACGTCATTAAAATTGTATGCTTTATAAGTTATATCTTACTCTGGTCCGAGTGTATGTGTTCGGGTATATGAGTTTTTAGGTCGGCACACAGTTGCTCAGCGGAGTGTGCTCCATTACCCCATTGAAATATATTTTGATCTATTTATATAAAACTATGTTCAATACTTTGCAATTTATTAAAAAAAACATCGTTACATCCACAAAAAGGAACTAATTCCACCTGCCAAATAACGGAATTTTTGAGTTTTTCGCGTGAAAATTAGGATAATTAAGTAAAGTAGGAACCGGATATTAAAACGGAAGAGAAGGTCGAGGAGGTCAAAGGTTGCATTTCTTTCACTACCTCCCTTTTAGGGTTCCCTACCATGGTTAAAACCCACGAAGCTATTTGTCCATCTTCCGTAATTGTGGACTCTAATTACAACTAGCTAAAAGCTGTGCTTTATGAGGGCTCGTGTCGTTTTCCTGCGTAGTAGAGATCAACTACGATAACATGGTGCGCCCCTCCAAAATTCAAAACGTTTGAAGTGCGTTATCAAAACGTTTGAGGTGCGTTGTCTTGCGCGGTAGGCTAGCTATGATTAGTTGACCAACCAATCTTGGTAATAAGTGACATTAAGTGAAATATTACGTGTACTGTGATTGGTTGAATACTTACTACATACAAACTCTTTCATAACCTGATGTGACTACACACATTGAAACAGTCATTTGGAGGGGCGCGCCATGTTATCGTAGTTGATCTCTAATAATCTTTAAGGCAGTTTTTTAAATATAATTTTTACTAGTAAGCAGACCATGACTGACCGGTGATAATACATCTACATATAAATAAAAATTACTATATTAAAGCACAAAACAATAAGCGTGATAGTTTTTCAATGATGTGTGCTACAAAAGTGCCCAGGTTGTACGATATACTGGGGAGGACCTGCAGTTCGTTTCATATCGTTTCTGCTATGCGATTCTCCACGATTTTGCTGAAGTAGAGAATACTACGTAAAAGTAGCAGAGGACGCTACTATAGCGCTTACATAAGCCGACCAAAGTTCGACATTTGGCATACGTTATTGCGGCTCCCCACGATGGGCCAGCGTAGTGGCCCATCACGATGGGCCAGCGTGGGGAGGACGTAGTGGCGTAGGATGGCCGATGGCGCCAGCGATGGCCGTGGAATGGCGGCGGTGTCGGTTTTTCGGCCGCACATCAAAGGATGATCGCCCAGCGATGGCGGTACTCCTCTACACGATGGCGATACGACAGTCGACGCCTGACCGCGGTCGAGTGAGGACGTCGCAATTCGTTCGAATTTTATTCAAAATGACCAGTACTTAAGTATGATAAAGGCGAAAGTTTGTATAGATGTATGGATGTTTGTTACTTTTGTTACTCTTTTACTCAAAAACCACTGAACGGATTTTAATGAAACTTTACAATAATTATTATAGCTTTTACATTATAATATAGGTTTCGGCGTTGTCTTAAGAACAGAAAGCATATTATTATGCATAGCTTATTACTATTATTACATTCATCATTATCATCATCATCACTACCATAAACCATTAATATAATTTTAGTCTCGAAATAATTATTCGTAGAATTCAAGAGACGGTTCATATTAGGAGGGAGGTGATACGAAGTTCACCGGGTCATCTGGTGAAGTCATAAATAATTAAAAATGCACGTTTTGCATTGCCGCAATGGCTAATGCTTACACGTCCATCTTGAACGGCGTTTAGATCACAACTGAACACGGCCATCGTGTAGTGGCGTTGCGACCATTGCATGGCCATCGCAGGCGCCATTTGATGGCCCAGCGCTGGCCACTCATGTGGAGGACCAATTATATCTAGTTGGGGAGGGGAAGAGGGGATTTCGGGAGTAGCTCGAGCGTGTCAAATTAAGCTTGTATAGGCTTCCGACATGTGTCTCTTATCTTATTATCATGGTATAGAAATCAGATTTCACATGTGGTGGGTTAAAAAAAAATATGTTATATTGAAATAATAATAATAATAAAACATTTATTCAACACACATTCACACCACACTACACTGAGATACATGTCATCGGATCTATCAGATTAAGATAGGGGATAGTTTAGTATACCCCAAAAAAGCTTCCATATAAAGCACTGACGATTCAAGTAAGCCTGTAAGGACATATTTTTAAAATATAAAAATATAAAACTTCATATTTTCCTAACAAAGCTTCGCAAATTTTTTTGTTGCACTAAACTAAATGATTTAGTCCTTGTTTTCTAAAACTTTGTTATAATTTACCTAAATAAGCAATTTTCTGAATATATTATCTTTTTCAAAACTTTAAAATGGCTGCAGTTTCTGAACCCACCGCTAAAATAAAAAACGCTCTCATTATTTTTGTATCAGTTTTACCTAATGTAAAAAAACCTACTAGGTGTCCATGACGCTCGAGTGACTACACAAATAGCACCCTCGCCTCCCCTACTAATCAGAATAGTGATATTTTAAACGTTGTGAAACGTCGAATAAAACTTTACTGTCTCTGCTGGTGCTGCCTCTGGTGTGAAAACATTACAGTAG
This sequence comes from Lysandra bellargus, assembly GCA_905333045.1. Taxonomy (NCBI): domain Eukaryota; kingdom Metazoa; phylum Arthropoda; class Insecta; order Lepidoptera; family Lycaenidae; genus Lysandra; species Lysandra bellargus. Next base: position 26,857,215 of record HG995319.1, read on the forward strand.
AGTAGAATTTAATATATCTATGTACTTACCCAACTTTTCATTGCATAAAAACAAGTTCATTTTGCGCGTAGGTAATGTGTTTTGTCACGTCGTATTTTTATTAATGCAATAAGCAATTGCATTTGACTATTGTGTACCTGCAATTGCATTTGTATATTGTGTCGATACACCTATTATTATCATCGTACACATTACACATGACCATGTTATGTTTATTTGTACAAGCTCTATACGACTTGACATATCACACGAACAAGTTCGCACGAACACGATAATTATTACTGAAACATGACAATGAATTGCTATTCAACAAAACATGAATTCGGTACTGTAACATGAAATATGGAAGAATATTTAGTCTAAATTTTAGATTAAGTGGTTTCCAAACTGGTTTTCTCGTGGACCACTATACATTTTCTAGTTACATTGAAACTTATAGATTTTAGACATAATAATATAGCAATGTGTAACCTTGTATATCAGGCTTGCCTGTAGCTTCTACTTATTTCACTTACATCTGTTTTAATTAAAATATTTTTTTTAAACGGGCTTTGGACCACCACACATTCCCACCACTGTATCTCCTGTGTCGCCAGGATCGACAGCGGTATCCAACCACGAAAACCCTTTGATATGATCTCATGCCCGAGGGAAATGCTTTTTAGCATGTCCCTCGGGCATGAGATGCTGTCTTGGGACCCGCAACGAAATTAATCAGAAGAAAATAGGAGGAGTAGGAAGATTCCAATTTAAATTCCAGCTATTTATAGAAAGTAAGTTATTTATAAGTAATAGCTTTTAAATCGTGCTAACCAAGGGCAGTCCTAGGAAAATTGTTGGTTAGGAATGTTTGACGAATTGTTAACCCCGTCGTTTTGTCAATCCAATATCAAGTTTTTTTTTGTCAATCCATTATTCGTGGACCCCTGGGGGTCAGTCTAGACCAGTTTGGAAATCAATGATTTAGATGTTATGCCTAATATTAATATAATTTACCATATTTCTGGTAATGTAATTTTGATCCTATTTATTAGTGTTGGAAATTCAACAACGTTTTACAATTTTCATTGTAATAATTTTGTATGGAGCTCTATAACAATCCATACTAATATTATGAATGCGAAAGTGTGTCTGACTATCCTAGTGTCTGTTACCTCTTCGAGCCCAATGCACTGAATCAATTTTGCTGAAATTTGGTATGGAGATACTATGTGTCTCGGGAAAGGACATTGAATAATTTCTATCCCAAAAAAATGAACGGTTAAAATATAAAAACTAGTTTTGACGCAACGGAGTTGCGGGCCTCATCTTACTAGATGATACTATAGTATTAATTTATTACCTACTTTAGAATAAAGTGTCAGTAAAGAACTTCTGGATTATCGCAAGCTAAGCTTAAAAAATAGTCTACAACTCCTTATAAAGCAATTTTCTGCGGATTTGTGAGCTCGTCCATGAGCAACGGATAATCGTTTTCTATCAAGCGATCTGTGATGTTTCTCTATCCATCTCCGCTTTAGTCGACTATACGTTGTGTCGACCCTCTGTTGTGTTAATTTTTTCTGGAATAAAACTAATCTACGTCCTTTTCCGGAATACATCTCCGTACCAAATAGAAAATCCGGTTCACTGGTTTGGGCGTGAAGAGGTAACAGACAGAGGGACATACTTTCGCATTAATAATATTAGTATGGATTTGTGAAAAAAATCGTAAGGAGTCATCAATGCGAATAGTTAATTAGTATATAACGAAAGTTAAGAGTTAGTTTAGAATCAGTTAATGTAACCTCTATGACTATAATTCTGCTAATATTATATAGGCGAAAGTTTGAATGTATGTATGTATGTTTGTTACTCTTTCACGCAAAAACTACTGAACGGATTTTTATTCGTTTATTATAGTTTATATTATATCAGAATAACATATAGGCTACAATTTTAACCGACTTTCAAAATGGAGGAGGTGTTATGTTCGTTTTTTTACTTTCAACGATTACTCCGCCGTTTGTGAACCGATTTTCAATTTTTTTCTTTCGGTGTATAAGTTATTATCCCAATTTAGTACCATATTCATAAAAATGGTGACCTGATGCTGGGATCCATAAGAAATCGAGGGAACTCCTCAAAATTTATATGGAAACATGTGGTGAATTCGGTTTCGTGAGCAGTATTCTAAGCATATTATGCTTCCAACAAGTAAGATTTTGCACCAAGGTATACCATGGTTCGGAAGGTGCTGAGAGAACTCCTGACTCTTTATAGATACAAGTTTGGGAGTTTCGATGTTGTTTTTAAGATCGGAAAGCATATGCCGCGTCTATGCAAATTACATTCATCATCATCATCATCACAACCATAGACCATTATAGAACCATGTTTCGTCCCGTTTTGACCTTATTATAGGTACTTTTCATAGTCTTTTATTATAATCAATATCACTTAAACCGCGGGTAACACCGCAGGGCACAGCTAATGTAACCTAAAAGAAATGAAATTTTGTACCTGAACCTCTAGCTAAAACGTTTTCTTTAAAGCTTCTTTATAGAATCGCCGATGAAAATATAGAATTGACATCAGACGAATCGAACGTCAACTTCATACCTTCGAATACTTATGTCAATTCCATACATGTTGATCGGTTATTCTATAAATATAGGAAGACATTCTTTATCGAAGATGAAATTGACAAAGAAAAACTTGGCCTTTGCTTCCATTGTGGGTGATTAATACAGCATTTTCAGAGCGAAGTAACCACTCTTCAAAATATATTGTAGTGCCTGGGGCAAGATTTTAAATGCCTGTATGGTTGCCCAAGCGCATACGGCATTCTCGCAACATAGTCGGCCTAGTCCAGAGGAAAGAACTAGTCAATACGTCTGGAACCAACCATGTGCGGATTTCCTCACGATGTTTTCCTTCACCATTCGAGCATCCGTATTGTGTACTTGAGATCTGAAAATGTCTCATTGGTACACGCCTCCACCCGGGATCGAACCTTCACCCTCTCCGAGTGCGAACCAAAGGTCTACCCAATAGGCCACGGACGCTTCGACAAAGCGCGACAAAGAAAACTTCTTGGCTAAAGGGCCTGAAATTGAAATGATAAGTCGTTTTCTCCAAACTCAAGTAAAAGCGAGGTATCAACCTGTGATGATTAGCAACATTGTTAAGACTGTTCGGCTGCTAGTTTTGTGGCGTGGAGCCAACACTCACATACCCACTAAATCCGCCTCACTGGCAGAAAACGTTCCTGAAACGTTTGCCAGGTATATGCTTTGGCTTAAATAATATGTTAGAGCACAAATAAATGATAGTTTAATTGTTTTATAAAAGACTAAATGACGCCCGCAACTCCGTTGCGCCTAAACTCGTTTATTGCGCGGGAACCGTACATTTTTGTGGGAAAAAGTATCCTATGTCAAAGTATCTCCATGGAAAATTTCAGCCAAATCGGTTCAGCGGTTTGGCCGTGAAGGGGTAACAGACAGATAGACACATATGGACAGAGAGACAGACACTTTTGCATTTATAATATTAGTATGGATACTAGCTGCTGCCCGCGACGTCGTCTCCGTGAAGGCTCTATCGCACCAAAAGGTTAGTGTCACAATAATTATGTAGCCTATAATTATTATATTGACCCGATCTCTTAATAATATTATAGTAGTACTTTTTGAGCTTAGCCCGAACATACATACAGACAAAAAGAAAAAAATTGTAAAAACTCTACTTTTGGTTTTGATACCGATTGTAGACCACGCCCCAAGTATTATTAAAAAAAATCAATGTAGTTTTGACTTTCCTACAATTTATTCAGTGCTAGCTAGCAAATATTATTTTGCCATAAACGGTATTTATGTAGAGTATTCGAAACAGATATTAAATATCCGGTGAGCACAGAAAATTTCATCATAATCTGGACAGACACAAGAATATTTTGTATATAAGATATATTTACAAGATAGTCTGGTTTAAGAGTATTTTACGTGACACAGTTTTCAAGATTATGACTGTCTCCTAAGCTCACTGTGATGTGACGTATTACTTTTAATAGTAGGGGAGGAGAGGGTGCTATACGTGTTGTCACTCGAGCGTCGTGTATATCTAGTAGGCTTTTTACATTAGGTAAAACTGATAAAAATAATAAGAGCGTTTTTTTTATTTTAGCTGTGGGTTCAGAAACTGCAGCCATTTTAAAGTTATGAAAAAGAAAATATATTCAGAAAATTGCTTATTTAGGTAAATAATTATAACAAGATTTTAGAAAACAAGGACTAAATCATTTAGTTTAGTGCAACATAAAAATCTGCGAAGCTTTGTTAGGAAAATGTGAAGCTTTATTTTTTTATATTTTAAAATGTCCCTACAGGCTTACCTGACCTTTGAATCGTCATTGCTTTATATGGAAGCTTTTTTGGGGTATACTAAACATCCCCTATCTTAATCTGACAGATTCGATGACATTCCAATATTCGAAAATAACTTTTTTTAACCCACCACGTGAGAAATCTGAATTCTATACCATGATAACTAGACACATATCGGAAGCCAATACAAGCTTAATCTGATACACTCTAGCTTGTCGGCTGTCGCAAAATGCCCTCTTCTCCTCCCCAACTATAAAATATCATTTTGTGAGTTTTAAGTTCGGTAAATAGATCACAGTTAAAAACAGAACAAGTATTGGTATTTTGAAGTGAAAACTTCTTTAGTTTATGCATCATGGCTCTGTGTTTTAAGGCCACAAAAGATTTTCTAACGAGCCAGGTATCAGGATGTATTTGTATGGATCTGCGATCGGGCGAAGCCAACTGTTGTATTTTCAGACGATGCCGATCTCAGAAACTTCGAAAGCGGGATTCAGGATTGTACGCTCTTTGGTCGGCTATAAACTGCCCTAATGTCCTTTTTATTTTAAGATATTTGAAATTATCTAAGCCATGTGAACCGCGCTTTACGATATTTAGGGCTTGTTACACCACTTCCTGGTAAGTGCCGGATAGGCTATCCATAACTTAACTTGACAGATAGAGTATGGAGTATCTCTTATCAGGAAGTGGTGAATCAGGCCCTAAATATGGTAAACAACAGTTATAAGCTCGCATCGTTTCTATAAATGATATCGAGTTTTTATCCGATGAATTCGAATAAAAAACTAGAATATTCGTATTTAAATAGCGATTCACTTTGTAACGCATCTATCCATAATATCAGCACGCATTGTTTGGATACTCCATCACAAAGCCGATTTTATTCTATTTTAATTAAACTTTTGCCACTCGTTTAATTTTAATAGACGATTTATTTTTCAAATCTAATATATAAAATTCTCGTGTCACAGTTTTCGTTGCCATACTCCTCCGAAACGGCTTGACTGATTCTCATGAAATTTTGTGAGCATATTGAGTAGGTCTGAGAATCGGCCAACATCTATTTTTCATACCAAAAATTATTCATATGGCAAAACAATGTTTGCCGGGACGGCTAGTAATAATATTATAAAACAAAGTCGCTTTTTTTCCCTCATGGCCCTTTGTTCCCTTTAATCTTTAAAACTACGCAACGGATTTTGATGATTCTTTCAGTGTTAGATAGCCCATTTATTGAGGAAGGCTATAGGCTATATTTTAATACGCTAAGACTAATAGGAGTGAAGAAATAGAGTAAAATGTGGAAAAAACGGGGAAAATTATTTGAAAGGGCTAACTTGAACGCACTAATCTCAGGGACTACTCACTACTGGTCCGATTTGAAAAATTATTTCATACTAGATGACGCCCGCAACTTCGTTGCGCCAAAATTCGTTTATCGCGCGGGAACCGTACATTTTTCCGGGATAAAAAGTATCCTATGTCCTTTCCCGGGACTCAAAGTATCCCCATACCAAATTTCACCAAAATCGGTTCAGCGGTTTAGGCGTGAAGAGGTAACAGACAGACAGACAGACAGACAGACAGACAGACAGACACACACACTTTCGCATTTATAATATTATATTAGTATGGATTAGCCTGTTTATTAAGGAAGCATATAGAGTATAGGCTATATTTTATCACGCTAAGACTAATAGGAGAATGTGGAAAAACGGGGGAAATTATTTGAAAGGGCTTATCTCGCGAACTACTGGAGCAATTTTTATTTTTATTTTCATAGTGTTTGTGTGCAAACTCCTCCAAAACGGCTCAACCAATTTTAATGAAATTTTGTATGTACATTCGTTAGGCCCGAGAATAGGTTTTTATGTAGTTTTTATATTGATATAAATAATTTATATGTCAAAACGACGTTTGCCGGGTCAGATAGTTTTCAATAATTTTGATAACTTAATATATAATTACAGTACATTGTCGGGTAAAAGAGTTAACATAACAATTTATTTTAATATGAACTAAAAGTATATCTTCTTATATATAAAATTCTCGTGTCACAATGTTAGTCCACGAACTCCTCCGAAACGGCTTTACTGATTTTTACCAAATTTTATATGTATAGTCAGTAGGTCTAAGAATCGGCTACTCGGTACTTTATATATTGATAAGTGCATTTGTTGAATATATAATAGTAAATTATTACAACCTGAGACTGACGGTGACCATTGTTTGTGCGACGGGATAGCGATCGACGTTGCCATGGCGACATTCTTATTAAGTCGCGTCAATAAAATAATATTATGGCAAATATATATTATGGCAAAGCAACGTTTGCCGGGAGAGCTAGTAACTTATAATAATATAAGTCATAATTAATCTATAATAATAACTAGTAAAATCGTGAATAGAAAATGGACACCTTTATTAGTTTGCACTAATATTAAAAACGAAAAAAAAATGAAATTTAAAATAAGCATGCATTATTATGAATTAAATGGTAACATAATTTTACTATGATAAATAGCAATAAAAACAAACAAAAGAGATATTTTTATTCCAATCGGATTGTTTGGACAACAAAATATAATGTTGTGTTAAAATACAATTTTTCGTGTTTTACCTTGATTGACATTAAAATTGCGTGTTGAGAAACTTATTTAATATTCAACGTCAAAGTTGATTTATTTCTTGCTCGGTTAAAAGCTAAGAACTTCATTCTACAGCGTTCAAAAAACGTACATTACATTTTTGCCAACCTAAACTGGGAGCTTATAAGTTTTGAAACTTTAGGCCTGCTATAATATCACATAAAGTATGAGCAAGTTGCTATTCCGTGGGATAGGGTATCAGAAAATAGAACTAGGTACTGTGAAACTTTAAGCAAATATTGTTAAAAGTTACGGTTGATCTACGAATGCCGTATCCATGATTATAGTTTTTCCAGTAACAGCAGGTGCTTGTTCTGATCTTGTCAGTTTTGTTGTGAAAGCGCGTTTCAAAAATGAATACAACAACTTGTCCGTCTATATTTTTAGGCTCTCAACAATATTCTTACAACCATTGACTAAGTCACAGGTTATACGCTCAAATTTTTATCAATCTGATCCATCAATCTGATTGACGGAATATTGATGGTTATAAAAAGTTCATTTTAAAAATACGATCAATCCATCAATCCGTGGGTTAGACGATCAAATTATCGCCAAACTTTACCGGATCGATGGATCAGATTGATGAAAATTTGAGTAATGTATATTATGGCAAAACAATAAAAATGTTATTTATCATTATAATACATATAATATTAAAATATAATATTAAAAGTTATCGATATCAACTAGATATTGATTGCTTTTAATGTCATAATATTTTCATTTTATCGGGTGTTCGATTTATTCTTAGCTGTACATTTAAGTCGGTAGTTTCCGGCATTCAAAGCTAAGCGTTCAGTATTGGATTACTCAAACCCGATCCAAACTTTGATGTCACAAGCACATTTCAGAATAGTTTTGAGTACTCAACGGTATAGATACCAAAATTCTCGTATTTTACCAGCTAACTTGTCAAAGGCCGACTTTCTTGTATGTACACTTTTAGATTTCATCAGATTAGGTTACTTTTGCATATTAGCGCGTTACTGTAAAATTAAGGCCAAACTATGGTTAAACTTAGAATTCATTACTAATCAAAATAAAATAAACCAGTAGTAAAAGTCCGAAAAGTAATAAATTTGTACATTAACGCCGCGTAGATCGCGAGTAGTAGTCTTGTAAATTTTACCACTGATGTTCTTTGTATGCCACCTGATATTCGTTCTCAGTATGTATTTATATAATACTTGAGAGGTGTTAAGGGACACCTGGATGGAACGAAGTTCCAGTTTATTATTTCTTGTGTACAAAAAAACTTGTATACACTGTTCAATGCGAGAGTGAGAGACAAACACGCGCTACCATATGTCACGTCATGTCAAAAGTGTCGTTACAACTTTTCGTCTTAATTATTTCCGTCTAGCTCTATGATATTCTATTATAAAAAAATGTAGATATCGCACTAGCGCGTACAGTCTGACACCGCCAAATGAAGGTAATTTTGCTGTCTTTTGAATTAGTTCCATGTTGGCAGCGAGAGAGCGACGACGTGTCACGTTAGAATATAATTGTGTCATGTTTTTGACTTAAAATGCCAAGCTGCGTTTTTAGGAAATGCAAAAATTATAGTTATAAGGTAAAAAAGGATGAAGGAGTTCCGTACCACACGGAAGTACATAAAAACATCTAGTAATTTACATTTTATGTGAATATTTTCCAAAATTTTTGAAAAATTGTTTAATGCTTCATGTTTACTAAAAAAGAATAGAGAATACGGACGACAACTGTAGCGAGATAAGGACAGATAATCGCACATACGCGATCTTTGTCGCGCATGCGCGCCGATGCGCCTGTCAAGTTCAACTCAAAAGTCAAAACCATCTCAAAACATATAGCTATGCTTTTCTATCCCATTTGTTACGTATTATCTGTCGCATTCATTGTTGTAACCTATAGATATAAGACAGAAGTAAGTACGTATAATATGTCGTATCGGAACAAAATCTGAGGACCATTTTGTACGAACATGCGCCATCTTTATTAAAACATCATTGGTCTAGCCCCCTTTCGCGACCCGCGATAAGTAACTTCGTTCCAAAACACGATATGATAACAATGGTATCAATTATATTCCAGTTTAAGTGCAGCAGTATAAAAAGAGTCAAAAAGTGTACATGTTCTACAATGATAAATTACAAGTATCGTACATACGCATTTAACATTCTAACTCGTCCTTAATAAAAACATCAACAGCACCTTATTATGAGGGTTTTAACATTTTAACTCCTAACTTATTTATGTGACATACAATGTAATTATGTGAAGACTCCACATAAGCTGCTGGCTTGCCGCCAGCCGTCGGTGTTCGGGCTTTTAAATTATCGTCAACAGAATTATGTATTCTAATATATTATAATTAACCCCCTACCGCTCATAAATGTATCCTTAGCGAAATTTAAAAACGCATTCAAAAAGTTTACAGGCGCTTATCGTGTTTAAAATTGTGTTTAAGGCTTATGTTTCTCTTGAGACTCGACGACTCAACTCATGACTGTCTTAGAACAGGATACACATGAACATGAGCACACACAATAATTTGGATTGCAATAGTCTTAGCACTGTCGTGTTTTTAGTAAAATCTTGCTCAAAACGGAATGTTAAGTTATCTGTTACTAGATGATGCCCGCAACGTGTTTGAGCGTGAAGAGGTAACAGACAGACAGACAGACAGACAGATAGATAGACAGACAGACAGACACACTTTGGCATTTATAATATTAGTATAGATGTCATCGAAAACTCATAATGTTCGGTTTTTGAGGTTTTTAGAATAATAATATATCAAATTTGCTAATTAATTGATAATATATTATTCTAAATGGTTAAAATACATTTTAACCAACTCAATCAACAACAACTATTAAAAACCAATCAACAACACTGTTAAACAGACACGTCGAAAGCCCTCGGAAACCCGAATTTAGGCAACTTAGTTTTAAAATGAGAGATACAAAGCATACAGTTTAAGCTTTGTATTAATTAACAGTGAAACATAAAAGAAATCTGAATATGAGAACACCAAAAGGTTCACTCGTAACCTGCCAGTAAACTCATGTAATAGTAGACGAATTATTCCAATACTGATTAGCTATGTCCACATTTTGCGCTTTCGTCTTCAATTTTTGTCGTCTTCTTTCATTCAACGTTCGTTTTCGCGCATTTAATAATTGAATGCGTCAACGAACGCAACGCCAACTGTCATTTTTAATAATAAAGCGAAAGTTTTGAATACGGTCAGAGGGCATGCGTCGCGGGCATGTCTCACGTTCGCTGTTGAGACCTACGCTCGCATGCCCTTGGCGAACAGAAAAAGGTACAGTGTGGACAAAGCTATTAAACAGCAAACATCTTGAAATCTCCATTAAGTGTTCTATATTTATAGCCATAACAATTATTCAAAAGACTAAGCAGGAAATTACTATTGCTACATAAAATACTCCGCAGAATTCACAACACTACGCTCTAAATACTTTTTGTAGCAGAAAAGTTACTTTTAATCTGCTTTTAATGAAGTTACCGAGTCAGGTAAGACACAGCAAACAAATTCTCTGTAGAAAAATCTTGGCAAAAAATCGCTATTTAACTTTCTCCGCTTCCTCAACAGCTTTACGGCATCATTATCAGACTGGTCTGAATGGACTGTTATTGCAATTTAGCTGTGCATTTGTATTGGTATAGCCGATAAAAGCTGAAGTACTAAAATGAGATAAAAAAATTATTGAAATTAATGTGACAATTACATGACAACAATGAAAGTTTTGGATTGCATTGCAATTTACGCCGATTGGACGGGATCATGCTTTCATGGATTCGAAGTGTTGAGCTTATAATTCCATAATTTAGTAAGTAAAAGCTTTCTGGATGAGTGAAAAATGTAAACTCGCGTCAGGACACGGACTTCATCGAAATTGCCAAATAACTTAGAGCCAGTCGACACTTCGCGTTGCGTCAGCGTTGCATCGCGGCTCTAAGGCATAAGGTTTTCTATACAGTACGGTGAAAATCAAGCTTTCACTTTTGTCGGAATTCCTATAAGTTCCCATAGTGCATACTGCATTCCTTTTCTTGAGATTTTTGTTGGTAGTGACTAAAGTCCACGAGCTCTAAGTTGTGAATGTATAAAAACGTTCTCTGCAAAGGTTTTTCAATTAAGAGATAAGTTTTAAATTATTACGAATTATGAAATTAAGATAAATCTCTTGAAAGAAAATCTTAAGTACTTACCTGATACAGAACGTTCTATCTCAAAGAAAACTGTCTGTGATAAAATGAAAGCGCTGCAACTAAATTATGAAAAAAAAAAGAATAAAAATTGTAGAGTACATTTAATAGATTGTCGGGATCTAAGTTAACCCTGGGTTATGTTATGTTATTTGTTGTGTGCGTAATGTTTTATTTGTTAAAAAATGCATGATGAAAGCATAATTTCAAAATGATATTAGGTCGAGGCACTCCTTCACCATATTATAAACTATAACTGTGCAAAATTTCATTCACCTACGTTTCCGCATCGTATCCGTATTTTAATTTTTACATAGTCGATGTGAACTGAGTATGGAGTATATCACTTCGAACTCATAAAAAGTTGGAGATTTTCATTTTAAGAGTTACCATGCGGTTTTCCTGTGAATCTATACTAATAATAATCTGTCTCTATAAGATTTTTTTTCTCCTAGACCAATATAGCTCCTAGACTAAAAAGGTTCAATAGGCCGCTACCGCCTCGATTCGCCGGCTACACTATATTAGACCAGAAGGAAACGCTGATTCCTGTTTAGAACAGTCTTCGAGGCAATTAGACCTTGTCTAGTAAATGATATTGATGCTGCGCGTTGCTTTATGTACGTTTAAGTATGTCATCGTTTGATATTCTGGTGCTGGCTCATGCAGCTTAATTGTATAGCACTTTGAAAATGGTATTCATCATTTAATCCATACTATCCATACCAATATAAAAAAAAAGTATGTCTGCCGGTTTTGCTTTTTGGTATGGAGATACATTGAGGCCCGGGGAAGGACATAAATGACAAAAATGTACAGTTCCCGTGTGATATTTGGCGCAACATAGATGCAGGCGTCATATTGTAGTAATAGTATATCCTAATTTTTTTTAATGTTTATTTTATTATGAAACAGAAATATTATTAGCTTTAATTTAGCTTGTGATTCGTTTACTTTATTCAAAGCGCAACTTACCTGAACTGTTTAACTTTAAAACTAGCTCTTCACTACATAAATAATATTTTGACTTTTAAAGTGAACAAATACTTTAAATTTGTTTACACAGCTTATGAATTCCACCACTTCTTTGCTTGCTCACTTTTTACTGAAAACAGAGACAAAAACTTCCGGAGAATGGTATTGTCACTTTTTATACTGCCACTATATATAGCTATGATGTATAATATCTTCAATTCTTTACAATATGTCAAAATCCTTTCTTTATTATATACTAGCGACCCGCCCCGGCGTCGCACGGGTATAAAATATATAGCCACTGAAAAAAATATTAAAATTGATAGCCTATGATCCTTCACGTGGTCTACTTCTTATCTGTGCCAAATAACATAAAAATTGCTCCAGTAGTTCGCGAGATAAGCCCTTTCAAATAATTTCCCCCTTATTTGAAAGGGCTTATCTCGCGAATTACTATAGGCTATTCCTCAATAAATGGGCTGTCTAACACCGAAAGAATTTTTCAAATCGGACCAGTAGTTCTCAGGAACTAGCGCGATCAAGTTAGCCCTTTCAAATAATTTTCCCCGTTTTTTCCACATTTTCCTCTATTTCTTCGCTCCATTAATCTTAGCGTGATAAAATATAGCCTATATAACCATCCTCGATAAATAGGCTATCTAACACTGAAAGAATCATTAAAATCCGTTGCGCAGTTTTAAAGATTAACGGGAACAAAGGGACATGAGGGAAATAAAAGCGACTTTGTTTTATAATAAGTATAGATTTACTAGCTGTCCCGGCAAACGTTGCTTTGCCATATTATATTTTCCATATTTTTTTATTGAAGTGACTAAATAAGTATGACACCATGGCAACGCACATCGCTATCCCGTCGCACAAACAATGGTCGCCGTCAGTCTCAGGTTGTAATAATTTACTATTATTTATTCAACAAATGCACTTATCAATATATAAAGTACCGAGTAGCCGATTCTCAGACCTACTGAATATAAAATTCAGTAATATAAAATTTGGTAAAAATCAGTAAAGCCATTTCGGAGGAGTTCGTGGACTAACATTGTGACACGAGAATTTTATATATAAGAAGATAAATGCGAAAGTATGTCTGTTTGACTTTCTGTTTGTCTGTACAGACAGACAAACATAATTTGACAGCTATATGTTAGCTTTTCATGCCTAAACCACAGAACCAATTGTGATGGAATTTTGTAATGGAGATACTTTGAGTCTCGGTACAGGACATGGTATACTTTTTATTCCGGGAAAATTTACGGTTCCCGTGCGATTAACGAATTTTAGCGCAACAGAGTTGCCGGCGATATCTAGTAAGTTCAAGAGAAAAAAGTAGGCAGGTTTTATTTAATACGGGCAGTGTGCAACTGACAGAAATAATCTACAAATAAGGCGAGGAAACGAGTATTAGACAATTATTTTCAGTAACCATTAGACACGTTCAAAAGATCGTTAGTGTTTTTATGATTCGGGAAAAAGGTGAAACAATTACGAAGGTTTAACATGAACTCGTGTCAAGGTATATACGTAATGAGTGTACGAGTAAGGGTCAATTCAGACCGTTACGTGACGCGTTTCTAAATTTGTATGGATTTGGAAAATTTCAATTGCGTGAAACGTCTTGCAAGTCTGTCAAATCCATATTTAGAAATGCACGTCGCGTTTCGGTCTGAATTAACCCTGAGGCCACAATTTTCAAGTGTGCTGCGGCGCGTCGAAACGGAAGAATATTATCATTTATCACAATAGACAAAACGATCCAGGCTCTTTAGCCAAGAAGTTTTCTTTATCGATTCTTTGTAGAATCGCAAATCAAAATGTATGGAATTGACATAAGCTTTCGATAATATAGTTCACGTTCGATTCGTGTAGCGTCAATTAACAAATTTATCTGATTCAAGTTTCAACCAACCCAAAAATTGTGCCAAGTATGCCAAAATACGTATTGATACTCTTTAAAAGCTTTATCTCTGTTTCATTTCTTTACTCCAGAGGTTCGTAGCGTGCTTGCAGCATTAAGGGACAAGTTGGAACCGAGCGACACGCGACAACTGCAGACGACGTGTCGTCGCGACACTACTGGTTTCTATGTATTTCTATGAAAAATCCTCCGCAGCTAGCAACACGAAGCTAGCGACACTTATTAATCAATCATCAGCATGTCGCGAAATCCCCTTTTGGGCTCCCCTACTATTAGCGATTAATATTTTAAATATTATAGAATATATTCGGTGATGACTCATGAAATCCCTCATGAATTTAAAACTTTAGCATTATTGATGAATGAAATAATTTATATTATTATAATTCAATAAGAGAACTGATACAATAATAGGTCTCGAAAAGCTTACAACAAACTGTACCTACTAAAAAGTAGTTTTAAAACTTTGTTTTATTTTTGTGTTGTTACAATACAATAACCTTATTTGGTACGGAAAGTCATATTTTAACTATAGGAACTGTCCATTTTATCTAGAGTTTGTAGTGGATTAAATAAGCGATAGTAGGTAGCCTTAACAATAAAAATTAACAAGTAATATTTGTTAATTTTTATTGTTAAGGCTTTAATTTTAAGGCTTTGATTTATTACTAGCTGTCCCGGCAAACGTTGCTTTGCCATAATATAAAGTATTTCGCCCCAATAGATTTCGCCCATATTATTTTATTGAAGTGACTAAATAAGTATGTCGCCATGGCAACGTCGATCGCTATCCCGTCGCACAAACAATGGTCACCGTCAGTCTCAGGTTGTAATAATTTACTATTATTTATTCAACAAATACACTTATCAATATAATATAAAGTACCCAGTAGCCGATTCTCAGACCTACTGAATATGCATATAAAATTTGGTAAAAATTAGTAAAGCCGTTTCCTAGGAGTTCGTGGACTAACATTGTGACACGAGAATTTTATATATAAGAAAGATATTATCAGAATTTTGTCAATGTTTTTAAATCGCATATGCAGACTAATACAATAAACTCGAAAGTGTGCCTGTCTGTCTGTTACATCTTCACGCTCAAACTGCTGAAACGATTTTGCTAAAATTTGGCATGGAGATACTTTGAGTCCCGGGTCCCATAGGATGGTTTTATTCCGAAAAATGTACGGTTCCCTCGCGGTATATTTTGGTGCAATGGATGGAAAGTTCAATAAGAAATGGAAGTTTAATAAGAGAAAAAAAGTCGCCAGGTTTTATTTTATTTTATTATATATCAGTAACCAACGGAGTTGCTTGCGTCATCTAGTTACTAATATCTGGTTGAAATAAAAAGGGGAAAGTGTAAAAAAATGGGATGTCGCGGGAAAGCCAAGACTGTGGCTCAGTGATTCGGATAAGTCCTCCGCTCATATATCAACCGATGACCGGACTTGAGATAACATAAAATTTCCACTCGTTTTTTTGCTCCAAATGTAGACCGATTTGTTATGATTATGAATATGAAGTGAGAAAAGATTTCTTTAGCTCCGCATATATTTTTTTAATAAAACCTGCCAAATCACTTGTTCTATATACTATTCCTGTTTAGTAAATGTGAATGTAATTTTTTTGTGTTTTCACGTGAAACTACTTAACTGATCAACCATCATCATCATCATCAACTTTACACACATAATTTTTGAAGGTTTCAGAAGAAGTAAAGGATATATTTTATTACCATTCCATTATGCATGGATGAGCCCGCAGAAGAAAGCTAGCAATACTGTGATGGTAAAGGGTATGTCTCTCTTACCTCTTCACCCTAAAACCAATTTATTTTAAAAGACTAGATGACGCCTGCAACTTCGTTGCGCTAAAATTCGTTTATCGTTCTTAAATTTCTTTTATTCGTTTATAAAGAGACAGACACTTTCACATTTACAATATTATTATGGATATACTTTGAGCATCGCAGCTTCTTTGTTTGTTCTATTAATATGATTTTGCATCCAAACAATTTATAGCATTAAAAAACCAAGTCGGTAGTAAGAAAAGTGCTCCACGACAAGAATAAATGCTTAAAAGTATATCCCAATTTTATTTATAATACTAAGATTCTTGTTAATTAACAATATTTTTGATACTTTACATTTTAATTTTGAATGCAGCCAATCCACACGCGTAATAAGTTAGGCAATGGCTAAATCCACGGGGCTTATGCAAAGTGCAATTACCAGCGAAAACTTTACTCGCATCTAAGTTTTACCATCTCTAGCTCTTACGCTGTTTTCCTAGATTACACGTACTAAATTTAATGTATTTCAGTTAATTATCATCGGTTGGAAACTGAGCTATTATTTTAAGAAATTCATCAACATGATTACCTTTTAAAACGTCTTCATGGTAAACAAAAAAACACCCTTAATTATATGATGTGTTTTAATGTTTGGAAAATACTGAAGCTGTCACAATGTTACATTCTAATGTAACATTGTTACAGTTGTTCTAATAGTAGAAACTGTTCAAAGAGGCTTACATTTCTTACAATGATGAAGATAATATTGATAATCTTCTTATATATAAAATTCTCGTGTCACAATGTTAGCTGTTACCGTACTCCTCCAAAACGGTTTTACTGATTTTTGCCAAATTTGATATGCATATTCTGTAAATTTGAGAATCAGCTACTGGCTACTTTTTTATTGATAAGTGCAATTTGTTGAATAAATAACAGTAAACTATTACAACTCGAGACTGACGGCGACCATTGTTTCTGCGACGGGATAGTGATGGACGTTGCTGTGGTAACATACGTCTTATTTAGTCACTTCAATAAAATAATAAGGGCGAAATAGGTACTTTATGTTATGGGAAAGCAACGTTTGCCGGGACAGCTAGTAGTATTATAGATGTACATAGTTCGGAGAAATAAAAAAAAGTAATATAGATATACTCGTAGGTCAGAGAAATCAACAGAGACTATTCTCTCAAATGGCCGAGGTCCGCCCGTAGCAGTCATTGACCCCCTGTTAAAAAACTCCTAGACTAGAAAATTCTACGTCTTAAATTGTTTTGACTATAGTCAAAGAATGTAGTTCAATATGTGTAATAAATACCAAAGTAGACAGAAACTACTCTTAACTGTACCTGGCCTTACATAAAAAAAATTCGGAAAACTTTGGAATCAGTATACCTACCCTACACTTTCCCTTATAACCCCTAAAATACCTTCTTCTTCAACTGTATCTCGTCGTGAACTGTACTGATTAACAGATTCTCTGTAGAATGATACGTCGTTTAAATCTGTCAATTCAATACAAATTTAGAAAAACTTCTACGCCTCGCGTTGTGGTCTTAATTGAACCTAAATTTCAATTGCGTGAGACGTCTTGCAAATCTGTCAAATCCATACAAATTTAGAAATTCATCTACGCGTCGCAGTTTGAATTGAACCTAACAAGCTTTCTCTTGTTCCAGGCGCCATCTTTGACCAGAACACGGAGGAGATACAGAATGTGTTCAAGTACGCGATGACTGTCCACAACCAGAACATCAGTAGTCGACGCTTCGAGCTGCAGGCGTATGTTGACGTCATCAATACAGCTGACGCCTTCAAGCTATCAAGGCTGAGTAAGTATTGTAAAATGTCGTCACTATACAGGCTGCAATAAAATCTTCCTGCCAAATTTTGATATATATTGATCTTTGTTAAAATTAAAAATACACGTATTTTTTCTTTTATAATCACTCATTACTAAAATTATGACCTGCGCCTCTCCCCGAGTCACCCCTGCTCATTCCCCCGCGCCGCGAGTGACCGTTCTGCAACGATTTTAAATGGGATAAAATATGTAATAAAAAAAATAACACCCATTTTTTTTTGTTAAATGGACTCTCCTAATAAAACCTAAGCCCTAAAAAAATTGGCAGGAAGGTTTAATTGCACTTGCGACTTCGCCCGCGTCCACATAGCAGTATCATAACAAAGATGTAAGGGTAAAAGCGGGACCCTAAGCAGTTGAAATTTTACAAATTATATTTTATTTATTTTGCCTCTACAACAACAAATACTAAAAACAAAAGAAAACAAATATTTAAGGGGCGTATTTCGTTAGTTTCGAAATCATAATCTTTGCAGCCAATTCAGAGATAAGCCATAACAAATGCAAAAGACAGACAAAAATTGTGTATACATATGTTTTTATGTAAGTATTATTCATATAATCATGTATTTCCACAAATTCAAAATTCTGATTCCAGAAATTAAACGAAATCTGAAAAATCACTAGTCACAAGAAGGTTTAGTAAACATTGGGAACATTTTTCTGGGACACTTTGACACGCAATGGGATCATGAGGTTGCAACATTTTACCTTGGATCGACCCCTAATCACAGAACCTATTGAGTGTTAGGTTCGATGTTCATCCTTAAACGTTTTATACCTATAACGTTGATTAGGCAAAAAGTGGTGCATGATGCTGTTTTCAAAAGCATTTATTGAGTTACTGGAAACAGAAATTAATAACTATATTGTTAAATAAGGGTTCCGTATTTTGCCCTTTGGCTACGGAATCCTAAAAAGATGAAGAAACCCCGATTCCATCTGAAAAGACGTATGTTGTAATATATTGTATCTAATTTTAAACGTATTTGTACGTACTTTGAGTGTTAAGCGCCCCATTCACTATCCTGCATTGTAGTCCGCCGTGCAGGCCTGCAACACCATTCATTATCCTGCATGAGCCTCCGTGCCATGAATTACATGGTTAGATGCATTTTAGACTGCCGCAAGTGGGTCTTCTTCTTCTTCATGTTATGTCCTTAAATCCTAATAAGCAAATAACATAATCTAATTAACACAACTACTAAGCCTGTGGGATGTTATGTATTAATTAAGGTTGTTGTACACACGAATACATACAGTTACACACCAACTATTGTCACTTATGTGTAAACCGCAGGTTGACGGTCAAACGCTTTTGGTATGCTGTAAGTGTATATAATAATAATATAATTATTATACTCATACTAGAGTATAACATTATAATATTATTAATTACTAAAAGTCCATAGTCAAAAGGCAAGGCAAAGTCAAGGCACCAGCGGGCAAGATTTTTGAAAAGGGATCAATGAGTGCTGTCGCCTCGAACCATGGTTAGTGTAGAAAATGGCTGGTTTAATCACTGGTGAAGTGTATTTATATGAAAAAAATTTCAGATGACAAGCACAGTTAAGAAAAACATAGTTAGCAAAACCATACGTCGTGGAAGAATTTACATTTTTCATATATCCATACAAATCCATACTTCCATACTAATATTATAAATGTGAAAGTCTGTCCGTCCGTCCGTCCGTCCGTCCGTCCGTCCGTCCGTCCGTCCGTCCGTCCGTCCGTCCGTCCGTCCGTCCGTCCGTCCGTCCGTCCGTCCGTCCGTCCGTCCGTCCGTCCGTCTGTCTGTCTGTCTGTCTGTCTGTCTGTCTGTCTGTCTGTCTGTCTGTCTGTCTGTCTGTCTGTCTGTCTGTCTGTCTGTCTGTCTGTCTGTCTGTCTGTCTGTCTGTCTGTTACCTCTTCAAGGTAAAACCGCTGAACCGATTTTGCTGAAATTTGGCATGGATACACTTTGAGTCCCGAGAAAGGACATAGGATACATTTTATCCCAA
Source organism: Lysandra bellargus (assembly GCA_905333045.1). Lineage (NCBI taxonomy): Eukaryota > Metazoa > Arthropoda > Insecta > Lepidoptera > Lycaenidae > Lysandra > Lysandra bellargus. The sequence continues at coordinate 26,877,033 of HG995319.1, forward strand.
AAAATGTACGGTTCCCGCGCGATAAACGAATTTCGGCGCAACAGAGTTGCGGGTGTCATCTAGTATTTTATAAGTCTATTCAAAAATTTATGTTTAATGGTGGTTAAACAAACAGACAAACTGACATAATATTGAATTCACCTCAAAGTTGAGCTTCCTATTTGATAGCAGACATCAAATCTTTTTCTTCACCTAACATAATCGCATTCAAAGTCCATTCATGTTTTAGATTAAGTTGAAACTGCGTATTCTAATTCCGAATATGTGAGCTTTCTATTTGATGAGCGAGCTTTGAAAAGCTTCCAAATTCAAAATGTGTGGTACAACATATTTGCAAGACCGCTTAATCCTTTTGCTGTTTTCGGATATCCCATAAAACCACCGGATTAAAATATATACTTTTATCATTAGTCAAATATGAATTCTTTTCGGATCATGTAAGTATGTTAACAAACGGAGCAATTTTATTCTGCAAGTTTTGTCTGTTTCAAGCATTTATAATCATAATTTTGTGTTTATATTTTAATAAGCATACCAATAAAAGTTATTATGATGTTAAATTTTTGTAACTTCTAAGAAGTGCCCAAATTTCAATTCATAATATAATATTCATGCAGAAATTTCCTTAACTTGTTTTTGCGTGATTTTCATATTTCTGTGCGTAATCTTCCAAAGTAGATAACCCAGCTCCAAGGCAAACGTAGGGTAGTTTGTCAATAAGATTAGAGTCAATTTGTATATGTTACCATATTAATATTATAAACTATTCGTATCTATGGAAATTTATCTGTGATACATGTGTGAGGTAATTGTGTGTCGCTATTGTTGCTTACGATACGACATATCGGTACGATATGTTAGTCTATTGATATCGTAAACATTTTTTGCCATGGTTGCAGTACCAGAAAACTTCACTCGAATTATTTACTGAATGCTGGAGACAAAATTGTCTCCTTCTTCTAACAATATTAATTGTTAGAAGAAGTACACAAAGTTCTAAACAATTTTGCGGATGATTATAGTTCCATTCGTAAAATTATGAATTGCTTATTCGAATATTTTATTATTTTTTAGTCCTCAATTATCAAAATCAATCTAATTCTTTCAGTGAAATATACAATATAATACAAATTTTCTGTAACTTTGCTTGACAACTTTAATTATATATTATAGCGTTTCATAAGTTACAAAATCGTATTTCTGCGACTCAGAATGCTCTTTAACATTTTATCGTATGCGATATTGTGTCGCACACTGCAAGAGACAATATTAGGCATCCTCCCGACATTGAGCATAGAATAAATTTATGTACAGATAACCGGGCGCTATAACGCCCTTTGAACTAACCGGATACGGATTATGTACGATTTATAGCATCGTCCGCTTCTTGAAGGAAAACGAAATGTCTGACTACCCTTTATCGAAGACTTGAAGTAGTTTAGTTATTGATCTAGATTTTAGGCAACACAATAGAATTTAAAATATGTAAAAGCAGGCAAATTGCTAAATATGATTAGTAAAACTCTTCATAAAAAAAACATTAAGAGCCCGGGCTACCCTCGAAATTCTCATACATACGTAATACCAAAATCATTTTGTCATACGAAAGTATAACATGTTTGAGTTAATTTTCAGCTTAAAATAGTAATTACCTAGGTTCCTGAACAAAAATTAACTTCAAAATATTTAAACACTAATAATTTTTTTTTGTGTATACATTTTTTTTACTAAATTTACTACTAAATATTTAAACACTTAAAATAGAGTAAAACACTAAAAATATGTACGTAAATATTAAATTTACTACAAAATATTTCAACTCTAAAAAATTATTTTTAGTATTTAAATATTTTGTGGTAAATTTACTATTTATTTATATATTTTTTAGTGTTTTACTCTATTTTTAGTGTTGAAATATTTAGTAGTAAATTTAGTAAAAAAAAATTTATATACAAAAATTTTTTTTTAGTGTTTAAATATTTTGAAGTTAATTTTTGTTCAGGAACCTAGGTAATTACTATGTTAAGCTGAAAAATAACTCAAACATGTTAAATACTTTCGTATGACAAAATGATTTTGGTATTACGTATGTATGAGAATTTCGAGGGTAACCCGGGCTCTTAATAAGTAATAACAATATTTATAGAAGTGGAGTAAGTAACTAATTAATTATTTAGTTAGAACCTAGATTAAGTTGTAATAAACAATGTCTTTAGTGCTAATAATAATTTCACAAACAGACGAAAAGTGAGTTTAGCAAAAACACTCCTAATAATAATTAGTAAATTGACCAATGACTATCCTCCTAACATATTACGTAGATATAAGTAACTAAAGTATTATTGGTCATCGATATTATTATTAAATTACCTAAGGGTGGGCTCACACTTTCTAAAGTAATTGCTCTCTAATACAATTACCTTAAAAGCCTTGTCACGGGGGCTAAATTTAATGAACTTGGAAATAAATTGTCTTGAATATAATCCATCTTTTTTAAGGTTTTTTCTTCTTAATTTAATAAATTGGCACTCAAAGTTTATTTTAGAAAAAACAAATTGATTAAGTTACCGTGTTACTGATTCCTGACATTTTAAAACATTTTGATCAGTTGGTTTCTTATACTCCCGTGATATTAAACAATAAAAATATTATGAAAGTGTGTCTGTCTGTTTCTTACCTGTTAACACCCTAACCGCTAAATCGATTTTGATTTTTGGTATGAAGACACTGAGTCCCGGGAAAGGACATATATAGGATAAGTTTTTATTCCTGAAAAATTAACTGGTCCTGTGCGATACACGAATTTCGGCGGCCCGGAGTTGCGGGCGTCGTCTAGTTAATTATACATTTTATGAGCCTATGCTATCCCACCGCTGGGCAAAGGCCTCCCCCAAGGTTTTCCACTCATCTCAATCTAAAGCCGCCGTAGGCCAACTTGGTACCCTGTAATATTTGATGATCTTTGGGCGGTCAATTGTATGAATTATAAATAATAAAACATAATATTTTAACCGACTTCAAAAAAAAAAGATTAACCGACTGGCGAATTGTTGATGGTTGCCAAATTTTAAAAGTGTATGAATGTATGTTTTTATATTTGTGTTCGCATATCTCCGTAACTACAAGTCCGATTTAAGTGATTTTTTGTCGTACTAAGACGTATTGTTCAACTAAGGGAATACTTAACGTGACCATTTTTTTTTGTCAGAGCGGGACATCTACAGGAACCCCCCCACCTCCCCCCCTCCCCCCTCCCGCATCCCCATAATAATTCATTTTATTATTAATTATGAATATATAGAGGTAAATACAGTTGAGTTTTTTGTGAATATTTCAAGTGCTTAATTGCCCAACACACCTTAATTTGTAATTAAGGTGTGTCGGGGGACCGCTAATGTAGATGTTTGATTTCATTTCACAATCAATTCATAGCGAACTGAATCGAGATAGTCAGCGACTTGGCGGTTGTATGTTGTAGTTTACTTGGCGGTCCCCCGAAACACCGTGACAACAATTATGGACTAAAATATTACTTTACACAAGTTAGAAATTATTTGAACTTAAAGGCAGTAAATATTATTTCATTACTTTTTAAAGTTGTTTGGCGGGGGTTTTTTTAAATTTCTTAATTTAATTTTATTACATACTTTTTAAATTTATGTTGGTTATAGTGCAGAATAATTACTATCAACAGAATTACAAGTATTCTCATGATTACCATCTATCAATGTCCTTTTCGATGAGTTAATGTGAGCCCAAACATGAAACCTCCACTTTAAATCAAATCAAATCAAAATTGTTTTATTTCTGAATAAATTTAAAATAAATATTTTCAGAATGTCCTACATGATGCCTACCCGGGAACTAGCCCGGCGAGAAGAACCGGCGTAAGAAACTCGCACGGGGCCCACTTTTTTACCAAAAAAAGCGAGAAAAAATTAATTTTTTAAAATAAAGTTTACAATTTTGTAACTTAATATTATATACAATATCCACATACATATTTGTAAGTTCTATAACAATGTAGAAGTAGCCTTGCAAGAAGCCATCCTACTCCCAAGGTGTGCCATCGTTAATGAAATCATTGACCTTATAATAGGCTTTGGCACACAAACGTTCTTTAACTACTTTTTTAATTTTATTAATGGAAAGATTTTGAACGTTTTCTGGGATTTTGTTGTAAAGGCGTATACATTGACCTTTAAAAGATTTACTGACTTTACTAAGTCTGATCATCGGCATAACTAGCTTGTGCTTATTTCTAGTATTCCTACAGTGAATGTCACTTTTAACTTTAAATTTTGTTATATTTTTTCTAACATATATTACATTATCCAAAATGTATTGAGAGGCAACAGTTAGAATACCAATTTCTTTAAATTTATCTCTCAGAGATTCTAAAGCAGAAATTTTATAAATAGAACATATGGCTCGCTTCTGCAGCACAAATATTGTATTAGTGTCGGCAGCGTTTCCCCATAAAAGGATTCCATATGACATCCTACTATGAAAATAACTAAAATAAGTATATTTTATTTTATCGTGCCGTGTCTTCGTCAGAAATTTCCCTAATTTTTCTGACTGCATATGCTGTAGAACTGAGCCTACCTGCAAGATTAACAATGTGAGGACCCCACTGTAGTTTACAATCAAGTGTAATACCTAAGAATACAGTATTGTCTACCAAATTCATCTTCTCATCATTTAATACTACATTGGTTTGGGCTTGCCTAACATTAGGCAAAGTAAACTTAATACATTTTGTTTTACTAGAGTTTAAAAGTAAGTTATTAACATTAAACCAATGTACTATTTTTGAGAGAGCACTGTTTACCTCGTCGTGTTGTCGCTTTACTTTAAAAATAAGTGAAGTGTCATCAGCAAAAAGCACTATCTCATTATTATTATCCTTAACTAGATAAGGTAAGTCATTTATATCGATGAGGAAAAGATTTTTTATTTTATTTTTATTAAATAAGAGGGAAAACAAGCAAACGGGTCACCTGATGGTAAACAACTACCGTCGCCCATGGACACTCGCAACATCAGAAGAGCTGCAGGTGCGTTTCCGGCCTTTTAAGAGGGAATACGCTCTTTTCTTGAAGGTTTGCAGGTCGTATAGGTCCGGAAAAACTGCTGGTGACAGTTCATTCTAGAGTTTTACAGTGCGCGGCAGAAAGTTACGCGAAAAACGCGCTGTGGAAGACTGCCACTCATCAAGGTGATGAGGATGGTATGTTTTTCGCGTGGGACGATGGCGAAAAGTTGCAGGTGGTATGATTCCGAACAATTTCTCAGAGCACTCCCCGTGATACAACCGATAGAGGATGCAGAGTGAAGCTACATCTCGGCGTAATTCCAAGGGGTCCAAGCTGTTTGAAACACTATGGCAGTCAACAATTCGAGCGGCCCTTCGTTGGATACGATCCAGAGGGAGCAGTTGGTATTTTGGCGCCCCTGCCCAGAGATGAGAACAATATTCCATATGAGGTCGAACCTAACGAAATATAGTATAGATCTAGATCTAATTAGAACTCTGCTAAGAGTAAAGAGTTACAACAGTTTCTAACACTTTGATTTTCGTTTGTAACAATTTTCAACGTAGAATACAGCTTAAAACATAATTTAAATAAATAAAATAGTTGGGAGGTTACAATTTTACGTGCTGTTACAAATGTTGCCAGCACAAAAGTTTAGGTTCATACGAATCTCGGTTCCTATACAATCCAGGTGATACTGCTGCAGCAGCGTGTAAATATTTACTGTTGGTCTACTTCTTACTGGTTGTCGCAATTAAAATGAGCCCAAACACGAAACTTCTACCTACTCTAAGTTGGCGAGGAGTTGGATATCCTGTTGATTACCAGGCGATGATAATGTGTATACTTATATTGTATATTCACAAATGTCATGAACTAGAATGAAATATAAAACCCATCAAATGACTACAAGTTGCTAACGGCCTTACATGAACCAAATAAACCCTGATTGTCCAGAACTGAGCAGGCTGATGATGATGAACTATAGCTATGAACACTCCAAAACATGTCAGCTTTCAAACAAAAAAAAAACTAGATCAAAATCGGTCCACCTGTTTGGATGCTACGATGCCACGGACAGATACACACACAGACAAACAGACAGACAGACAGACAGACACGTCAAACTTATAACACCCCTCTTTTTTGTCTGGGGTTAACAATAAATATGATTGATTTTGTTTTAGTTACAATTTACATGTTTATCTTAACTAATCATTCTTTTGAATTTGTTCTTTCAATAAGATCAATAACAGAACTTGTGTTAAGTACTATCTTGTATTTTCTACTATTCTACGTTGCCTGAATAACGCCATTTTATGGAATAATTACCGCACACAATTTCCCATGTAAGAGCAATTGCCCAGCGCAGGCAATAATATAGTAATGAAGCAATTAGTGAGGATGCCTCACTGACATAAGGACGTTTGTGTCGCTGATAAAAGCGATTTGGTAGTACTAAATAGCCTGAGGCTGATTTTGTGTTTTAGCTTAGATGATCTAGGCTTTGTGGGCTCAAAAGTAAAACCCGTACATTAAATATTATCACGTTATACTAATAACAAAATAGTAATTAAAAAATACCAAAAACACACTTTTTTATTTCAACAAATTATTGCATTCTCATTGGCTCTTAATACGTATGCAAGGTTTTGAATTAATTAGACTACTAGGGATAGATATAATCGTATTCAATTATTACGTTACACACATACAACACAATCTAATAAAAGCCTACAAAATAAGCACGCAGCAACACATTCGGTCCAGCCGTTGGAGTTTGGCAACAAAAATAACGAAAATATACATTAGATTTCTATCAACATTGCAAACAGCAACATTAATACATCTCTATTTCAATCATTTATATAAATCATATATATATATATATATATATATATATATATATATATATATATATATATATATATATATATATATATATATATATATATATATAATCATATATATAAATCAAGTGTATCAGCTATATTTTACGCCTGATCCGACACTGTCGAGTTATCATAAGTTTAACGAACACTCTTCTTCCGCACTATCAGATACAATATTAGCGCTTATTAGAATATTAACTGGATATATCCATTTTATATATCGACTGGATATTTCCTGTTGCAATAGGAAATATAAGATTTTGCAATAAAAGTATGCTTTATCTATCCTCGCATCATGTTATTGTTATGCTATAAAAATTCATACGATTATCCATTCTAAAATATAATTGATATGAAATACAGATAGACAGATCGACAAACAGTTTCGATCTGTGTGTCTGCCTGTTACCTCTTTATATTTACTTTGGGTTAAAAGGGATTTGCGGACTGCATTTACTATAATTGATTGCTTGTGTTTGATTGCTTGCATTCAGGTATAAAAAATTGATGCTGTTTTCAGACCAACCACAGCTAATATTTTTAACAAAATCAGCCCAGAAGTTCGGCAACTAATACCGAAACACTAAATATAATATTTATAATCAGTTGATGCGTCTTGTAGCTGTAAACTAAAAATATATGGCAATAAAATTCTCATAACAATCCTGCGTTAATCCGCTTGAATAGTGTACAATAATTAACCAAAAACGGGCTTCATTAACATCTAATTTTAAATTCAACATTCCAAAACAAAAATGATATACGGATAAATCCGATACCCAATACCAACGACATTTGCGGTTGTGAAAATAAATTAAACTCATTCATTACATTAATAATTGATAATGATGGACTGCTAGTCGCGGTTGGAAATACATAATATTATATTTTCCGTACAACGTATTAATTGCATTACGATCGGTAATGGTTTCGTTAGTATTATCACTTGATTGCGCTGTTATTTTTCCGCTTACGAATGAAACCTTATAATTGTTTCTCTATGTAAATATCTAGTGATGAATGGATGCAGAATACACCGATCTTTAGGGATACATATTTTCATCTTTAATATAATACTAGCTGTTGCCCGCGACTTCGTCCGCGTGGACTTCAGTTTATAGCGCGCGATGTCAACAAAATTGGTGTCAAAAGCTTTTATAAAAAAAAAAAACCCTGGTACCCCTTAAATCAAAACACCCAAAAATAGATGTGCAGTGTGCATTAATGCCAAATTTCAAATCTTATTTAGCCCCCCAAATCCCAATTACACAACTTTACCCATAAACTATTTATCATTGATAGGTTTTTTTTTTTTTAATTAAATAAGGGGGCAAACGAGCAAACGGTCAATCACCTGATGGTGAGCAACTACCGTCGCCCATGGACACTCGCAATATCAGAACAGCTGCAGGTGCGTTGCCGGCCTTTTAAGGGGGAATAATACGCTCTTTTCTTGAAGGTTTGGTCGTATAGGTCCGGAAAAACTGCTGGTGACAGTTCATTCCAGAGTTTTACAGTGCGCGGCAGAAAGTTACGCGAAAAACGCACTGTGGAAGACTGCCACTCATCAAGGTGATGAGGATGGTATGTTTTTCGCGTGAGACGATGGCGAAAAGTTGCAGGTGGTATGATTCCGAACAATTCCTTAGAGCACTCCCCGTGATACAACCGATAGAGGATGCAGAGTGAAGCTACATCTCGGCGTAATTCCAGGTTTAAGGTTACGTCACTGCAAAATAACGTATAGATAATCTAATGCAAGATGATAATACCACCTCTTATAGAAAGACGTGAGAGTAAGCGTCAGCGCGTTGTAGAAGACACACGGCGCCATCTATTATGAATTTTTGGAACTAACTTAATTTGAAAAAAAATACGTATTTTCACCCCCTTACAACCCCTTTGTCTAGTTAAAAAGTAGCCTATGTCCTTTCTCAGGCTTTACACTATCTGTGTACAAAATGTCATTACAATCGGTTCAATAGTTTTGGCGTGAAAGCGAGACAGACAGACAGACAGAGATGCTTTCGCATTTATAATATTAGTATAGATTTAAATGTGTTCGAAACTGTTTAACTAGTTCCGTAGTAAATACAATGGTATTTTGCACTATATTGAATAATAATGAACCAAAATATCCCAAATGACTTCTTAAGAAAATCTCTGCATATTCTAGTATTAAACAATGCTTAGATTGTATTTTAAAATTTGTATTTAAAGTGAATAAACACTTAAAGTTAAAAACAAAACAAGTTAAGTTTAAGTTAAACATAACATCCAAAAAAGTATTAAAAATGTTCGGATATCCGGTTTCAACTTTATTTTCATTTCCAAAACAAACGTACCGCGTAAAAGGTTTGAAGTGTGGGGGAGAAAAAAGAAGATCTCCCGATTAGACACATATGGATCGTTTTTGACGCATGTATTTTTAACGTTTCGAATGCACCAATAGATCTGCCTGTGAGCCGATAAAAAACGTTCCCTTACAGCTTTGTATAACAACCAACGGGACGCAAAAAATCTTTTTCCGCAGCGCACCCATGGAGCGCAAACGTTCAATCCTTTCAACATAATGTTTACATCATAGCTGGGTTTTTTCCGTGTTGTTTCCCGTTGGCTCATGGTGGATAGCGAATTGTCTTGTTTTTAATTTACAGAGCATACCCCCACTTTTGTGACCCTAAAGTCTGTTGCCACTTGGCGCGCGTTAGAAAGACAGGAGACTATTACGTTCTCTCTTACAGTGTGCCGGCGGCTTTTTCTCCATTCGTCTTACGAATTTCCGATCATATCACGTGCCTGTAGAACTTTTTACTCATCCCAATAAGTGTACTTTCGCTAAAGCGGTTTTCACCACAAAAAATATTTTAAACATATTTTTAACGATTATCTTTAGTTCAGCTAATGCTGTTAACGATTAAGTCATATAGGAATTGGCGTGTATTCCGTGAAATTCTCAACTTTGCTGGCTCCAAACTTAGTTTGGCATCGCACGGCTCACAACACCGTTTGAAGCACAAAACACCAATTTTAGCTGTCAAATGTTCTGAATCATCCCTGATACCACTTTACGGGCAACTTGTAAAACCTACAGCTTCGTGCATATTGTTATGACGGGTTGCAGCGAGGTGGGCCGCATTTTATATTGTAAATGCAGCTCACCCCGCTACCATCCGTAATAATGTGCGGAAAGCTTTATTGATCTTTTATCTTTTACCCCAGTATTTGGTCTATATATAAACCCAACCCGTAAAATGTAAATCGTGAAAAATGCAGCTGCCTGCCTACACAATAATGTAAGCAGCTCGACGCATACTGCTTGGTCTATACGCTGTTTCTTCTGTTGTCACTCCCAAATCATTTTTTAGCTATTGCATAGTTTTATCGCTTTGAGTGCGGCAACCGAATCAAGAAATTCCGTAACGAAAAACACCTAATATTCGTCTAACGTCGTTTCAGTTCGGCAGACTTCGGCTCGATGTGGCTGGGGTGGGGTGCGAGATTGCTAGAATTCGGCACGGTGTTTGTGTGCGAGCGATTAGACATATGCGAATTATGATTGCATAGGTTGATAAAAATGATAATAAGCAATATACCGCGGCAGTACCTGAGTGCCATACGTACGTTTATCAAAGAATAAGAAAAAAAGTCTACATACAAACGTGCCTCAATCGGTTTAAATTTCTTTCTGCACGCAGCAGGCTCCACGGTTAAAGGAAAATAAAGCGTACGGCCTAGTCTTCTTTATACTATGTGTTTTCAACTCATAATCATCATATCTGCCTGATTGTGTTTTGTCCCTGGTATTCTTACTGATATTATAAATTCAAAAATGTGTCTGGTCTGTCTGTCTGTTACCTCTTCACGCCCATGCCGCTGAACCGATTGTGCTCGGTATTGAGGTGCTTCGAGTCCAGCGAAAGGACATACCTTACTTTTATTCTGGAAAATGTACGGTTCCCGTAATAAACGAATTTTGGCGCAACGAAGTTGCGGGCGTCATTTAGTCTTTATTGACAAGGTTTTTTATTACCTATCGGTTATCACCGTCCACTGCTTAACGTATTTTTCCCCAACAAGCACCAATCATCTTGGGCAGCCTTCATCCATCCGCTGCTCATTTTCATCGGTCCATCGGTGCAGAGCGTCCCACACTTTGTTTGCCTAATATTGGTCTCTATTCCAACAACTAGTTTAGAATTTCTGTTAGGTTAGGTAAGGCCTCCTACAGACAAACGACACTAATTGCCAATGGTAGATAACGATCTGTAAGGAACCTTAGTTAAAATTGCCTTTAGGTGGAACACATTTAATTTGCCTACTAATTTATCATTGTTCACAGTCTGCAACCAATTCGCGAGAGGAGTGTTCGCAATGCTGGGTGCCGTGACTCCTGAGTCATTTGATACGCTACACTCCTACACCAACACCTTCCAAATGCCGTTCGTTACGCCGTGGTTCCCTGAGAAGGTATGTCATGAAAACAATTAATATTATTAGAATAATACTAGCTGATGTGACAAACGTTGCTTTACCATAAGGCTGGCCGTATTCATTTTCCGTGTTCGGAATTCCGTGAGAATAACGCAGACGCTCGTTTTTTCACGCGCGAACGTGCCAGCTTGCAATTGAAGCGTTCATGCGGAATTCGTTCCGTTCGGAATAAGGCAAACGTGTGTGCCAGTTAAGGGTGCGTCCACATTTGTATCATTTGCGCGATCAGATCTCCGATCAGCTCTCCGTCGCGATCATCGCGCCGGCGTCCACACTATGATACGAATACTTGATACGGCGCGCCGTATCAAGTATGCGTATCATAGTGTGGACGCCTATTAGATCAATCTGCCGATCATGTACGTATTTGATACGACACGTATCAGATACGCGGTTAATAGCGATCGGGGCGTATCATGATACGCCCCGATCATTTCATTTTGACACGCTTCGATGATACGCGACGGAGATCTGATCGCGCAAATGATACAAATGTGGACGCACCGTGTGTTTCTACTGATTCTGTGCATTCGGATTTCCGAATGCGGAAATCGTGTGTATGCGGCCAGCCTAAACGGTGTGGGAATATACTTGTGAGCCTCAAAGGAAGATCTTCCAGACATAGGACTTGTCATTTCTGACTTTGTATAATATAGTTACGCTCTGAATGATCTCAAAAACTTCTATAGGCACGATTGTCTACTCCAACGTCATTTGGCCAAACAATGTTGGTCGATGTTTATTAATCCATTATCTTGGGTGTACTTGACTCAAACACCTTTGACTGCACAGTTTTTTTTTTATTCTCTTTAGCATTTAAACAAACACCGTGACCCTAGAACTCTATAATGAAGTCAATTTTAAGTAGGCTAAAGCACGAACTTAAAAAAAATACGGACGTAACCTTGTCTAATCCCGAGTGAAGCATAGTAATGGCCGCCCATGTAGGATGTGTGCGTGTCATTGGCGCCGTCACTCAATGTACAATGACAGCGGGTTGTAGTACCTAGTTGCGTACAATAAACGAAATTGTGACGAAATTGTCGTACCTTGCATGCTTTACCTCTTTATAGTGTAATACTCCATCCATATTTTTTACATCCGTGGGCTAAAGGATAAATTAATAAAGATGCAGGCAATATAATTGTTACATGATGATAAAATATTTAACAATAAATAATGTTCATAAAATTACATTGAAGTGTGTTTAATTAAAATATTTATTATTATGCTTTTTAATTAAAATCTCCGTTGATTAATTAATATTTCTTATTACTGTAAGCTTTTTTATGGAATTTTCTGTACGAGAATATCAATAAAACAGGTTTTAACTTTACTATTATGTGACATCGGATCGCGAGTGATTTTGAAACATAATAATAATATCTCATATTATTAATTATTATGTTACGTCTAACTATCTTAATATATATATAAATCTCGTGTCACAATGTTTGTCCTCAATGGACTCCTAAACCACTTAACCGATTATAATAAAATTCGCACACCATGTGCAGTTCGATCCAACTTGAGAGATAGGATAGTTTAAATCTCTAATTATAGTCGCAATTATAATTTATTGCTAATTATTTGTCTGTTATTATTTGACAGTCACAATTATCTGTTAACTCCAAATGATTCTAAGAGATGTCGATAGCTTTCGACTGGGTTGAGTAAGTAATCAATAGATGGCGCTGCTATGGTAAATCTACGAACGTGTCATATAAGCTACATTTTAACAGCATAATTACCACGTGTTGTTGACGCTATAAAATTAATTAAATTTATTTTGTAGTGAACGAAATACCGTATAATTCAATTATTTCCACTTTTTAAATTTTTGGTGTTAGCATAGCCGGCCACGTGTTACTTAGACTGAAGTGTAAATTGAATTCATATTATAATGAAGATAATACAGTGAAATTAATCCTGTTTTTTACTTATTTGTGCTTCATTGATCAAAACTTTATAATTTAATTTGAATATATGTATGTAAGTATTATCACATAATTATAAAATTTAATTAAAATGTTAATGCAAAAATGATACACAATTTCCTACACTTTTTCAATAGTTGTACAAATATTTTTTTTTTTGTTTTTATTTAACCTCTATTAAAAATATTTAGCACTTATTATTTCAATGTGCTATGATAACAAGTTTTTCAGATTTTTTTTCTTATATTTAAACCATTAAATTAGTATTTCAATTCTTATTGAAATTATTATTTAAACTCTATAATTCCTCTTAGATTGTTTACTATAATGTAATATAACAAAAACTTTAGCCACAGCAACGCGTGGCCGGGAATATGTATTCGGTGGTCTGATTCGCATTTTATCAGCCAGTGTTAAATTTTACTAGCCAGGACTTCAAATGGAAACAGTTCTACAAATTCAATCATACTTGTTTAGTTATGATAAGATATTACTTAATTAAAGCTGTCGCGATGAAAAAATATTTACAAAGTTTGCATCGCTTTTGTCGGATTCGAATAACATTTTATTTGTTGTTTCTCATAAAATTGGTTTCAACTAAATAAACCACAATTGGATTTATACGAGTACACTGAAAGTTGAATTATTCGTTCCCTCTACATTTTAAAACTTTCTCTTGTTTTTGTAGAAAATCAATAATTGTGATCATTTCTAGTCTTCGTCCAAGCCACATGATTAATAGAAGAGATATAAAATCATTCGCTTCCCGCTGTCGAACATTATGATATACGAGAGGTATTTTTATGTGTGAAGACTGTAATTTATATTGTTTAACATTACATGCATATAATATTATACATAATATTAATCCTTTACATATATGGCCAAGTTATGATCAGCTATTTTTAAATAATTTATTATGAAAACGGCCGATCAAGAAACCTACCAAAATGAACAAATAGTCCAAAATCATTAAGCCCAGTTCAAGATTCCATCGACTTTTTAATATAAATTGACGTGAATTTTACCGAGTTATAAGCCGCATAAGCAGCTCACTAGAGTGCCGTAAGCTGCGAGATAAGCATTTTCGACACATACATTTTTCATTTTCAAACAAAAAGCGAGCAGTTATAAAGCGATTAAACAATCTTTATGTTCAAAAATTTCGTGTATGTTATTATTAACAGCGTAGTCAATATGAAATAAAACCATAAACCTTTTTATGCGAATAAATTATTACAAAAGCGACAGGAAAAGGATATGTACGAACGGCCCATAGACGACTCGATCTATTGAACTACAAAAAAAAAAAAAACAGTCGTCGTTACTGGAAAGGTTGTAAGAGACTTTTTTTATAGTAATTACAAATACTTGTGCTTAGTTTTTGTATAACAATGGCCAGATCTGTTGATCGAAGAAAACAAAGCCGATTGACCAATAGATTAAGAGGGCGACTAACCCAAAAAATCAAACATCGTCCTTCTCTCTTCACACTCATGCCCTTCTCTTATATTATGCCAGGTGAAAAAGAACGACGCGGATCATCGCCAAATTAGTTTTTTCTCAATAACTCCATAAATATACATTTTAAAATCTGCTTGGTCTATTTATCAATGATGGAATTTTATACAATGTGTGTATTAACTTTGATTAATGCACGGTTATGGCAATTAATAAAAAATTCGTGAAAATTAGAAGCATTTTTGTGATTTTTTCTATCGAGAAAATTTTAAGATATCGTGTTTTTGCTCAGATCTAATTCTCGGAAATATAATGTAGTATCTAATTTTAGAAAATGAAACCATCAGGGCTTATTTTCAAGTATAAAATGAAGTATAAAATCGAAAATTTTGGGTTAGTCGCCCCCTTAATACATATGCACCACTGTGCCGGTCGGAGTAGTAGACCTGGGGCCAGTGATAGATTTTCATGACCAAGTCCCTCCCAACCGAAACTTCGTAAAATGAATAAGGGACTTATACTATAAATATTAGCGACCGTCAGCTGCGACTCCGTTGGTGGGTTGGGCAGTGGCAGCCTCCCAAAGATGAAGAAAAAAAAATTTTTTTCAGTCATTTCCTCTCATTTGAAAATTCATCACAGTAAAGTTTATGTAGGATTTTGAAAGAAAAACATAGTCAGCTGATCATAACAACTCAAAACTCTAAAATTAAACATACCGCTAAATAACATAAGAAATGTTATTTCCTCCCGGATGAAAATTAATCAGAGTATTGTTAAAATACTCTAGTAAACAAAAAAAAAACAGCTATCAGTAAGTCAAGGGAAAAGTCGTCAGCTGATAAGTTTCAGTAGGTGATAGATGCTGCTGCGTTACAACTTTCAAGGAACCAGCTGACAAACTTTCCACCGAGATACAGCAAGCTGATATTAATTTTCATTCATAGTAGCATATGAACGATCACCAGGTAAATTTTTAGCTGAGAGGAAATCATTGAAAAAAAAATTTTTTTCATGTTCAAGGAGCCAGCTGACATTGAATTTTCAAATGAGAGGAAATGACTGATTTTTTTTTTTTTTTCTTCATCTTTGGGAGGCTGCCACTGCCCACCCCACCCACGGAGTCACAGCTGACGGTCGCTAGTATTCATAGAATAAGTCCCTTATGCATTTTACAAAGTTTCGCACGGGAGGAAATCATTGACCAAAAATTTACCTGGCTCCAGGGCCATAGGGTTTGTTAGGTTTTTCGTTACGGAGTTTTTTGATAAGGTCGCCGCCCTCATAGCTCGCGATAAAACCTATCCAATATCTAAAAACATAAGTATAGTAATAAAATTTTATCCCAACCACTCATATTCAAATTGTTACAGGTCATACCCCCTTCTTCTGGTCTGATAGACCACGCAGTGAGCATGCGGCCCGACTACCATCGAGCCATCGTCGATACTATCATGCATTATGGATGGAAAGAAATTATTTACATGTATGACTCCCACGATGGTAAGTAAGATAGCTAGATTTTCTAAAAGCTAGAGAGAAGAAATTTATACTTTTATCTTACGAACTGTGTCAAAAAAATTGTTCCGTTGCTACAAAATTTGACCCGAATACATGCATACTTTATGCAAAAAGAGGCCCAAATACATGCAAGAATTATGTTTAATAATAATTATAGAAGTGACAATTTTGTCAACGGTTTTGTTTTGTCCATTTGAATGTAGTGTTTCGTAGCTATTGCCATAATTATTATTCTAGTGTGCGAAAAATAACCTTGAGAACCAAATTCAAAACGATTGAAGTAATATCATGAGAGTTACGTTTCCTTAGTTTTTATTATTTGAATTTTTTAAGCAAAACACGATACACAATTAAGTGAAAATGTATTTGTTAAGTGAAAATGAAGTGAAAATGTATTTAGCCGCGTTGTGTAGACAGTAAAAATGTTAAGCTCGCAACAGGGCCTCTATTTTTCAAGCGTCGAATGAAGTTCTGATTGCAGGCCGTTCACTCGCTTGTGAAACATTATGTGAGTATGCGCACGCATAGCTAACGAACGAAACGGAAATCAAGAGCTAAGACATCGAAAATTCGTTAGACGGAAGAATAGTAGAGCTAGTAGAAGCCCCGTGACTTTTCTGAGGTAGCCGCGCTGCACATAATATTTTTTCGTTGATAAATGAATGCGATACTAAGCTGCAACTCTCTAAACCATGAGCAAGACCACAGCGAGACGCAGCACTACGCTGAGAAACGCACTTTGAGTTCTGTTAAAAAAACGCCAAGCTGATGCTTGAGTATTGGAATTTGTAATACAAACTACGATAAAAATACTGTATAAAAAACTAGTGAGCTCAATATTTATCTTATTGTTCGACATTTATTACAATTTACCAGCACAATGAGATCGTACACCTGTGTAATATTGGCATCGGCAATTCAGTAAGAGTGCTCGACAGCGCTTGTCTAAAGTGCTTTACGGATGCAGCCACAATTACCTTCTAGTTGTTCTGTATTTATTGCCAGCTTATTGGCAAAGCTGTTATATAAAATGTTTAAATATTTTCACAAAGAGGGAACGTTTTTCTCGGTCGGATTCGATAATAAAAGGTAGTTTTTAAATGACATCGTTGAGTCCAACGTCTTTCGATTATATCGTGGTGTGTGAAATTGACAAAGAGTGTATGTCTGTCAGTTTGTTTAGCTGCAACTCCATCGTGCTCTAATCGCTAAAAGTATCTAAATCAAAACTTCGCACAACAACATTACACTATCAGACAATTATTAGAGGATGCAAAATGTTCCATTTCTGCGATGTTAATAAATTATTGCACGATTTAATCAAATATATTTTTTACTTCCAAGAGATTAACAAGCTGTATAAAATTTTTATTTTCACTTTAACTCGTTTGATTTCAAGGACACGACTCCACTTTTTTGTTACGCCATTAAAACGGGATGGGGAATCTTACCGTGGGTATGTGGAACTTGCAGCTACGTCTGAAGAAGAACTTGGCGATACTCATCTACAACCCCTATTGACGGACTAAGATCTACCGACTGGTACTATCTATAATATCTGCTGATTATTATCAGAAAACACTTCAGGGTCTCAATATGGGTCAATCGAAAAAGGATTTATTAAAACGAAACGTAAATAAAAGCGAATACAACAAACACTGAAGAGAAGCGATTTCTTTCCAGATGATGGAGCCCGGAGAATGCGGTTAAATATTTCAGCCCTATTTTAATACCCTCTACCCCCCCCCCCCTCTACCCTATTTTAATAATTTTAATCCATACTAATATTATAAAAGCGAAAGTATCTCTGTCTGGTACCTCTTCACACACAAACCACTGAACCAATTTTGCTAGGTATGAAGATATTCAAGTCCCAGAAAAGTACATAGGATACTTTTTATCCCGCAAAATGTACGGTAACGTAATTGCGAGTGTCATTTAGTGTAATCTAAGATACTAATATTATAAAGCGGAAGAGTTTTTTAGTTCGTTTGTTTGTTTGAACGCGCTAATCTCAGGAAGTACTGGTCCGATTTGAAAAATTCTTTCAGTTTTAGATAGCCCATTTGTGGAGGAAGGCTATAGGCTATATTTTATTACGCTTAGACTAATAGGAGTGAATAAATAGAGGAAAATGTGGAAATAAACGGAGGAAACTACTGGAACAATTTTAATGTTATTTGGCACACATGAAGAATAAACCACGTGCAAGGACATACATTTATTTTTGCGGAAAAATGTACGGTTTCCGTGACATTCCTAAATTACGTGGGCGAAGCCGCGCGGAACATCTAGTACTAATATACATAGTCTCTTTCAGTGTTCGATCCAGTACCTAACCCAACCAAATTAGGTACGCCATCTACATAATCCATACTAATATTATAAATGTGTCTGTCTGTACTCTGTCTGTTACCTCTTCATGCCAAAACGGCTAAACCGATTTTGCTGAAAGGACAAGATCCAACGTCCATTCAATTTTGGGCTAATTTTAAAAGTGCCGGCCAACGCAAATAAACCCATTACTTAAATAGAACATAATCTAAGGAATAGTTTTTATTATTACACCAAAGTTCTAAGTCTAGTCTCCGAGTTGTTATTCAAGGTCAAACTTTTTTTTTTATAACATGTAATAAAACTTATTTTATTAATTAAAAGTAATAAGTAATCGATCCCAACGTCCCTATCCGAGTCATAGATCAGATTAGAGGCCAAATACCTACAAATGATTTGAAAAAATTGACGGACGGAGCCACAACATTACATTCGCGACTCCATCGGCGGTCGCCTGCTGTTTGGGGTATAGCAGGCTCGTCTTGGGGGAAGGTTTATTTACCTTCCGTCCGTCAATTTTTCCAAATCATTTGTAGGTATTTATTTGGCCTCTAATCTATTCTATGACTCGGATAGGGACGTTGGGATCGATTACTTATTACTTTTATTTAATAAAATAAGTTTTATTACATGTTATAAAAAAAAGTTTGAAATTGAATAACAACTCCGAGACTTGACTTAGAACTTTGGTGTAATAATGAAAATTATTCCTTATATTATGTTCTATTTAAATAATGGGTTTATTTACGTTGGCCGGAACTTTTAAAATTAGCCCAATTTGAACCTTGTCCTTTGACATGGAGATACCTTGAGTCCCGGGAATACCTTCAAGAATACAATTTAAAAACTATTAATATAAATGCTTGAGATAATTTCTAAGCAGTAACTTACAATAATCATAAAAGTACTATGTATATTGTATATTCAAAAAAATATGCAAAAATCTTAATTTACCACATCTATAATAAAGATTAAAACTTTCTTGCTTTATTCAAAACGCAGTTCAAAATAATTTACAAAACCGCTGTACAAACTACAAAGGTAACATACGCTGGGTAATTCGGGAGAGACGTTAAGTATAACTAGCGCTTAACTACGTTTAACGATAGTGGACTAGATGATAAAACCATTGAAGTAAAAAGGATTTGACCACACGGGTATTAGTGCTCGAGGATTTCTGCTTTTAAAGCTTACACTGATCCGACATGTTTTTACCCTCGTCTTTGTTATTTGTAAAATCTTATAGTATTCCCTTGATATTATATAGCTGTAGTTTTCTGGATGTTTTTCTTTCTGAAACATTTTTGATGAAATTTGTATGAAGGACCTCCGTCCTCTAGAGAGGATTTGAGATGATAACCGGCGCGGCGTAGGAGAGAATAGAAGTATTGTTTTACTCTTACTTACTCTTGATGTTTAATTTTCAATTCTATCGGTATTACCGGAGTTAATATTGTTTTTCTTATTGTCTTTATTTATTTATCGCAGTACCGTAATATTATTATAAACTTAATTATATTTTATCTATTACTTTATTATCATTTACTCCTCTTTATTTCTATCAAAATCTACTCACGGATTTTCTTCCTGTCTGAGAATATTCTATTTCTTTTCCTGTCCCTTTCTCAAGGACTCGCACATTCATAAACAGGAATAAAACAGGAGGAGATAAACCAAATTTTAATTTGCTAAATGTCTTGGCTATCTGGATTCCAAGATAAGCGTAATACCCCCAAATGATGAGGGACTCTTTATCGTTACGTGCAAGTGAAACGGTTTTATAAATCGTAAATTGCAGAGGCAGGCGGATTACTGAGACCATATCGTATATTCTATAAGAATGATCCTTACGACGTTAGTATAAAGGCCTTTCGAAGGTAATATAACTGTGAAACATGGTGGAAGACTTTCGGTCAGTAATGGCGGACCTAATGGGGTGCCTATCACGAATGGAACAACGCCAACTTTATTTAATTTGTGAATTTTCGATACGGAGAGGAAATTGTACGATCGGTCCATGAGTTACTCCGGCTCACGAGCTCGGCATAGAAATGTTAACGACTCATAACTTTATACTGTGTAGAGTTTTGTAGCATATTTATTATATTGTGGTTATGATACACCGGTTTCGCTGACGGTGGCCGGCTTCATTGAAACCAGGCATGTTACGCAGGAGTAATTTTATAGTGCCTTAGTGTGTGCGCAGTACAGAAGAGCTCTCTCTCTCTCTCTCTTTTACTCTCACAACCCAGTAGGACGGATGACGGACAAGACTGTCGAGATATCAGGCGCAGGACCGATTTTTTACATGCCCATCCGACGCATGGATCATCTTACTTGTCAGACAATCAGGTGATTAGCCTGCATTATCCTAACCAAACTTGGAAATCACATGACTTCAACGTGGGAATCAAACCCACGACCTCCGAGCCAAGAGCCACGCTCTAAGCCACTGGACCATGGAGGCGTTAAATGTTCATGTTATTATTGACTTACACACAGGATACAATGATCCAACATTATTCTTTCTTGTTGATCGGTCTAAATATATTTCACCATTCTACCTCTATATCAAAAGCGATTGCAACTTCTAGCTTAGTAAACATGAAACAGATACGTTCGTAATTACTACGTTATTATTGATCAACGCAACATACACGAAAACTTTGAACGCTTCAACAAAGTTGATCCTCCTTGACTATAAATTCTTGCAAGTTTCTAAGTTGAACTATAGCACAGGTCCCGAATGAGATCTTTGGCTATACTGCAAATATTATTTATGTGCTCGGAACCCCGGTTTGAAATAATGTACGAAAAGTTATTATTACAACACAGGAGGTAATTTTGAAAACGTAAAATATCAGCCCTTGTAGTATAAAAACTTGGACTTTCGTAAGTCAATTATTTTAACAAACTCAGGTCAATTTAAATGCGAGGTGTAACAAAACTAATTAGTGATAATAATTTAGGGTGAGCATGAGTTCCTTGTATATAACTGTGAAAGTTGCAGCGCTGGTAGAGTGTTTTTTTTTTCTAATTTTTTTAAGGGAAAGCTTATGACGTTGGGGCACTTGCCCGTAAAAATGTTTTCACTTTCAGCCTATTTCACAGTATTATTCCTATTTCACGGTAGATCTTTATGTAATCGACACCCTAAAGTATTGACACTTACTTTAGTTAGATCCTTTAAACAAAATAATGTAATTCCGCAATGAAAATATTATCATTAAAACATAATATTATTATTGTAAAAAATATATTCGGATGAGATTTAATAGATTTTAAAGTACACATTAACACGTACTTTTCCTCAAAAAAAAAAAATCCAGTTCCGGTTAGCATTCTTCTAGTTATAGCAATCCAGCACTGTATTGGAATAATGTGAACCAGCCACTTAGCCTAAAATATAGTGGAGTCAGTGAAGGTTTTTTACCTCCGATTTCGTTGAACCTCGATCGATTTTCATAAAAATTGGTGAGTAGGTGGAGGATACCCTAAGAAACAAAAATGACATAGTGCCAACTTGCGCTTTTGCCCTGGGGGTGGATGTCAACCCTTCTCGGGGGGTGATTTTTTTTTATAAAAATAACCTTAGAAATCGATATAGACACAAATTCTTAGCAAAATTTGTTACATAAAGTTATTCGATGAAATTGTTACTTTCTGAGTTATTAAAGATCAAAGATCATGTTTTTGCGTGAGAAAAACACAGCGGTTTTTCATAATAAACTATCTAAAAAACCATAGTTTTTGAAGTTTACTCCTTAAGAATCGATTTTCATATATAAGGCGCCCGGTATGAGAAAAATCCGAGGGGTAAAACCTACTAACAAGTAACGAAAATGTGTCACGTTTTTGGTGCGCACCTTTAGTGCGCAACTTTCTAATTTGTTTTAACAAGATTTGAATACACAATCCTTTAAAGTTTAAAGAGTGGGTATTCCCGGGTACATATTAGGTATACATATAGAATGTACACATTATTCAGATAAAAAAGTAGTAGAGTAGTAGATTAGTTCAGATTCGGGGAGGGGGTAGCCGAGGTGTTGCCTTTGATGTTAGAAGAAACCCCGTTCCTATAGGCCTATTGGGAGCGGAGTTATGGCTACTTTAGTAAGACGTTTGACAGTTGCTGCTGTCAATGTCAAAGTTTGAATGCTTGTAACTCGGCAACTATTTGTCCTGGATATGGGTTTCTTCGGCTTGATCTTCCTGGATTTTTCTCCTTTATTTGATTCTGGCCTTAGAATTGAGAAAAAAATTGATGTCTCTGATTTAGTTCAAATTCAGGGGGAGGGGGTAGCCGAGGTGTTGCCTTTGGTGTTAGAAGAAACCCCGTTCCTCTAGGCCTATTGGAAGCTGAGTTATGGCCGCTTTTGTTCGACGTTTGACAGTTGCCGAGCTGTCAATGTCAAAGTTTGAATGCTTGTAACTCGGCAACTATTTGTCCTGGATATGAGTTTCTTCGGCTTGATCTTCCTCGATTTTTCTCCTTTATTCGATTCTGGCCTTAGAATTGAGAAAAAAAATTGACTTAAACTCCAGTCGTGCGTCGGAGCTGACACACTTTTTTTTCGAAAAATGTGTAATTAATAAAATTAAAGCTAATAAAAAACAAATCAATTTCTACTCTAAAATATCTTCTTGTAGTCATCTATGATGATTGTATGTATATTTTCTTTCGATGAGTACCTAAATCTAAGCATTCAAACTTGAATAACGGTAAACCGATGCATTTTATGACATATGCTTGGTTAAGACTTTATGCACTTTGCATAAAATTTGAGCAAGTTATATTAAATACAATAATTCAAATGTATGGTTATCCCCAAAGGCTTTTCTTTATTTTAGCATAAGTGATGACCTCAAAAATTTTCACTGGTTTCGAATGTTTAGTTTCGAAAAAAAGAATGATTTGGTAAAATCAAAATTATTAAAATTTTCGTAAATATCATTTTGTTCTGAACATAGCTTCGAAAATATTAAACCTTCGTAAAAATTATACAGCAAGAAAATTGTGTCCATTTTCTAAGAAATCGTTTGGATTCTTTTTTATTTTCATAGGATCAAAAATAACCAAGATAGAGACGTTTAAAGCCTAACTTTTACTGCGAGAAACATGAAACCGGGACCCTTTAACCCTTATTTTTTTAAAACCAATGACTTTAAAACGTATTTTTCAAGTCGATCTTAAAAGTCATTAAATTACTTTTAAAATGGTCCATAAACGAACCTTTAACTTAAAAATTACCGGAGCCATTTTGATAAAACGAATATATATTTTTTGAAAACAATTTTGAAGCAGATATTTGGGATGCAAATATTGTAGGAAAATCTTTCAATAGGTACATCTATACTGATATTATAATTGCTAAAGTGTTTTTGTCTATCTGTTACCTCTTTACACCCAAGCGGTTCAACCGATTTAGCTGAAATTTAGTATGAAAATACTTTGTGTCTCGGGAATGGACATAGGATACTTTTTATTCCGAAAAAATGTACAGTTCCAGCGTGATTGCAGGCGTCATCTAATCCATACTAAATACACGTTAATCCTTTCAAGTCTTTCAATATTCAGAAAGTAAACGAAACGGTAAACGTCTACTCGACAAGCCCCTCTGGCTGTTTATAATGATGTGCGTCTATTAAATATTATGGACTAGCAGATTCAGCCTTTGCGTAAATTTTTTGCACAGATGGTAGTTTGAAATCGTTGTTTGAATATTTTGGACTAAATAAGATCAATGTTTTAAATATATTAATGAAAATCTTAACTATGAAAAAATATTCGAACTCATAATGAGCTGATAAAAAAACTTAAAATAAAAACTTAAAGCTTATTATTCAGACATTGGGTAGCTTACAGGGGTGAAAAAAATTCGTAAAATAAAATAAATAATAAATTAATACTAAGTAAATAAACTGAAAAAAAATGGGTTCAAAAACCTATTAAGCTTTTGAACTCAATTTTTACAGCGATTCTGCAATTAAGGGGTACTTTTAAGGGTTTATATTTCATTCTTATCCAAAAATTATATTATAAATATCAAACAAACTGTTCATGCAATGTAAATATGCGATTTTAAAGCTCAGGAATACAAAAAATGTTTTTCACGATTAAAGGGATGGTTGCTAAAAGGGTTGAAAAATTAATTAAGTAAATAATCATAAATCATGAATAAAAACATTAAAACATATTTTATTTTTAGTTAAACCAGAATGGTTAAATCTGCATTTTCTATTTTTAACAAAAGGGGTGGATTTCACCCCTAAAATACGAAAAGCGCAATACGAGCGTATGTCACTTTTAAAGTAGAGGGCTTAACGTACTTAATCCCAAATTTTCATCCAAATCGATGGAGGTTCAACGTAATCGGAGGTTGTACCTGATTTTTACCTTCAATGACTGTACTAAAAAGCATTGACCTTTTCCCCATATTCCATATAACACTAAACATAAATAAATAATAATAATATCTATGGACGCATCACACCACGTCGCACTCAACAATACGCACCGTCAAAATCTGTTTCGATAATCAAAACCCTTTAATGTTGCAAAATGCAAATTTGCGAATGCAGGTTTGTTCGCTAAAATTATGCACGCTTTCTGTAATTATAGAGCTAATTATCGACAATTCTCGATGAAATCCTAATAATCCATCATTTCAGAAAACAGCTACACGGTCCGATGGAAGTGTAATGTTTGGTTTAGTGTAATTAGCACACAAAAGATACCAAAGGCGTAACTCGTTGTGGTTTCTGTTTTATAAAACAGTTTTAAAATTAATTTACTGTTTAAACAAAACTAAATAATTAATTAATCCTTCGATGCTATTGTATTCTATTGTTGTCGCGATCACTGGTGCTCATATAGGGCTTGAAGGATTAAAATAATATGTCCTCAAAGACACTAAGATATAATAGCAGACCGCTTATGGATTATTATATAAGCTAAAATAGTTAATGCAAAACAAAACATAATAATCGGCCAAGTGCGAGTCGGACTCGTGCACGAACGTTACCTACGCTCCGTATCGTTCGCGTTATAGAGCAAAAATAAGCTAAACATTGTGTTTTTGTATGGCGATAACTATAGATAAGCTATTGTGTCTCATTTTTCCATGATTAAAGGGTTAAAGTACACACGCATAGTTAAGGCCTTTGTGAAAATTTCAAGTACCTACCTATTGCCATTATTGATGTCAAGCAATAAGGCCAAAAAAATCACATTTGTTGTATGGGAGCCCTCCTTAAAAATTAATATTATTTTCTTTTTAGTACCTGTTTGTTGTTATAGCGGTAACAGATATACACAATCTTTAAAAATTTTAGAAGTCTAGCTGTGTCGGTTCTTGAGATACAGCCTGGTAACATACAGACAGACGGACCGACGGACAGACGGACAGACGGACCGACGGACAGATGGACAGATAACGAAGTCTTAGTAATAGGGTCCCGTTTTTTCCCTTTGGGTACGGAACTCAAAAAACACTCAAAATCGTTTCTTGTAAAAAGTTAAAAAAGAAAGAAAGGATACCAAATGCTTACGGAATCGAACCCATGAAAAAAATCATAATAATACTAGACGTTCGCCCGCGTTTATAAGATATTTTACAGATAAATTAGTCCACAAAAAATAACCTATGATCCTTCACGTGGTCTACTTCTTATCTGTGCCAAATAACAGAAAAATTGCACAATTTTTTTCCACATTTTCTCTATTTCTTCGCTCCTACTGGTCTTAGCGTGATAAAATATAATAGCCTGTAGCCTTCCTCGACAAATGGGCTATCTAACACTGAAAGAATTTTTCAAATCGGACCACTAGTTTTTGAGATTGGCGCGCTCAAATAAGATTTTTCAAATAATTTCCCCCGTTTTTCCACACTTTCCTCTATTCATTCGCTCTTATTAGTATTAGCGTGATAAAATATAGCCTATAGCCTTCCTCAATAAATGGGCTATCGAACACTGAAAGATTTTTAAAAATCGAACCAGTAGTTCCTGAGATTAGCGCGTTCAAACAAACAAACAAACAAACTCTTCCGCTTTATAATATTAAGTATAGATAATAATCACCACAGGTAAAATAGATTTATTATTAATAACATACAGAAAAGAAAGATAAAAGCAAACAAAATATAAATCGTAAATACTAAATTGTATAAATACCTGAAGCTTAGGGAAAGATAAAACAAAAATATTAGGATTGTGATCTCTTAACTTTAAATCTACTTTGGAGACAGATATTTTCCTTTGAGATAAATTATGGTAAAACTGACTGGCAAATCTTTGTTGATGTGGCATTAACATAATTATTTAAATAAGCTTTGAAGATTTCCTTTCACATCATATTAAATTAACTTTAATAAATGTGGCTTATTCATTTTGAAAATGATAAAGACAAAAATTTCTGTTTGTGAGACGAATATAGACTTCGAGACCCTTCAGAGTATTTTAAGTAAATTAGTAACTTTCATGATCTCAATAAACGCTATAACTTGCGAATTTTGACGATTTCATACCCGGTAAAAAGATGTTCTTTTAAGAATACTGAACATTTTGAATTACGTTGAAGTCTGACTAGAATCGTAGTAGTACTTCTATTATCTTTAAAAGCGATGAGAAAAGGCGCTAAAGGATAATGAAAGAAATTTGATGACAAACACTTAAAAGAAATCACAAAGAGAATTCACAAAAGTACGATGACCCATGCTAACCAAAGAAAATGCCGTTCAACTCAACTCAATATCGGTGTCTACTTGAACCACTGGAGACGCATAACTTACAAACTAGTCGTAATACTTTTTTTATGTTTGGTTGTTGCCATACAAAGTTATTGCCTAGAGAGTATTACTACTAGAGTTTGTCTGATATGGAATTGAACCTGCAACTAAGTAAACGTACAATAGAGGAAAAAAGTATATTTAAAAACCGCTTTGTAAAGTTACTAAGCCTCAGGTATATTTTGCGTCATTCCAGTAGCAATAGTTCTTAAAATAAAGTCTTGTTACAATGTACAATAGCATCTTGGTCGGAATAAATTATAGAATTTTCATGGAAGCATTCCTTTCTATTTAATTGTATTCTGCTGCATAGCTGTGCATTTTATTTTCTTCTTCAGTATTATTTCCTGTAATTATTATAGTATCTGTAGACAGCGATAATTATTGTCTAATGAATGTAGTTATTAGCAGTTGGTTTGGTTTGCATATTTCTTCTGATGTATTTATCATTTTATCATGTTTATTAACGTTCTTGGATTTATATGTGTCTCATATAAAAACTGCGGTTAGAATTTAAATCCCCGACATTCTTTTGAAATGCTCTCATATGCTTCCTATAAATTCATTACTAGATAAGAATAAGATACAGATGTAATGATATTCAAAAGCATAAGGTTAGATGCAGTGCGGTGGAGACGTAGATGATATCTTTATTCAATTTATCCCGGGATCGAAAGGCTCGCGCGAGTCGTTTCGATAATGCCGACTACAGTAAGCATTTCTACATTTACAGAAAGGCGAAATACCTTTTAAATTCTTTCCGAATTTTCTATTTTATATTTTTGTTGAAATTAAACATTCTTGTTGCTTAACTTTTTTAAATTTAACACGAAAGCAATTTTCTGTAATTGCTGAGTCTACAACTTGCCATTTTTGTTAATTTAAGCGTTTTCCGAGAGAAGTATTCTTTAAATAGTGACTTAGCTATGCTTTTAGTGAAAGGTGTCCGGGACAGACCGTTTCAAACGTCTCATACTTTTAATTGCCTCTATTGTCTGCGGCATTTTTAAAACTTAGCCTAATCTGGAGAAAGAAGACTTGTCAATTCTGGAGCCTAAAGAATGCGGCTAAACCGTTTTAGACTGTTAAAATAATATTATAATAAACAAGGACCAAATTATGTCATAAAAGCTATCGAAATCAAGCCCAACTCGAGTACAAAACATTTACTAGCCTAAAGATCTCTCGAGGGTTGAGTTTGACTGTCACAACAAAAAAAATCAAACAATATGATGATTGATGTATAACAATATCATATTAATAATAATATTCTAGAGAACTTCGATATTCTTAAATAATTACATTTGTTATTTACGTAGCTCTTTAAAATATTCTCCATGAAATTATTATACACAAAACATAGCAGTGTTCTTTACAGGTAAAGTAAATAGAAGACAGGAACAAGCTTAAACAACATTCACTTTTCATTAAGTTAACCTGTAAGTTACGACGGTGTTTTTAAGCATAATTGATAAGTTTACTTCTAAAGGCATCTCAGAAAATTGTCCTGCTTTTGCCGCTACGTTCTCATAAACGTTGTCACTTATAATTTATTTACGTACATTTTCTTTAAAAAAAATGTTCATTTTTGTAAAGGTAAAATGTATGAGCTGCTAAGAATATAGTATAATTTTCGCTCACTGTATTTTTTAAAGGTACAAGTTGGAAGCCGGCTACATGAAGTTGCGGCAGAGGAGTCGTCGCGACGCTACTGGTTTCTATGTACTTCTATGAATAAGTGTCGCTAGCTTCATGTCGCTAGCTGCGGAGGGTATTTCATAGAAATGCAAACAAACCAGTAGTGTCGCGACGACACGTCGTCTGCGGTTGTTTCATGTCGCCCGCTGCCAACCGACATCTTGCTGTAAAACTTAAAGGTTGATACAGCCTATCTATATCATCGCCTGTCATCTAAATCTCAAATCAACGGCGTCCGATCTTAATTGACTCTTCGAACAAAAATACAGCATTTCTATTATTTGAAGTGAACGCCATTATTTACTTTAAATTATTAGACCTCAGTTGAGTGCCTCCAAATATTGGAAGGGTCGGGTTAGGGTATTCACATACTTGTATCAAATTTAACTCATAAACAATAATGAATACCAAGCACCTTTATTGTTATTGGGAAATTTAAAAAACGAACTTCATTTCTTTAATTAAGACAAATGCAATTATAGCGTTGTTTGTTTTCTAAATTAGAATTGTAATTCCGTATTCTCTGAGAAAGCGTTTTATTTTTAGTGTATTTTGAATTAATTGAGTTGTTTTATTTTATTGAGTATATTTAATGAGTTTTATTGGATCATATCTATTATTGTACCTTTATTTTATAAGGTCATAGTTATTAATTTAATTAGTAATACCTTGAAGATTACCTCACCTACCAATGAGTAATTTTATAAAAAATCCTATCATATTTTTTAACGTTTGAGTCATTAAACTACGTTATTGTATACCTTGGTTCATTGTTAGGTACTGCATTTTTGCCTTACTACAAATCATCACTTTCGTTTACCATTTTTCAAATTTCCCTTATTTTTGTTAGTTAAATGTATTCCAAGTAAAATACTTTCCCAGATTTCCTATCGTCAGTAGTTTCAAGAGCGGTGTTTTTTATGCTTTGTAAATCCAATATCTGTCTTCGAAATTATGTCAATACTAGCTGATGCCCGCAGCTCCGTTGCGCCCAAACTCGTTTATCGCGCGGGAACCGTACATTTTTCCGGGATAAAAATTATCCCTATGTCCTTTCCCGGGACTCAAAGTATCTCCATACCAAATTTCAGCAAAATCGGTTCAGCGGTTTGGGCGTGAAGAGGTAACAGACAGACAGACAGACAGACAGACACACTTTCACATTTATAATATTAGTATGGATATGCCACAATTTCGTGGTTTGGCGTCGTGGCTGGAGCTTAGTGGTAAAATAAAATCAACAAAAAGAACAAGGACACTGATGTTACACAATTTAGATAAGTATTTAGTTTATCTTGAAATATAAGGTTAAGTAGTTAAGCTATTTGCTGTGATAGAGGTCTTGAAATCCTCCTGGAGTTTAAAATTTTATGAAATAATAGATATTTTACTAGCTAAAAGCCGAGCTTTGTGAGAGTTTGCGTCGTTACACCTTGACTGACTGATCATAACACATCTACATAATTATAATAAATAAAAATTACTATGCTAAAGCACAAAATATCAACAGGCGTGATAGATTTTCCGTAACCGTGTACCACAAAATGTAGAAGTTGTGGAAGTCGCTTCGCTCGCCCTGATTATATTTAGCCGAATTAATATTCGTTTAATATTTTGCACTAAAAATGAAGTTGATGGCTATTATTATAAAGATTCAGAAAAAAAAAAAACTTTCGCAAGTAAACCGCATAACGAAGCAAGTCTGAAATTGTGAGATATTTTATATTATGTTACATTACATTAGTAATTTAGTAGAATAGCCTCCAGAATATTTTAATTATAATAATTGATTACATTGGTCGCATAGCCTTGAAAATATTATATTTTAAAAATAAGAATATCTGAATCTATTTTCTAAACATCAACGCGATGAAGGATTTTACCTCTACACGGGTATACGAAAATGTAAAAATATATCGTGCGAAATACATCACCTTATTTGTAAAAAAATTTCCAAAATACGCCAATTTTTTGCACAAATGAACACAAAATTCAAAACAACAAACACTGGCAACTTTAGAACAGCGGTGCAATTCACCTGTTGCTAATTTGGGATAAAATTTTGTAAATAATTTTCCGTTTGCAACTTTTGTGACAGTAATTTTTATTTTTTTGATTTACAAAACAGAAATGCAAACGGTATTATTCAATACGTGTGACAAAATCTCAATATTTGTTTCATTTTTATTTCAAATTCCCGGATCCATGACTAGACTGCAACTATAGGCTTTCTACTGCAACTAAGGGCTTGTTTCACTACTTCCTGATAAGTGCCGGATAGGCTATCCACCACTTAACTTGACAGATAAAGTATGGAGAGTCTGTCAAATAAGTTGTGGATACTACGATAATAGGCGAAGGTTCTATTTAATTATCAAAGACGGCAACTTCTATTATAATATTATATTCTTGATTAACTTAGTATTGTTTATTAATTATTGTAGATAATGCTGTATATCGTGTTTATGTCCATGAAACAGTAGTATATAATAGCTATGATTATACATCTACTACTATTCTAGTATGATTGGTGTAATTATAGTCAATCATAATATCCAGACGTAGCCACTACAAGATGCATAATTATTATACCACAACGGCTTAATTACAACCAAATCGCATACCACACATCCTAATTTGGATGCGGTCACATTATAATATCTAATATGGAAAATTCACCTGCTTATTATCAAACTCTCACAACGGCTGGAACGACTGTTGATGTTGTTAAAAAGTTTTTTTCCTAAATGAAAATAAGTAAAATCTATTACTGATATACCAAGACTTACTATAACTAAAGAGCATTCTTTCAATATCTATACCCTAATTATTATTTTTAGGGTTCCGTAGTCAACAAGGAACCCTTATAATTAAGTATTTAAAATCTTAATTTTTTTATGGGACCTCCCTACATATCAAGCGGGGATGATTTTTTTTTTCGCGCCCACCCCACCGTGTGGGGTTTAGGTATAGGTTTTATTTAAAATATTACGAGTATTATTTAATCTATAAATATAGATCATTTTCCTATTTAGGGAGCCATTTTGTGAAAGTGGAAAAAGTCGTTAGGGTCCAGAAGGGGGGCTTCTACCAGCTAAACGGTTGCTTCTGAAAATGTGAAAAAATTCACGGGAGTAGGAAATATGCTGAATGTAAAAGAAAAACTATCACGGCAAAGACATCATAAGTTATTGGGTAATAGTCGATCAACTAAAAAAAATGTATTTTGCGAAGTATAAAGGAACTTTTCGTTCAAATTCCTTTGAATGCAACTGAGATGATTGTTAGTAGTGTAAAACACGTTATATAAATGTCCTGTCAAGGACCAATCAAAAATTAGCGGTACTACGGAACCCTATATTGCACGTGGCCCGACACGCACTTGGCCGGATTTTTGATTTACGTTATAATTTAGATCAAATTTATTTTAGGTAATATTACACTAATAGTTTTAATTCACATTGGAACTCACAAATAAAATAACATACATTCGTTTTTTATATAAAACAATTTCCTGCTTTTCGGTTGCTTGGAAGAAATTGCTGCATAGCAATAAAGCCGCCATTTGTGTTTATTTAGTTCTTAGTACTAAGTTTGAAATTTGAATTTCTATATGTGTGTGTGTAAATGCAATAAAGAATATTCATTTATTCATTCATACATACATTTTATATTTAAAAAAATATCTGATACAATCTCATGTATTGTCTTCTATCTAGACATGTAAATAACTAATTAAATGTACATTATGTGTCTGGTGTAATTTTGATATAGATCCTTTGATCAGTGGTGCAACGATCAGACGGCTAAGTACGGGAAAATCAAAGGCTGTAACAAGCGTATTAACCGAAGAGCCACGCAGGTTTTTTATAAAACCACTTCACAAATAAAGCACGTCTACATAATAAAGCATTATTTTGATCTGACTGGTGCGGAACTTGGTTCATAACGTTGTTTAATCTTTATACAATATAATATAAATCTTTTGTATGCGTGTTAGTCATTGCAATCCTAAGCAGCTGGACCGATTTTGATGGACATTTTTGTGTGTGTTAAAGTAAGTTCGAGAATGGTATAAATTTACAATCCAGTTTAAAAAATCCGTGGATAGTTTGAAAATTTAAGAATTCCTTACCACCGTATTATAGAATTGTCACAATTAAAACTTCATTGATATGACTCCATAATATTATTATTTTGATTAAAATATAGTCGCATCAATGATCACAATCTATACTTATTATAAAACAAAGTCCCTTTTTTTCCCTTATGTCCCTTTGTTCCCTTTAATCTTTAAGACTACGCAACGGATTTTGATGATTCTTTCGGTGTTAGATAGCCCATTTATCGAGGAAGGTTATAGGCTATATTTATCACGCTAAGACTAATAGGAGCGAAGAAATAGAGGAAAATGTGGAAAAAACGGGGAAAATTATTTGAAAGGGCTAACTTGAACGCGCTGATCTCTGGAACTACTGGTTCGATTTGAAAAATTATTTCAGTGTTAGATAGCCCATTTATTGAGGAAGGCTATATGCTATATTTATCACGCTAAGGCTAATAGGAGAATGTGGAAAAACGGGGGAAATTATTTGAAAGGGTTTATCTCGCGAAGTACAGCAGTGTTCACGTGAAGGCTATCGATTTTAATCATTTTTTCAGTGGCTTTATATTTTATACCCGTGCGACGCCGGGGCGTGTCGCTAGTATTAGATAAATAGAATAGGATCTTGTGGTACTTGGGTAATATTGTCATGAGGGCAAATCAAAATTGTATGCATCAGCTAGCCATGAAGTAAGAAAATTATATTATATGTTATATAATTAACCAAAAAAAAAAAAAAAATTGCGTCGAGTATAACAATCGAAAGTTTGAAAAAGTATTCGGTATAAATAGTTCCTTGAACTTTGGTCATAGTATGTCAATGAGAAATAAGACAAACAAAGAAAATGACTGGACTATAATTTAAATAATTAGTATTCCTAGATTATTAGGCGTATTTGCCTAAAAACGATGATGATATTAAACAAAAGAGGATCGCGAAAAAGGTTTTACATTTTTTATTCAAATGCTGTTCAAAACATGAACCCATCGTGTGTATTTTCCATTACCAGTACATTTCGCATGATAATAAACCGCTGTCTATCCTCGATACATCTGATATTAGGCCGCTGTTTCGGATTTCGCGACCATCGGCGGTGGAAGAGCACGCGCTAGGGTGCGGTCGCCGCTTGTAAATGTTGAAATATTGACATAATAGCGTCATGGATTTCAGCGCTAGATTAGATCAGCGCTATATAAATAATTCTATACAGATTCAGCCTTCATATTATATCCAGACCAGTATCTAGAAAGGGTCCGTCGGATTTTAGGTTATTGTAGTTGAAACCTAAACTTATTATTGTGAAAATTTCTTAAGCGACCCTCAGGCCCTAAAAGATGTTATACAAAAGTTCTACAAATCGTGAGACGGTAGGTGATTAGACTCAGAAAAATAAGTAATATCTCTCTTTCGTTTTAGTTTTACATTTCTTCCGACGATCTTGGAGTCCAATCATATTTTTTTTGGATCACTGTATTGACAAAAGTTAATGTGCGTGCAGTATTCAGTACTTACTAGATGGCGACCGCAAATTATCCTAAGTACTAAATTTTAATTGTATTATATTTTGATGGACACATTATATTGTTAATAATATTATTAAATATGATAGTACTAAATTAAAAATCAAGTTAAGTGGTTTAAGCATGAAAAAGTGACCAACAGACAGATACATTATTTTAATGTCATGTCACACGCAGCGACAAAGGTGCTACATCTACTGTGGATGTAGCATCAAATCGCTCACCGCGTGTATTGAGGCACAGGGCTTACTCAGTTTCCTTAAACTCAAATGGGATAATGTTATTTACCCATACTGCAACATGCAAGTGATTGAAAACAAAGAAAATTATAGTGGCTTTTTACAAAGAAATCAAATTTTAAATCATAAAATAATGAATAGAAAGGCATATTAATTAGTGAAAATTCGAAAAAACGATTGAAGTCCAATTCGGCTAATTTTAGTCTTGAAATATTAGTGGAAGACCAGGGAAGGTAAATAATTAAGAGGGAAATGATACTACGTTCACCAGCTGGTCGTCCAGTTATTAAATATTTTGCATAACATAAAACAGTTTCCACTCGTTTCACATTTAATCACTTTTAATTTGAAATTGTTTCTGAACTTTTATGGTCGACTCAAATATTTACATTACAATATTATGACGCATTATCAAATATTTAAGTTAAACGTCGATGAAATGTTAAAATTAGCTTTAAACTCAATCATGCATGCACAAGTAATATAGCTAATTAATTGCAATGATTTTAAATAGATTCACTGAGTTGGCTAACTTTCGAACATTTAATTAAAATAAGTATTTTCGTTAATTAAAATTACGGACTGTGTCAGAAGGTTTATATTTTTCATATAAATAAAAATTGTGGTTACATAATCCATACTAAATAAATAAATGAATGCGAAATAAATGCGAAAGTCTGTCTGTCTGTTACCTCTTCATTCCCAGACCGCTGAACCGCTGAAAGGTGGATGCTTTGAGTAGGAAAGGACATCGGATACTTTTCATCCCGGAAAATTCTACGGTTCACGAGCGAGAAACGAATTTGGCTCAACGGAGTTGCGAGCATCATCTAGTGCATTGTAAACAATTTTATGTCTATTCAGAGCCTTTTTATTCATCATCATCTAGTGCCATCTTCATAACGAGGTTTGGTAGTCAGTAGATTAAACTAATTCTTCTTATGTTGAGCTAATTTCTTTAATTTTAACCGACTTATTAACCGACTTAAAAAAAAGGAGGTAATCAATTCGACGCGTATGTATGTAATATTTCCAGAACTGCCCAGTTTTTGTATATGTTAATCTATAACAGCTTCTGAACAAATGTGCCAAATTTCAAAAGTGTATGTAATAATGTATATATGTTTTTAGTTTGTGCACGCATATCTCCGGAACTACAAGTCCGATCTAAATGATTCTTTTTTTATTGTACTAGGTATTGGTCAACTTAGGGAATACTGCAAGTTTTATCAAAATCGGTTCAGCAGTTTTTGAGATAGGGAATTTTAATTCTCAATTACGTACAATTTTGAAGTCGGTTTTATCTTTTTATTATTAAAATACAGTTATTACTACATTTGGTCCGTTCTTTTATATCATAGATCCATTTTTTTTCTTATGAATTAATAAATAGATCATAATATTTAATCATAATATTTTATACATTGTTTCGATTTATTGAATAATTTGTGTGGCGCAAGTGCAAAAACACAACTAAAAGTTGAAGCCAAAAATATCAAAGGCAATATTCGACAAAAAGTAACATCGGCCTTCTAAAATCAAACATGGAATTTTGGAACATGCTACTCGTACTGTTTGCGTTTTACTATCGAAAAAAAACCGAAAGCCTAGAATTACTGGTTTACATAGTGTCAATATTTGACATCGATTTTTGTATAGCAGAATCGATATTGGTCTCTACACTATTTGGTGTAACCTCCCGCGATTCCAAAATTGGACTACCGAGTACGAAGTATATTATAACAGGAGCGCTGGAACTAAAATCACTTTCATGTTGATATGATATTTACTTTGAGAAATAATATCGAACAAAGCTAAAAGCTATTCTGATGGTTTTCATAATGAAATCGTTATATTTTCATGTAATAATGTACAAAATGACTTGCTTCGTAATTTAACGAAATTACAAGCCTACAACTCGCTGGTTTCTAAAAACATAGTCTATTACAGCTTGTGCAAATTTTATACACAGCCAAAAAATCAAATAGTTCTTACTGTTTCATAAGAATGTATTAATTGGTTATCCGTTATGCATTAGATGGCGTTTCGTTGTTCCGTCAATATTTTGCTTTTGGTGCGCTCGAACGTGCTGGTTTGGATATTGTTATGGATCGCGAAAGGTTAGGGCCTGCCCACATCTCCACGTCGCGACGTCATATAATAATTTAACATACTTAAGATATTATATATTAACTATACTTATAATAAAATCGTAGAGGTAAAATTTTTGTACATTGAAAATAAACTTGAAAAACGAGTCAGGGGCATGTTAGAAGAGTAGTAGAACACAATATTTTAACTGTTTTTGAAATGTTTGTTTCTCTGTCTGTTTGTCTGTTTATACAGGCTAATCTCTGAATCCGCTGGTCCGATTTCAATAAAATTTGGTATGGTGATACCTTACATCCCTGGTCAACATCTTAGATACTTTTTTTAACCGACTTCCAAAAAAGAAGGAGTTAATGTTTACTTTGCTGTTTGTGATCAGATTTTCAAATTTTTTTTTGTTGTATAAATTGTTAACCCAACTTTAATACCATGTTTACAAAAATCGTGACTTGATAATGATTTTCTCGGGATCGGAAGGTATCTTTAAAGGTAACTCCTTTTAGGTAACTCCTTTACAACAAAAACATTACAGTAATTTTCACTTTTTTTAAGTAAAATTAACATAACATAAGATTTGCACCAAAGCAAATTCCAGGGTATAGGGATTCCGAAGGTTCCGTTACTAAACGGAACTCCTGATTCCTTATAAGAAGATAATAATAT
This sequence comes from Lysandra bellargus, assembly GCA_905333045.1. Classification (NCBI taxonomy): domain Eukaryota; kingdom Metazoa; phylum Arthropoda; class Insecta; order Lepidoptera; family Lycaenidae; genus Lysandra; species Lysandra bellargus. The sequence continues at coordinate 26,914,835 of HG995319.1, forward strand.
ATTAAATGTAGGGGGTTCAGCGTTATTTAAAATACTGGAAGCACATGCCACTATGTCAATTATATTAATCATCATGATCACCACCATAATTACACAATCCATAACCACATTAAGCGATGCTTTTATTGATTTTCTTTTTGTATTCTTTTGCATTTAAAATCGAAATTGGTAATAATTGTTTCGCCGTCTTTGTGCGATTTCTTTATAAAATTATTATTTTATTAAGGAATCTTTAAAACCTTTCCCTAATATTCGTAAACGATTATCCAAAAAACTGGATGGATATTGACCACTGCGCGTCTCAATTCATTACCGGCAATTGAAAATTTAAAGTCAAACTTTACGGATCTAAATTACTAGCATCGGTCGAGCATATAGATGAAATATGTGCTCGACCGAAGGCAGTATGTTTGAATAAACCACTCATCATGTTCTCTGGGAGAGTTTTTTCTGCCAAGACGAAAGAACTACAATGCTAGACAATCTACAGTGTAAATCTGATGTCGCATACTACGGTGATATCGTGGACAGCGCTATAGGAACTTCCGTGCCTTCGATCGTTTTTGTCACAATTATTATTATTGCCAATAGTCTAACACAACAAATTCCAATATTAATAATTTGGCTATAGCTTAGTAGTCACATATAATATTATTATTATTATTATTATAGTTTATTTTCATGATGCTTTCCCTAAGTTATTTGACATTCGGTCACTACAACTTTTTACTGTCTCAGTTTTGAATAGAAAGAGGAATTACAATTCTTCATACCTACTTCTATTTTCTTCTAATTAATTTCGTTGCGGGTCACAAACCAGTTTGAGCATGTCTTTCGGGCTCCCTGAGATCATATCAAAGGGTTTTCGTGGTTCGATACCGCTGCCGATCCTGGTGAGTGGTGACACAGGAGATACAGTGGCGGTGGGAATATTATGTGGTGGCCCGTGGGCTTTGGATAAGTAAGTAAATAACTTCAAGCGTTATTTTATTCTGGTTTAATTGTACCCAGGAATAGGAATTTGAGAGTAAGATGTAGGTTAAAGAGGGATAGATGCCTACATTAAATCCTGTCTTCTGTAGTCTATCCTCTATCTCCGTCACATGTTCCTTTCCCCTGTCCTGTGGCCCCCATCCCCTGTCGACGCCAAGCGATCTTCGAAGAAAGGATTTTTCAAAACGATAAGTACCTACCTGTGGTTCAACTGTCCTGGGTCTTTGAAGTTTGAAGTAAACTAAAAATTTCGTGTATAATAGGATATATAGATCCAAATAAAATAGTCGTAGATGGATGTTCAATTTTCTAAATCTCAATAATTATAATAACATACATTCACGCGGACGAAGTTGCGGGCAACAGCTAGTATAATATATAATGCGTATGATAAATTAACATAAGTACTTATGTAACCGACTTAGTTTTTCGCTTCACAAACTTTTAATCACAATGACAAAAATGAAGAAAAAATCCAAAAACATTTTCAGCAGTGATTTTACTTTCTTCGAAATACAATTTGATATATTTTTCTATTGTGATTATTATTTATCCGGATACCGTAACATTTTTTATATAATATCCATTATCCATTACTTGAGTATCCTAGCGGAACTAAGCGAAATGGGTCTATGGATACCCATTTAATAATATAAGCTACTGCCCCGAGAATACTTACATTTTAGTCAGATATTTTAGGGATATCGTCAAAATATACGCATTTTGTTACAAGTTTTGCTGTGGTATAGTAATAAAATAAATTAAATTCTATAATAACAAAGCGTATTTTAAATTCTTAAGTTACAAAAAATGTTGACGAACGAACATAAAATTTAATCTTTCGTAGTTCTTAGACCAAAATACATTTAAATATGCCGATCTGACTACGAGATATCGTATCGGTTATTACTTATTAGTTTTGGGTTTTCTAATGTTATTTGGTATTTGTTAAAGGCTTTTAAAAAATAATATATTTTGTAAAACTATAATAATAATTATTATTGTAAAAATATGTTTAAGATGGTGTACTAACTTTTTAACACACTTAATTTCTGTTTAATATTTTTTAAATATTTTGTACAAGCAAATTAAAATATATTTTTACTAGATGATTTAGTTTCACCGAAAATTGTATAAAAATCTAATTTAGATCTACTACTCTACATTCTAGGAGTCACACTTAAATATAATATCAATATCTTAACAACTTTTAATTAATAATATCGTGTCGGAGCCTTTAAGAATCGGACGAAGTTCTGAAATATTCAAATTTCTTACAACTTACTCTTACGTTTATAACTCTTTGGGATTCAATTATTTCTCGGAGATGAAATTTATAGGAGCTAAAATTGTAATTAAGTTAAGGAAATATTATCATTTAATAATTGCGTTGTAATTATTTATTTTTTGTATACGATAAAGTGCAGGGTAACTAACAATTTGAAAATTGAAGCTTTTTTTTTGGATAAATGGAGGCTTTAGGACTGCGAAAATTATTTGAATTCAAAAGAGAGTAAGTAGAATTTAAGTACAGCTACATCTATTTGCCAGATGAGGAAGTAGCTGATAAGGTTGGTTCAGATTAAAACGGAAAAAATCGGCCAAGTGCAAGTTGGACTAGCGCACGAAGGGTTCCGTACCACAATAGAGCAAAAATAGGCTGAAATTTGTGTTTTTGTATGGGAGGCCCCCCTTAATTATTTAATTTATTTTATTTTATTATTAAAGTAAAAATACAATTAAGTATTTTGTTAATATTTCAAGTGCCTATGTGTTGCCATTATTGATTTTGAGCAAAAAATAGCAAAAAAAAAACACATTTGTTGTATTGGAGCCCCCTTAAATATTTAATTTAAGTATAACGTTTTTAGTATTTGTTGTTATAGCGGCAACATATATACACAATCTGTGAAAATTTCAGAAGTCTAGCTATTGCGGTTATGGAGTTTCAGCCTGGAGACAGACAGACAGACAGACGGACAGACGGACAGACATCGAAGTCTCAGTTTTTACTCTTTGGGTACGATATTATTATTAATTCGTCAGACAATTAGATATATATAAGTAGACAGGCGGGCATATATACAAGAATTGCCCGTTTAATTGTGGGGGTTTCGGGGGCTAATCTGGGGGCGGGGGGGGGGCTGGGGTAATCGTGCGACATAAGCTCATGTATGGGCGTATAATCACTTAGTATCAGGTGTTTTACCTCGCTTCCTATACGGACATTGAACGCATTATAATATTATGTTATACTTTAAAGGTATAAAATAATAAAATATAAGTATAAAAATATAATAAAAACTAGGGAATAACGTTTAGTTCTTGTCTTATTAGACAGCATTTATCAGAAGAGTATATAACACTTCCGATGATTTCATCCACCAATGAATATCAGTTACAACTTACAACTAAATAAAATAATATTTCAACATAAAAAATAGTAAAACATAAATAATTACTTTTAGAATGTCAGTTCATAAGTAGTTGCAAAAAGGTGATAGAACTCATGTTTAATCATAAATGATTTATCCGATTCCATCTAATTTGAGTGAAGCGAGCTGTAAAATCGAATCGGACGTATTCGTACGAGTCGTACCAACCGCAAGCCGTCAGCGCGGTCAAAGCTTTTAATTTTCGCCCTTTGTGAGCTGTAATACATTTTCAATTACCCACCTTATTTCCTTGTAATTAGATACATTTTGTAGTAATTAGGCTGTTCAGTCACATTTATGTTTACCAAAAAAATGCATTTTTTACGAGACTCAAGTTATTTTTTATGTTTATTAGAAAGTCAAATCATGTATAAGATCTAACAACCTGAATTTAGCGCTTAGTTAGTTAAATCTTAGTGGTTAGTAATCAGCAACTTTCCGGAGAAAATTAGTTGGTCGATTCTGTCCGAACTCTAATGGTTTTATAATGATCTAAATAACGAGGTGAATCTCAAGCTACACACTATACAGGGCGTAACAAAACTAAGTGATAATACTAAAATTTTTTTATTGTGATTCGTTTAGGCAAGCCCAAAGTTACTCTTTCAGCTTTGCTACCTTTACAGCGAACTCTATAATATATACTTTAGGGTTGTATATGTTCCTTGTAGAGAGTTCACTGTGAAAGTAGCAGCGCTGAAAGACCAATTTTTTTTCCCTTTTGTATGGGCAAGCGCCCGAGCGTCACGAGTCTGCCCATACAAAAGTGAAAAAAATAGTCTTTCAGCGCTGCTACTTTCACAGTGAACTCTCTACAAGGAACGCATATACATCCTAAAGTATTATCACTTAGTTTTGTCACTCTGTATAAGAGGCTACACACCCTAAAGTCTCATTTTGCTTAGCAAGCTTATATCTCATTTTGGACCTACAAAACTATTAGTAACACCAAAATCGACGACTCCAACCGAATTAATTCAATATCGCCTTGAACATGATTGATGCTGGCACCAGCCGTCACACCATTAGCCCAGTGGTTAGACCTCAAGGGTCGCGGGTTGCGTCATATGTAACGAATAGTCACATTGAAAGTTTCACCACGTCCACCGCACATTTATCTCGACGGAACAGTTTGGGGATTAAGTAGTCAGTAGATTTATACGTGACTCAAACTTGTTTACTATTCGGATTTGTGAATTGAAATTATTGTCTTTCCTGCCTAGAGCTAAGCTACCGGTACCCTTTAATCCATACTAATATTATAAATGTGTGTCTGTCGGTCTCTATTAACAGAGAAGAGATCGGTTCCGTGGTGCGGCGAGAAGAGAACCTCTGAACCGGTTTTGCTAAAATTTGGTATGGAGATACTTTGAGCCCCGCGAAAGGACTTTATACTTTTATCCCGGAAAAATTTACGATTTCCGCACCATAAAAGAATTTTGGCGCAACAGAGTTGCGGGCGTCAGCTAGTTTCGAATAAAGGACATCTCAATCCTAATTTCTCACAACTCTTTCAATTTGAGATGTAATCATTAAAATTTTAACTAAAGGCCCGCTGTGTTAGTTGTAAACTTATTTTCTAATGGATAATAATTGTGGTAACAAAATTATGTTGCTAAGATATTTTATCGTTGCTAAGTTAATACTTTTAGAAAGTATTTCTTTTAGAAATAATATGCCTCTTCCTATCTAAATAATTACACCACAATTCACAGAACTTGGATCATAAATAATATTATCCTTTTAATTTAAAGCAAATTCGGGCGCTCAAAAGATAAAGCTTAAATTGCTGCAAAGCTTGAAATTTGTGAAGTGATTTTAATCCGTTACAATAGGTGACCCCAAAAGCCTATTGCGTTTTCTTCGACATAAAAACTAGGGCATCTCACAAAGTTAACAAGCGATAATATAGGGGATGTAACAGCCGCTCCGGGCTACGCTGTAAAACGGTTTATTTTTTTTTTTTGCCTCTATTATGAACAATGTTTCCTTTATTTCTTTCCTTTTTTATCGGATATTGCGGATGTTTTGCAAATGTGTTAACGGAATTACGAGATAATGGCGTAAAGTTATGTGGTGCGAAAAATAATCAGTCGCAAAGAATTTTAGTGTGTTACAAAATTTTCATTAATTATTCTTAAAATGCTCAGAGGAAAGCTATCTCTTGCTATCGATATACATAGCAAGATTCATTAATTCTGTCTTAAGACTGTAGCAAATATCGCTAACAATATTTTAAATTTTAATTAAAATGTCATCAACATATAAATTAACAGAAGGGTTTTCCTCAGGATTACTGCGTCTCCAGCAACTCTACCAGACGATGCAGCCTGGGAAGACAGCGTTCAAAATATCGCTAGTGAAACGTATTAGCAACGCGTCCGATGCCATGGAGTTCCTGCTAGCTTTAGAACAGTACGACCGATGGAGTAACAAAAGAATTGTACTAGATTGCAACGCAAAAAACGCTAAAAGTATACTCGTCGAACATGTTCGTAAAGTGCAATTGGGGCGCAGGACATACCACTATATGCTCAGTGGACTGGTAAGTTATGCTTTGCTTTGTACCGGCGTTTCTTTTTGAACGAGCCTTTTTGCCATTTTAAAACCGAGTTGTATCTTTGATTTGGATTTTTTCAATTTCAATCCAAACATGAATCTCTATCAGATTGGTATGGATAAGTTAATGTTTCTTTATTCATTAGCTTTTAAATGCAGAAAATATTTATCGTCTTATGATAAAAATTGCTTTAGCAATATTCGTATTTATGGTAAAAATATTATGTTTATAGCAAAAAAAGTACAAGGAATATTCTAATAGATAAAATATACTTGGCATTGTTAAATTTTCAAAATATTATATTCTAGCTTGTTGCTTTATCGTCTAACAATTTCCTCAGAATAATTTTTGTTGCTCACATAAACATAACATACCTTCACGTCTTGTAGAGTTCACTCGCACGAGTCAAAACAATTTAATAGTGGAAAGTGCATGCTTTCACCTAGATTGCACATTATATTGACGTCTTATTGAAGATATTCTAAGACAATGTTGTTTAGAAAACAGTATATAGAGCTTTACAGAATAGCTTATTCATATAATAAGCTATTATTATAGAGAGAGATAATGTATTTTATTCGGAATGAGGGAATTCTTAACTTAAGACAAGATAAAGCAACAGTTCATAATTCTGGAAGTTCTAGAAGAAGCCAATTAAATTTAGTTTTAATGTATGGACTAATTTTATTGAATAAAACGAAGCACGCTGCAAATTGTAACCTGGAAACAGCGTTGACATTTCTTATTAGTATTGGCACATTGAAAAATGCAGCACTTAACTTTACTGGCGAGAAATATTCCTGGATAAAGGCAAGACAAGAATATAGAGGAGTTTAATACTGTCTATTTATCAGCAATTTAGAAACTGTTTTCACAGTTTGTTTTTATTTTTGTAACTTTGGTGTATGCTGTTCTTCAAGATATTTATTGCTTGATTCTTTTCATTTCGAATAAGCTTTATCCTTTTATTATTTATTTATGGTACGAGGCGGCACTGAAAATTTCGGGAATCAAGGAGGTGACACAACAGTACTATTTAAAAATGTGTTTATTGCTTTTCGAAGTGTTCTCCGCGAAATTTGACACATTTTTCCATACGATGGAACCAATCATTGAAGCAACCATTCCATTCGGAAGTTGGGGTCTTCAAAATGGCCGTTTTGTAGGCGTCCACAGCTTCTTCAGGTGATGAAAATCTCTGACCACGCAATTTATTCTTAATTTTAGGGAAATTATAGAAATCATTAGGGCTTAAGTCGGGGCTGTACGGCGGATGGTCTAATAATTCTATGTTTTCTTGCTTTAAAAACTCTTTTGTTCTGTGCGCGGTATGAGAACCCGCATTGTCGTGATGGAGGATGATGCGGCGGTTGCAGTTCTCTTTACGGAGTTCAGACACGACCTGTGGCAAACAAATGCTAGCATACCATTTTGCATTAACCGTTCTTTGTCCTTCAAGAGGAGTAGTCGCAATATGGCCGGTTTTGGAGACAAACGTGGCCACCATTTTTTTTGCAACACTCCGTGAACGAACAATTTTTGTTGGCTTTAACTCATTTTCGAACACCCAAACTCGTGACTGGTTTTTAGTTTCGGGTTCGTACGCGTATATCCAGAATTCGTCACCTGATACAATGTTGTACTTATACAGCATTTGAGGATCCTGCGTGGAATCTTTCGAGAGTTCTGACGCACCAAGTAACGCGAGCCGCTTTTTGCTCTTCACAGAGCAAATGCGGTATCCATCGGGAAAACAACTTTTTTAAACCTAATTGTTCATGCAATATTATTTGTATTTGACTCATGCCAATGTCTAAAGTTGCTTGAATTTCGCGGTATATCACATGTCGATCTTCCTTAACCAGCTTACGCACAGCATCAACGTTTTCTTGGGTGGTGGACAACCTTGATGGGGATCATCACTGAGCCTGACACGTCCACGTTGAAATTCAGCAAACCAGCGATAAATTGTGGTTTTGGATGGGGCTTCATTACCAAATGCAGAAATCATCCGATCAACACACTGTTTTTGTGTTAAACCACTTCGAAAGTCATAATAAATCATCGCTCTAGAATTTTCTCGAGTCAATTCCATTTTCTGAACGATTAAACAAACAAGACCTTGTGACAAGACCGAGAATCTTTTTTTAAATAAATAAATGGTATTCGATTTTTAAAACCAAGGAGTTTTCAATTAAAAAGATTTTAATATGACAGAAATAGTGGAAGTATTCCATTCTCGATATTTTTAGTGCAGCCTATGTATACCTTTGTGAAAAACTCAAGTACCTACCTGTTGTCATTATAGATATAGAGCAAAAAAGGCCAAAATAATCATGTTTGTTGTATGCAGCCCCCCTAAAATATTAATTTTATTTTGTTTTTAGTAGGTATTTGTTGTTATAGCGGCAACAGATATACATAATCTGTGAAAATTTCAACTCTCTAGCTATTACCATTCTTGAGTTACAGCCTGGTGACAAACAGACGGACAGACGGACAGACGGACAGACGGACAGACAGGCAGACGGACAGACGGACAGACAACGAAGTCTTAGTAATAGGGTCCCGTTTTCACCCTTTGGGTACGGAACCCTAATAGATGACTACATTATAGAACAAACTTATAATGAATATTTATGCGAAATCTCAAGTTGTACTGTGCGTTTATCAGTCAATTACCTTTGCCTTTTAAATAATGAAAATACATAATATATATATTTATTTTTCTTTCTTGATAAAATTTGTAGGTATATAAAACTTCTTTTGATCAGTCTAATTACAATCGAAAGGTCAGAACTGGAGGCTCCATTGTTATTTGCTTCATTTTCCGTAATGTATCGTCGCATCTCCCGTCAGTCCTCTGGGATTATCTACGTCGAGTGGCTTATCATCAGAGATATGGAGAGTTCCATCAACATTGAGCGCTATCGCTCTTTCGTCTAATTACAAAAAATGTAAAGGCTTTGAAGCTGCTAATTTTAAATCGAAGTGTCTGAAATTCTTTGTGAAATCGTAAATGTATTTCCCACCTCTTGTTATTAAATAAAAATAATTTTGCTTGCATGATGATCAATAAACAATTATATTGGTTTTGCTTTGTATAACTTTCCAATGTCAACATAATATATCTCATAGGTACATTAGATTACATGATGCTCTAAATTTTCTCGTATTATTTGTCACAGAAGAAATAAAATTAAATTGACTTGTAGTAAACGAATTTGAAAGGAACTGATAGTCACCATTACCGCTGGCGTAGAAAGTATCCCAACAATTTGAAACTCTAATAAATCGCCGGCGCAAATTGACACCCGTTCGCGACCATTATTATCATTATAATTAGAATTCCAAAAGGGTATGGCATAAGATAAATGAAGTGGATGCAGTTCACGAAGTAAGCTAGTCACGTCTTCCCCACCCCACCTTCCGGAGAACTTAAGGTATTTCCATTTACAGGTTATGGACGATCACTGGGAGAATGAAGTGACCGAGTACGGGGCAGTCAATATTACCGGCTTTCGAATTGTGGACCACTCACGGAAGATTGTTCGCGATTTCATGGATGGTTTGCGACGAATGGATCCCAGGTTCAAAGGAACCGTATCGGTAAGCTATTAATATCAAGATTGTTTTTATTAAAAACACTCCCTGTTATTTTCGAAATTGGAATGATTATTCTTTTGTTCGTAACGTTACTTTTATGGCTTCATAACAGTCACATTATGTCCTTACAAAAGTGTGTCTTCTAAAGAAATCAATAAAGTACTCCTGGGTCCGACATTTTTTGTTCCTCATACTTCTGATTAAATTTATTGCGGGTTCCAAGACGGCTTTAATGCCTCCCCTGAGGTCCATGAGATTATATCAAAATATCCTTTTATAGCGCTTTTCGTTTCTCATGATCTAAGCCTAAATAAAATGGAGTTGTAAGCAGATTTAATGACCGTAAGCTGTTTAATGTTGTAACAACTTTGATTATTCTTGCTAATACTTATAAATGAAATGTGCCTATCTGTTTGTTGCTTATGCACGCTTAAACAGAAAGAGAGACAGAAAGGCTGAGTAGATTTAAATGAAATTAGGAGATACTTTAAGAGATGAGAAATAATATAATATTAAAAAATATACGGTTCCCGCACGATAAACGAATTTTAGCGCAACGGATTTGCTGGCGTCATTTAGTACTTATCAAGTCTTCAAGTCTAAATATGGCTGAAATTTTTTCCGAAGAAAATCCTAGTTATTTGCTTGGAACTAAAACTACTAAGTGCTATAGCCGCTATGCGAGTTACTGCAAGCTGGGAATTTTTGGCAACACAGACGAACCTTGACAAAAGCTTTTAGGTACCGTAAGAGTCTAATTTGCTTACTTATTGTAGGTCACTGAAATTCTTTGGGTAGTATATAAGTATTCTTTGGGTAGTAACAGTTACTAGACTATTCACTATTGTTATAAAAAATACAAAACTAGTGTTTAATTGGGTTTGCCATGTTAATAAGATACGAAAGTACATCGGCAGCGGTATTTACTTATCATCAGGCTACCCATCTACTCTTTAGCCGTAGCCGTTTCTTCAAATTTAATTTAGCGACCTAATAGCAATCAAAACATCAAAATGAAAAATGATATTCCGCAAAGATATTTTGGGCCCATACAACTTTTTATATGATTAAAACTTTCACCGCCATATAATATTGTTAACACAACTAATAATAGCAAATTAATTTCGAAGTTGAACAAACTTCGCCATTTCAAAGCCTTGTCTCGAATGGTTTCGTTTGGAAGTTCAATTTATTTTCCCTCTAGAACCTAAGGTTACTTACAACTTTTCAAGTTATTGAAGTTGTTCAAGTGTCTTTATTTTCAACGCCAATCAACTTAAGTAATATTTTAACTCGGATATAGGGAAAGGATTTTAGCATGGAGATTTAATATTAATAAAGTTTTATACTTTGCTGTAAAAAGTTTGTTACTAAGTTGTTAATGCTAATGGTAATCTTCACAACTACTTACCTTTTGTTTATCGACAGTTGAAAGAAGGATCCCACCAAAACATTAAATGTAAAAAGAGCCAAGCAAAGTATTGCATAGCTATGCAATACTTCTACCGTAAAAAGTTTTCAGATCACACTCAAGCCAAGGCTTCAACTTATTTTGTAATTGAAATCAACATTCAGTGAATGTATCAATAGTTTTATTTATTTTAAAATTATTATAGTGGCTCGGCAATGAGCACATAATTATTAAGAAACAAATATAAAACTGCATATTTGGAGGAGTTCATACTTACACAGACGGCAAGCGTAATGTGTTTTCTTAGTTTATCGTAACGACGCATCTGGTCGATGCAGGTACCCATATAAATTCAATTAGTCGCTGATTGTTTCTCTAGTGCTCATTGCCAAGCCACTATAATAATTTTAAAATAAAGAAAACTATTGATACATTCACTGAATGTTGATTTCAATTACAAAATAAGTTGAAGCCTTGGCTTGAATGTAGATCTGAAAACTTTTTACGGTAGAAGTATTGCATAGCTATGCAATACTTTGCTTGGCTCCTTTTACATTTAATGTTTTGGTGGGATTTCATTTCTTTTTTTAAGTTTTTTTTCTTTTCAGGTCACGTTAAAACTATTCTACCATATTAACAAAGTCTTAAGACTTCGCTGTCTGTCTGTCACCAGGCTGGATCTCGAGAACCGCACTAGCTAGATAGTTGAATTTTTCACAAAATAAGTATTTTTGCTGTCGCTATAAAATATAATAGTCCTATTAAAATGAAATAATTTAGGAATGGTGGGTCTCGTACAACTAACACAATTTTTTTGCTCTATCTTCATAATGGTAACAGAAGGGTTTTTGGAAATTTCAGAAAATACTCAATTGTATTTCAGCTTTAATAATAAATAATAAAAATTAAATAAACCTTTTATATAAGGGAGAATCCCATACAAATTTACGGTACAGAACCCTATCTACGCCAGTCCGACTCGAACTTGGCTGGTTTCATAATTTTTCCTTTCATTGTGAATAAAGGCCTACCCGAATACCAAATTTCAAGGTTCTAAGTCTGCTAGAAGTACCTTAGAATTTTGATGATCTGTCAGTCAGTGACAAAACGTAGTAACTTTGACCATCCGTAACTAGTAAACTATTAATCAGAATATAATGTAATTTGGAGGTTAAGCTAGTTTTAATACTTGCTCCTAGTCATCGAAATTCTAGATATCTAGCTTTGTTGACATCTAAGATAAGGAGGGTGTGAAATAGCCGCGAACCGCTTCGAGAAAAGTATGGTACGGCCGTGCCTTTGCTAAAAAGCTTGGCTGGGGCACTACCGTGCCCCCAGATTATGTCGGCTTTATATTTTTATTTTTATACACACTATATAATTATTACCACACTTCTGATAAGATTTTAATCTAGAATACAGTTAAAGAATTTAGCGATTGGCACTACATACAACATAAAAAATACTTTTTCTACTAACCCTTACAAAAAGTCAAGGAAAGTACTTCAATAAATAAGTACCCATTCCGCGTAAGAACAAGGGTCGATCCGAAAACACCTACAACATAAAAACATATATAAAAGGTTTCCATATTTATAAATCTTCTTGATTATACGGTATCAACAAAATTTTACGATAACCTCAGGCGTAAACCAGTATGGGCGTTAAATATGGCTGAAGAAAATTTTCGACATAGAGTAATAATGCGTTTATGTAAATTTCTCAAACTTACACCCTAATGAAACCGTGAGCGCACCCTAGCATAAATTATTACTCTATATTATTATGATCTTTACATTTTAAGTAACCCGTGTAATGTTTCTAAATTGTTTCAAGTATATTATTACCCGTGTGGGCGAAGAGCTTTTTAAGGAGTTATAAATAAAACTCATTTAGATATTGTCGGTTATTTTATTTAAGCAAAAATGTTTCTAAAATAATTATAGGAATAAAAATTAAAGGCCCTCATAGTTGTGAAACTATGAGGGCCTTTAATTTTTATTAACTGTCATCCTTGACTTTAAGAACATATATGTGGTTGTGAAACCACATATATGTTCTTAAAGTCAAGGATGACAGTTAACCATGTTATAAGGAACGTGCGGGAATCATAGGTGGTAACGTAATATTATTACTATAAACTATTAATAATAATATGGTACAAGATTCGGTTTGATGTACGTGTACCCAACCGATGAACTCAGATGACAGTATTATGTAAGTAATTTTATTATAGGTAGTAGGAGTTTTGGATTTATAACGCCAGAACACTTTCTTTGTACCATCGAAGAGGATTCCTAGGCAGATGGCGGACTTACGTCATTTGGTTGGGTTGTGTCAAATGTCAATTCAATGTTAAGTACCTCGTAAACGATCAAATTATTTGTCAAATTTTACGTGTTTGTCAAACAGTTTGATAGTGTACAGCTTTGTTAGAAGCGTTAGTCAACAAACTACGTGTTTGACCTGTTTGAAGAAAATTTGGATTTGCGTAGCGTTTGACAAACGTGTTTCAACGTGTTTCGCTGTATTTGTCAAACAAGCTAGCTAGCTAATTGTTTGACAAACATGTTTGATGCACGTTTGTTCGTCTGCGTTGCTGTTTGATGAAAACGTAAATTACGTCAAACATGTTTGTCAAACAAATTTGATCGTTTGCGGGGTACTTTACGTCACTTGGTTGGGTTATGTCAATTCAATGTTATCCGTGAGATGTTGATATGCTGGGATTGACATAACGCGACCGAATTACTTAAGCTTTCACCATCTGCCTATGAATCAACTTCTCTGATCGTACAAATGAACGTGCAAAAACTATAGGCAGCACTGCACATGCCAAGTCAATTTTAGTTCCCTTATTTTATATACTTTTCTAGGCCCAAACTGCTCTTATGTACGACGGTGTGCAAGTGCTAATGGATGCACTAGGTAGGCTTTGGAGGAAGAAGCCAGACGCCTTCCGCAGCGCACTACGAAGAGCAGCAGCCCAGGCTAACTCCACCAAGGTCATTGACTGCAACCCTGGGAAAAGCTGGGTGGTACCGTTCGAACATGGCGACAAGATATCCAGGTTGATAAAGAAGGTAAGTTTTAAAGAATATTATTGTGCTATTGATACCATGTAGTTAGAGATAGTAGTTAGAGGTAGTTTTAACGTGGGAGAGCCATGCTTCGGCACGAATGGGCCGGCTCAACCGGAGAAATACCACGTTCTCACAGAAAACCGGCGTGAAACAGCGCTTGCGCTGTGTTTCGCCGAGTGAGTGAGTTTACCGGACGCCCAATCCCCTACCCTATTCCCTTCCCTACCCTCCCCTATTCCCTTCCCTTCCTTTTCCTACCCTCCCCTATTACCCTATTCCCTCTTAAAAGGCCGGCAACGCACTTGCAGCTCTTCTGATACTGCGAGTGTCCATGGGCGACGGAAGTTGCTTTCCATCAGGTGACCCGTTTGTTCGTTTGCCCCCTTATTTCATTAAAAAAAAGAGAAATTTATTTATGGGCAGATGACCTAACTGATTGTGCTTAGATATTGGGCGTTTTGAAGCGCGCGCTTTGCTAACGCACGTCTTGAGAACCCCGGATTCTATTGGAAGCGTACACAATTACATATGCCTACGCTTCAATAGAATAAGTATGTTAGATCTATTATATAAATACTCTAATCTAACACCCTCAAACGATTTTTCTTGGTTTTTAAAAGACACGAGAGATTTCAATTAAGCTTGTAACACGCTTGCAATTAAAAATCAAAAACATTCGAACTCTATCAAAAGCTTTGGATATTTACTTTGTTTTCTAAATCGCAAATTTTTAATGATCAATCTACTTCATTTCAATTTACAGCACTGTCAAAGTATTAAAAATATTAGATATATTTTGTTTACTTAACAATATTTTAAAATAATATTATACTTACCTTTTTCACTTACAAAAATTTATATGTAGCTTACTTTATCCTTTCTAAGTTTCACGTTGAAATCGGTCGAGTGGTCTAGGAACTTTCTATTCAACGCAAACAAAATCAAATCTTTTTCTTCATATTACACTGGAAGTGTCTCAACTTTTTAATTTCGGGACCGAAGTTTTTTGTTCGAGTGATAAATCCGGAACTTTGTAGCATTTAGTCGGAGAGCGGACAGCTGTTGAGTTCACCTTTATGTTTTTACCGCGCTAAATCAAATACGGGTCTAAGTTTCGAAGTCATGAAATTCCGTTGTGTTTTTATTGCACCGTTGGAAATTGTTCTAGTCCTATATTAAACTGTTATATTATATTTTTTGTTATTAGATTACTGCGCACAATATGTTTTTGTTTGTTATTTTATTGTTGAATTTCAATTTATTTAAAAGTTTGTCATAAAGCATCACAAATTACAATCTTGTACTTGGCGTGGTCAACGCATGATGATGTTTTTTGGTCAATTTTAATTGTTATTTTTGAATGTGTTATCTATAAAAATTTTAATTATTTGTTTTAGACCGATATCGAAGGTTTGACTGGCAACATTTCCTTCAACGAAGAGGGTCATCGGTACAACTTTACGCTGCATGTCGTCGAAATGACCGTCCAAAGCGCCATGGTGAAGGTATGATTAACAGTATTTTATTAATGCTTTAACACGAACAGGCCGCTTACTAAATCATGAAAATTTGTTTGGTGAAATAATAGAACAACATTTTAATAACCTAATTTTACTCAATTGGTGCCCTAGACCAACTCCGCGTCGCGTAACCTACTCGTAACCTACTCAGCGTCATAATTGTACTTTGAAACATAAGATTATGATGCGAATACAATTATTATGGCAATGACATCAAGACTTGACATAATGATGATGATTTCTCTATACAATGAAGATCTAACAATAAGCCCGTCTTGGTCCTATTTCTACCATATCAAACAACATTGTTCTCCTTACGCCGATATAGGTCCTTTATGTGTTCCACAAAGCAATATTATCTAGACTCTTTCTAAGAAATTGCTGTTTCATTAAAAATATAATTGATTTCAAGTTTGGAAATGGAAGAGCTTGTAACAAATTCTAAATCAAGTAGTTTAGTACACCTCAAACCTTCGAGGATAATTTGAATATAAATTGTTATTAAATTTCGAGATTAATTATTTGTCAACTTTCAAATTGCTTTTAGTTTTTAATGTAATACACAAAATGGGACTTAGATGTTGTTATCAAAGTCCGCAATAAATGAACAAAAATATAGAACGGCAATATTTTATCAACAAAATATAATTTTACCCATTTTTGTCCATTATTTGGAAGACAGTTCTACTTTCTGTTTCATACTTAAATTTTGTTTTTGAAATTTTATTTATTCGTATAGGTAAATTAATGTTCGCTTTTACTGAGAAATTTAAAAAAGGATTTTAGCTTTCCAACGAGTCCTTTCCTCCAATGTCGATAAACATTTTTTTAAATATTTCTCGGTAATCTATTCGCGGCACATCAAGTGGAAAAATACATTTCAATTAACCTTACAAAAATAACAATAATCCATTTTATTTTGAGCCAGTATTATTAATCAAATTAATTTAACTACTTTCTTTTAGATTAGTACGACGAAAAAAAATTAATTAATTTTTCACCGTGCTCAATTATAATATTTCATTTTAGTCTTCAATTCAATATACTTTTACTCGACCAGATATTTGACTGGCGTCCAAGTTTTGCGATTATAATTATTGGCGTCGTTTCTGTGTCTGACAGTTGCCTATTCCCTCTTCTGATTCCAGACTTTATTAACAGGGTAGATCAAAGTTTGGGCCGGAGATTGCGGGGTCCAGAGCTAGGGCTTAGAGTTTAGGACTTAGGGGAGTATTAGTGACCTCGAATAATGAAAAGTAATAACGCTATCATAATATGTCTAGTTATTTAATTAACAAAACTAATACACTTGTGTGAAATACTACCCGAAGTGTTAAACACTTGGTCGTAATAATCTTCATTCAATTATCTTATTATCTTGAGAAATAAATTAACTTAGTGTTCACATAGAAATATTTTTATCTCAATGAAAACTTTAAAATCAGACGTTGTTAATTCGTTAAATATTATGTTAATTTATTTCCCAAAATGAGTTTTAAACTGCAAGTTTGCTACAACAACGCCTTATACAATATACATTTAACAATATCTTTTACTATCAAACAGGTAGCCCAGTGGAACGACAAACAGGGTCTGACTCTGGTATCACCAAAATATATACAGCTTCACTCGCCAGCGTCATTTGAGACGAACCGATCGTATATAGTTACGACAATAATACAAGAACCCTTCCTAATGGTAAAGCCAGCAGAGTTTGGGCAGAAGGAAGACCAATATCAGGGCTTCTCGAAGGACCTAGCTGACTTACTGGCAAAGAAATTAGGAATCAAATGTGAGTTGTTCCGTTTTAACTGATTTTTTTAAAAGAATTTGAGGAAGATTTGCACCTTCTTTTCACTTTAGTTAAGGTTGACTTTATGACTTAATAAATTATTAACAGACGAACTACGACTAGTGAAAGATGGAAAATTCGGTTCTGCCACCGCTGATGGTTGGACTGGGATGGTTGGAGAAATTTTGCGAAAGGTACGTTAGTATATTAT
Source organism: Lysandra bellargus (assembly GCA_905333045.1). Taxonomy (NCBI): domain Eukaryota; kingdom Metazoa; phylum Arthropoda; class Insecta; order Lepidoptera; family Lycaenidae; genus Lysandra; species Lysandra bellargus. Next base: position 26,932,446 of record HG995319.1, read on the forward strand.
TTTATGTTTCATTTTAAATTATTTTACAACAATATACTATTTTAGACGTCTTCAAGTATACCTAAAATTATTTGATGCAGTAGTTCTTATTCAAATCTTTTTATCAAATAAAATTACTAAGTACAATAAAAGTATTCTTTTAATATTCGTAAATAATATCACTAAAAGCGAGGTGACAATAGTAGGGGAAGCTTCATCATAAAAAGGACTAAGATGCATCCCTAACAAGAACAAATACGAGTCTAACAGCCGCACTCAGAGTCGTTCATTAAATCATCATTTAAAAAATTAAAATTATCCGCTGCCCATACAAACCACAACACTAAATGCTCATTAAACATGAAATTCCCTCTCAGAGTCAGTTAATGATAGATTTAACACCTCAAAATGGCGAATAAATTTAAATACAGAAGAAGCACCATTTAACTCGATTGAGTCGCTAATCGTGGATTTTGCTGTCAAAGGGGTATGACATAGAGAAATTCTTGTTCTTCTTTTTATATGATTTTATTTATAGCTTGTCAAAAAAGTGTAGACACTACGCAAGCGCAATTATAAATCATGTAACAAATACGAAAACCTTATTCAATCGAGTTAAAAATGTGCAAGGCAAATAATATTTAAAGTGTATATAAGCGTTCTCTGTGGAAATACAATGAGAAAAAAAGACGGGTTGCGTTCCGGGAGTGCCGGCAGAAGTGAAAACTTGATTATTAGCGTTGTCCATTTTTTTAACCCATTTTTTATGAAAATCGATTTTAAAAAAATTGTCAATCAAGTTGTTTCGATCAAGGTTCGATCAAGTTTCAATCAAGTTTCGATCAAGTATCGATCAAGTTTCGATCAAGTTTCGATCAAGTTTCGATCAAGTTTCGATCAAGTTTCGATCAAGTTTCGATCAAGTTTCGATCAAGTTTCGATCAAGTTTCGATCAAATTTCAAATCGAGTTCCAGTTCGAGTTATAGTTAGAGTTCGAGTTCGACACAAAACACTACTCTCCAACCGTATTACGGTTTTTATATGGTTTTTCGATCAGCACGAGAATCTGACGCGAGTTTCACAGTTTTTACCCATCCCGCAAAAATGCTCAACGCTGCTAAAGAAGTTTTCACTTCAAAAACCACCTTTTGAGCGTAATTATATTTAGAAAATTTTGTTCTGTCTACACTTTTACAGACTGTAGTCGTGTTCGTTTCATTTTTCAATGCACATTGCGCATGCGCTAAGTTAAAAATTAGTGACAGTGTGAGTGTCGTCATGATGTAAAATCTGACAGAAATTGATAATATTTTAGAACATGGCACTCAATTATTATTATGAAGTTGACAGTACTTGACAGTCAGCTGCCAAACTGCGAAAAAAGCCGCGCAGTTGAAAAATGAAACGAACACGGCTCTTTCCAAAACTATTTTTTTAATGGCATTTGGCCGTGAGTCCTGCGGCCGTCAGAGTCGGTCATTAAAAAAATAGCGCTAACATCATTTAACAAATTGAAATTTAATGCTTTCATTACAGATACCTCTTAGAGACAAAATTAATTGACTGGTTAATTTCTGTCCCATATAAATCATTCGTACTATGACGGAGTTTGTCATATTATATTAATCTGTGATAGCGGCAAGAAGAAGGAAAAAAGTAGAAGTAGGAGTATCTAGCAATTTTTGTTTTTGGTTGGCGAATTTAACATAAAATAATGACTTGCTATTACAATTATTTACCGCATTACATAGTTTGTAATGCGTACTGATTTCTGTATCTTTGTATCCTACAAAGTTTAAGTAAAACTACAAACAAGAGAGGTGTTATTCCATGCAGTAGTACTATGATAGCTTATAATATTAAAGTTTGAACAGAGGAAAGGGTCATAATGTCCGGAGATAACAATGCTTTTATTTCCTTGCATAAAAATATAATGTCTTGTTGCCTGTTGGTACGCAGCTGTACACACTCTACATATAATTCCCAACCATTTTATTTACTATGTGAATTCCAAGTAAGTAGGTGGTACCTACTTTGTTATAGTAAGAACTAAGAAGTGCTAAAGCTTTATCATGAATTTTAACACAAATAACGGGGAAGGATATTATATTATATATATTTTTGTACATGATTATTATACCTATAGGTATAATATGGAAGCTATTACAGAATGGGTCAGGGTGAAAGTTTTCAAAAAGAAACTTTTTTTACAACTGAATTGTAATTAAAATATCACAAAAATTGTGTTGTTCTACTGAGGTTTAAAGCTACTCTGACTTACTTACTTATTACGAAAGAAAATAAAGGAAACGAAAAATGTTGATTCTATGATATATTTCACAAGCATGAGACCGCTTGCTCAGCTATCTTATAACCGTGGAAATGATATCAAAACGGCTTTGTTATGATATAATTTCCATGGTTATCCTAAACAAGAACATGGTTAATTATATAAGGCTTTATAACGTAATTAGCCATGTTCTTGTTTAGGTTATAGCAAGTAAATTGAGGTCTTTCATAAAGGAGTGTCATTGGTCAGTATATACTATAAGTATATACTATAAATAAACTATAAAGTACTTATAATGTTTTGTACCAGTTTCAATTTTTAACACATAGGTACTTTTATTTTAGTTAACAATACAAGAAGACAAGAAAGATTAAAAATTTACAAAGTTTGCAGTGTTAGGCAGAAAAAAGAAGAAAAGAACAAGAAATCAAATTAACTGAAGCAGCATGATAAATATACTACTAAAATTCTTATTCGTATTCTTTCCTACCTTTCACCATACCTACCTACCTACTACAGATATGTAACAAACATAAAAGTTGTAAAAAAAAAACATGTTTTATATTGTTTTTTATAATAGGTAAGTATTTATGATAAATACCACATTTAAAGTTTCTAAGTTTTACAATTTGGATTATGTGAATAACCTGTCTTATGTCTACTATTTACCTACCATTTTAATATAAGAAAACTATTTGCTATTAGGAATTTTTCATAATTGTAACTAAGTATATAGTAAACATACTTTAATATCAATAATTAACACAATTTGGTGACAATGTTCATACTTCTTTGTAGGTATATCTAGTTTGTATGGAAGTGACTATAGGTACTTTTTATGTGAAATACTTCTATTTATTTGCAAGAATTGGTAAAAATAGCTGTACTAAGTAACTAGGCATGCATTGCACAAAAATGCTTTAGTACTATCACAGTTAGTAAGTTCTATGTTTACTGTGGCATTATCTAATATTATTATTAGGTATTTATTATTAACACTTTAAATAAAAACCTGAAAAGAATTTTATTTTCATCTTAATTTTATCTTTTAAAAAATTAAAACTGAAAAATTTTCAAGATTAACCTCAAACTTGAACATCAAACTCTGCAATTAGCGATTTTTAATTGTCATCTCTGAGAGGGACATTTCATGTTAAATGAGGATTAAGTGTTAATTGACGTCTCTGAGTGCGGCGGTTAAAGATTTTAAAGAGGCTGCTGTGGCCACAGGCTTCTTTATAATGACGCGGTTATTTACAAGGGGGAACATTGAAACCATTCTTACCTTAGAAATTACTACACTTCGCCTGTAGCTTCAATCGTGTGCAGGTGTTTGTCTTTATATTATAATACTAATAGTCTTCAAGCACAAAGGTTTTTGTTTGTATTGAATCAATTTTAAAACTTTTAAGTAGATTCTGATAAAATTTAGCCTAAGCATAGATGAAAGATCACGAGGAAGAAATAATATACTTTTTATCGCGGCAAAATGTATGATTACCGCACAGCAGCAAAACAATTCCACGTGTAGATAAATCTGTAATTTAATGTTAGTTGAGATAATAATTATGATATTGACACTTTAATGTTGGATCAAGCGGATATGGGGTGAGATAAATAATAATTGTCAAACATCTTATATAATACCCTAATAATACCTATAATATTCCCGTTCAATAAGGCCGCACATTCCAGAATGAGAATGCGCGTAGGGTTGGCACTTAGTAGTTTGTAAGTCACAATACTTTTGATAACTCTTCATTGGATTTTGTAGGTAAGTGATAACAAGTTCTGAATATTCATTTACTATTTTATTCATTTACTATCGTTAAATGGTACTTTTAAGATATCTTATTTTTTTTATATAACAATCTATGTTAAAGGAGCGTAACCTAATAATTTGGTTAGTATGTAGTATGTGCTAATCATCATGATTAAATGCGCGAAAGAAAAAAAAAATTCATAAAATGCGCAGAAAGAAAAAAATGCGCAGTATTACAATCCACATGTGCTTAAATAAAGATGTTATTTATATAAGAAAATATTTTCTTGCCTGTTTATTAATGTTAATTAAAACCAAAACCAGTTTCTGCCAACCCTACCCATCTCCAATTAAGCGTAATAAATTGTAAAATTGTCAGAATATTAATCCCCATACCTCAATGATTTAGATTCTCATATTGACGCCGAACATGAAACATTTGATCACCATAATTACTGGCAATAACAAATTGCTTTGTTTAGCCTTGCCCTTATTTGTTTGGGTAATTGTATCAATAATGTGATAAGATTGATAGGTTTACTTGAATTAATATTTTCATTGGTTACATTTAATTATAATGATCTACACTTTTTTATTGTGCTGATGTTTGAGTTCTGGCTTAAGCTGGATAAATATTCATAATATTATACAGATTAGTTAACAGTTCATCACTTATTTCTAACTTATTTCATTCAGCATAGTTAAGTACTATGTTTCTTTAATTATTCCCGCTAGCCGTGTCACATAATTCCGTAATTGCAAATTAAAATTTTGCAGAAACGTCTCATTTCCTAAAGATCAAAACTATCAAAATATTTTTATGTTCTCTCTCATAAACTACTCTATAATAGCTGCACCTCATTAAAATCAGCACAACCGTTCACCGATGAGGCCACGACCAAAGAAAATAAGAATTAATTTTTATATAATTCCTTTCTCATCCTAAGAGAATATTTAAAAAATTTAAGACGAATTCAAAAAAAGGTGATAAGCAAAATCCTCAGATCGGAGTATCGCCACACTAGCATAAATCTCTATTCCATTAACCACAGCCGAACGCAGGTATAAAGGATTTATTCCCGAGATAAAATACATGTCTTCAGACTTCATGTATCCCCAATCCCTGTATTTCCTTTAAAATTGTTGCATTTGGTAAACATAAAGCTATCCCAGGCAAATTATGTGACTAAAACCATTTAAATATCGTGCATTTATATCTGCAGGTGTTTGAGCGTCATTTAATTTACCGCCTAGGTAAATTAAATGATCGATGAATGAATTCGATTGTGAAGATAATTTTACAGTAGATTTGAATGTAATGGGTTATTTTCTAATAGCTTTTATTCTGAAAGAAGAGGCGTTATTATTCATCATTTTACCATTTACCATTGTGGTAATATAGGATTATTTGCATTTTTTCATTTGGTTATCATCAATGAAGAATAATGGCCCAAGCCACGAGACTAAAATTTTGTGTTAAATGTCAAAATGTGTATACACGCATTTGGAGGTCCAAATCTGAAGAGGCTTAGGAAACTAATTTAGTGCTTAACTGAGAAGAACAAAATAACTTTAGTCGCAAAAACTCTAAATGCAGCTAAATTTTACTCAAAAATGAGCCAAAAATTAAGTTATACAATGATTTTCGTCAGACGGGCTCGTTGTAGCGTGAGCGTTCTAACAATGCTTTGCAAGAGGCTTACCCTTTGAGCGTCGCTAGTTTGTTTTAACTTTAGCCGTGGATCTAATATCCGGCTAAGCCACTATTACTCCTTATATAAAGAACTTTGAAATACCTCATATATGAATTTCAGTAGCGTTTATTGCACTTTTATTACATTTGTGATTTTATATTTTGAGAAAAACTTTTTCGGTTCTCCTTTTCAATTCCGATCTGAGACGAGAACGAGAATTTTATTAAGTTTAGGGGTAGCAGATCGACTTAAACGAAATATGATTCAAAATTTTATGTAAGCTACCATGCCATTCAATAATTATTTTTTTTTCGTTTATTACGTCTAAAGTATTCTAGATGCAGAAGAAAAAAAATTACTGCAACTTTATAATTTCCTTTCCTTTCACACATTTCAAGTTCTTTTGCAACATAATTTTTGACCTTACTCCAACTTTTGTAGGAGGCTGACATAACGGTGGCACCTCTAGCCATCACTGCCGAGAGGGAGAGAGTAGTGGATTTCAGCGAGCCGTTCCTGTCGATCAAAACCCCGATGATCATGACGAAGGCGCCCAAACCACGAACAGACACTTTCAGCTTCTTGCGTCCCCTGTCTAAGGAGATTTGGGTAAGTGAGAGATCTCTCATGGCTCATCACTCATCACCACGAAAATGTTTATTGTGTTGCTTATACTATTACTAGATGATGCCTCTACTCGTTTATCGCGAGAGAATCGTACATTTTTCCGGGATAAAAAGTATCTCCATACCAAATTTCAGCAAATTCGGTTCAGCGGTTTAGGCGTGAAGAGGTAACAGACAGACAGACACACTTTCGCATTTATAATATTAGTAAGTATGGATATTAGTATGGACTATGGATAATAGAAATTGATTCATAGACAGATGTCAGACCTATACAATTTAGTTGGGTTATGTCGAATCTGCCAGCCGGACATATTACAACTTATTGACTTGAAATGACTAAAGTCGTTTTATTCAAAAATATTTCGCTTATGGCCACAACATTGTCTGAAGATACAATGAAAATAATTTTTTTTTGCTCGTACCTGCACAAATCATATTATTATATTTATAATCCATTTTTAAATCACCTTGAATTATGACGTTATTCTTTAGTACTTGACTAAAATATATTATTTAACATTGTTTATTTTAATTAAATACATATTACGTGTATACTGTATACACTCTACAAAGTACGATGCATAATTACCCACGGGTATTACTCAAACTGTATTTACTTTACAATGTAAATGACATAAAATTGAAATAATATTTACTCCATATTATCTTCATCAGGTGGTAATGTCATGAAATAATGTGGTGTTTTAAAAATAATTTAAAAGAAATGAACTGAAATTGCCGTTTTTTCCATAAATTTCCATAATTAAATTTCCATAAATGAAGACTTTAGGGCCGGGAAAATTATTTGAAATCAAAAAGTATGGATTTTATGAATAGCTAGTTAAATTAGTCAGATGATGAAGTAGGTAAGTTACAAGGTTTGTATAAATTGTAAGGAAAAATGAGTAATTATACTTATGTCATAAAATGTTAGTTAGCTGGTTCTTCCACTCACGTCTTTAATTATAGCATTCGAGTAGATTTTTAAACAGTATCAAAACATAATTTTAGCAGTCAAGCAAGAAAGGCAACAAAGTTAATAAAACAACTCAAACACTGACATAACATTTTTGCAATTCAAAGGATTTAAATAAACGGCATAATATTATTAGATTAATTATTTTGTACGAGCGAACGTCGAAATGTTACAAAATAGTTAGGGAAATAAAACGTTGAGATTAGCTCTCAAAGAGAATTCTCACGAAGCCAGTGAGCGTTAACAGCTGATTTTAGTCCAAGACATGCAATACAACATCTATATAAGTACATATTATAAAACAAAGTCGCTTTTTTCCCTCATGTCCCTTTGTTCCCTTTAATCTTTAAAACTACGTAACGGATTTTGATGATTCTTTCAGTGTTACCTAGCCCATTTATCGAGGAAGGATATAGGCTATATTTTATCACGCTAAGACTAATAGGAGCAAAGAGATAGAGGAAAATGTGGAAAAAACGGGGAAAATTATTTGAAAGGGCTAAATTGAACGCGTTAATCTCAGGAACTACTGGTCCGATTTGAAAAATTATTTAAGTGTTAGATAGCCCATTTATTGAGGAAGGCTATACTTTTAATATCACGCTAAGACTAATAGGAGAATGTGAAAAAACGGGGGAAATTCGAAAGGGCTAATCTCGCGAACTACTGGAGCAATTTTTATGTTATTTGGCACAGATAAGAAGTAGACAACGTGAAGGATCATAGGCTATCGATTTTAATCAGTTTTTCAGTGGCTATATATTTTATACCCGTGCGACGCCGGGGCGGGTCGCTAATATTAAATAATTAAATTGTCTGACCCGACATATGTTGTTTGGCTGATTTTCAAAACCTGACAAGCACACAAAAATGTAGGTTGAACATTGGTCCAGCCATTTCGAATAAGCCCGAGAATTTTTAAGACTTCAACATTTTCATTTACAAAATATAATGTAACTTGTGTGTAGCACAAACAGTAGTAAAATCTGTATTTGAAACATTATTATGGTATAATAATATTATGAACTGCTAGGAAACCTTCAACATAGTAATAAGTTTACTGACTTTAATTTTCATAATATGTGTCTCGGGCAGGCAAAGAACAATTAAATAAGCGAAATATGGAGTAGGCTTTTCGTAATTGCTTTTTCATTTCAGCTTTGGCGATATTTGTTTGTTCTGCCGTATTGCTACTATTCTGCTTATATAATAGCCGTAAAGTTAGATGGCAATAGATTTTTGATGGCTTTGTTAACGAAAAAAAATTTGGTAGGTACGTAGTGCGCAAATTGTTTGGTCGGGTTTGTTAAGTCTATTTTAAATCAATGAGAAAACCCGACCATGTGGATCATCATTATATTTAAATGAGATTCTTTGATCTTGTCGTATTCTTTTGTATTTAGCTCTGCGTGATCTTCAGTTTCTTCGCAGTCAGCGTAGTGTTGTTCCTTGTATCGAGATTCTCCCCACATGAGTGGCGGTCGGTGGCGATATCTGACAGTCATCTGGACCATCCCATCAGCAGCACCAATGAGGTAAATAAACTTGATGAAAATCGGTCCATCCGTTTGGGTGATACTACGGACACACATAATATGTCAATGTAGCATAGGTTTGTTTTTGTCGGGCGCTAAAAAATACATTAAATGTGATCGCACGTTTAATTTCATCAAAACGAACGCGCCGAATCTTAGTCATGTCTAAACACGTAAATTCGGCATGATTATACCCGCAATGTATTTTAAATTGCCGACGACACACTATTCCGTCACGTTCCGTCTGTATTTTGTATGCGTTTAACATTGCGGATGTAATTTACGCCGCGTAACTTCGGCCTAGTGTGTTTAGACAGAATCCGTTGTATGAAATGATATGAAACCTAGCACATTCGTTCACACCGTACGCGCCGCATTTCGTGTATTAGGCTGCGTTTCCACCAGAGCTGAGCTGGTTCTCAAAAACACATTTCTCGCAACACAGCTACAGTGTTACGAGGAATGTGCTTTTGAGAACCAATAGAATCGCCGCGCTGAGCGATGTCATGGCAAAGTCATGTCAATGATGCAATTCTATTGGTTTTCAAAAACACATTCCTCGCAACACAGCTCTGCTCAGCTCTAGTGAAAAAGCAGCCTTATGCGGAGCGTTAGACGTGTACGATGCTGACTGCTGACAAAATATGCAATCAGCTTCATTGATCGATTTAACACTTGTCAAACTTTGAGCCGCTTCTTGACTATAATGTAACACTTCTACTACTATGAGTAAATGACGCACTACAATTTGCAGATAATCTTACACAACGAGTTCAGCATCTGGAATTCATTTTGGTTCTCGCTGGGATCCTTCATGCAGCAAGGCAGCGACGTCGTACCACGGTATGCCTTAAGTGTACATTAAGAAGAAAATTGATTTAAAAAGTTTTAAATTAAAAAAATATTTGTTTATTGTTAAATTGTTGCACCCAGTTTCCATAACCTTACAGGGATACTTTAAAGAGTAATTTTGTATCAGTCCCGGCTTAGGAAACTTAAAAGTAAAGCAAAATGTCGTATATATAAATGTTGTATGTCATACAAAAAGTATGTCTGGGGCGGGCATACTTAGGGCCCTAGCTGTAGCACACGGCGACTATTTGTATTGATACAAACACGATACAAACGCGATTCAGTAACGGCAAACGGCATAAAATACCTGAGAACCGGCTCCTTCCGTTTTCTCCACGTTGTCACGGTCGCGCGTTTGCATCGCTACAATATATCGCCGTGTCCTAGGACCCTTATCTGTGATTTTGCAATCTTACGGATTTTCCAGATCTCTATCAGGGCGGATAGTTGGCACGGTTTGGTGGTTTTTCGCCCTGATTCTCGTGTGCTCGTACACCGCCAACCTCGCGGCGTATCTCATCGTAGAACGTATCTCAGAACCGGCACAGAACCTCTACGAGAGACAAACTGAAGTGAGTCACATGTCTTATTCAGGTAAAAACCCCTGTATATGCGAACGGCACTGCGAATTTATTTGGTGAGTGTGAATCATGAGAGTCTTATAGGGGACATGATTTTCTCCAAAATGTCGGGTTTTTGATAAAATAAGGTCCATTAAAGAACGGCGATTGATACAATATAGATATTACAGTTCTGATTTAGCAATATGATCTACACGGCCAGCGATATTATTGAATTTTGAACAGTAATTTTAAAAATTTCATACGCATTGTTTCGAGTTTGAAACAAGATGTTGACTAATTCTTAAATTCTTAATATTATATCCGATAAGTACTTACACAAAAAAAGACGGGTTGCACTCCGGGAGTGCGGGCAGAAGTGAAAACTTGATTATTAACGTTGTGCATTTTTTAACCCATTTTTTATGAAAATCGATTATTAAAAAATCGATTTTTTTAATTAATCGAAACCCTTACCTACAATCGATTAAATTTGTAACACATTTTTTATGAAAATCGATTTTTTTAATTAATCGAAACCCTTACAATCAATTCGAGTTCGAGTTCGACACAAAACACTACTCTCCAACCATCCGCGTTTTATATGGTTTTTCGATCAACACGAAAATCTGGCGCGAGTTTCACAGTTTTTACCCATCCCACAAAAGTGCTCAACGCCGCTAAAGAAGATTTCACTTCAAAAATCTTCAAAATCGGTTGGTTTTGGAAAAGTTTGGCAATAAAGACCATTACAAGAGAATTTTATATACTAGAGGATTACGGAGCTCTAACTACGTGATTTTATTGACAATGCTTTTATAGACGTATCTTAAAGTAATCTATAAAACTTATTCAATATCCACGTCAGATAACAAAACTTAAGAGTGACAATAAACACGATAACGATTTCGTGAGAATTCAATCATTCTTTATATTTTGTGCGATAAACTATGTTATGCTATGATCAATAAAAAGATAATCTAGACAGACAGCATGAATCAGTCTGGAGTTCTGTTCAAAGAAAATGTAATTTGTTTAGACACTTAGATTGGCCCAAAACCCAGCTATAGCCAGACTTTCGTTATTTTATAAAAACTTAAAGTTTTTCTGTACATGTTAAGATAAAAAAGACCAGCAACCATGAAATTTGGGTCTTATTTACTTTATAAGACATAAAGTGATGAAGGTCTACTTACCTTTCGTTATAGTATGCAGCTGATGACTGAACTTCGGGATGACTCTAAATATCTCATCTTACGCTGCCGGAACCATAATATGACAGTAATTTCTTCCCACTACCTGATGCTCCTTAAGTCCAATAACTTTGGGAATATTGGGAATGTATATGTTTATTCATTATAAAACAATAATATGCAATGGAAACATTCAGATCTGTATTTTTACTTATGTATGTATATAGTAACTACGAGCTATTGCCCGCGGCTTCGTTCGCGCTGAGAATATACAAATTTTCACCCCCTATTTTAAGTCAAATGATCAAAATCCTTTCTTAGCGGATGCCTACGTCATAACATCTACCTACATGCCAAATTTCAGCCCGATCCGTCCAGTGGTTTGGGCTGTGCGTTGATAGATCACCGTGTCAGTCAGTCACCTTTGAGTTTTATATATGTAATAGAAATAGATAACTGTAATCTGTATTTTTACTTATATAATAACTATAACTAACTATAACTATAACGTTGGCTGTTCGTAGTTTTTTTAATATTATTTAACTCGTAACAATACATTGTGTGACACAAAAATGAATGAAATCAAATAAAAATAAAACTTGATACAAAACACATTTTACATTGGATGACTTAGAAAAATTGGCTATTAGTTTATTTAGTCAGTTTGATTGCAACTAAATAAACTAGTGATGCGTATTATTACCAATTTGCACTTTTGACACCTCGTTCGTACCGATTATTCATTCATTTCTAGAAAACAACAGCATATTTGAAGCAAAATCATTTACGTTCATAATATTACATCATTAAAAACATTGAAGACTCGCTTTGAAAATGTAAGATTCTAATTGGTTTTATACAGATCTCAAAAGTTAAGTTTATTGCACATTATGAAACTGCAATCTGTTTATAAGCTTTTAGCTTATCATTATTGTTTATTTATTTATTTAATAATTTTTGCACAATGTACAATGGCGGACTTAATGCCATAGGGCATTTTCTATCAGTCAACCATTGGGTGGTAACAGAGACAAAACTAAAACACAGGTGATTTGTAGAAAGAAGAACACACATTTAGGAATTTTATGTTCTAAGCAATGTAAGCTGTCGCAATTAAATTTAGCTTGAATTAAATTTAGCTTGAATATTCAAGAGGAACAAAGATTTATGTGAATCAAATAAATCTTGTATTTCAGGAAATGTTTCCAGTGAAAGACGACGTGCTTAAAGGTTTCGAGAAGAACGACGAAGCGATCTCAGATTTCAGTCAGGACGAGTGCAATCGCCGCTCCTGCAGATACCGACATGTCAACTTCGCAATTGCCACCGCTAAAATGTCGCCGTTGAGGTAATTTATTTATTTAGCCCGCCCACACATTATAGAGATAAACTACGATAACATGGCGCGCCCCTCCAAAATTCAAAACGTTTGAAGTGCGTTGTCTTGCGCGGTCGGCCAGTTATGATAAGTTGGCCAACAAATCTTGTTAATAAGTGACATTAAGTGAAATATTACGAGTACTGGTTAATTAGTTGAATACTTCCTATATACAAACTCTTTCATAAGGATGTGACTGCACACATTGAAACAGTAATTTGGAGGGGTGCGCCATGTTATCGTAGTTTATCTCTACGAATTTTTAATCAAAAAATTCGGACGCCCCGCCGAAACGCACTCTGCTCATACATTTTGTTGTGGACGGTGGACCCCGCATACTATCAGAATTCTGACCTGTCAAATGTATGAGCATCCGAATTTTGCTGATCAGAAATTCGGATAAAGCCCGGCCGGCTTAACGTAATAGTCATCAAAACAAAGGACACTTTGTATATTATATATTTATAAATATGTATTTTTGGTTGCAAAATCAACTACTTTAATTCAAACCCTATTGCCACACATAAGAACGATAGTAATTATATAGGCGCACATATTTACACATCGATTAACATGCTTTATTGATTGATTGCCCTCATATAAACGGATATAAACTAAACAATTATTTAGCCATTTTTTTATTAAAATTAACTGCACCATTTTATAATTATTAACTTCAGAGCGAATATTTATAGAGTGTCGACTGTCGACCCACTATCTCATTACATAAGCTTACATACGAACGACATATTTTGTCGACGGCAGTCGATGGCAGCCGTCGACTGCTGTCGACAAGTGTAAAAAACCAGCGATTGCCGTACCGCCGTCGACAAGTGCCGTTTGTCTGTTAGAAGCCTAAAACGGTGTATTGCAACGAAATATTAGAAAGGTTTTTTTTTTAATTTCACATACCAATAAATTTAAACGTTTCCATCATAACCTGCCATCTAAAATTCTATATTTCCATACTTTGTAAGTACCAAAACATGTTCGGTTAATTTTGATCGATCACCGCAAAAACGGGTAAACTGTTTTTAAATACGGCATTTTTCACGCGCAACTATTTGAAAAACATTTTCTAAACAAAAACGTCAACGTGCGGTGATAAACTACCCCAGCCGCAGGCAAACTGATTTGACTTTTTTCGACGATTCCAAATTTTGAGTGCACAGAAGTGATGGATTACCGGACTTACTTACGTTTGTTAAAATATTTTGTGATTTATATTAGTTGTTAAGGGGGCGACTAACCCAAAATTTTAGATTTTATAATTATTCATTTTTATACTTGAAAATAAGCCCCGAATTGTTACATTTTAAAATTAGATACTACATTATATTTCCAAGAATTGGATTTGAGCAAAAACACGATAAGTATCTTAAAATTTTCTTGATAGAAAAAATCACAAAGATGCATCTAATTTTCACGAATTTTTCATTTATTGTCATAACCGTGTTAAGCTAATATTTTAACATATTGTATAAAATTCTAATATTGAGAAACCGACCTAGCGGATTTTTAAAAATAAGTATGTCGTCCTTTTTCATCTGGCATATTATGTAAGAAGGGCGTAAAAAGAGAAGGACGATGTTTGATTTTTTGGGTTAGTCGCCCTCTTAACAGACATGCGTGCTCTTTAATCATTTACATATATAATTTATATTGTGCACTTTGAAACACAAGTTAACTTACGAAAATTCATCACTAATTTGAACTCAAAACTTCAAATCGGTAAGAAGAAGAGTCATTGTTTGGTAAATTCATCCTTATACACATTCGATTATTGTTTATAAAAAAATTTGAATACTAAGTTAAGTACATAGAAAATTGCGAAGTATTATACGTGTAAGTGTTGTGATATTATGTATCATTAATTATTACAACCTTATTTTTTTCCACGTCATATTTTTAATAATACACGATATTTTCTATAATCGAATAATCGCTATAATTTCTACTTAGACGTGTCTTAATTTATCAACTTCGTATATTAATTTTAATAGCACGATGTAAAGTTTAAACTTAAAATTTCACAGCATAAAAATACTGAAAATTTCGCTCCGCCATTTTCGAACGAAAATTCAAATTTTAAATGTATCGAACACGTCGAATAAGTTAATCTACATTCACTATCGTCGAATCTCTTGTAATTCCCACTTGGCTGTCGTAAATTCATGGCCATAGGGTGGAGACAACCCCATTTTTATGGTACGCGATTTGGTGGAACGTGATTTTTAACAACATGTTAAAATTTACATTTTATACCCGTTTTATTATCGCAACCGTCGGCAACTTTATTGGACTGGCGATTTTGATACTCGTGAGGAATATGAGATTTCTTCTTATAATAAAAATGATTCGCTTTAATTTTATTGTAATTGAGAGTTTTTATCGACTGACGTTTTAGACTTTATCACTCACAAAAAGCTGATTGCATTGATGAACCATTTCCCAGTAATTGTTAATGGACATATCCATATTACGAGTATATTATTTTAATTGAGGAAGTGAGTGGCTTTTGCCTTTTCACGCTTAAACCGCTGAATCAATTCCGACAAAATTTGGTACGAATATGGCGATATTTTGAATTCTGGGAAAGGACATTAATTAATAGTTTCATTTCTGAAAAATAAACGTTTACAGAAAATAAACGTTTTCGTGGTTCACGGAAAGCAAATTTCGGCGCAATGATTTTCCGGAAACGTCCTTTATGGTTGAATATTATTATGCCATCAATCAATGTAAATAAGTTATCGTGAAATAAACATATTTAATTTTGTTCATTTACAGTGAAGGAATCAACTTGGCTATAGTGAACATGAAAGATGATGGCACTATTGGAAAGCTATGGAAGAAATGGCTCGCGACCACTAACAAGGCAGATTGTGAACTCGCGAAGGAAGAGGTAAATATTACTTTCAATGATCAGAATCGTATTGTCACTACATCATCATAATAAGTTATGATCATAATCTTAATATTTAAAAATGAATCAGTATTTCTCTTTGTCACGACATTATGCCTGAACGGCTAGACTGATTTTAACGATATTTTGCGCAAATACACGGTAGCCACAGCTGTAGCCTACATGGGCAGTGTATCGGGGAAAATCCATGAAGTTTTTTTGCGTATGCGAGTGGATAATATTGAGTACTTTTCAACTGGAACTTTCAATTCACAACAGCTATTACTTAACATCATGCCAATAATTTTCAGGAAACAACCATATCAGAGATGACCTTGAGCCAAGTGGCTGGGATATTCTACGTTCTCGTCGGTGGACTCGCTGTGGCTTTAGGCGTAGCTCTTCTAGAGTTCTGTCAGCACGGTCGTGCTGAGGCAGCGCGGTCCAACGTACCACTACGTACGGCTCTACGGGCTAAGGCCAAGCTCGCCTCTCGTACGGACCGTAAGACCCCGCCGCATCGCTTGCACCGTGATCAAGACCGTCTGGGATGGAACGGGGCCGCTTTTGCTGGGGTAAATAAGGTTCTCTTATTTCTTTATTATCTTAACATTGGACTGTAGCTTAAACATCATCAATGTTGTATGGCTTAAACGTTAGCGTCAAATTATGTGATTACCGGCGCCTTTTGGATGCGTGATGAAGGGCAAACTTAGGACTATATTTGCTACCAACGAAATGTATACAACTCTACACAGAGTTACTGACCTGGTATCCATTGGTCTGTTGGACTGTTGATCCACCGCTGCCGTCGCCGGACTATCGCCGAGAAAGAGATTATTAGGGCTGATAAAATGCTACTTTATGACCTAGTTTTAAACAGCGTATTTTATTTTTTAAATATTTATAAAACAAAAAAATTTAAGTCCATGGCGTGATGGATTACAATTATAATTAATAATATTATTTCAATTGTCCTTGATGCAAAAAACCTATATACAAAGATAGCAAAAAAAGGATATGGGCTATTCGCCCATAGACGTCCCCAAATTACATAATAATACATTTTTTTCTTTTTCCACTGATCGAAGCTTTTTTGGGTGCTACTATATAACCTAGGCTATATATTTCTATTAAAATCGGTCGAGCGATGGTCGAGCTACCCATGCCACTACTGCTTTGTAGTAGAAAAAAATTAAACCTATGTCCTATGTCATACAGTGGCATTTCATTGACCTATCTCTATACATTTCGTTGTTAGCGATTATAGCGGTTGGTTGTTGCACCATGGTTATTAATAACAGCATAATCTTGCGTCTATATAAAACCATTGACGTTTACTGATTTCAGCTCTTACATTAATAATAACAATTGGATTCACAATGCTTATAATTTTACTTTTTTTATGCTCGTAGTACAATGACTTTCTCCTAGGAAGAGATGTGATGGGCAATTCACATCGGAAGATGTATTAGATCGTAAGTGGCAGACATACCTTCACTTGTGTGTTTGTCATTTTGATCCTTATGTTAATATCATTAAGGTTTGTTTCACTACCGATCAAGCAACACCATGGGCTTTTTAAGATAGCTAAAGCCCACCTCACATTCCCACCACTTTATTTTATGTGTTGCTAGTATTGACAATGGTATCCAAACACAAAAATCCTTTAAGGTGACGCCGCGTTTAAGAAAAAAACCGTATTGGATATTATGTTTTAGATTGCTTGTTTTCTACGAGAGGCCGGCCCAGCCTCTCATAGAAAACAAGCAATGGAACAGCAAAAAAACGGAAAGGGCATAGCGACAAAATGGTTTTTGTCACGTAATTAAAAAACCATAAATACATGTCATATAAGCTATGGGCAAATTAAAGTGTATGCTTGAACCAATCTATGTACAAATTTTGGAAGCTTAAATCACTCTCCTCTGTTGGAAAAATAGGAATCCCTTTTTTACAGAGGTATTTTTGATTGATTGTTTTGTGTTGTAAAAGTTGACCAATCGTGTTATTCTATGGGTAATTCAAAGACAAAGACATGATGAATACTGACAATGAACTTTAATTTCTTATCTTTATTTCTGAGAAAAATCGATATCGCTACAGCCATATTATCAAGGCGTCCCCTTAATTTGAATTGAGGGAGTTCCAAGGACAAGCTAAAGCTGTGTCGGGATTCTAATATCTTATTTTCTCCCCACACTAAGCGGCAGCAGGCCTAAGATTGTAAGATTATTTTGATTTTGAAAATAAATTTCCTCCATAATAAAATATTTTTGTTTCTGTTGAATCAGTGATTGATCCCACACACCCATGTAAAGTGACATTGTATGCACCTACCACATTAAATTTGCAGTGAGTTTTCAGTGAAAATATCAAAATGGCTTAACTTTAGACTCGCTGAACAATGATCTAGAATTTTACGGTGGGCACGCTAGAAAAAAAAATTACTGGCGTCACATTGAATTGATTGCGACTCGAATGCATCTGTAGAGATAAACTACGATAACATGGCCCCTCCGAAATTCAAAACATTTGAAGTGCGTTGTCTTGCGCGGTCGTCTAGTTATGATTAATTGACCAAAAATCCTGGTAATAAGTGACATTACTTAAGTGAAATATTACTAGTACTAGTTGATTGGTTGAATACTTACAACTTCATACAAACTCTTTCATAAGGATGCGACTACACACATTGAAACAGTAATATTTTGGAGGGGCGCGCCATCAATGATATTCTACTAAATACAGATCTGTTACGTTCATACTATTTTCCGGCTTAAATTGCTTCCGAACAATTTTCAAATTCAATTGCCAAATTTGACAGATAAGTGAAACAAAAGATACGAAATGCCATTTACATAAAATGGACAGACTAAATAAAAGACGAGCCAATTGGCCCGTATTTGAGGCTTCACAACGCACGCGGTAGTAACATATCTGCTTTGAGTTTTTTTTTTTATATAATATCATTGCGCGCCATGTTATCGTAGTTTATCTCTACATCATTAGCCTAATTTGACATTTTCACTGATTACTCACTCGCAAAAAATCCATTATGTTATAGTTTTTTTTAACTTTTCAGTATTTCCCGGCTGGCAACCAAATCTCCCAGGAGGATGGGGTGCACGCAAGCTTCACACACGTCTGATCTTCGGAAAAGGGTGGCGCTAACGTTAGCCGCTCTTCAAGTACTAAAATACCTAACAACGTCGACCTTTATCAACTTTAAATTAATTTCTAAGTTCAACTGCTTAGTTTAACTATAGTAACTTTTTAGTCAATTGTTATAAAACTAATTTGCTAATCTAGTAAATATTTTTTCTAGAAAAGACGAGAATCGACGCTGACCGAAAACTATTAGGAATGTGACATTCCAATCATTTCTATGTAGATTTGAAACTCGATCGATAATTATTATAAATACTTACATGTATTTCTTACACAGAAAATTATTATAAATCTTTTTAATATTTTACTTTGTATGTTATATTTTATTATTATTGTTAAAATATGCGAAGCTCAAAAATTTGCCGTTAACTATTGCGTTTTCAATCGCAAGATGCCAACTTTTTCTAGTCAAGTATACATTAGCATTTTGTATTAATTAAGGTTATTTATGATATTTAACATTTAGTAGAATTGAAACTAGAAGGGATAAAGAATTGTGGTTTAATCCTTAAATTTAGAAATAGTAACTACTAAATATTAGTATAAAGTAGTAATATTTTATAATTATAAAATTAATTTCAGACCGAAACGTTTGACAATTTTAGTATGTATGTTTTGGTTGTAGTAAAAAATAATCACAAATACTACCACGACGCGCGTCGTAAACGGCGCCGTACGACGTCGTACGACGTCGTGCCGTGTTTTTGTGTCCCGGCCCTTATACAAGGTGCGTATCGAGTAGCACTTCCGTTAATATGAAAATCGATATACGTAATAAAAATTAAATTTCAATTTTGTTAGTCCCGCTAACTCGAGAACGGCTGAAACGATGTAATTTAGTTAGTCTTGAAATATGTAATATAGAGGTCCAGGGCAGGCTTATAATATTACGAGCTATTGCCCGCGGCTTCGCTCGCGTTGAGAAGTATTATTATATACAAACTTTCATCCCCTATTTTTTTAGGATTTTGATCAATTTCGACCCCTAGGAAGACCCTTAACGCAGCCCCCCCAAGTACGGACCGGGTTGCAGCCCCCCACATGGTAATGAAATGGCACTTAGAAAGTATAATATGTTAAGTTTAGGTCAGAATAAATGTACTTTTAATTAATAACTTAGTTTGTACCTAAAAAAGTAGTATTAAAATTATTGAACACTTATAACAACGCGACGACATTTCCAGGAGAGGGGGGGGGGGTTTGGGCGAGTAAGCGCATATATTAATCAATTACACTCATCTTGAAAGGGTTAAGCTGCAAAGTATATTTTGACATAATTTATTTAAAAAAAAATGCCTGGTGAATATCATGCACTTTCAAGTTATAAATTATATCATAAATTGTATGTTATGTTGAACCAAACTCTTTGTATATTTTATACATGGTAATTAAATGACACTTACAAAGTATACTATTATGTTTAGTTTAGGTCAGAATAAATTCGCTTTGAATTAATATAATAACTTAGTTTTTAAAAAAATTCAATGTACAGAGTTAACTTTCCTACGATTTTATTATAATATGTATAGATTTATATCAGGCTACATCATTCAGGCATTGGCTGGCTGCTAAGTGGCTGGTAGGCACTTGACAATATATGCAAATATGCAAAATACTCAATTATTAATTGTTCGTCCTAATTTATTCGTTCCAATAGGTTCAAAGTAATATAATTACGTCCTCCATCATCTCTTATTTTATCCTCATGGGGGTTGAATTTACCAATATCCTATTAAAGCGCACGTCTTCATCATAGAAGCTTAAATCTTTAATAGTTTCAGTTCAATCAGTCGAAAGTCTAAGAAAATTTCTAAAAACTTTCATCCCCTCTTCATCCCCTTAGGGATGGAATTTATTAAATTCCTTTCTGAGAGAATGCCTACGTCATAGTAACTTTATGCATAGACAGTCTCCGCCCGATTGGTTTAAAATTGACAAAGTTTCATGCAAAATTCCATCTCCTATTTTATCCCCTTAGGGGCGAAATTTTTTAAAATCCTTTCTTAAGAAATGCCTACGTTACAGTAGCTTTATGCATGCAAAGTTTCAGACCGATCGGTTTAAAATTGACAAAGTTTCATACAAACTTTCAACTCCAATTTCACCCCTTTGGGGGTAGAATTTCCAAAAACACTTAAAGACGTATTTATTCATTTTTAATCAGTAGCCCAAAAATAAAGTTTCATGTTTATAATTCAAGAAATGACGGACTTTCATACAAACTTTCAACCCCAACTTCACCTCCTTGGGGGGAAAATTTCCAAAAACATTTAAATACGTATATATTAATTTTTAATCAGTAGCCCAAAAATAAAGTTTCATGTTTGTTACTCAAGAAATGACGGATTTTCATTCAAACTTTCAACCCCAATTTCACCCCCTTCGGTGTAGAATTTCCAAAAACGCTTAAATATGTATTCATTCATTTTTATTCAGTAGTCCAAAAATAAAGTTTCATGTTTCTAACTAAAGAAATGACGGACTTTCATACAAACTTTCAACCCCTATTTCACCCCCTTCGGGTTAAATTTTCCAAAATTCCTTCCTTAGTGGGTGTCTACTTAATAAAACAACCCTACTCACCAAATTTCGTGGCTGTAACTTTAACAGTTTTTGCTCAGCGATGATGAATCAGTCAGTCAGTCAGTCAGGACATGTAATTTTATAAGTATAGAAGAAAGAAGTGATACATAATTCACCGGGTCATCTAGTTTATTACGAGTATTGCATAAAATAATATAACAACGAACCTTTTTGGCATACCTGTCGTATTTTGGTGTACACCTATGAAACATACGCCAATCGAAAGAGAAGATGTTTACAAACAATAAATATTCTTTGACAAAATGTCGTAAATAATATACTTTCTGTAACTCAGAAAGTATTCAGTTTGAAAATGTAAAATAAATAACATTTTAGACAAAGAACCTGAAATATTTAAAAAAGTATAACATTTACGACATTTCGTCAAAGAATATTTGTTGTTGGTAATTATTTTCTCTGTCGATTGACATAACATGTTTCATAGGCGTACGCGAAAATATACAATTTTTAGTACTTGAAACTAATTAGGTATGCCACGCTCCATACAAAAAGGTTCGAACTCTTTTGACCTGTGGTAGAATGCTGCCAAAACTTTTCTTGCTATACAGCTGTTACCGTCAAAGTTAAAATCAAACCAAAATTGTTCTTTTTTGTATTTTATGTTATAAATGAATAAAATTCTATAAAAATAGAGTCGAGACTGCCAAATAATCGTACAATAAAGAAATAATTTGTTGCTTGCAATAAAATAATTTGCCAAATACGACTATAATGCTAGCTATTTGGAGTTAGGTTAGATATTTTATAATGTTGTATTACATAATATATTTCTAGTGTAAGTAAATAATACTATACTTTTTAGACTCTTTTACTTTCCATGGTCATCGAATTTATAGAATAAAAAAATTGCCGATATATTCTTTCGCCCAACTATGCACATCTAAATCTACATTGCTAGTAGCATAGCGAAAAAGAGTAAATATAAATAAAAAGCGGCCAAGTGCGTGTCGGGCCACGCGCAATATAGGGTTCCGTAATACCGGTAGTTTTATTTTTATTTTTGTGTGGTCAATTAATGTACATTTATAACTGTTTTACACTACTAACAACATCATCTCAGTTACTTTCAAAGGAATTTGAACGAAAAGTTCCTTTATACTTTTAGTTGATCGACTATTACTCAATAACTTATGAAGTCTTCTTAGCAATTATTGTTTTCCTTTTAAATTCAGCATATTTCCTACTCCCGTGATTTTTTTGAGATTTCCAGAAGCAACCGTTTAGCTGGTAGAAGGGGGGGACACTGGACTCTAACGATTTTATCCACTTTAAAACTTAATATTTCACAAACGGATCCCTAAATCGGAAAATGATCTATTATGAATACTCATAATAGTTTTAAAAAACCTATCAAACGACACCCCACACGATGGAGTGGACGCGAAAAAAAATGTTCATCCCCGCTTGATGTGTATGGAAGGTACCATAAAAAGAAATATTTTTTTAAGATTTCATGTATCACTTTGTTGCCATCATTAATATGTGTATTCATGACAAATTACAGCTTTGTAGGTCCTATAGTCTCTGAGCAAAACCGCGGACAGACAGACAGACGGACAGACAGACAGACGGACAGACCGAAACTATAAGGGTTCCTTGTTGACTACGGAACCCCAAAAAGACTGGGGCCCAGTTTCTTCGTAAGATGACTTAATGGTTACTTTTTTGACGTAGGTAATAATATTATGTTAAATGTGGCAACCATTTTGTATGGAAAATTCTTAGTTCCACTTTATTTAGTTTTTACAATTTTTTGCCAGGCAGTACATAAGTCATAAAATTTATAAACTATTATATCGTGTACTTATCTCTATTATCGTAATCTTAATGTGATTACTGATTAGCTAGAAAGTACGGACAATGTGTTTTAATTCTAGTATTATAATTGAGTAGGATTTGGTTCTACATGAATCTAAATTCTAAAGTAGAATTAGAGGTATTTTAAGATAACATCAAAAACCGTTTGTTCTTAAGAAAAGTATCAGTATGAAGGAAAGTCGTAAAAAATTTAGTGTTAGTCTAGCATAATTTGTGATTATTAATTTTGGTGTTTTGAATAAAATGTCGACTTAACAATTGACTTTAAATGTTTTTCCATAATATTAAATTATATTATCGCTTAAGAAATGTAGAATAATAAGTTAAATGTCATATAAATAACATTTAAGATCAGTATGAAGGAATGTCGTAAAAAATGTAGTGTTAGTCTATCATAATTTATGATTATTAATTTTGGTGTTTAGAATAAAATGTCGACTTAACAATTGTCTTTCAATGTTTTTACATATTAAAATATTATATTATCGCTTAAGAAAAGTAGAATAATAAGTTAAATGTCATAATAACATTTAAGATCAGTATGAAGGAAAGTCGTAAAAATGTAGTGTTAGTCTAGCATAATTTGTGATTATTAATTTTGGTGTTTAGAATAAAATGTCGACTTAACAATTGACTTTGAATGTTTTTACTATATACTATTATTATACTTACTATGCATATGAAGCTTTTACAATAAGTATACAATATTCCGCAAAATATATTGCCTTGTGGAACGCCAAATTTTATAACTATTAGAACATAACGTCAGTATAATGTCTTTCAAATTAGAAATTTAGTCTAAGTTTTTTTAAGGTTAATCGACGATTCGTGATCGGCTTTTGTTCGAAATGACGCAAGCGCAGTTCAGCGCTTACAGACGAACGGCACTTTTCGACGGCACGCGTAGACGGCACGCGTCGACGTCAGCTGTCAACTGTTGACAGCTGCCGTCGCCTGCCGTCGTCTGCTATTGACTGCCATGGACTGCCGCCGACGAGTGCCGTTCGTCTGTAAGAAGCCTTAGTAGTAACATGAAACTGCAAGAATACGGTGAAATACCTGACGATTGAGGTATAGCTTTTCTTAGCTTTCCTTTCTATCGTAAACTCTCTTAGGCTTCATTTATATTATGCGTCCGCGCGAACGAGCGGTTTTGCCGCTAACTGCGAGATCACAAGTGATTATTGTATGTAACGGTTTAAATAGGGGTGCGGTCACGACTCTATCTACACACAATAATTGCTTGTGTTATAGTGGTGTAGCAGCCAAATGCATATGAATCGAGCAAGATTAGGCTCAATCAAATATGATTTGATACATCAAACATCAACGTACAAAAGTCGGTCATGTATTTAATAACTAAAAGTTAAAAGGTGTAACCACGTGTCGTATTTTAGACTACTTTATTATTCCAGTTATAATTATCATTTTAATTTAACTCAATAAACTTATAAAGTAAATCCTTGTTTTTTTCTTCTTTTATATTAATATATTTTAACTGATTAAGATAGGGGAACTTATATTTATGGTAGCCATTAAAGTTTATAAAATCGATGCATATATAATTATTAAGTAACTGCACGAACCTTATATTATTTACTATATAATTTTTGCCCTCTACAAAGTGACATCTCTGAAATTTTGTTACAACCAGAATGCTCGCTACTTTGGTTGAACTTTATTTTATAGGAACCTTCAAGATTTGTTTGTAGACTCAGTCCTATTTCTCTCGACTGAAAAAGCTTACTGGTTTTACACGTTTTGAATAGATGGTGCTTGTGTTGTAAACTTATTTACTATGATAGTTGGCACGAATTTCTATTAAATTGAGCCGTTAGTGCAAATATGAAATTGCTGCCTGAATTTTTATCCGACTTCCAAAAAGGAGGAGGTTATACGTTTGGGTGTGGATATAATATATATATTTTTTATGTATGTTCAACGATTACTCCGCCGTTTATGGACCGATCTTCGAAATTTTTCTTTTGTTGTATACGGTTTTGTTCCGAGTTCGTACCATGTTCACAAAAGTGGTGGTCTGATGATGGGAATCATGAGGAATCGAAGGGACTCCTTGAAATTCAAACGGGTACATATATGTTTATTTTGGTTTTATATGATGTATTATGATCATATGCTACCAAAAAGGAGGATTTTTTACCATGGTATACCACGGTTCTGCTGCTATGCAAATTGAATTTATCATCATCATCACCATTACACCATGCATCATCACACTATGATGCATGGTGTGATGATGATGATGTTATATCAGTCTCGATCTTATAGATTTTCGATCATTATTCTGTAGTTTGTCTATTGATTCTAATATTAAATATTATTTTTTTTAAGTAAGTATATTTAATATTATTATTATTCGAATTTGATGTTATGGTTACCAAGGTGGGCTCATGTCAGGTATGTAGGAAACTCCTCGAAAATTGTGACAATTGTAGTGACAATGATCTTGTTAGTAGTTGACCTGAAAACTTTTTATGAACCTAAAGTTGTAGATAAAAACGAATATAATAACTAAAAAGTTCAGACCAATAAGAAAAAAGAGTAAAATAATTATTTTTAAACAAAAAATTAAAACCGACTTCCAAGATAAATAGTAACATTCTTAAATGAACTAAAAAGTATCAAACAACTGTTATTCTGTACTCAGTATTTCCGTTCTTAATCTTCATAATTTTGAACTCGGTGCCAGTCCTGTAAGTTGCAGTTATATTCTGTCATAGAACTGGTACCGACTTCAAAATAATGAAGATTGAGAACAGAAATACTAAGTACATAATAAGAATTATTTGATACTTTTTAGTTCATTTAAGTATAATATTACTGTTGTCTTTACCTTGGAAGTCGGTTTTAATTTTTTGTTTAAAATTAATAATTTTAACAAGTTTAAAAAATAATAATAACTCTACGTGTTTGAGACTGTAATCGCCCATAGGTTTCGCCGCTGGCTCGGATCGGACTCGAAGACCAAGGCTACACCGGTAATCTTGCAGAGCAGGGGCGTAAATAAAACACACGAGTAGTCGAGGAGAACATTGATCCCGAAACGCACCTCGCTTACCTGGCTCAAGGCAATGCCGTATAGTGAGCCGCTCCGATTTGCATGTTTTCCGTCTCACTTTTACTATCGGAAGCGGCTATTTTTTCCTATTTTCCCTATTTTTCCATGAGCCAGGTAATTGAAACGCATTTCGGGGAATTCTTTATTTATCGTTCTACAATATTTAACTTACTCTAAATATCAAAACTTATATTTTACATAATTACGGCTAGACGAACATAAAATTTAATACAATTTACATACATTTTCACACAATTTTCTAAATATTTTCCGAACTACTTATTTTATGCAACTAATTTTTCTTGTATTTATTAGATAACGTACTACTTGAATAAATTAACTACTTTTTACCTCTTAGGGAGCCACAGATTTATCACAATTCACTTTTTAAAGTCTATTTGTAAAAACACTGATTTTGCACTGAGTTTATATCTCACATTTCACTGTTACGAGTTTGTATGCACTCACTATGTGTTTCTCGGGTGCGAGGCCGCTGTCCTCAACACTACGAATAATAAAAACTAAGGAAGAGTAACTCCGTCAAAAAACATGCTCCAAAATACTTGTCAAAAAAGTGTTTTTTTTATGCAATAAGGGGGCAAACGGGCAAACGGGTCACCTGATGGAAAGCAACTTCCGTCGCCCATAGACACTCGCAGCATCAGAGCTGCAGGTGCGTTGCCGGCCTTTAAGGGGTAATAGGGGAGGGTAGGGAAGAAAATAGGGAAGGGCAGGGAAGGGAAAAGGATAGAGGATTGGGCCTCCGGTAAACTCACTCACTCGACAAAACACAGCGCAAGCGCTGTTTCACGCCGGTTTTCTGTGAGGACGTGGTATTTCTCCGGTCGAGCCGGCCCATTCGTGCCGAAGCATGGCTCTCCCACGTACCTTAGGTTCACTTTTCATACATTTGCAATATTTAGGTGACCTTGAGCGGTATAAAGGCTGACGTTACATGACAGTTCGAATGGAACCAAATTTAAAACTGTATTAGTATGGGAGTTACGTTTCCTTAGGTTTTATTATTCGTAGTAATAACTATTTTAACTCCTTAAGAGTAGAATTGACCAAAATCCTTTCTTGGCGGATGCCTACGTCATAACATTTACGTGCATGCCAAATTTCAGCCCGATCCCTGACTACATGACCTGACCTACCTGACCTTTTTGACTACATATCTGTGAATAAATGATCTCGATTGTTGATTCATGATCCGTCCAGCGTCAATCCTCTATGTCAGTCAGTCAGTCAGTCACCTTTGAGTTATATATATTTACATAATAATTATTATCCCATCAAAAACATTTCATGTAAAAGTTACCTCGACGACCACAAAAGGTTTGCCCTATGAAAAAGACATCAGATCTAATGTAGAGCCAAGCTTCTGAATCGACGCGGCCTAACTCTATCGATCCTTACTACAACAAATTCTACATGTCCGTAAGTATGTATGGCTTCGCTGTTTCGAATATTTAGTTTCTGAACTCTGATCTGATCTTACCGATATTATGTAGAATTTATTGGAGTAATGGGTCGATAAAGTTAGGCCGCGTCGATTCAGAAGCTTGGCTCTACATTCGATCTGATGTCTTTTTCACAGGGCAAACCTTTTGTGGTCGTCGAGGTAACTTTTACATGAAATGTTTTTGATGGGATTTCAGTCCTTTTTGTAAGTTGCTACTTGCAAGGCAGTCTTTTTAGTCTTTTTAGTGTTTTTATTTTTTATTGAGACGTCTTTAGTTAATGTCCATCCCGTGGAAACTTTCATGTCCCTATTCATAAAATTGGTGAACTTACCCCCCTACTAAACTTATTTTACGGCGTATAAGTTATAACCAAATTTCGGCGTATTTAAGATATTTATAAAAATATATAAAATATTAGACCTATTCAATTGAGACTTTGTATGTTTAATAAGTCTATTATTAACATCATATCCTGACAATATAAACTATCTCGCACATCGGAGACCAACTCTATAAGGGTCAACTTCCACCCCCCAATTTTAGGGGATGGGGGATGAAACTTACAAGTTTATGAATTTTTTTATGGCTTGTATACTAAACTTAGATTACATACCAAATTTCAGCTTTCTAGCACTTCAGGAAGTGGCCAAACATTTTGATGACCATCAGTGTGTCAGTGACGAAATCGGCGTTTTTAGATATCAATAAAATCCAAAATATCAGAGCTATTCTATTGAGACTACATATGCTTAATAAGTCTATTGGTGACATCATATCCTGAAAATATTAACTATCTGCTACAACGGAAACCAATTCTATGAAGGTTAAAAAAACGGCGAAACACTTCGAGAAAAGGTAGGTAGTGCGCTTGCGCTTCGCTTGGCCCGTCTCGGCGGGTGCGCTACCGTGCACCCAGATAAGCTGCAGAGACATGTTTGTTACTTTTTTGTAATACACGTCGATTTTTAAAATACATTTTCCTTGGCCAGAGTGTCGTACATTTTCCTCAGAGCTTTGTAAAAATGCAAATTATTTTTATTTATTTTAAATTTTTTATTTTTTTAAGTTTACAGTTCTGACAAGATATTGTCTTTAACCCGTGAGCGAGTTGTGTAATGTGTAGACAATACACAGGTTCTCTTATTTTAAAACATTACTGAGCTACAAGTGGAAGACAAACATTAAATCTATGTACATACTAATGTATTTAACAAAATTGTAATTTACAGAAATGACAAGACATAACAAGTAAGGGCCAGCTTACACGCATTACGTTGATAAGTAGTTGGCTAAATTTTAACTTAATTTTAAGTTGTTAATTATCATATCTATTATCTTAATTGCAGTTCATAGTTAATAAGGAGAAGATGCTTCTGTTGATGTTTAGAATGGTAATTGATTGAAAAAAAACCGGCCAAGTGCGAGTTGGACTCGCCCATGAAGGGTTCCGCAGCAGCAATAAGAATTGTTTCTATGAAATTATAAGGTTTTTGATTTATTTTAATATTTTATTTTTGATATAATAAAAGTTAAATTAAGGTTTATCATTTATGACCTATAAAAAAAACTACTGGCTAGATCTCGTTCGAACCAATTTTAGTTGGTAGTTTTTATAATAATGTACATCATATATTTTTTTTAGAATTATCATGCCCCTACTTTAGAAGTTAGAGGGGGGGGGGGGGGGGCACACATTTTACCACTTTGGAAGAGTCTCTCTCGCAAACTATTCAGGTTAGAAAAAAAATATTTTAGAAGCCTCAATATGATATCATCAATATGAAGACATATCCATAAATACCCCACACGCATAGGACAGATGAAAAAAAAAAAATTTTGTTTCAGTTGTATCTATGGGGACCCCTAAAATTTTTAATAATTTTTCCATTTTTGTATCAAAATCTTAATGCGGTTCACAGACTACATCTACTTACCAAGTTTCAATAGTATAGCTCTTATAGTTTCGGAGAAAAGTGGCTGTGACATACGGACGGACAGACAGACAGACAGACAGACGGACGGACGGACGGACGGACGGACGGACGGACGGACGGACGGACGGACGGACGGACGGACGGACGGACAGACAGACGGACAGACAGACGGACGGATGCCATGGGAGCCAATTCTGTGATTTGCTATTTTTAGTTAACATAAAATATTAACATCTAAGTATTATGTTTATCAATCATTATTCTCAATACACAACACTACAAACGATAAAGGGATCAAAAGCAAGCTGAAAGTAACAGGTATGGTTGCGGCGAAACTCATAAACAACAAAAAGAACAGGTCGGCTCCATGCAGGGAAATCCAATTTGACCGCCACCCGTTATTAGTTTACTAACTTGCACTTCGTATTGTTGGGTTTGCAAATTGGACGAGTTTTATTGTTATTGTTTGGTAGTTTTTAGGCATTTGTTTGTTTGATGTAATTGATGAATTACTAATTGGTTTTGTTTAATCAGTAGGCAGTATAAAATAAAATTCAGTTTGTTTTTATGAAATTTGGTATGGAGATAATTTGAGTCTCGGGAAAGGAATAGGGATACTTTTCATCCAGGAAAATGTACGGTTACTACACAATAAACTTTTATGATTTACGCTCAAACTATTTAATATATTTTGATGAAATTTGGCATGGAGATACTAATTTTAATCTATTGTTTTCTTAATTATACCAATTCGAATTAAATAATCATTGTTAAGACAGGACAACGTCTGTCGGGTAAGTTAGTACATTATACATTGTATGCGCCACTATTTATTCTTTAAGACGTACACTGCAAAAAATTATGCCGTGAACTTGTGAACTTAACCTTCCCTGAATTAATCACAATTATTTAACGTTAGTCTAACAATCTCAAGATTATCTTGGCGACAGCCTTTTCTTATAGCATAGGAGGCAAATGTTGTAAAACGGATCAAATAACTAAGAAATAATTTTCACAATACGAAATCTTCCATAGTTACTTAAGCTAGTTTTTTTTATTAATTTTTTTTATTTAATTTTATTAAACAAATTTTTGGCCAAAATTCAATGAATGTGAGACACAATTACAATGCAAAATTATATCCAAATACTTCTATATTAATAGGGTGTTGAAGTAATTATTGACGTTGAAACAATATTATTTCACGACCAAATAACAAAAATAATATTACTATAATAACGTAGGCAGAGCGGAATAATTCCGCTCTGCCTACGTTATTATAATAATTAAATTATTAACATTTCCCAGAGATAAGATTTTCTCTCCAAAACTTACTCTGTTTGAAAGTTTTTGCCATTTGAAATCTGTCTTAATATAAAATAGAGTTTCAAATAGCAGCTCCTGGACTATAAGCAGGGATGCTACCAGTAATCACTGTCTAGTTAATTATGCTGCAATCACTTTGCACGAGACAATAGTTATTAACGTTCGGAATTAAACACGTCACTTTGTAATTCACTGAGTAAAATGACAAACACTTCGTTGAATATTTAAGAACTTGATAGGGGAACCTTTATTAATTATTATTTTATTATTTATAGTAATTATAAACTATAATTATAATATTGTGGCGGTACCCACAATTCGCCTAACATTCCTGCATCGCGCTATTGAAGTTTTCTGAGCGCGTCGGTATATAATATACGACAGCTGAAATGTATCATGCATAGAGAAATATAATACACGGGGATAGAGAGCTCCCTCGCAGAATTTTGTCAAAAGTCTGATGTAAACTGATGGCTACATTGCGCCATCTGATATCATCTGCTGTAAACTTTTGGCATGTGTAGGTTGTAGGCAAGTAAAATAGTAAGAAGCTGAAACTGCATATGTATATCGGATCGTCGAGCGGTATAAGAAACTAATTCAATGGCCATGAAATAACATTGCGTTCTTCCTCCAAGATTGTGGGAGTATAATAGTTATCTACACTGAACGTGATTAACCAGATATCGTCAGATATGGAGCCGATTGGTTTGGGAGCATACACCGTTCCTCCCGACATTCATAATCATTCTAGATATTTTGCAGGTGATGGTTGTCACCTCTCAAAAGTCCATCGTCAGTTAGACAGCGTCACTCAAAACCCCATCCGGACGTACTGGCCGCTCCAACAGATAACATACATTATAAAATTTATCTCAAAATAAGTTGCCAATAGACAAGTTAATCGCGCACGCCGATATATATATACCTATGCAGTTTCAGCTTCTTACTATTTTACTTGTATTCAAGTTGATAAAGTTTACAAATCGTAGACTTGAATACATGTAAAATAGTAAGAAGCTGAAACTTATTAACTCTTTTAATAACTTTATCAACTTGAACACAATAATTGTTAATTAATAGTAAGGAAGTATGAAGTCAGAAAGTTTTTTAATGAAACATATTCTATACTTATTATAAAACAAAGTCGCTTTTTATTCCCTCATGTCCCTTTTTTCCCTTTAATCTTTAAAACTACGCAACAGATTAAGATGATTCTTTCAATGTTAGATAGCCCATTTATCGAGGATGGTTATAGGCTATATTTTATCACGCTAAGACTAATAGGAGCGAAGAAACAGAGGAAAATGTGAAAAAAACGGGGAAAACTATTTGAAAGGGCTAACTTGAACGCGCTAATCTCAGGAACTACTGCTCCGATTTGAAAAATTCTTTCAGTGTTAGATAGCCCATTTATTGAGGAAGGCTGTAGGCTATATTTTATCACGCTAAGACTGATGGGAGAATGTGGAAAAAACGGGGGAAATTATTTGAAAGTGCTTATCTCGCGAACTACCGGAGAATTTTTTATGTTATTTGGCACAGATAAGAAGTAGACCACGTGAAGGATCATAGGCTATCGATTTTGATCATTTTTTCAGTGGCTATATATTTTATACCCGTGCGACGCCGGGGCGGGTCGCTAATACCTACATAAATTAAAACAAATTTCAGTTTACAGTTTATTTATTCATAAGTAATTAAAAGGTACATAATATGCTTACTTACTTATTAGATGAACACAGAAAGAATGTTGACAATCATTATTGTATGGAATTATAGAAAACACCGAAATCCTAATGATTTAGAATATTGTATCTTCGAAAAATTCGTACACTGCACTCAACTCAACGTGGATCTGCGGATTAATTTCACAAATACCATTGCAAAATCCGTTTTTAGAAACAAAACTAGAACTAATAAGCAAAAACGTAAAGGACATTTGCCATATTTGTCAAATATTTCTGACAATATTATGACAAAATAATGACTTAAATATTCATAATAAATACTCTTTGGACATGACCAAAGAGGATGTATAATACAAACCCTTTATTACCGCATATCATAGTACACGGCGTATTTTAAACGCGCAGAAGACGTGCAGATTACGCGTGTATACGCGATTCGAACGAGATTCGATCGCAACTTTATAACTTAAGCACACGGGGCGATCGTGAAACGCGCCTCTGCTGCGCGTATACGTGCAGCTACAGCGATACAGATGCGTTGTAGTCGCTCGTCTCTTTAGGTTTGGTCAGAGACTCTTCTTGTTCAATTGTACAATGGTTGGGACTTGGGTTGAGACAATGTGTTTTAATGCGGTATGCGGTATAAAAAAGATATGGCTTAAAGGTCTTGTTACTAGGCCATAAAATCTTATTTAAAAAAAAGAGTATACATGTCTAGTCTACGAGAATACTTAATCTGTGGTCTACGATGTTACGATACCATCTGTGATACCACAAAGCAACTAGTTGGTCAACTAATTTCGGCATAAGATCATAGGTGGCGATTAAAAACCACAGATTAAAACTAAATTCACAGATTATGCTACCTAAATTTGACATTGTATGGAAATGTCCTACCCCTGGTATCATGTGGGCTTCGGCCTGACCGGGCATACCAACTCGCTCGGTCGGAAGATCTTACTTTGGCCTTCACGCATATTTCCCACATAGGTGACCCTCGATATCATCATCATCACTCCCCGCTCCTCCGCACCGCGCCAACCAGCATCGCCTCATTGGGTACCTCGTCCACTAGCTGCAATGTACCGCGGCCTAGGCGACTCCGCATCGGCATCATCGCGCTTTCTCACTACACCGAAAGGTCAGCAAGCAGAGCACATCTCTCCTGGTCAGCACGTAGCATCGGGCCCGCACGGCAGCTATCCGACTCACTGGATCCCGTGCAGCAGCTTCACAGTTCCGACTCACTGCGACTCACTGAAACAGTTCCGACTCACTGGAACTCGCTGGCACTGGCAACTCAAGCGACAAGACTTCAAGATTCGACCTCCGGTCTTCGGGGGGGAGTGATGTGGCGGTACCCACAATTCGCCTAACATTCCTGCATTGCGCTATTGAAGTTTTCTGAGCGCTTCGGTATATATACGACAGCTGAAAGGTATCACGTGGGCTTCGGCCTGACCGAGCATACCACCTCGCTTGGTCGGAAGATCTTCCTTTTGCCGCCACGCATATATCCCACAATATTTTGTATGTTTGACTTTCAGGCATTTATTATATTATGAATATGTTTGTTAGTTTTAAGGTATATTTCTAATATAATATAATAATATGGTCCGTTGGCCGAAATAAATAAATAAAATATCAGCTAATTCTAACGTTGATTTGCTATACACGTAGTAAGTATACTGATCGGAGTTATCATTTTTGACTTTGTGATGACTTCTTTTAGAACTTAAAAAAAACCAAAAGCGAGATTCAGGATTGTGCGCTATTTGATCCGTAACAACGTTTTTAACGACTTCCAAAAAGGAGGAGGTTATTCAAATAATAAAACTATGAGAAAAAGCTGTTAGTCGAATTTCGAAAATCTAAGATCAACAAGATAATTACACAACATTTCAACATAATCGGTGCAGCTGTTTTGGAAAAGTTTGGCCACAATCATCACGACACGAGAATTTTATTTATAAGACTTGCCGAAACATTTACAACAAAATATTTTTGCACATAAAAAATGACATTTCGGAACTAAAAGCCATTTCGCTAGCCATGTAACAATAAACCCAAATATTTCACAAAAACCGAGGCTGTTAGTTTAGTTTGTCGTGAAAAAGCTCTGGCGGCCAAAGCTCGTTAGTACCAGGTGTATGTGAGGCTGATTGATACACCGGAAACTATTACACATAATACCCAGGCCTTGCCCTTTAAACAAAAAAGTAACCAACGTTCACTTATATAAGCTGTTGTGAGACTCTTCACTCAGTCTCACTCTCTTTGTTAGTACTACTCTCTCTACTCGAGAAGAGAACCACAATTTTCATTAAAATCATGTCTGTCTGCGCTAGTCTTGAATAAAGAGAAAAAATAATATTCCTCTTTCAATAAGTGCTCAAATATATTTTAGGGTTTACTCTTGAAGAACCCAACTCGGGTTCTTGGCAATGTTTTCAGAAAGATATGACCAATTAATGAGTGGTAAATTTGGCTTTAGTATCTTTTGATTATTCTTATAATTGATCAGTTTTCCACACTTATTATCAATGTGGATAACAAAAAAAAAAGTTTGTGTCTTTTGGGATCAATTATTCCCGACATGAGTGACAAATTGTCAAATATTTCACAGCAAATTTCATATTTACTGTCGGAATAATTTATCACTAAAATCCCACGGGGGTTCTTTGCGGAAAAGGGAACGAAAATGACGTGAAACCCAATTATTGCTGTATGGAAAAATAAAAACTTCAAAATATTTACTTCCATTTCGATGCTGTTAAACATGTAAGTATGTGTATGATCCCAGAAAAAAAAGACTTATTGAATGCAGTTATGTTCTTTAGATCATTAAAAACAAGACTGCATTCATAATTCAACAAAAAAAAAAAAACAAGCTGTTTCCCGAATAAACCCATAAAGTTTTGCATTTTCACGCGATAGAGGCTAGCATAGGGCTCGTCCACATTTGTATCATTTTCGCGATCAGGTCTCCGTCGCGATCATCGCGCCGTATCCAGGGCTTCAAATAACGTTATTTTTTCATAACGTTATTGCTTCAAGGGCATAGATAACGTTATGAAAATTTTACCGATACTAGAAATAACGTTATAATTGTATTTAATAACGGTAAATGTTATAACGTTATATAGGATTTATAACAGTAAATATATGTTCTTTGATAACGTTATAGTCTGTCAAGAAAGTCATGACAGGCTGGAAAATTTTCTAAACGTAATCACGCTTTTAAGGTGTATTTTTTTCTTTGTATTTTCACAGAGAACGCTTATTACATTTTAAATATGAGTGAGATTTGGTGCACCGTGCACGATCGCATACCTGATACCAGAAAATAACGTTATATTTACCGTTATTATTATAACGTTATTTTTTTGTTATGCCATAACGAAAAAATAACGTTATAATAATAACGGTACATATAACGTTATTTTACTAGATATCGTTAAAAAAATAACGTTATCTGGCTACCATTATGAAAATAACGGTACGTAACGATATTTTTTCTGTTAGCCCTGGCCGTATCGAGTATGAGTAAGGCTTCGTCCACATTTGTATCATTTGCGCGATCAGATCTCCGATCAGATCTCCGTCGCGTATCATCGAAGCGTGTCAAAATGATACGCGTATCATGATACGCCCCGATCGCTATTAACCGTGTATCTGATACGTGTCGTTTCAAAATATACGCGCATAATCGGCAGAGTGATCTAAGGGTGCGTCCACATTTGTATCATTTGCGCTATCAGATCTCCGGTCAGATCTCCGTCGCGTATCAAAATGATACGCATATCATGATACGCCCCGATCGCTATTAACCGCGAATCTGATACGTGTCGTATCAAATACGCGCATGATCGACAGAATTATCTAATAGGCATCCACACTATGATACACATACTTGATACGGCGTGATGATCGCGACGGAGATCTGATCGGAGGTCTGATCGCGCAAATGATACAAATGTGGACGCACCGTATCATAGTGTGGACGCCTATTACACCATTCTGCCGATCATGCGCGTATTTGATACGACACGTATCAGATACGCGTTTAACAGCGATTGGGGCATATCATGATACGCGTATCATTTTGATACGCTTCGATGATACGCGATGGAGATCTGATCATCTGATAGCACAAATGATACAAAATATTTGGACGAGCCTTTATGTAATCTAAACTTCATAAAATAGGGTATAGCAATTCAATTTTATAATATTTTTCATTATATTAATACTCAGTTCATATAACACTTGGTTACTTAATTAAAACAACATCTTAATTTGTATGATATTTTACTCACTTTCTAGATAATATTATGTAACTCTACAAAAACCATTAAACTAAGAAAAGTACTTTACTCGTTTTAAAGTTAAAGAAAAGTACTTTAATCATTACCTTTTTCCTAACTAAAGGCTGACATGTTGATGGATTTAGCCTTATCACGAATTGAAAACCATTTAAGACCTCGTTTTCTTTAAAATAAACCACCAATTTCAAAGTATTAAACCTTAAATTGCACTGAACATTTGAAAATTCATATGGTTTAGAATTTTAGTTTTTTGTTTTTATGGGAAAATCTCCCGCCGGAAACGGAATTTTAAAATACCGTTTTAAAAAGACTATATCCGGAGTTAAATAACACTGATATTTTGAACTTTGGAAATACGTTTTGCGATATAGCTTTATATTATTATATTCTGTCTGCGTGTCACAAAAAATAGGGTTTCCTTGTTTTCGGCATTTAAAGTTCTGCTTTTTAATGCCTTCAAATTATGACCAGCATTGAAGTAAATAAATGTATTTATGATTCGAACAGTTTTCGTACTTGTAGTACTTTAAATGCACCGCAATGCGACTTTATTCATGTAACAACCGTCACAAAAGTTTGAGTATTTTGGCAAAAAATTTGGCCATGCTTGTGGCATTCTGAGTAGGAACATAATATTATTTATAAACATTTTCCTACTTTTACTAACTTATTCAATGTCATTGCATACGTAAATATATCAAATACGTGAAACTCCTGAAAGAAGGGTTGCAGTGTCAACAAAATAGTTTTGAGATTGCCGTTTATATAAAGCCGTCGAACAGAAAACTTCGATATCGCGGTGCAGTATTGTGGCACTATTTTGTACGCCACAAGCTAGTAGCGCTTCGGTACAATATATTATTATGTTAATTTGGTTAGATTTAGGCAATTGTTTTGTTTGGAACGTGTAAACGGGGCATAAGCTTGTACCGCATCATGCATTTTATGTTAGCGTAAAGGACCAAAACTTTGGAAGCTATCATTTTTTGTTAGCACCGTTACTGCAGATATTCTTACAGCATAATTTTACACTTTCAAACTAGGCTCAGTTATTATATTAAGGGCCTGTTCCACCGCTTCCTGATAAGGTGCCCGATAGGCTTATTTAACAGATTCTCCATACTCTATGTGTAAAGTTAAGTGATCGATAGCCTTATCAGGAAGCGGTGAAACAGGCCCTAAAAGCGGTATTATCATTTTTCTAATATACAAAATTAGGGGGCAAACGGGTAAACAAGTCTCCGGAAAGTAACTATACTGTCGCTTATGGACACGTTGCCGGCCTTGTAAAAGGGTCCGGTCATATTGGTCCGGAAATACTGCTGGCGACTGTTCATTTGATAGTTTTAATTAATTACTAATTATGAAAAGTTATTTTACGCCTGTTTTATGTATGACAAGGCCATCCTTCAATCAAACCGCCTTGACCATACATTTGCTGCGTTGCCGACATCGCACCAAAACCCTATTTTACTTATCTTAGTTCAAAATAACAGACATATTAAAAAATCCAAACGGCAAATCTGAGCAGATGAAATTGTCTATCAATTGCCGTGTGTTTCAAATGTAATTTGTTAATACTAGGGAGAATCTGTAAGTACGCTTGAATTTTAATAAATTAATATTACTTTGGAAGCTAATATCATGAGTATAATGAACAAAAATAATCAGCATTTTTCGTATACGTGAAACAACATGAGTATGATATAATAATACCACCAAAACATGAAATGTAAAAGGAGCCAAGCAAAATATTGCATAGCTGTAATACTTCTGTCGTAAAAAGTTTTCAGATCACATTCAAGCCAAGCCTTCAACTTATTTTGTAATTTAAATCAACATTTAGTAAATGTATTAATAGATTTCTTTATTTTATAATTATTATAGTGGTTTGGCAATGAGCATTAGAGAAATAATATAATATATTGGTACCATCGGCCACATGCATCGTTACATACTAAAACACTTTATGCTTGCCGTCTGTGTAAGTATGAACTCCTTCAAATATGCAGTTTTGTATTAAATTTGTTTCTCTTGTGCTCATTGCCAAGCCACTATAATAATTATAAAATAAAGAAATCTATTGATACATTTACTAAATTTTGATTTAAATTACAAAATAAGTTGAAAGCTTGGCTTGAATGTGATCTGATTTTTTTTACGACAGAAGTATTACAGCTATGCAATATTTTGCTTGGCTCCTTTTACATTTCATGTTTTGGTGGGATTTTGTTTCTTTTCTTTTCAGGTCACGTTATAACTTTTCTGTAGGTACTTAGTTTGGTTCTCATTCTCTATCTTCTTTATATTATTTTTTTAGGCTTCGTTAGTTCTGAGTCGATTATTAATATTCATATATTTTGATATTATAAGTTTAAACACTTACGGATTTTGTCGCGGAGCACTTTTATTAATCCCGACGTTTCGGCTGCTTTACAGCGGCCGTGGTCACGGGTGGTCTTCGGGTAGTTGAAGAACTTCAAGAAATTGGACACCTGTCACCTCAGTCCTCAGTAAATAAAAAAGGATAGTAAAATGCAGTCGGAGGCATAATATTTTATGATTTATGAATTAATGTTAAACTTGGTGCGACATGCCTCCGACTGCATTTTATTATCCACTTTCTTCTTCTACGTTTTTCTATCTAACCTTCTATTTATCCTGGGATGAAACTTGTAAGCAAGAGTCGTATCAATTAAAACATGGATTCGATCGATGCCTCCGGCAGAATATGGTCTTGTTTCGTTCTTTTTAGTTAACATTTTTTGCAGTCAGGTTTATTGATTTTTAATTAATTTATTTTTTTATTTAATCAATACAATTTCATTATAACAAATATGCAGTCGAAACTCATACTGTTCTTGCAAAGTTACAAACATAAAAATGTTTTCTTTTATTTAATAAACTACTATATATTATTATTATGTATATTATTTTTCAGTTTTTCGGTATCCCTGCCCAAAGGATGAAAACGGGACCCTATTATCAATAAATAATAAGTCTTCGCCGTCTGTCCGTCGTCCATCCTTATGTCACCAGGCTGGATCTCGAGAACCGCCATAGCTAGGTAGTTGCAATTTTCACAAATTATGTATTTCTGGTATCGTTATAAAAGTTAATAGTCCAATTCAAATAAAATAAATTATTAATAGGGGGCCTCATACAACAAACACGATTTTTTCCCCTATTTTGCTCAATATCCATAATGGTAACAGTAAGGTTTTTGAAAATTTCAGAAAATACTCAGCTGTATATTAACTTTGATAATAAATAATAAAAATTAAATATACTTATTATTTAAGGGAGGCTCCCATACAAATTTACGGTACGGAACCCTATGTACGCCAGTCCGACTCGCACTTGGCTGGTTTCATAATTTTTCCTTTCATTGTAAATAAAGATCTATCCGGGTATAAAATTTCAAGGTTCTAAGTCTGCTAGAAGTATCTTGAATTTTGATGATCTATATCTCAGTGAGTGACAAAATGTAGTAACTTTGACCATCCGTAACTGTTATACTATTTATCGAAATTTCATATAATTTAGAGAGTAAGCTAGTTTTAATACTTGCTCCTAGTGACCGAAATTCTGAATCCCTGGCTTTGTTAACATCGAAGATAAAGGGGGTGTGAAATAGCTGCGAACCGCTTCGAGAAAAGTATGGTACGGCCGTGCCTTTGCTAAAAAGCTTGGCTGGGGCACTACCGTGCCCCCAGATATAATATAGTTCATGATATTAATATTATTCCTTGACTAAAATTAAGATTGTTTATGTTAGAAAAAACACAAATTGACATATTGTATAACATTTTTATAATTATTTAAAAAGAAAAGAGATACTAAGAAAATTTAAAAAGATAAAATATGGATAAATTATAAGTAGTATATTAAGTAGATAAATTATAAGATTGAATGACTATATAAAATTTGCACGCCACCCAAAGGCAAAATAAGGGTTGATTCAGACCGCAACGCGATGTGTAGATGCATTTCTAAATTTGTACTGAATTGACAGATTGGCAAATGTCATGTCGCCTCGCGCAATTGAAATCTGTCAAACTCATACAAAGAACAACGAACCTTATTGGCATACCTGTCGTATTTTCGTGTACACCTATGAAACATAGGCCGATCGAAAGAGAAGATGTTTATAAACAATAAATATTCTTTTTGAAAATATCTTAAATAATATACTTTCTGAGTTAGTTCAGTTTGAAAATGTAAAATAAATAACAGTTTGGATAAAGAACCTGAAATATTTTAAAAAGTATAACATTTACGACATTTTGTCAAAGAATATATTTTGTTGCTTGTAGTTCTATTTTCTCAGTCGATTGACGTATATTTCATAGGTGTACGCGAAAATATACCATTTTAAGGCGCTTTATTGAAAAAACTGTCCTTTTTGACGTAATACTATAGGACCCTCAGAAATGTTACAAATCTGGTAATGAGATATACATGTCTTCATAGCCTTATCTAGGTTTAGAGTTTAGAGTAGAACCAGAAACACGATTAATGTATTTTGCCTCGATACATTTCTCGATCGAAATGACCTCTTAAAAATACGAAATTTGAAGATTATTTTT
Organism: Lysandra bellargus; assembly: GCA_905333045.1. Taxonomy (NCBI): domain Eukaryota; kingdom Metazoa; phylum Arthropoda; class Insecta; order Lepidoptera; family Lycaenidae; genus Lysandra; species Lysandra bellargus. The sequence goes on from HG995319.1 coordinate 26,974,206, forward strand.
AAACGAAAATAGATGTATTGTAGGAAATTAGTTTAATTGATAGACACCTTTGCAACTCAAAATCGTATAGAAGCATTTTGCTCAAATGCTCTTAGTTATTTTTTAAAGTGAACCGATAGCTTCTGGCCGCAGCGTATTCACGACCTTATAGTCATACAAATTAAGTATAAAATTGCCCTTGCGGTAAAATGACTTTCAATATAGCGCCTTAAGTACTTGAAACTAGTTAGGTATGCCACGCTCCATACAAAAAGGTTCGAACTCTTTTATGCCCCACCGCGCCTCGCCTCGCCTCGTCGCGTTGTGGTCTGAATTGACCCTAAGAGAGCTGAAACACATAACACCATAATATTATTGTGCCTTATTTTAGGAAATAAATGATCTAAAAAAATCTTAGTTTATAAAATATATTATCATCCGGGAGGATTTTATAGACGACCACTAGGACTAATTTAAAATTAATAGATGCTGACTCCCTTGTTTGTTCGAAACGTCTTACAAGTCGAGCGGGATTCTGCCAGAAAAAATTAACCTATGTCCTTTTTTGGCGTCACAAAGAAACATTTTTAAAGTTTCTAAGCCCGAAATATGCCTAAACGTCAATTGAGAGACACTTTAACTTTTATGTAACCGAAAACTAGGAAATCAAGAAATGCCTAAATGGTAAAAATTATCCATATTATAGAATAAAAAAATTAATGTTTCGTCATTATTCAAATTAAATATCAAATAAATTTCTAACAAAATATGAATAAAAGTGGAGTAGTTAAATGTTTATGATTACAGGGTCGACTTTTGCATGCAATGCACAATGCAACTGTCGTTTTTACTGGTCGTAGGTCGTAATTATTAAAATTATGTTTATGCGAAATTGCACGCTAAGTCTAATTGCCATAAAACAAATTGTATTTTTTCAGTACACACCTACATTTTATAGCCTTGGATACTATTTTTATAATCTATATCATTATATAAAAGGCTTTGTCCTGAATGACATGAAAATGGAATCACGCTACGGCCGAAACCAGTAATTGTAGATACTTGAAATTTGGAGGGGAGTATTCTTCGTATGACATAAGCGTGCGATAAGAAGGGATTTTTAGAAATTCCTCTCCTAAGGGTGTGAAAAGGGGGGATAAGGTTAGTATGGGACAACTCGATTCCTTAGTCTGATCTGCTCGAAAATTCGCATCATTATTATTTGATGTATTTTATGGAAGATGTAATTCATAGTTTGTTGAAATTTATCCTTAAAATTCGTTAAAAAGCATGAACAGTTTACAGCGCTTTACAGCGTTTAGCAGTTAGTTAGAGACGCCAATCATTGCTTTTTGCCACAAGAGACATAATCTGTAGCAAAAGTTACCGGGGTACGTTATGGCTGTTTTACACGTAGCCTGCAGAGTCACAATAAAATAATATTATCGTAATCAATTAGTTGTTAAATGTAAATATTAACTAGGTATTTATTTGTAACAATTTATTCTTATTATAATATTTTTGTTTTCTTATACTTTTGTAGAATTTAGAAAGATTGTCTTGAATATATTGCTTATATTAAACATTCTGTTTTGTCATCATAATATTGTTAAAAAAATATTTGGCGTTCGAAATTCAAAATTAATTATTCCTGTACGTTCAATTGGTGTTTTTTTTTTTCATTGAGATTTAATTTTATGCACATAAGATTACGTAAAGTGCCAAAAATTTAAAAATATATTATTTTTATATGAAATGAACTAACACTATTACAAATCTATAATAATAATATATACATATTATCATAATATTATCAATAAAAGGCTTTGTCTTTAATGATAATATAATAATCATAATACTTACTTAATAATTTTCAGTATTATTATAATTATTATACATGGTGATATATAAGTGTTTTAGGCGAAATCTAGGGTTAAAACAATTATTATAGTCCGTCAAGAAAGTCATGACAGGCGGGAAAATTTTCTAAACGTAATCACGCTTTTAAGGTGTATTTTTTCTTTGTATTTTCACAGAGAACGCTTATTACATTTTAAATATTGCACATTTTTATCTCTAATTAATAAAGTTCTCATATTTTTATTTTATTAAGAAAAATTCCCACCTGTCGTGATTTTCTTGACAGACTATATAATATATGAAAATGCAATTACAGTCGGGGCATTATAATAGGCCACATTTGACATCTGTCAGATTAATCTCCATAGTGAGGTGAGCTGCGTAAAAACATCGACCAAAACGAATAAATCGCTACGGACTTGAAATAAAATATTTGAATTTTATATCTTTTAAAACAAACTCCTGTCCCATTATTACTTTTTCTTTTACAAATTCAAGGAGCAAAATAAGACAAGTACATGATTTACAAAAAATAATGCATTTATTCGCTTGAATTATAAAAACTGTTAAATGTTGTATTATCATTATTCATTTCACATAAATATGTGTTACTTTTCACAACGTGGTTATTAATTTATGGGGATATTTCGTTACAAGTAATTAATGCATCGATACTATTTATTCGATTCCGATTTTTAGGGTAACTTCCCTAGAGTTTAAAAAGAAAAAAGGTCAGCTAACGTAACATTGTAACGACGTGCAATTATTAAGATCAGAATTTGTTTATTACGCTTAGAATTGTTTATCTATAAAAGCAAATCGTTAAATAATTCGTATCGGTCATATTTACAATAAATATGACGTAATCGTCATTGAAAAAAGTTAGTCCATTGTGCAGTTATAACAAAAAGAAAATATTTATTTTTTATGTACGTCGCTATAAGGTTACCTGGTACAATTTTGATGAACTGTCAAATGTGGCCTATTAAAATGTCCCGACTATACGATAAAACCTAAACCACGGATCGTATCTAGACTGAAAATTTTGGGGAAGTGTTCTCCGTATGACGCAGACGTGCGATATAAGAAGGGATGTTTCGAAAAATCAAATTAATGTTATTATTAAGTTCTAAAATAATACTTGCTGTCCCGGCAAACGTTGTTTTGCCATATAAAGTATTATATTGAGGTGATTAATAAGTATGGCACGATGGCAACGTTCATCGCTAGCCCGTCGCACAAACAATGGTCGCCGACAGTCTCGAGTTGTAATAATTTACTATTATTTATTCAACAAATGCACTTATCAATTTAAAAAGTAGTCAGTAGCCCCGAGGCCAGACATACTATTTCCTTAGTCTATGCAGTAGCCGATTCTCAAACCTACTGAATATTATGCATAATATAATATAAAAACCAGTGAAGCCGTTTCGGAGGAGTACCTACGGTAACTGACATTGTGACACGAGAATTTTATATACAGTGTGTAACAAAGCTAGGTGATAATACTTTAGGGTGTGTACGTGTTCCTTGTAGAGAGTTCACTGTGAAAGTAGCGCTGAAAGACGTTTTTTTTTCACTTTTATACAAAAGTGAAAAAAAAAAACGTACGGCCCCTTCTAAAAAAGGGCCTCTTTAAGGCCCCTTTAAGTGTACGGCCCCTTCTAAAGGCGCTCGGGCCCTTGCCCGTATGGGTTTTACCAGTTTCCCCATACAAAAGTGAAAAAAAAATGGTCTTTCAGCGCTGCTACTTTCACAGTGAACTCTCTACAGTCTACGAGAAACATGTATACATCCTAACGTATTATCACTTAGTTTTGTTACATCCTGTATAAGATTATTATTTTACTAGCTGTCCCGGCAAAAGTTGTTTTGCTATTTAAAGTATTTCTACTTCATCACTTGATACAAAATCTTACCCCTCTTTTATCCTCTAAGAGGGGTGAGGGGGAAAATTTCATACACCCGATGTTAAGTTGGAAACATAGTTAATAATATGAAGTAAGTCCATTAAAGAAAAAAAGTTTGATACAAAATCTCACCCCCTTTTTGGTCCTCTTAGAGGGGTGGGGGGAATTTTTTATAGACCAGATGTTAAGTTAGAAGAAGATAAATATATCTGCGAAAACCGCATTCAAATCGGATCAGTAGTTTTCGTGTGATAGTGGAACAAACATACAGACAGACAGACAGACAAAAACTAACCACATTTTTGGGTTCTATAGCGATGTAGTGACACCTAAAAAATAATAAGCGGTATTTTTTTTTTGAATATTTATAATGTACAGAATTTTCATTTCTACAATTATTATATCTATAGATGAGTAAATTATGTCTTGACTCTTGACTGACCTGACTGGCTGAAAAAAAATAGCATTCTAAATTCGAAATTCAAATTTTATGCATGACAGTGAAACTCATTTTGAAATCTTCAAATTTTATTATTGTGATTTGCGATAGCTGGCGATAGCTTTCTTATTTTAGCTTGTGTTATTTAATTCTGAGTGTAGATATTATTTTAATTCATTTGTCAATATAAAAAATATATTTTTTGTGTAATTATTAGGTATTATTTAAGTACTTAAAGGTTTTGAGTTTTTGTGTGCAATTTATCAGCACGGATTTAAAAAAATACGGATAGAGCATTACACTATAAAGAGGTGAAGCATGCAAGGTACGACAATTTCGTCATAATTTCGTTTATTGTACACGTGACCGACACTCACACACGCAACTAGGTACTACAACCCGCTGTCATTGTACATAGAGTGACGGCGCCAATGACACGCACACATCCTACACGGGCGGCCATTACTGTGCTTCACTCGGGATTAGACAAGGTTACATCCGTATTTTTTTTTAATCCGTGTTTATCAGTTTAAAATTATCTGATAATATATGGATAATATAGATTTTTAGTTTTGTAGGTTAACGGAGTATTTAACGTAAATCCAAAAGTTGGTTAGGTTAGAACTGTGACTGTGCTGCGGCAGCAGCCGGCGACCGTCACAAAACACGCTATGCAAATTGCCGAGAATAAAACTTGATGTAGCCTCAGAATCCCGAAAATTTCAAAGGTGAGTAGCTCCAATACTGGGGGGTTTCTCAGTGTGAATTCGGTACAGGGGGTGTTTACCCTCCCCCCTCCCCCCTCACCGCCGCTCCCCATCAATTTTGGGATAGGCTTCCGAACTTTTACCGTTTTTTTTAGTTATTGTTTGTTTCTCTATCTATAGGTATCTATCTATCAATGTCTATACATTTAATAAAATTGTAGAGGTCAAATTGTTGTACATCTATACTAATAATATTATAATTCTGCAGAGTTTGTTTGTTTGTTTGTTTATTTGTTTGTTTGAACGCGCTAATCTCAGGAACTACAAGTCCGATTTGAAAAATTATTTTACTGTTGGATAGCCCATTTATCGAGGAAGGCTATCAAAAAGCTACAAAGTCGCTTTTTTCCCTCATGTCCCTTTGTTCCCTTTAATCTTTAAAACTACGCAATGGATTTTGATGATTCTTTCAGTGTTAGATAGCCCATTTATCGAGGAAGGCTATATGCTATATTTTATCATGCTGAGACTAATAGGAGCGAAGAAATAGAGGAAAATGTGGAAAAAACGGGGGAAATTATATGAAAGGGCTTATTTGAACGCGCTAATCTCAGGAACTACTGGTCCAATTTGAAAAATTATTTCAGTGTTAGATATCGAGGAAGACTATAGGCTAAATTTTATTACGCTAAGACTAATAGGAGCGAATAAATAGAGGAAAATGTAGAAAAAACGGGGAAATTATATGAAACTAGATGACGCCCGCAACTCCGTTGCGCCAAAATTCGTTTATCGCGCGGGAACCGTAAATTTTTTCGGGATAAAAAGTAACCTATGTCCTTTCCCGGGACTCAAAGTATCTCCATACCAAATTTCAGTAAAATCGGATCAGCGGTTTGAACGTAAAGAGGTAACAGACAGACAGACAGAGACACACTTTCGCATTTACAATATTAGTATGGATTGCTTATTATCTTAAGAACTACTGGAGCAATTTATGTTATGCGGCAAACATGAAGAATAGACCACGTGAAGGGACATAGGCTTTTTTTTTTTGCGGAAAAATGTACGATTGTGTGAAATTCCTAAATTACGCAAGCGAAGCCACGCGGAACATCTTTATATAATAAAATCGTAGGAAAGTCAATTCTGTACATTGAATATTTTTCTACAGTAAATAATACTTGGGATGTGAGGGAATGCTAACGCGGACGAAGTCGCGGACAACAGCTAGTATGTAATAATTTTTAAATATGCGGAGATTTATACGGTCTAAGGTTTAATGTCAACTTTAAATTTCCTCTGCAATAGCTATAATACTTCTTCATATTGTATTGTTTACTTATGTTATAAACTGGTTATAAATAACAGTATTTCTATATTCATTGCATGTTACACCCAGCCAATTATTTTTATAAGTGTGATATTTCTAGAAGCTTCGTGACGTAGGTAAATAAGGTAGCTCTCCGATCTATGCGACAGCCACTCGCGACATGCTTATGTCGCGAAATTTAAGCGTTCGCTAATTGAATTAGCGAACGCTTAAAATTCGCGACAAATGAAAAAAATCGTAGCAAAAGGCGTCACAAGCGCTTTAATATTTTTTATTGTATAGTTACTTAGATGCATGTATTATCCCTCACATTTTTATTTTCTTTATATTCAAACTTATTGAAAGCTAGTTAATTATAAGTATGCTTTTTTCTTCAAGATTCTCTGATCGATCGTGCAACTTTATTGGCAACGCTCTCAAGACGTCTTAGTGCAGATTGTCCTATATGATAGTCTGTGCTAATTGCTATGAATGAGCATAAACAACAGTTAATCTATGGTCACGCGGAGCGGGGTCCGCACAGAGACTATTTCTAGAAAAGACAAGATAAAAGTTGTAAATTGGAACACGGTAGTATTAATTTATAATAAAGAAGATGTTTAAGTTTTAATATACTTTTATTCCATCACATAATATTAAACACAGATAGCGTTTCAGCAAGTAATTGTGGTGTTATTTGGAAGAGTAACGTATATAGCTAACTATTAACTACCAATAGTGAATGTTCACTGATTTCTTAATATTGTGTCATTACAGGTTTTACAGTAACATAATGTATGATCCTCTGGCTCAACAGCGTAGAGTTGAAGTGACTAAGTGTCAAACCACAACGCGACGAGGCGAAGCGAGGCGCGGCGCGATTTGACAGATTTCAATTGCGTGAGACGTATTGCGAATCTGTCAAATATATATTTTAGAAATGCATCTACGCATCGCGTTGCTATCTAAATCAACCCTTAGGTTCGATTCAGACCGTAACGCGACACATAGTCTATGCATTAGTGCTAAATTGACAGATTCCAATTATTACGTGGGACGTCTTGCAAATCTGTCAAATCCATACAAATTTAGAAATGCATCTACGCGTCGTGTTGCGGTCTGAATTGACCCTAAAATGTAAGTCACGCGCAGTTGTGGGACGAAGTCGTCATATTCGGAGAGCTACCCTTACCTGCAAATTCTTGTAAGTTTACGTGACATTATGTCGTGATCAAACCGAACATATTCCAGTACACAAATGTACTCAATTTACTTATATCATGCTTATATCGAACTTTACGTCTAGAAATTTTTAATTGACCTCGTAAATGCTAATTTATTCAACAACAAGTAGGTCAAATTATTGTTAATTAACCGACTTTCGAACACGATGGATATTAAATCATTTTTACAAGCGTAGGTTAAAAGTAAAAAAGCGCTTACGAAAATTGTTGAAGTGATTAACAGTAGGTCACATGCCACAAATGTAGGCATGTGACCTTCTCTTTACTCTACATTTGAGAAAACTTTGATGAAAAGTGTAAAAAATATCAAAATTTATAATTCGACTTCACAAACTACATGTGTAGCCTGTAACGCTACACGGACCATAAAAATAGTATAGAGGTTTTTGTAATATTTTTATTAGCATTAACCTTCATAAGGTCTTTAATTTTACAAACGTTGCCGCGCCTTGGGTTAGATTTGACCCACGTAGTAAAATAATCATAAAAAATTAACAAAAATAAATATAAATTAGTTAAAGGAATTATTTGTCAATTTTTTTATTTATTTCTATAGAAGTACTTAAAATTTTTTTAAAACTATAATTTATTATACCTAGACTTTATACTATAAAGTTGAAAAGTATGTTTGTTTGGACACGGTAATCTCAAGAAGCGCTTGACGGATTTTTATGTAATTTAAGGAAGCTATAGAGTAGACCAGGGGAAACGATAATATACACCTTTTTTTCTTAGAAAATGGACGGTTCCAGTTCCTGCGAAATTACTGACTAACGTAGATGGAGCCGCGCGAAATATCTAGTCTAATATAAAAAGAAAATGGACAATTTTGATAGATATTTTTATAAAATGTGACAAACCAGTAATAGAAAAGAAATGTAAATTAGGTATATCTTATTGAGGCCATATAACTACTGTGTTAGATTTTTTACGTATGAATCTGAAATAAATCTCACACCAAAAGTTTTATTGACAGTTTCAGCACATGGTTGGCAACGACTTCTTTTAGGAAGCTTCTTAGCTGTTGTTAGGAGTAAGTTGATGGAATTTTCGTAGTTTTTCTTTAGCCACAAAAAGTGTGAAAGCATTATAGGTTGATCTATGTACCATGTTACTTGAGGCCACTTGAGGCCAAAGTTTTGTTTTTCTTTAGTAGATTTATCCAGGGCATCTAGGCCATCTTTATATTCGATGTAGTCTAATATAATCACAGGTTTTTTGTAAGATCTATAACTCACTTCTGAGATATGATGCAAAGAAATGAATAAAATTATTCACCGACTTATTTTTTTAGGTGTCGAAACAAGTGTATGGTAAGAGCAAAACATGATGATTATACATGTCGTTTATTTGTTGTTTTAATATTTCTGAAGGTAATCTAGGTTTATTCTAACGTATAGCTGATCCAACTACAGTGATTTGTTTTTTGTTCACGCCAATTTGATTAAAAAAAAATATCCACCGTATGATGGAACTCTCAGGCCGCGAGTCAAATCAAGGACTACATACAAGCCTAGGTATTTGTCAACACCTGATTCTTTACCGGTGTAGGGTAAGGGTAGGGTTGAATATTCCAATCTCCAATCTTAGCTGGTGGCAGAATCACATAAACCACAGTTGTAATATTATTTAGTTGGTTTTGATGGCATGTATTGTTGAAAAGGGAATCGTTTTTTTGAATACGACAAGCTGCTCATCTGTTGTAAAATATTTTATTTTTATTGGTCTTAGTGTTATAAATTATGATTATAAGACTTGTATGGGTAGAACAAAAGAACGTCTCATTCAAAAGTTATACAATACCTAAGCAATTAGGACAATAACAGATGCGCTGTGCGTTTGTTATGAGTTACGGTCAATTCTGACCCAAAGACCGTTAGAGTAAAAAAAGCTATACGCCAAATATTTAAACCATTTTTTTAAACTTATTTCACTAATAAGTAAATTGAAACGAATAATTAAAAGTCATAAAATATTATACTTCTTTAGCGCTTATTTTTTGAGAAAAATTCATTTCTATCTCAAAATGGGTCAAAATTGACCCGAAGACCGTATGAAGGTTAATAAAAATCTGACAGCCTACCCATTTTTAAAACAAAATATTATAATAATACTACATTATTTTTGTATTTATACACATAGAATTCATGGAATTCATATGCTTGAGACTCTAAACGTACTTGACTTTTACAGTACTATCAATTCTGAATGTTAAAAAATTTTTAACAAAGAATATTAAAATATGTTTATTTTCCTTACCGGGGGAGCATTCGCTTGCAATGTAACGTTACAGAGTCAAGCATTACATCAATGAGGGAGGAGAACCGAGCATTACTATTCGCACCTTGTAATGATACAAATTACAATGTGGAATATTTTGATATAACTTGTAACATCAATGCTAAGTGACAGTGAAGTCAGCTTGCTATAGAATGCTCAAAATCAAATCTATAATGTTACATTGCACGCGAATGCTCGTTAGTCACGGAGGTGACGAATGCTCAAGATCGAATCTAAAATGTTACATTACACGTGAATGCTCGCGGAGTGGGAGCATCTTTATATGCTATAGTTTTCACGTGACGAAAGTAGTATTTTTTTTTAAATGCCCAGGTAACTTTTTATATCTAAACCCCTTTTATATTCGGTCAAATGTAAGTACCATTTAATGATATTTCAATGTTTAATATTTTAGGATTTACATTTTATAATTCAAATACAATATGTACGTAAATAATGACCTCTATAAATAAATCCTGCATACAGATAGAGCGCAAAGCACCCACTGAAAGCGACAGCAGGAAACTTATCAAAACAGCGGTTTTTAATACAAAAGACCTTTCAAATCCACCCGATTTCTACCCGATAATACAAATTGGTACCCGTTAATATTATATTATTACGTATTATATCGTGATTTTTCATTCATAAATAAAGACATGGGTGGAAGAAGTGGGTAACTAACATTATTCCGTCGATCACCAATTGCTGGAAATATTTTGTTATCGCGGCTCATATGGGCCTTACGGGGCTTGATGGGTTATACAAAAAAGGGTAATTTTTTGCCCCTTATAATTTTAATAAGCCTTGTATCATACCTATGTCACTATCTAGCTTATAATATATTAAGTTATATATATAATTCGCTTATTTATTTTAAATCACTTTCTCGGTCCTACAGCCTCTATAATATGCAAAAAAAGACAATTTTCAAATTATATGTTACCCATTTCACCCACTCATATTTTCAAATCTGGGTGAAACGTCTAAAACCGTTGAGGATTTATCATGAATTTGACGTGAAATCGATATGGATGCAAAGCGCCGACTGAGCGAGTTGCTGCGCAATGGGCAGGTGCCCCCTGACCCCGCTCTACATAGTTACAGTTTGGGAATCACAAGTTTGCGAGAATCGTACTAAGCACTTTTGGAACGAAGTTCCTTATCACGCGTTGCGAGAGGGGGCTAGTGAAAAGTTGTACATAAGAAATAACTTCGTTCCATCCGGATGTCCGTTACACCTCTTAAGTTTTTTATAATACTACTAGATGAAGTCCGCAACTCCGTTGCGCTAAAAATCGTTTATCTCGTGGGAACCGTACATTTTTCCGGGATAAAAAGTATAACAAAACAGACAGACAGACAGACAGACGGACAAACAGACTTTCGCATTTATAATATTAGTATTTACTTACAGCAATTGACCCTATTTATGCAAAATGAGTCCAATCCACACCATTGCCAAAATTGAGTTAATAATGCAGAAGTATTCCAAAATGGCCCTTTTATCGACCCTATGAAGATCGTAGTAATCTAACAATTTTTTCAGAACAAAACATTTTTACAACAAAGTTATCAACTAACAAATTAATGAGTATTGTTTTTTTTTATATAGATCCAAACTATTGGTCTCTCGATTTTTTTTTTAAATTAGGCAAGTAGAATCATGCGACTTGTTTGCATATTAAAAAAAGTCTTAGTTCTTAATATTTTACAAAGACTCACGGGTCATTGTGACACAGGCCCGACACAAAATAGACATATCCCATTTTTTGATAGGGTAAAACGACTAGTGATTAGATAGTACCAGTTATTGGACAAAACACAAAAACGCAATATTATTTATAAAGTTTGCTTTAAAAACTGCATTTTTAAAGTAATAAAACGAAATTTTAAAGATAAACAGGTAGCTATTAAAGCAACCTTAATAAATATTATAGTGTTTTTGTGCTGTGTCCAATGACTAGTACTGACTACTGTCCAATCACTAGTCATGTTCACCCTATGTAATATTTATATTCAAAATCAGTGGCTAAGACGTTATTTTATTGCTTTCTTTTTTTCTCTTTAGGCCCAGTAAGAAAAGTGCTAATACGAAGAATAAAAATCGTTATTTGCATGTTTTTTGCAATTATATTCAATATCAGTGGCTAACACTTAGAAATTATTATTTTCATACCGTGCCTAAAGAAAAACACAAAACCAAAAAAAAATATTTTGTTTACTTAGGTACATTTAAAAATAAATCGGTCAAGTGTGAGTTGAACTCGCGCACGAAGGGTTCCGTACCATTATAGAGCAAAATTAATAAGTAGTAAAAAGTTTTATAGTGCCCAAGTGTGTGCCCGTGTAAAAAGTCGGTCGTGCACCTGATCTCTCACCAGTCATGTCGGTCTTCCGCTTCGTTGGGTTACGAGAGTAAAGAATAGTGCTCTTGTGTATTGCGCACACACTTGGGCACTATAAAATTACTCCTGCGTAACTGGCCTGGTTTCATTGAAACCAGAGTGGTCGTGTGTATTGCGCACACACGACCGTTACGACACGATCGTATAGAGGGGGAAAATCCAGGAAGAACAAGCCGAAGAACCCCATATCGAGGACAAACAGTTGCCGAGTTATAAGCACTCAAAGTTTGACATTGACAGCTCGGCAACTGTCACACGTCGAACAAAAGCGGCCATAACTCCGCTCCCAATAGGCCTAGAGGAACGGGGTTTCTTCTAACATCAAAGGCAACATCTCGGCTACCCCCTCCCTGAATTTGAACTAAATCGGAGACATCAAATTTTGTCTCAATTCTGAGGCCAGAATCGAATAGAGAAGAAAAATCCAGGAAGAACAAGCCGAAGAACCCCATATCCAGGATAAATAGTTGCCGAGTTACAAGCATTCAAACTTTGACATTGACAGCTCGGCAACTGTCAAATGTCTTAAAAAAGTAGCCATAACTCCGCTCCCAATAGACCTAGAGGAACGGGGTTTCTTCCAACTTCAAAGGCAATACCTCGGCTACCCCCTCCCCGAATCTGAACTAAATCGGAGACATCAAAACTTCAAGGACGATTCTCCATTACTATTATTTTTTGTATTATTATTATTATTTTTTACATTAAGATTTTTGCAACGTTGCTTGAAACCATCACTACTAATGCGAAAGTGTTGTCTGTCTGTCTGTCTATCCGTCTGTCTGTCTATCTGTCTGTTTGATATCTCTTCACGCCCAAACCACTGAACCGATTTTGCTGAAATTTGGTATGCAGATTTGAGACTTTGAGTACCGGGAAAGGACAATTCATCCCGGAAAAATGTACGGTTCCTGCACGATAAACGAGTTTTGGTGAAACGGAGTTGCAGGCATCATCTAGTTTTAAACATCCTTGTAAAAACCAGAAAAAAGTAGGAGCCCCACATTATACCAGGTAAGTACTTACTGCCGAAGCATACAACAAGATATATTTAGGATATGCTCACCTAGATACAAAAAAATATTAAGTTTTAAATCTAAATTATATATTTTTTTCATTTCAATCTTTTTTTGGGAATATAAGCAACAATATAAACTAAAAAATAATGAATATATATTTCATTCTATTACTACATAACCGAAAGAAAAAAATGCCGGTTTTCTTCAAAAATTTAAAGTTCATGAGGCCTCAGTTTATTTAAAAGCAAATTTTATAAGTTAAAACGTTGTTTCTATTACTAATTAGATGTTAGACATCCAAATTGGGTGCACAGATCTCATGCACGAAAATCCTGTTGACTTGTGTAATAAATCTAAAGAGATGGCTCGCTTTGGATTATATGTATCCCTCACTAATATAGTTTTCCTAAAAGGAACCCTCCTGTTTTTGTTTAATTTTTGTTGGAAATAGTAGTAATTTTTAACATATTTATGTTTGTACGCATAGAATAAATTACCAAATATACTATTGTAAATTAACTTTACTTAAAATAACAATCACTTTTAAAGAATACACAATTTTAATAAAAACGGCTTTTTCTCAGAACTGTCATCTTGTGAGTTGAGTCCGGTATGCATAAATAGGTCCATTATTGTATGACGGGTAAACCACCCAATCGTTGGCAGTAATTCTATTATAAATTGGGACCTCAGATTTTTGTTTGAAAATATATTTTTTTGTATTCATTTTGGGATGTACAACTTAATATCATTATTATACTTTTTGCACTTATTATTATTACGTCTAGAATATAGTAATATTAGTAATTATATTATACAGTTTTCATAAAATTTGCTACATTTTGCTGTGCCTAGAGTGTTAAAATCATGCAAACCTCCGATTTCCGTAATAGTGGATGAAAATTGAAAAGAAAAAAGGAATGTATAGCTGATAACACAAATAAAAATTTACCTATTGAAAAGTAATTGTGCTTTTGATTATTTGATTCTTCTATTCCACTTCAGTTACACTCATTTTGAAAATTTTGAAGAAAACCTGCATTTCTTTTCGTTCAGTTATGTAGCAAATAATAAAATATATTATTATCTTTTTTATTCATATCGTTGCTTATATTCCAAAGAAGAAAATAAGTGGAAAAAATATATAATTTATATTTAAAAATTAATGTTTTTGTACTAGATGAGCATATCTCCGAATAAGTTTGTTGTGTGCGTCGGCAGTAAACCTGATAAATGGCATTCCTATTTTTTTTTCGGTTTTAAATAGGAAGTTTAAAATTATTTCTCAGGCTTGACAAAGCCTTCTGTATGCGTAAATTTTTTAAGATCTTACTTTATTAATTTTTCCGAAAATGTAGCACATTTTCGGAAAAATTAATAAAGTAAGTATAAGTAATAAAGTAACACTTTTTACGTATATTTCGAAGAAAATTTGTATTTCATTTCTTTTGGTTACTTTTTAACAGAATAATTTTTTTTTTCATTAATGACATTCGTTAAAATATACTTAAAGGAAAAAAAATACAAATTAGGTTAAGAACTGATATTTTCTGTATTCACGTAAGCATTTTCCAAACAAAGGTACAACATAGGTACATTTTTCAAACATACAGCATGCGACTTTAGTATGTACGAGTACGTGAGATATTATGTAGCATCAATTTTTTTCTGGCTTTTAATAGGATGTTTAAATATATTTCAAACGCTAGAAAAAACCCTTTATTTGTCGATGCATTTAACTTTTTAGCTCTTACTTCAATAAATTCTCAACAAAGTATGTAGCGAAAAAGAAAATAGTTTTATTTTACACATTTTTGTTAATTAGACCTGGCAGGACATTAAAAGTGACGAAAGAACAACCAAGTGCGAGTCTCACTTTTGCACGTAGGGCTTTGACTGTAAAATATTAAGCTAAAATTAAAAGATCAATTAATTATAGTCCAAAAGTTAAATTGTAGACCATAAAATATGAAAATATATTTTTGATTTTAGGAATTTACAAAGTTTTAAATAAAAATTCTTAACTCTTTTGATCTGAAAATTCAACCTGAAGCTGATAATCCTCTTAGAAAATTGGTATTACGTCAAAGCGTGTGTGAGGTCTAGCCAATAATTTGATAACTCACGTTGGGCATACGTGAACCAACTCTTATGAAAAAATCATACGATAATAATTTTTGAAGACGTGAGTAAAAGAAGCAGTAGTAGAAGTAACAGTCGAAAATTACCATTTTTTTGCATTTTAAAATCTAAAACTGTGGATTTTATGTATAGCCAGATATTATATTAGGCAGATGATGAAGTTGGTGAGTTACAAGTTTGTTCAATTTGTAAGGGAAAAAATGCGTAATTGTTCTTATATTGTTAAATGTTAGTTATGTGGTTCTTCTACATACGTCTTCAATTTATAGATTCTTGTGCAAGTTTTAAAAGTTCAAGTAAAATAAGGAACCTTTTAACTATTTATCTACCTGACATGAATTAACGATTTCCATCCATTTTAATACTTTAACCAATGATATTATTATATACTTACTTCAAGTTTCAACTGCCTGCATCGTCGTAGAAAATGTCCTAAAATACTAAACTTTACAATAGATGATTAAAATTGTAAAAAAAAGTCTACGTCTAAGAGTAGACAGAATTAATAGTAGTGTGCAAACGACAAAAATCTTCCTTTGATTTTCGCAGATTTTCATAATGTTCTTTTTTATTTTGATTTTAAGATCTTGTGTGACTACATACATGGAAATCATTTGAATTAACTCTTTTATCACAGATAAAATATGTACCTTTTCTCTTATTACCTCAGGGCTTAGTAAAAATATATTTACCTAGTTACTTAAAAAAATACGTAGTTAGGTTTTCCATTACAGTGCTATAATTATACTGTACCTATAGTGTATAATGTATAGCTATTTACGTATGTACTGCAAGGTAGCCAATTAGAATAAACAAAAGGCCAAGACCGGCCCACATATCACAATACACGGTGCACCATTCTGTCTTACGAGACGCGGGCTTCATTTGTCAAGTTGTTGGGGTGAAAGAAAGGCTTTTCATATAGAAGTGGCTCATGACTGCAATAAAATAATGAAGAAAATCTTGAAGAAGAATTCCGCTATGAGTTGAAGTGTAAAGCTCGACGTAGATTTGTACGGAACCTAAAAAATAAATTACACTATGTATATAAATAAAGATAAATTTAACCCGGCGACTGCCAGGTTGGGTCATAATGACCCGTGATGTTTTTAAATGCGAGTATTTAAGAAAATAATAGTGTAACATTGCCACGCTTCTCAGTAGCTGCAGTTAGAGCCCTGCCCCCCTTGTTTCTTATGTCAGCTTAGACGGTGTGCGTCTGGACTGGATGATAAACGTGGTCGAACATACAAAAGGGTAAATATAAGTATTTTAAACAGCTTGGACCCCTTGGAATTACGTCGAGATGTAGCTTCACTCTGCATTCCCTATCGGTTGTATCACGGGGAGTGCTCTGAGAAATTGTTCGGAATCATGCCACCTGCAACATTTCGCCATCGTCCCACGCGAAAAACATACCATCCTCATCACCTTGATGCAGTCTTCCACAGTGCGTTTTTCGCGTAACTTTCTGCCGCGCACTGTAAAACTCTGGAACGAACTGTCACCAGCAGTATTTCCAGACCTATCGACCTGCAAACCTTCAAGAAAAGAGCGTATTCCCTCTTAAAAGGCCGGCAACGCACCTGCAGCTCTTCTAATGTTGCGAGTGTCCATGGGCGACGATAGTTGCTTACCATCAGGTGACCCGTTTGCTCGTTTGCCTCCTTATTTAATAAAAAAAAATATCATACCCAACTATGCATTTCACGATGCCACTTCGTGCCAGTGACGTTGAGTTAATTATTTGAATATTTCGTTTATTTATTTGTAGTGAAAGGTGACAAAACGTATCCATACTAATATTATAAACTAGCGACCCGCCCCGGCGTCGCACGGGCATAAAATATATAGCCACTGAAAAAATGATTAAAACCGACAGCCTGATCCTTCACGTGGTCTACTTCTTAACTGTGCCAAATAATATAAAAATTGCTCCTGTAGTTCGCAAGATAAGCCCTTTCAAATAATTTCCCCCGTTTTTTTCCACGTTCTCTTATTAGTCTTAGCGTGATAATATATAGCCTATAGCCTTCCTCAATAAATGGGCTATCTAACACTGAAAGAAATTTTCAAATCTGACCAGTAGTTCCTGAGATTAGCGCGTTCAAGTTAGCCCTTTCAAATAATTTTCCCCGATTTTTCAACAATTTCCTCTATTTCTTCGCTTCTATTAGTCTTAGCGTGATAATATATAGCCTATAGCCTTCCTCGATAAATGGGCTATCTAACACTGAAAGAATCATCAAAATCCGTTGCGTAGTTTTAAAGATTAAAGGGAACAAAGGGACATGAGGGAAAAAAGTGACTTTGTTTTATAATATGTAAAGATACGAAAGTGTGTCTGTCTGTCTGTCCGTCTGTCTATCTGTCTGTTACCTCTTTACGCTCGAACCACTGAATTCGATTTTAATGAAATTCGACATTGAAATACTTTGAGTCCCGACCGAAAAAATGTACGGTTCCCGTGCGATAAACAAATGTTGCGGGTGCCATCTAGTACTCTATACGTGTATAATATTACGTTACTTTTGCATTTGATGGATGTAGTTCGTCTAATATAAAAGATATGTGCAAAGGATTATGTAGTTTACAAGAGAAACATCAGAAGAGCTCCCTGCCAACATTTCTGGTTTTTTATACGATGCCAGATAATATTTCTCGTTTAAAAGACAGGGATACTACCCATACCTCTCAAGATGCAAAAATTTAATCTACCCTGAACATGGTATTTCTTTCTGTGGCGGTTGCGTAGATAACAGCGCTCATAGTGACTAAACCTAAGATTCTTTATCAGTTTTACGTAAATTTATTTTAAGATCTAACGTTTGTCATTCTGAAAAGTAAAATACAAAATATGGATTAGTCACTTTTTGTTTATTTACTAATCGAGATGTTAATTTTTGCAGTTGTAAATTTCACACTGTCCTTTTAACTAAACTAACTAACTAACAAGGGTTTATGTTAAGAAAGAAGTAATATAAAGTTTACCGAGTCATATTTATTAATATTATAAATAAAATGTGAAAGTCTGTCTACAAATTCAGATTATGTATAATATACTGTTCGTCCTGGAAAATAATAAAAATTATAGTAGCCCAAAAAAGTGTACGGCATAGACGAATTTCGGCACAAAAAAATATTGGACGGTGTAAAATGTCGTTCTTATCGCTCAACATTTTATTCACCTTACTCACTTGTATAAAAATAAATTATATTTATCAGAGCTCGTATGATTGCCAGAATTTTCAACGTGAGATAAAACCTTTTAATGTAGACAGCTTAAAAATAAAGTTTACTCGTAAAAATAAGCTACAAATATTTAAGCTACCATTTTAGCAGTTAAAAAAAATGTTTTGCTGGTTACCAAGTACGGTATATTATTATTAATATAACCTCCTTTTTAAGTTATTTAAAGAACCTTTTTTTTGTGGAGGTCGGTTAAAATTTTTAATAAAATAAGAAAATGTTTTGCTTGCGCATAGCCTGAAAATGTTAGAAACTACGAAGTTGAATGCAAAGAGAATACAAATTACAATTTCTTGCTTCTTTAAAATATCATTGCCTTTTAAAGTTTCTTGCCATCAATTTAAATGTAACTAAGAAAGCTGCAGACCTTCAGTAAAAAGTTTTTAAAATATTTTAAATAAAAAGGTCTACATTGTGATATTTTTGATACAACTAACATAATTTTGTATCACAGTAAAAATATACACTTTTCATACACTTATTCCACTTTTATTAATTTATTTAATTACAATTATTGTTGTACCACACCCGATGATTATTATATCGATACCGGCCGTGTGAAACATAATTGCAATTAAATAAATTAATCAAAGTGGAATAAGTGCATGAAAAGTGTATATTTTTACTGTCAAACATGAATTTCCACCAAGAAGTTACCGTACATTAAAATATATCATATAATATTTTATGTTTTTATGATATAACATTTGCACTTTCCGTGAATCGTGATACTTATAAAATACACTTTGCAACGAAATAAATAAAAACTTAAATTAACCGTAAATTGGCTGTTAACAAGAATGAAAAATATGTTTTATTTACAAATAGAGAAAACCATCTTTCTGTTTTTCACCTCCTTGTTGAATGTTTATCCTATAATGTTGAAAAAAGCTATTGTAAATTAGCTACCGATCCAAAAGAATGTTTAAATGATGAAAATGGATGTATTAAAACTCAAAATTTTTTGAAAATGATAAATGCGGGAATAATGTGTGGAGGCTAAAGGAAGATCTTCCGACCGAGCGAGGTGTTATGCTCGGTCAGGCCGAAAGCCCATTTCAGCTGTCCTATATATACCGACGCACTTAGAAAACTTCGATAGCGCGATGCAGGAATGTTAAGCGCATTGTGGGTACCGCCACGTCACTCCCCCCCGAAGACCGGAGGTCGAATCTTGAGGTCTTGTCGCTTGAGTCGCCAGTGCCAGAGAGTTTCAGTGAGTCGGAACAGTTGCAGTGAGTCCCGATGAGTCGGAACTGTGAAGCTGTTGCACGGGATCCAGTGAGTAGGATAGCCTGCCGTGCTGACCAGGAGATGTGCTCTGCTTGCTGACCGGTCGGTGTAGTGAGAAAGCCCGATGATGCCGATGCGGAGTCGCCCAGGCCGCGGTACATTGCGGCTAGTGGACGATGTACCCGATGAGGTGGTGCTGGCTGGCGCGGTGCGTAGGGGCGGGTAGTGATGATGATGAAGGGAGGCGTGTTCTGTCGAGGGTCACCAATGTGGGAAATATGCGTGGCGGCCAAAGGATGATCTTCCGACCGAGCGAGGTGTTATGCCCGGTCAGGCCGAAGCCCACGTGATACATTTCAGCTGTCGTATATATACCGACGCGTTTAGAAAACTTCGATAGCGCGATGCAGGAATGTTAGGCGAATTGTGGGTACCGCCACAATACAAATGTATTTAAGTCTTCTGTAATATGTCTGTAATGTATTTTGTTGTGGTCGCTAATGACCCTGATGTTAAAGCGACCATAAATAAATAAATAAATAAATAAAAAAACCAGATCACGCTTTTGGATAGAATGCCAATAAAAAATGCAGTGCAAATTATTTTGTAACCTATTAAAATTCTATAAAATTTTTCGTACTTCAAATATTCAATTACAAAGTTAAGTAGTACAAAATACAAAGTTCTTAAAAAGTTAGTCAAATACAGAAACACTTGCAGTTATTTAATAAAAACATTCCATATTTAAAATAACGAAAATGTTCGAGAGCTTGTGAAACTGACAGGAGCTTTTAAAATGTAAACCTTTTAGCAACTTCTATTGAAACCGTTTATTTGACGTGGGAGAGCCATGCTTCGGCACGAATGGACCGGCTCGACCGGAAAAATACCACGTTCTCACAGAAAACCGGCGTGAAACAGCGCTTGCGCTGTGTTTCGCCGAGTGAGTGAGTTTACCTGAGGCCCAATCCCCTACCCTTTTCCCTTCCCTACCCTCCCCTATTACCCCTTAAAAGGCCGGCAACGCACCTGCAGCTCTTCTGATGCTGCGAGTGTCCATGGGCGACGGAAGTTGCTTTCCATCAGGTGACCCGTTTGCTCGCTTGCCCCCTTATTGCATAAAAAAAAATTGAGATATCAAGAGGGACGTTCAGTTTAAATGTACAATTTTTACAGACCCACATTTCGACCTCAACACTTTGAACATAAGGCTCAAATTATGAGAATATGGCAATGACTGTACGAAACTAAAAGTCAGCTGACCAGCTTAATTTTACAAAGAAAGGTAGCACAGGAGAGGATTTATGAAGTGACTTACGACCTTTGTTTTTGCTGACTTGAGGTTCATTTATATTGGTTGTTTATTCATACTATTAGTTACTATCTGATCCCGCAAACATCGTGTCATACGGTGTGTGTGCTTGAGCTGTGCGGTTATTATTTCAGACGTTGTTTATGTCACGTCGATCTCAGAAAATCTTCGGTAGCGTGAAAAATAGATATTAGGAAATTCCTACATATCTATTGTTCATACCCAGAGAATATTTATTTATTTATTTGGGGTAGCAACAGCCATCAATTTTACAATATGCATTATACTAACAGAAAATAGTAAGTACGTTAATGAAAACAATAATTATTTCAACACAGATCCAACCGTTTTAGTGAAGTTTGACAACTATAATCGCGACACGAGTTTATATGCAGGCTGTAAACACACGTGGGTGTGCATGTCTCCCTAAAAAAAGCGTATAAAAAGGTAACTTAGATAAAAGTAGCCTTTCCATCGATGACCAGTTCTCCTGCTTATTTTCTAGCGCATTTCTATAGAATAAAAAGAAAATAAATATAATATTTGTTCTTACATAATAAAATTATCAAAATATGAACTTTCAAAGTCATCCATTGATCTGAAGTGTGATCGTTTTCAAGTATTATACGATTTGCATTAAGAGCATCTTGCGACTGGAGCTTGAACAGATGGTATCAATTATGTAAATATGTTGCCTTGTACTTATTAAAATATGATAATTAAAATGGTATTGTTATAATAATTTATCAGAAAAATACTGGTGGAGAGAACGTCTAATCGTGATGTCTATGCAGTATTTAGTCATACACTTAATCTTATTGATGATTTTTTTTAATATTATAAAGTTCAAGTTTATTTGTTTGAACGTGATAATCTCAGAAACTAATACACCAATTTCGAATATTATTTCACTATGTTTATCTAAAATGTCCTTGATTGCTATAAGCTATGTATGTACCACGAGCGGAGCCGGGGCGGACCACTAGTAATAAATTAATCTCGTATCGTTACGCAAAGGGTCACAGCACACATATCAACTCAGAAAAAAATCGTCAGTCGTCACCGAATCGCCTCGAGTCGTTCAATATTGTTTGTATGAAACTCCCTACTCCAATGCACACTAAGCGGAACCGTAACGTAAATGCCTCACTTCGGAACAGGCTCCGAACGTCCGGGATGCGACGCGTGGTTAACTTGCAGTTTCCGCGCTTACGGCTCATCGTCCCCGCGCTTACGTCTACCCCAAGCTTACGTTTCTTCGTCCACCCTTGCTTCAAACTGATCTGGAGCCAGCTGTCGGCGAGCCGTAAGCGCGGTGTCGCCAAGCCGTAGCCGAGTTGACGTACAGGAGCTGCTGATACGCTTTGGTTACGGGCATACGTTAGGTTGACGCCTGATTGACGGCGAGGCGGTGATTATCCCTTTCCAAGTTGATATGTGTGCTGTGACCATTGTGTCAGTTCTGTACCGACCCCAAGGTATATAATATACGTCATTATCTCGTCATCAACAAAACAAACACGACAATAAACGAAATTCGTCCAGTCGTATTAACTGTGATAATTAAATCACGGATCAATGGATGACAGACATAAAACACCGGTATTTTTATATTATTTGGTGTAATTGAGGAGTAAATTGAATTTTGAGGTTTCAGCAAAACCAAACAGTGTCTGCATTTTAATTTAACCAAAGTAAATATTTTGAATTTATTCAATAATTATTAATTGTACTATGAACAAATAGCTACACTTTATTTTTTTGTGTACATACCTAATTTCATTAATGTACTTTGTATAAAAATAACAAACAAGTATCATTCACTATAGAAAGATAATATTTTTATAACGAAGAAGGATTCAAAAATTAATAAGAAAATTTCTTATTATACTTAATATTGTAGAAAATTTGTATCCTTTGTTAATAATTGATTTAGATCAATATAGATTTTCATATCTTAATGCATTTTCTATACCAATAGTAGCGTAATCCATCTATTGCACTTGATCAAACATAGCGCCGCTTGCGACTTTCTGGGCTTAACTAAGAAATAGAATTGATAAGGATGTATAATCACACGTTTACTTTATATTATATAACTACTAGCTGTCCCGGCAAACGTTGTTTTGCCATATAAAGTAATTCACCCATATTATTTTATTGAAGTACTAAATAAGTATGGCATCATGACAACGTCCATCGCGCTGTCCCGTCGCAGAAACAGGTCGCCGTCAGTCCCGAGTTGTAATAATTTACTATTATTTATTCAACAAATGTACTTCTCAATATAAAAAATAGCCAGTAGCTGATTCTCGGACCTACTGTATATGCATATAAAATTTGATAGAAATCAGTAAAGCCGTTTCGGAGGAATTCGGCAACTAACATTGTGACACGACAATTTTATATGAATACTAGCTGTTCCGGCAAACGTTGCTTTGCCATAATATATAGTATTTCGCCCATATAAAGGATTGCACAAACCTACGCGACCAAAGCGACTGCGAAGCGGTAGCGTCTACCTCGCGGCGGACGCTGCCCATGTAATCTTATATCAATCTTATATCAGTTTCGTATCGCGTATCGCGTACCGCGTCCTCTGTTACTGACGCTTAGGTTTGTTTTAAGCTTAACTTTTACGCGATACGGGAGCGTCTGCAACGCGAAACTGGCCGTGCACACCTGAGCGACTACGGTGCGAACCGTCAAACGTTAATATCATGACACAATCTATCAAAACGTATACAAATCAAAAAAATCATAAACTAAAGAGTTGTAGAAAATTATATAAAAAAGGTTTTAAAAAAGAAGTCTAGTTATGTACACTTCAAAACACGCGTCTGACAACTTGACGCGCACGTTTCGCTTGCCGACGCGAATATCCCGCGTCGCGGTCGTGCAGGTGTGCACAGCGCCATAAGATTACATGGGCAGCGTCCGCCGCGCGGTAGACGCTACCACTTCGCAGTCGCTTTGGTCGCGTAGGTTTGTGCAATCCTTTATTGAAGTGACTAAATAAGTATGTCGCCATGGCAACCTTGATCGCTATCCCGTCGCACAAACAATGTTCACCGTCAGTCTCAGGTTGTAATAATTTACTATTATTTATTCAACAAATGCACTTATTAATATATAAAGTACCCAGTTGCCGATTCTCAGACCTGAATACCTGATACTGAATATGCACATAAAATTTGGTAAAAATCAGTAAAGCCGTTTCGGAGGAGTACGCTGACTAATATTGTGACACGAGAATTTTATATATCCATACTTCCATACTAATATTATAAATGCGAAAGTGTGTCTGTCCGTCTGTCTGTCTGTCTGTCTGTCTGTTACCTCTTCACGTCCAAGCCGCTGAACTAATTTGGCTGAAATTTGGTATGGGTATACATTGAGTCCCGGGAAAGGACATAGGATACTTTTTATCCCGAAAAAATCTACGGTTCCCGCGCTATAAAAGAATTTCAGCGCAACGAAGTTGCGGGCGTCATCTAGTAAGAGATAAGAATAAAAAACTATAATATAATAATAAATAATAATAATATCTATGGATGCTTCACACCACGTCAATCTGGCCCCATGCTAAGTACCTGAAGGACTTGTGTTACGGGTACCGGACAACGGAAATATATTTAATACTTTTATACTATACATATAGGTATTTAAGATTTTTTATTATATCATACACATATTTAATACACATCCATGACCCAGGAACATAGAAAAACTTTTTGTTCCGTCGGCGGGATTCGAACCCGCGACCCCCGGCTTGAGCTGCCACACACTCTACCCATTGAGCCACAGAGGTCGTCATAAAATGCTACATTATTATTTCAACACGATGATAATACTCTTAACAGTGTAAATACTTTTTAAAAGTATTCTTGGGTAATATTTAAATATTTTTCCCTATCCATACACTCGTTAAGCTCTTATAAATAAACTTAAAGCTGAAGCACCAATAACCTTTCAAGAAAACCAATTAAGAGGGCGTTATCCACTTCACATCTAAAGCTCATCGTAAGCCTGCTTATGAAATTTAAGCAAACTTAATAAAGCTAATTTTCAAATAACTTGGTCTTTTCCAATTTCGCATAGTATATCGTGCAAAAAATATCCTTTTTTGGCGTAATCCAAACTATCCTGTTTTTCGCTGCAATAAGATATTATATTATGTTTACTTGTACAATAAGATGTATGTGTCTTGACACTCAAGGTAAACTGGCCTGGACTATCCGTATTATCCGTATAAAAATAGCGGAAAAAATAGTTTTGACAAAACTGTGAGCCTTATGTAAAATTTAACATTAATTTTATTATTCAAAATTGATTGGTTTATCGATAACCATTCATCGTTAAATATGGCATCATTTTAACCCGACAGTATATTATAAGTTTATGTTTTAACCATATATAATATATAATATAAAATATTTTGACAGTTGAATTGACATTTTGTTGTAATAAAAGTAAATTGGTGCAACCCACAGCAGTTACTAATTTCTGATTGTGACATTCATAACGCGACGTTGGAATCATGTAATTATTATGTAAATTGTCATGTCTAGAGTCTGGAAACCAAGTTATAAAATTTAGATTTGTTTTCATGTGGACCATAGACCAACAAATATAGAATATACACAACAATATATTTTTTTTTCAAAACTATGGTTAATGCGAAGAATAGAAACCATGTATAATATTAAGAATCACTTCAAAATTCATCTCTTTATAATAATAGTTTGCATCTTTCTCTTTAGTATGTGCAATATTTTAAAACTGATAAAATTCTTAGCTTTTGCTTCAATATCTATAAGTACAATCGTAATTTTTAGCTTGTGAGGAAATGAGCTTAAAATTTTTGTTCGTTATTTGAATTAACTTAGTGTATCTGTAAATTTTAGATCAACATTGTAGCCGCATTCTTGTCATAATTTCTAAATACAAATCACCAATCAAGAATTCCAATAATTCGAAGTTCGATATCCTAGCTATGTATAAGTATAACAACTGGTATTATTTATTACAGGAAGGTTTTAAAATAGCTATTGGCTATTGTGACGATTTGAAATTATTTTATGTATATTACAAGAAAATATTTTTATAAGAAAATTTCGCTCTCTCTAAAGAATATATTTTTATTATTTTTTTACGTTAACTTAGTTTGGATCTATAAAAATTGTTTTCTTTTATAATATTTCATTTTCTTATACCAAACTTTACAAATTTTTTAAAGAGCCTTTAGTATTCCACTGCTGGGCAAAGGCCAAGGTCTTCCATCTGTCTTGCTCCAACGTCACCGCAGGTCATCCTGGCTTGTAAGCATCCAGTTCATCTTGCCATCTTTTTCGAGGCCAGCTTTAGAGAGTAAATTATTTAAATTAACCCATCAATCCCCAAGCGGCACCCAGCTGCCGCATAACAATTGAAAATATATTGTGTCTGCGATTCCCACGATCGAGGTATTAAAATAATGATTGATGTGTGAATTTTTATGTTTATTTGATAATTTCACTTATGAAGATACAAAGAGATAGATTAACTTTATAGGATTCTATTGTTACTTTGTTTACATTTCTAAACACAAGACTTAGATCTATGGTATCTGTCTGACATAGTTTTGATGTAGGTGGTGTGAATTATCTAACGCATGTATCCATTCATCTATGAAAAGTAGCCTAATTATTAATTATAGCTGTTGCCCGCGACTTCGTCAGCGTGGACTTCAATTTATAGTAATTGTTCCCGTACATCGATTGAATAGTTTACGCGCAAATCATAAATGTAAATTTTGTGGGAACCGTACATTTTTCCGAGACAAAATATATCCTATGTTCTTTCCCGAGGCTCAAAGTGTCTCTGTACCAAATATCAGCAAAATAGATTGAATATTTTAGGCGAAAATCATAAAAGTTTATTGTGCGGGAACCGTACATTTTTTGGGACAAAATGTATCCTATGTCCTTTTCCGGGACTCAAAGTATATAATATATCTATACCAAATTTCAGCAGAATCGTTCCAGCTGTTTACGCGTGATGTCGTAACTAAGGGAAATATGGATTCATTTTTATTATTTTTAGAGGTTCCGCGCGGCTTCGCCCGCGCAGATTAGATATTTCACAGACAAATTAGTCCACAAAAAATAGCCTATGATCCTTCACGTGCTCTACTTCCTATCTGACCCAAATAAGAGAAAAAATGCTCTAGTAGTTCGTAAGATAAGCCCTTTCAAATAATTTCCCCCGTTTTTTCCACATTATCCTCTATTTCTTCGCTTCTATCACTCTCAGCGTGATAAAATATAGCATATAGCCTTTCTCAATAAATGGCCTATCTAACACTGAAATAATTTTTCAAATGGGACCAGTAGTTCCTGAGATTAGCGAGTTTAAATAAGCCCTTAAAATAATTTTCCATGTTTTTTCCACATTTTCCTCTATTTCTTCGCTCCTGTTAGTCTTACCGTGATAAAATAAAACTTATAGCCTTCCTTGATAAATAGTCTATATAACATTTAAAAATTTTTTCAAATCGAACCAGTAGTTCCTGAGATTAGCGCGTTCAAATAAGCCGTTTTTTAAATAATTTCCCACGTTTTTTCCCCATTTTCCTCTATTTCTTCGTTTCTATTAGTCTTAGCGTAATAAAATGGAGCCTGTAGCCTTCCTTGATGAATGGGCTATCTAATACTGAAAGAATTTTTCAAATCGGACCAGTAGTTCCTGAGATTAGCGCGTTTAAATAAGCCCTTTCAAATAATTTGCCCTCGTTTTTTCCACATTTTCCTCTATTTCTTCGCTCCTATTAGTCTTAACGTGATAAAATATAGCCAATAGCCTTTCTCGATAAATGGACTATCTAACACTGAAATAATTTTTCAAATCGGACAGTAGTTCCTGAGAGTTATGCGTTCAAACAAACAAACAAACTAACTAACAAACTCTTCCGCTTTATAATCTTATATATAAAATTCTCGTGTCACAATGTTAGTCCATGAACTCCTCCGAAACGGCTTTACTGATTTTTACCAAATTTTATATGCATATTCAGTAGGTATGAGAATCGGCTACTCGGTACTTTATATATTGATAAGTGCATTTGTTGATTAAATAATAGTAAATTATTACAACCTGAGACTGACGCCGACCATTGTTTGTGCGACGGGATAGCGATCGACGTTGCCATGGCGATATACTTATTTAGTCACTTCAATAAAATAATATGGGCGAAATACTTTATATTATGGCAAACTATGATATAATCATCATTGATGGCAAAGCAACGTTTGCCGGGAAAGCTAGTATTAGTATAGATTATACACGAACTACAATTAATGGTCATTGGTCATAGAGTTATTTTTTTATTTACTATCGTTTCGTAGTGTTACAAAAAAATTTAAAGACTATAGATCAGAAAAATTGAATAGGCAAATAATGGTGGACCTGAATAATTCGTTTATACTGTGTAAAAAAAAAGGCTATATAACTCGAAATAATAACAGAGGTGTGGAGAAAATTTGATTCTTAATCGCCGGATTGCGTAACAATATTTTCTGATGGTATGTCGTAGAGGTGCTACGGTATCGTAGACCACTACGTCTTGTTCTACGTGCCTCTTAGCTATATCCATACTAATATTATTATAAATGCGAAAATGTGTCCGTCTATCTGTCTGTTACCTCTTCACGCCTAAATCTCTGAACCGATTTTTCTGAAATTAGGTATGGAAATAGTAGATACTTTGAGTCCTGGGAAAGGCATAAATATTTTTTATCCCGGAAACGGTTCTCGCATGATAAACGAATTATGGCGCTAAGTTTAACTTAGCCACGTCATGCGTCGCGTCGATAACCAAATCACAGTTAATCGACCTTATGAGGCTCGATTCTCGTACCACGTAATTAAATTGTCTTAGGATATTGTACTTGCATGAATGGGGGTACAAAACATATTTGCACGCGAGCTACATTATTTGGTCGGTTGTCAAATCCAATGGCTAGGCTATATAGTCTGTTTATGAATTAATTTTCTTTTTGTAAATGGCTTTTAGCGTATTCACTTCAAATTGTTTTGCAACTAAATGTTGTTACATTTAGTTTACATAAAAAGTTTAACTGTGTAATAGCAAAACACTGTAAGTGGCGACATTGAAAGTTGTATGTCCAAGTATTTGGTGTCAAATGTCAAATATAATTTAATTTAACTCTAATTACTTTTGCACTAACTGAACTGAACTTTCTAGAGCTTGAATGTGCTTAGGGAACATACCATACTACGTGACCTATTCAGGGAGGGGGGGGGGAGTCTTTAAAATACTACGCTCGGTCACAAGAGGGGGGGAGGGGGTCTAGAGTTTTGTCACGTAGTCAATTTCGCCGAGAGAAACGTCATACAATTTTTTTTCTCGCCATTTAATACTTGACACCTGGCATTTATTATGGTTACAACAGCCAATAAAAAAAAACAGGCACTGTCGTCACTGGTCATGCATTTTGAAGTTTGGTGAAGCTGTCAAGCTTGATGATCATTAAAATAGAGTAAAACACTAAAAAATATATACATAAATATTAAATTTACTACAAAATATTTCAACTCTAAAAAATATATTTTTTAGTATTTAAATATTTTGTAGTAAATTTACTATTTAATTATATATTTTTTAGTGTTTTACTCTATTTTTTAGTGTTTAAATATTTAGTAGTAAATTTAGTAAAAAAAAAATATACACAATTTTTTTTTGTGTTTAAATATTTTGAAGTTAATTTTTGTTCAGAAACCTAGGTAATTACTATTTTAAGGTGAAAAATAACTCAAACATGTTAAATACTTTCGTATGACAAAATGATTTTGGTATTACGTATGTATGAGAATTTCGAGGGTAACCCGGGCTCTTAATACAACATAAATATGAATCAAATTATTTTCATTTGCTATCTACTCTTTCTACTTACAAAATGATTAAAAATTATTACTGTTAATACCACGTGAACAATTAAAGGGGGGGGGGGGTCTTGGCATATACTACGCGTGGTCACCAGGGGGAGGGAGGGGGTCAAAAAATCTTAAAAAGTAGGTCACGTAGTATGGGTATGCTCCCTTAAATGTGTTAGATGTAAATTAGAGTGTTGAGAATTAATAAACAGTTTAGTTTGGATGTGCTTTTTGAATAACTTGGGCTGAGTTTGAGTTTGTCAGATCCAGTCTAATTTAATTACACTTGCTTGGGTTGTAACACTATTTAGTACTAATTATTATTATTTCCTCTTGTTTTGATCTCTTTTTTAATATAGTTGAATAGGGATTGACTTACAGATTTTTTGTAGGACACGTTTTTGTGCATTTTTTTCGAATCAAAATTAAGAAAGCCTCAATACAGTCTAGATCAAACAGCAAAAGAGTTTTTTTTTTATTTGAGTACATTAATTTTACAAAGAGAAACTTTTATTTTATCGAGACCACAATATCGAAACTTTATCACATTTTTAAATCACGTTTTTAAATTAAAATTGCAAAATTAGGGACTTATTTTAATATTATGTCATATTTTTTTATATATAAGTTTGTTATATCGAGACTGCATCGAAGTTATATCGCAGGTATTTAATTAATATCGCAGAATCGGGGCACAGCCCGCGAGCAGCCGCGCGTCAGAGAGGCCGAGCTTCAGGTGGCAGTTTTTTGGTCCGCGCATCACGCTTCCACCGAATTGTCCCGCCACTCATAAGGCCGGAGGAGGTGCTTAGAAAGGCACAGCCAGGTTCCCAGTTGTTGAATCGATAGTAGGGTTGTAGGAGTCGTGAAAACTCGTCACTCCGCCGGCAAACTTCGGCGGTCGCGTATATTCTACAGTAACTCCATGAGACCGCACGCACCATGACTCGCCGCCCTCGCAGCGCGCCGCTTCTTTTAGCGATCGCTGCGACTTTTCTGCCGCAAGCTAATTTTGTCGCGTGAGTAACGAAAAAAAAATTTTTGAAAAAATATTTTTTTTCATATTTTTCCGTTTAAACACACCGAGCGATCGTTAAAGTAGCAAAAAACGCGCCAAAACATCCCCCCCCCCCCCTCCCTTTACTACCGAGAGTTTCAAAAGAATCCAAAACAAACAGATAATACCGGGGCGTAAGCTAAAAAACGATTACAACCGGTTGAAGCAGTAAAGTATATTAAATGAGTAAAAAAAACAAAGCGGTAACTTTGGTGGACGGCAATGTAAACAAAGCTGATGCTGATGTTTACGTTCCAGTAACACTCCAAAACCAAGCACCAACCTAACAAAAAAAAGTTGAGCATTCCATTTCCATTCTATTGCAACAAAAAATACTTATTAAAAGCAAATAATATTCAAAACAAAGAATGCAAAATTATTTACAATAACTTTTACAAAACCATTTAAGGTGTTTATGTTGGTTTTGGAAACAAACTCTTCTCAATATCAATGCTTTATTAATTGAGATAAATTAGATAAAAGTATTTATCATGAATTATTATAAAAAAACTAAAAGAAAAAACTATTAAGTACTTATAAAATTGCAGAAACAATATTGAATTATTTCGTCACAATCATTTTTAAGTAGTATTTTAGTATCATTTTCTTTTGAATATTAATTTAATTTCTTTTTTCCTGTATTTATAATATTTAGATGTAGACTGTAGTAATTTTAATATTCCTTTGAATGTAATTGTTTACTATAGGTCCATTTTTAATATTAAATAAAATAATTTATCTTAATGACAGTGATGATTACTAAATACCGTAAACAAACCTATTAAAAACAAACATTCAAGGTGCCGAATTCCATAAAGCACTTTACATTATCTGAAATGAAATTCTTAAATAAATAAGTAAAATAAAAAAATGTTTAAATATTTCCTAAATCAATTATTGTAATTCACTATTGATATCATAAATATCACATTTATTTTCAAACTTACTCTATTGTAAACTTTATATTAAACCGGAATTGCAAGAAAATAGTAATAGTAGTAGATATATTCAAAAACATTAGGACGGATGTACCATCAATGCATATTACAGATCATTCAACTGTTATTAATTCTCTTTGACATTCTCCATAACCTGTGTACAATATTAACTAATTTACTATTCTAAAGCCCTAATCAAAATGTCTAAACTTCCTTTATTAAGAGCCAATACCGACGAACTAGGCACTAGCTTTGATCAATTTGATCGCCAAAGGTTGAACCGGGCGTTAAAGGACCGTCACCAGCCTATTAGATCAGTTTACAATTACCAAAGGCTATACGGGCTATTACGTCATTGCACCAGTTCCACTATAGAATAGCTATTCATTAGGGTAGTTAGTTCGATACTAGACCGAATTAAAGTAGATACTAAAAGCTCATAACACTAGATGACACGTAAATTCCTAACACTTCCCTCATATTATAAACCTTCCCTGGCTTTCACGAATATTAATTCAAGAATAAAATTAGCCAAATCGGTTTAGCCATTTTTTAGTTTTAGCGAGACTAACAAAATTTTAAAAATCACTTTAATTCATACAGATTTTACGAAGAGTTGTACACAAAAATGTATTTATTGTTCGACGCCTAAAAATTAATTGATTCATTTGAAGTTGCCAGATGCAATTTGATCTGTTCTAAATAAAGACTTTTTATAGATACTTACAATTGCTATGCATCCAATGTAAATAAATATTGAACATCTGAGTATCGGCAATAGTGTTTATGTTACAAAAAAAAAAACAAAAAAAACAAAGAAATAAAACACAATTGTGAGCTACGAAATGCTAAGTTGTTTATATTGCTTCAAATCGCCTCAGGATAAAATGATTTAAAGTGTTTTTGATTTCATTGGTTCACCGAGTACTATATTATTCATTTTAATAGGTAGCAAAAAGAGAGAATGAAAGTCGGTATTAATAAACATATTTTAAATATTATTATAATTGGATACAAGTTTATTAACAATAGCTATACAGGATGTAACAAAAACAAGTGATAATACTTTAGGGTGTGTACGTGTTCCCCGTAGAGAGTTCACTGTGAAAGTAGCAGCGCTGAAAGATCAAAAATTTTTTTCACTTTTGTATGGACAAGGGTCCGAGCGTCACGAGTTTCCCCATACAAAAGTGAAAAAAATTTTTGGTCTTTCAGCGCTGCCACTTTCACAGTGAACTCTCTACAGGGAACACGTACACACCCTAAATTATTATCACTTGTTTTTGTTACACCCTGTATAAATTAATATGATTTATCGCATCTAATGGGCTTTTTCATTTCTGAATGTATCTTATTAAAATATCCACAGCCGAACATATAACCTCCTCGTTTTTTGGAAGTCGGTTAAAAAGAAAATGTATCACGGAAATCACGAACGTAACTTTATAATACAACAAAATCCAATGTTTTCATGAGATTAATATCTACATACTAATCTCATATTAATAATAATTATAATATATAAATCATATTAATCTACAATCTACATTGTAGATTAAGGTTATTTAACTTGTAACTTCGAAGAAAAATAATCCGTACTAATATTATGAATGTCACAGTTTGTCTGTCTATTACCCCTTTGCGCCCAAATCGCTGAACTGATTTTGCTGGGTATGGACTATGGAGATATTTTGAATCCCAGGAAAGAACATAGGATACTTCATATTCCGGAAAAATGTACGGTTCCCGCACGATAAACGAATTTTGGCGGAACGGAGTTGCAGGCTTAAATCAAACACTGCAGAACGTAGGTCTAGAAACTATTTGTATTACCTAAGCAGTAAGCTATAGAAATTGCAGTATCCAAGTTAATGATAGTGGTAGTCAATAGCGCCAGACCTTGTTTCACTGCCAAAATTCACAATTTTAGGTCAAGGAAACCGTATTTGTGAGGTCTCGAGATAGCAATAATTTACTAACGTAAAACATCATTTTATACGTTTTCCAATTCAATGAACCAAGATTATCCATGGGCCCTTAGTTTTATAAAAATTGGGGGACAAACGGGGCAGTGAAAAAAAGAATATAATAATAAAATCTAGTATGCTCCAAAGGGACCGATTTTTATGAAGTTTTGCGTTCTTATCAGATAGGTCTGAGAATCTACCAACATAGTACATTCTTATACCCTAAAAAAGACTTTAATTAACTCATATATTATAATTTATAACATAAATGTGAAAATTTGTAATTATATTTTTCAGTGAGTTTTGAAAAAAGCCATATTAATTTTGGGCTGCACCAACAACTCTACGATCCATAAATATTATATTAATACTAGCTGTCCCGGTGAACTTAGTGTCACTTTAAAACCTTCCCCGGACTTCTACGAATATTTTAAAACTAAAATCAGCCCAATCCGTTCAGCCGTTTTTGAGTTTTAGCGCGACTAATACATTTGAAAATCCATTTTTATATATATGACTAGCTGTCCCGGTGAACTTAGTGCCACTTTAAAACCTTCTCTGGACTTCTACGAATATTTTAAGACTAAAATCAGCCCAATCCGTTCAGCCGTTTTTTGAGTTTTAGCGCGACTAACACATTTGAAAATCCATTTTTTATATAATATAAGAATATAAGTTAAAGAATATAAAGTGGACCTCACGAGAATGCTAAATTCCGTCAAAATCTATCCAGCCCTTTTGTAGGTGTCTGGCAAAGAGCACCGTGACACAAAAATAAAATAAACATAACGTAAAGGTCGAATTGAAAAACCCCATCCTTTTTTAAAGTCGGTCAAAAATAAAAATAAAAAGAAAAATGCGATAAACATTCTTTATTTGATGAGAATCAAACGAGCAATTAATATTATTAGTTTAGTTGTACTTTTCATTATAAGCACTTAATTAGTTCTCAGAAGTTTAAGTTGTCTTAGATTGTGAGTTTGCTATTTTAAACTAATTATTATTAAGTTCTCAAAACTTATTCGATTTATTAAAATAGCTTATCTGCATAATCGAGTTGATTAAATTTATTATAATGCTAATATAATATGTGTTGAGATTTGATAGACAATGGAATTGGTAAATAAATGAAGACATGAGTGGATGGAGTGGGTAACTGACCTTTTAAATACAACATAAGAGCAATTACTAATGTTTGCCTTATAGTTTGAATAAATCTTGTAACTTACCCACATCAACATCTAGCTAATTTGTTCTGCTATACATAGAATCCACATTTTTTTATTTCAAATAATTTTCCCGATCCTAAAGCCTCCGTTTATGCGAAAATAAAAGTTTTCAAATTGTTAACTATCCACTTCATCCACTGATGTTTTCAAATAATATTATGTTTTTAATTACTAAGGTTTTGTTACTATAACCATTCATCAGTAAGAGGGCGAATAAAGCAAAAAATCAAACATCGTCCTTCTCTCCCGTCTTTCATATTATGCCAGGTGAAAAAGGACGATATGGAATCATCGCCAAGTTAGTTTTTTCTTAATAACTCGATTAAAATTAGATGCATCTTTGTGATTTTTTTCTATTGAGAAAATTTTGAGATATCGTGTTTTCCGTTCCAGACCGTCGGAAATAATAGGTTGGAAACTAAGTAAGTGATTGTGGATTTTACTCATAGATGGCTTCAGTTGAATTTTTAGGTTTGCAGACGTGGTACAAACGTAAAACATATTTTGACATTTGGTCGCTGTTAAGTGTTAAGGAGCCGAGGTACCCTCGAAATTCTTATACATACGTAATACCAAGATCATTTTGTCATACGAAAATATTCAACTACATAATACTATACTTACTACAAAATATTTAAAAACTAAAAAGTAATTTTTAGAGTTTAAATATTTTGTAGTAAATTTACTATTTATTTACATATTATTTAGTGTTTTACTCTATTTTTTTAGTGTTTAAATATTTAGTAGTAAATTTACAAAAAAAAATTATATTTACACTAAAAATTTTTTTTAGTGCTTTAATATTTTGAAGTAAATTTTTATGCAGGAACCTAGGTAATTACTATTTTAAGCTGAAAAATAACTCAAACATGTTAAATATTTTCATATGACAAAATGATTTTGGTATTACGTATGTATGAGAATTTCGAGGGTAGCCCGGCCTCTTAAGCAACTAATGCTTAACTATGCAACAATGTGGATTAGGACACTAACTTCAGTTGAATTTTTAGGTTTGCGGACGTGGTATAAACGTAAAACATAATATTTTGATATTTGGTCGCTGTTAAGCAACTAATGCTTGACTGTGCAAAAAAAAAATGTGGATTAGGACACTAAGTCCTAACCCACAATTTATTTTGTTGTTGAATTTTGAGTGCAGTCTTGTTCTAAATCATCTAAAGAACATAACTGCATTCATAACTCAATACGTAATTTTTTTGTGAGTTACTACACGAATGTTTAACAGCGTCCATATTTTGATAGTTTGGTAATAATTCAACTGTCAATCAGTAATTTTGTTTTTTGATCAGTTGCATCGTTTTCGTTGAAAAATGGGAAATTGATAGGAACATATTTTTTGTCCTATTTCAATAGTGATAATGTATTAAATCGTACCTGATTCAGTTTTTTGTTTATAAAAACCAAAAGCTTTATGAACGTGAAATTATGATGCTGCCTGAAAGATGGCAAAAGGTCATTGATCAAAATGGTCAATATTATATGACAGAATAAAGTTATTTAGTTCCGTGAAAAAATAATCTATAATTTTCTAAAAAAACTGCAATTACATAGGTACTTAGTTTCCAACCCAACAAGAAATATAATTTCTTCTTAAAGTATTTTTTTTTCATTATTGTATACAAATTTAAGAATGCAGTATACAAATTTACTTTTAGAAACTTAGATCATAAAGAAACACAAGATCACAATGGTAATAAGTAATAACCATAGATTGATGATCTTACATACGTAATAAAAAACAGACTTCATTACATTATAATCGAAGACTTGAGTTGTGAGTTGACATTTGCACATTTTTTCCCTTATAATTTGAACAAACCTTGTAACTTATCAATAGATATAGATATAGATAAAATATTATCACCTGGCATTTATATCTAGCTATACATGAAATGCATTTTTTTTATTCTATTCATTTTTCCGGCCCTAAAGCCTCCATTTATGCAAAAAAAACAACGTTTTTTTATTGTTTGTTATTGCGTTCTTCCACTCACGTCTTCAATCGTTACAGAAAAATGTACACTTTTTTGGGGATAATTATTGCAACTGACAGGACCTGCAAAGGGCCAGAAGAGAAAATTATTTTATTGAGAGTCACATGTCAAACACAAGCATACTTCCACTCTTTGGTTGATTTTAATGGATGGATTATTTAATTTTCAAGAAAAGCTCTTATTAGTAATTGATTTATTGTTTGTTCCCGCTAAGCTTTTATACATTCATGCCTAATTTCATCAAAATAATCCCAGTGCTTTCGATACTTATTCAATACCAGTTGTGTCTATGTTAGATTATTTTCGAAAACCTATCCCATGATTTTGACACCTATTCAATGCAAACAAACATTTCTATTTCATAGTTAGGTAAAGATAAAAAATTGTATATCCACTGCGTTACTTTTTCACAATTTACTTGGATATCGAGGTCAGTGACCTTAGCTTGTACCTGGCTCTTTGCCAAAACCGGCGGACATTACTGGCGTAACTGGAAATCTTGGCAAGACCCCCGATTATGCGTGAATTATCCTAAATCTGTAGCCAAACACGTAATCATAATTTAATGGCACTTTGAATCAGGTGCTTGCGAAGCTCGATAATACTGCATAATGTTATGACGTATTGGCAAGACTCTCAAACATGCGTGGCATAATCCTTGCTTAGGCTACATTGTAGGGACGCTACGACGTAGAGCCGCTACGTCGTAGAGCAGTTACGTCGTAGAGGTTCTACGTCATAGAGACGCTACGACGTAGAGCAGTTACGTCGTAGAGGCTCTACGTTGTAGAGACGCTACGACGTAGAGCAGTTACGTCGTAGAGACGCTACGTCGTAGAGACACTACGTCGTAGAGACGCTACGTCGTAAAGACGCTACGTCATAGAGGAGTTACGTCGTAGAGATGTTGCAGTCATCTGGT
The DNA here is from genome assembly GCA_905333045.1 of Lysandra bellargus. Lineage (NCBI taxonomy): Eukaryota > Metazoa > Arthropoda > Insecta > Lepidoptera > Lycaenidae > Lysandra > Lysandra bellargus. The sequence continues at coordinate 27,012,362 of HG995319.1, forward strand.
TTAATCTGCGATTCGATTGAATGACTAGCGTTTTCATAGAATGACACCATTCAATTGAATGACTAAATGACTTGACTGTGACGTTTAACGTTTTGATTAAAAGTCATAATATCGTGAAGTTGTTAAATGGGACGCTATATATTTTTTTTTAAGTAGCCATTTACAGGGTAGTAATAGGTCTCACACTGTCAAATTATCATATCACAAATAAAGTACTTTTAAAGTAAATTTAATCGACAAAATATCAACATACAGTGCTATCAGCTGTGCGAGTTGTTTGACGCCATATTTGTTTTAGTGACAACTAGCGCCGCAGTGTGAAAAAAGTGAAATACGTTTAATTCCCTGACTGATTTCATGTCCGCTATCTTCAAAGGGCTACATTACAAATCGCTAACTAGTTGGACGTTGAGTGAAGATCGTTCAATCGACGTTCGGCCGAGTCATTCAATTGAATGGTGTCATTCAATGAATTCACTAGTCATTCAATCGAATCGCAGATTGAACTAGATGACAGCAATGCGTTAATTATCCTAAATCTGTAGCCAAACACGTAATCATAATTTAATGGCACTTTGAATTAGGTGCTTGCGAAGCTCGATAATACTGCATAATGTTATGACGCATTGGCAAGACTCTCAAACATGCGTGGAATAATCCTTGCTTAGGCTACATTGTAGGGACACTACGACGTAGAGCCACTACGTAGTAGGAGTAGTTACGTAGACTGCGGTTTAATAGTGTTACGTTTTCTTAGACCGGTTTCTCGTGTCTTCATACGTCTTCGTTTATTTATTGCAGTTCTCGTTACATTATAGAAAAAAATAATTGATAAACACTAACATAAAAGCCGAATACAAGATCTACAAGTAATAAAGTTACCGTAATAAAGCTTTTATAAAAATATTTTGTACACAAACTCATCACAATGGACTTAAGAACTCTCATGTCTTTTAATAAAAGAGCCACTCAATATCAAAGAACACTTTACTTTTCTAAAGACGCTTCAAGTTGATTTCACTTAAAAGCCTTTCAAAATATTCTTTAATGTTTTTAAATAAACATTCTCATTTAATTTAATATTGAGTTTTATATTGCTATTTTAAATTACAGTTTTTTCAAACTGAATGAGGCTATTTTTAAGTTTACATTTCAAATGAATAATTTTAGATATCATTTAGAGATCAACTACGATAGCTTGGCGCGCCCCTCCAAAATTCAAAACTTTTGAAGTGCGTTGTCAAAACGTTTGAAGTGCGTTGTCTTGCGCGGTAGGCTAGTTATGATTAGTTGACCAACAAATCTTGGAAATGAGTGACATTAAGTGAAATATTACGTATACTGTGATTGGTTGAATACTTACTACATATAAACTCTTTCATAAGGATGTGACTACACACATTGAAACAGTCATTTGGAGGGGCGCCCCAAGTTATCGTAGTTGATCTCTACTTACCATTTAAATTGATAGAAAAAAATTAAGGCCTTTATTTCAATATAGGCTTTTGCTTGACCAAACTGGACTAATTTTGATAAATATTCACAAAATATATTATAATGATAGTGTAGGGCAACCAAAAAAATTCATGGCACTTTTCGCTGGGTAATTAATTTTTTATCTCGTAATAATTGTTATCTTGTGATTATAAAAAAGTTTTAATATCTCTTTTACGCTTTCATCTTTGTTTCTTCTGGTGTTATCTTGTTTTAATTATACTATATTTTGTACCCAGGAGTAGTCTATATATTAATACAGGAGAGAAAAATTACTTTGTAACCCTATTTACGAAAAATGGGGAAACGTAGGTGCATGAAATTTCGCACAGTTATAATTTATATGGAGAAGGAGTGCATCGAGTCAATATTATTTTAAAATTATGCTTTTATCATATATTTTTTTAACAAATAAAACTTTACACACACTACAACACTACTACTAGGAAAGATGACAGATTTTTGAGTGACCATAAATAAAAGAGTATAATTCGTATGTATAGGCTATACATACGAATTATACTCTTTTATTTATGGTTGAAGTCTGTTGACAACAAGTTGACAAATTGAAAATGGATTATAGTTTTTTTTTTTTTTTTTAATTTAATTTTAGTTACTATTAGACAATGCTTTAAACCGCCAGTCTGATGCTGAGTCCCAGAGACAAGAATAGAAAAAAAATATGATAAAGTCAATATTTTTTGTAGTCCTAATGTCGTTGCAAGTAAGGTCGAATTTCGACCATTGGGCGATCTGTAGTAAGTTTTTAATCGACTTCCAAAAATATGAGGTTTCTCATATCGATTGTATAATATATTGTTCTTTTATAAGTTTGTTCGCGGATAACTCACCATTCGTAGACCGATTTTCAAAATTCCTTATTTTTGTATAGGATATAGTTGGAATTTGGTACCACGTTCATTAAAGTGGAAATCTAAATCATTAGATCACCACTTTTCATGCAATCAACGAGGAATCAAAGGAACTCTTTGCTTATATATGAACATAATATTATAGTAATTTTGACTTTTCTGAAGAATTTCAAGTATATACTACGGTTCTACCAAAGAGTAAGATTTTTCACCAATGTATACCCTGGTTCCGAATGAGCTGTAAAGAACTCTTGAATCCTTACCACATTGAACATCGTCTATGTTCCGGTATTTTTGGAGATGAAGCTACTCCCATTACGTCATACGACTTTTTTTTGTTTTGTGTGCTATCCTTACTGATATTACTATAATATTATATATTATAAATGCGAAAGTGTGTCTGTCTGTTTGTCCATCTGTCTGTCTGTCTGTCTCACGACTAAACCGCTGAACCGATTTTGATGAAATTTGGTGCGGGGATACCTTGGGTCCCGAAGAAGGACATAGGATACCTTTTATCCCGGAAAAATGTACGGTTCCGCCACGATAAACGATTTTTTTTGCAACGGAGTTGCGGGCGTCATCTAGTGATAAATATTTCTGATTATATTACAAATGCTGATAGTGAAAGTACAAATTATTATTAGCACACTCCATTAGATCATTCACCTTAATCCCCGAATTCACTACCTATATTTTAAAACTAAAAGTACTTTTCCGAAAAAAATTAGAGCATACAATAAAAATGTAGAATAAAATGCGTCACGAAAATTCCTGACTAAAACGATTTTAAAAGCTATTAAGTCTTTTGCCCTTTTAATAAAATTATTTTGGCGTTCAAATCTTTTCAAATCGAAATACTGTGTTGAATTTAACCGAAAAATTCCCCTTCCATTGTCACTATCATGTTACGTTAGTTTTTGAAATATCACCAACCACGACAAAATGTATTTTGAATATTTCCTTTAATAAATTTTCACTTAAATTAGCTGATATATGTAGTAAAAATTAAATTATATATTAAGTTACAATTTTTGTTAACTGATTTTAGCTCATCAACTCCCAAGCGGCACCCGGGTGCATGTGGCAATTGAATAAAAATATATTAAACAAAGATTTTCGATGAGATTTTTGTTCTCTTTTTTATTTTTATTCAATTATGTTCATCAAGCTAATAATTATAATTAATCGTACGTTATTATAATTGGTATTTATTTAAAAAGTAAAGTTTCCAGACTGTTGTGCATTTCAGCATTCCCTCTTTATAGAGGTAATTAGCATCATCTTTCACATTTAACGATATACAACTACACACAAAACAGACAAAGGATCAAAATATGAATCTCATCAAAAACTAAGACACAAAATCCTGGAGCATCGAAAATGTAAATCTGTATCAACGGTGCCCGAGGGTATTTCACAAGTTAACCAGAATTGATTCGAGTTAAAAAGAGACAGCACGATGTACCCTCACCGGGGGAAAGAGACAGGTGGAGAATAAATTAGCATGCAAATGTAATTTGTGTTCAGTACGCCGCTACAATACTGCTAATTGTAAGAGAAAATTTTAATGGAAACTAGATTAAAAACTGCAAAGTTTGATGGAACTTTGCTATTATGACGTCATGAGTCAAATAGTAAACACTTTTTCTTTGTAATCGTTCATAATTAATACTTTTATGGAAACAACATAATATTTGTATAAAAAAAATGTTTAATGGGTTCTTTTATCAAGGTCACTTTAAATCATTTGTCAATTATTATTTATCAGTCTTTTTCTAAAATAATTATGTGCTGAAATAGCTAAAACACTAGACTTTTCACAACTTTCCACTATTTAAGTAAGTCCAGTCAGTAAGTAGCTCTATTATAAAGAAACATGAATGCAGATTCGTTCCTGGTTCGGCCTAGTTCGTTTCTTTATAATCTACAATATAATATATTTATTAAAAGTTAAGCCTACGACATTGATTATGTATATAATGTATTACGATGCACCTATACCTGTAACGAATACCTATATATCAAATGTTTCCTATATTTTAGGTTAAAAAAAAAACGCAGCAAAATTGGTGTCAGCTGTTCAAAAAATGTTTCTTTAATGATAATGCAAACATCTAAATGACGTATAATAATTATGCAGCAACTCATTTGCTTAAGTGGTCGGTGACTATTGTAAGCTGAGATCTTTTGTCCTCACCAAACAAAGGATAATTTATCCACACAAAAAATCTCCTTCATGAATTATAGTCTCCCACTTTGGTTGATATTCTTACTTAAAGTAATTCGAAAGTACAAAAATATAATTAACATTATTATATTATTCTATGTAGCAGTTATCTTTGTGGTCATTAAAGCAAATATGTGGTTAATATAATATGCACTTTCCTTTCAATAAACATTGACAACAAACTATGTTAGATGCAGATACTTTTATGTTACGATACGTACCCGAGTACACAACACTGTACTGTACTGACTTTACTTTTGACGGACCACTTTGGTATAAATACCTAGTACATTCAAATCAAAGCAGTATTTAATTTAAAAATTGTGAAATAATTAGGGAAGTATATGAAATACAATAAACAAAATCAATTCAAACCTTTCTATATTTCGTCAAAAGTTGATTATGTACGCATCGGGTGAATAGTATCAAAATCCTTTTCTAATTTTCATTGAACCCCAAAATGGAAAGGTTTTGAAACGTCGATCGATAGCACCCGGATTTTTGGCTGGTTGAGCGGAATGCTTTCGAATAGAAACGCGGATTTTACGATTGTGGGCGAATTTTCTAGCCAATTTTCCAGTTGTAGTTCACTATTGGAAAGAGCAATATTAGCTATTTCTTGTGTGAATTAAAATATCACTTATTTCGAGAAATTAGAGGCTGTGAGCATTGGGAATAATAATAATTATGATAATTCTACTTTTTTGCCCGAGGCTTCGCCCGCGTAAGGAATTTTGAGAACTAAATAATTTCAGAAAAAAACATATTGTATGCATTAAATATAATCTACGTCACTCTGGAACACACCAGCTTTCTATCGGTATTAAAATTTTCGCAATCGCACCAGCAGTTCTAAAGATTCCCTCTTACAAACAAAAGAAAAACAAGCTTTATCTCTTTATTCGATTGTTAGTTTAGTGTAGATTGAGTTTACCACACAAATAATTACTTTCTATTTTTATTACTGTATACTTAAATATTAGTAAATTCCCTAAATCAATTTAGGGTTTGAACTTCATTTCTGTATGTTACATGGCGCTGAAGTAGCAAAATGTTGATATATTTTGTTGACAGTAATTATTAAATTTTTTGTTTTCTTCTTTAGTAAAAAGTATACTATGTTACTTCTACTACCTACCAGAACATGTGTATTGTGTACATGATAATTCGTCGAGTAGCTTTTGCGTGAAAGCGTAACAAACATCCACGCTTTCACATTTATAATATTATTATTATGTAAGGATATCATGTGATTTGAATATATATATTTTTTGCCATTACCTTTTCTTTGCTATTAAACCTTCTCAAAGATACCTTTGAGGGACTTTAAATATAATGAAAGGAGGTATTACCATGACTTAATTCGAAACACGTTTTTAATATACTAGACTGATAAGTACATTATATATTCTTAGGTTTCAAATATCTCTGGGTATTAAAATCATCTGAATCTTATCATGTGCTTATAAGTAGTAAATTTAATATATATAAAAAGTAGATGATGCCCGCAACTTCGTTGCGCTAAAATTCGTTTATCACGTGGGAACCGTACATTTTTTCGGGATAAAAAGTATCCTATGTCCTTTCTCGGGACTCAAAGTATCTCCGTGCCAAATTTCAGTGAAATCGATTCAGCGGTTTGAGCGTGAAGAGGTAACAGACAGACAGACAGATAGACTTTCGCATTTATAATATTAGTAAGTATGGAATCGGTATTGATGGATTAAGTACCTACTATAATATACAGGGTGTAACAAAACTAAGTGATAATAATTTAGGTTATTTATTGTTCCAATACACATTGACAACAAAACGTTTTAGGTAATAAATAATAATATAACCCAAATAATGTATTTCATTAAAAAAAGCTTTATATAGTCTTGGACTATATTTTAAAAAATCAATCGTATTTCTAGACTAGTGTGTTGAGTAACTGACAAAAATAATTATTATTTTCAAAATATAATTGAGCTTTTAACGTGATCGCGTGCTTGAAACGGTTATAACCCAGGAAAATACAAATAACTCAGGTCATATTCATTTTAGAACCTAGTGCTATTAGGCATGATTTAATACTTAATTTAATTACTACACTCAGGCCCACTTCCATAATTCTGTGTAAAAATTAATAATTAAAAGTGCTTACTGTCCCTACTCCCTGTTACTTTTTTCAACGATTTTTTCCACCATAACTTGAAATACTTTTCTTTTCAAACCTTATGATAATAATTATTCTGGCAAAATCTAAAAGATAAAGTATAAATCAACTTGTGTGTAATTCTGTTTTTGTTTATTGGCATTTTTTTTTTTCCTATTGAAAACTTTTTTACTACTGTTTAATTTACTACTGTTTTAATTTAAACGGCGCGGCAGTTAACATAAATAATATGATAATGAAATACCTTGCAGTTTGTAATGTAGAGGTAATAATGAGAAGTCACTGCTGACTTCTCATCTCATCATAGCAAAAAGGGTGCAAACTTATAATGGGGTAATAAAGTCAACCTCATTTTAGGTTAGAAAAGTCCGCTGTAAGGGCCATGATACACCGGAATGGCAGAGGCGAGGCGAGCACTTTCAGCGTCATATGATTTTAAACTTTATCTTCGTTATTGTAATACATAGTATCGCTTGAGGAATCGCCGCCGCCGGCGGCCGCCAGCGTCCACGAGCGGCCACGGGAGGCCGTAGACTTCTCAAGCGATACTATGTATTACAATAATTAAGATAAAGTTTAAAATCATAATATGACACTGAAAATGCTCGCCTCGCCTCTGCTATTCCGGTGTAGCGCGGCCCTAAAGCGTGTTTCCGTATGGCAGAAATATATGAAAATAATGCTTATTTCTCATAAAAATAAATTCGTAGCAGGATAATATTTTAGAAGGATTGTTAAAATATTATCCCTGCTACGAATATAATATTATTATTATGAGATTATTTTCATATATTTCTGTCATACGGAAAAAAGTTCTTACAGCAGGAGTTTTCCGAACTAAAATGAGGTTGACTTTAATACCCCATTATAAGCTTGCATCTTTTTTGCTATGACGCAACGATTTGAACCTTAATGCTTTAAAAATAAGGTTTGAATTAGTACAGGGTAAGCTGCATGGTGTACATGAATCAGCATTGAGATACGTGACAGCAAGATAAGGTTTGATGCGACGGCCTTATAGATAAAACTTTGTATAGAACTGGGTTGAGTTGAAATGATTTTTGTCTCACTTTATTCACTGCCGTATACTACGTACGTATAATATCCACACATACATATCCATATCCATACTAATATTATAAATGCAAAAGTGTGTATGTCTGTATGTCAGCCTGTTACCTCTTCACGGCCAAACAGATTTTGCTGAAATTTGGTATGGGGATACATTGAGTCCTGGGAAAGGATATAGGATACTTTTTATCCCGGAAAAATATACGGTTCCCGCGTGATAAATTAATTTATGCGCGACGGAGTTGCGGGCGTCATCTAGTAAACTTATAACTGAAGACTTAAGTGAATGAAAAGGATAACTAACACTTTATAACATAAGTAGGTAATGTTACTAATTTTTTTCCATTATAATTTCAACACACTTGTAAGTTACTTACTTCATCTGGCTAATATATTTGGATATACAATATAAAATCAACATTTTTATTGCATACCATTTTGCCGTTCCTTGATTTTAATTGTTAGCCAAATTTTTATTATTAATTTATTATAATCAGCCAATTTACCATTAAATATATAAATCATTAATAATTATAAATAGCATGTCATGATCTAAGTGTCAGTTCATAATTTTATTGCTCACAAAATTTTAGTTCTTTAATACTTGAGCCTTTCTGACTGTAATTCGTGAGTTTTGCCTAAGCAAGATTTTCGAGAGACCTACCTCACCAAACTCCCACACAAAATTCGATGAGTTTAAGCTGGATTCGTTTCCTCCCTAAATAGTTCGCGCAAATTTGTGGACTTTAAATGTCAATGTGTATCTCTTGTGGCTTATAGCAGATTATAGACATTTTGTTATCACAAACCGTACTGGATTATGCTTTGATCCTGAGGGAATTATCGATTTTAGTTCCACGAAGTAAGTTTTGCGAATAATTAATTACTAACCAAAGTTCCTAATATGATTAATTAGGTTATAGTTTAATTTGTGCTTATAACATCCATACATCACATAAACGAAAGTTTCAACCTTAATCAAATTATAATTAATTTCTAATATTATCAACGTCGTTTGATTTAATTATTATGTTAAACACGCTAGTAGATCATATTACGACCAAAAATGAAACAATACGATGTGAATTCCATCACATCTACATAATATCTACATCTACAATAAATCAAAATGTCCTGATTGGCTATTTAATATTGTGAAAAAATCCGAAAACAGCGCCATTTTACCACCCGATCCATACCAAAAAACTAAGACACAAAATCCTGGAGCATCGAAAATGTAAATCTGTATCAACGGTGCCCGAGGGTATTTCACAAGTTAACCAGAATTGATTCGAGTTAAAAAGAGACAGCACGATGTACCCTCACCGGGGGAAAGAGACAGGTGGAGAATAAATTAGCATGCAAATGTAATTTGTGTTCAGTACGCCGCTACAATACTGCTAATTGTAAGAGAAAATTTTAATGGAAACTAGATTAAAAACTGCAAAGTTTGATGGAACTTTGCTATTATGACGTCATGAGTCAAATAGTAAACACTTTTTCTTTGTAATCGTTCATAATTAATACTTTTATGGAAACAACATAATATTTGTATAAAAAAAATGTTTAATGGGTTCTTTTATCAAGGTCACTTTAAATCATTTGTCAATTATTATTTATCAGTCTTTTTCTAAAATAATTATGTGCTGAAATAGCTAAAACACTAGACTTTTCACAACTTTCCACTATTTAAGTAAGTCCAGTCAGTAAGTAGCTCTATTATAAAGAAACATGAATGCAGATTCGTTCCTGGTTCGGCCTAGTTCGTTTCTTTATAATCTACAATATAATATATTTATTAAAAGTTAAGCCTACGACATTGATTATGTATATAATGTATTACGATGCACCTATACCTGTAACGAATACCTATATATCAAATGTTTCCTATATTTTAGGTTAAAAAAAAAACGCAGCAAAATTGGTGTCAGCTGTTCAAAAAATGTTTCTTTAATGATAATGCAAACATCTAAATGACGTATAATAATTATGCAGCAACTCATTTGCTTAAGTGGTCGGTGACTATTGTAAGCTGAGATCTTTTGTCCTCACCAAACAAAGGATAATTTATCCACACAAAAAATCTCCTTCATGAATTATAGTCTCCCACTTTGGTTGATATTCTTACTTAAAGTAATTCGAAAGTACAAAAATATAATTAACATTATTATATTATTCTATGTAGCAGTTATCTTTGTGGTCATTAAAGCAAATATGTGGTTAATATAATATGCACTTTCCTTTCAATAAACATTGACAACAAACTATGTTAGATGCAGATACTTTTATGTTACGATACGTACCCGAGTACACAACACTGTACTGTACTGACTTTACTTTTGACGGACCACTTTGGTATAAATACCTAGTACATTCAAATCAAAGCAGTATTTAATTTAAAAATTGTGAAATAATTAGGGAAGTATATGAAATACAATAAACAAAATCAATTCAAACCTTTCTATATTTCGTCAAAAGTTGATTATGTACGCATCGGGTGAATAGTATCAAAATCCTTTTCTAATTTTCATTGAACCCCAAAATGGAAAGGTTTTGAAACGTCGATCGATAGCACCCGGATTTTTGGCTGGTTGAGCGGAATGCTTTCGAATAGAAACGCGGATTTTACGATTGTGGGCGAATTTTCTAGCCAATTTTCCAGTTGTAGTTCACTATTGGAAAGAGCAATATTAGCTATTTCTTGTGTGAATTAAAATATCACTTATTTCGAGAAATTAGAGGCTGTGAGCATTGGGAATAATAATAATTATGATAATTCTACTTTTTTGCCCGAGGCTTCGCCCGCGTAAGGAATTTTGAGAACTAAATAATTTCAGAAAAAAACATATTGTATGCATTAAATATAATCTACGTCACTCTGGAACACACCAGCTTTCTATCGGTATTAAAATTTTCGCAATCGCACCAGCAGTTCTAAAGATTCCCTCTTACAAACAAAAGAAAAACAAGCTTTATCTCTTTATTCGATTGTTAGTTTAGTGTAGATTGAGTTTACCACACAAATAATTACTTTCTATTTTTATTACTGTATACTTAAATATTAGTAAATTCCCTAAATCAATTTAGGGTTTGAACTTCATTTCTGTATGTTACATGGCGCTGAAGTAGCAAAATGTTGATATATTTTGTTGACAGTAATTATTAAATTTTTTGTTTTCTTCTTTAGTAAAAAGTATACTATGTTACTTCTACTACCTACCAGAACATGTGTATTGTGTACATGATAATTCGTCGAGTAGCTTTTGCGTGAAAGCGTAACAAACATCCACGCTTTCACATTTATAATATTATTATTATGTAAGGATATCATGTGATTTGAATATATATATTTTTTGCCATTACCTTTTCTTTGCTATTAAACCTTCTCAAAGATACCTTTGAGGGACTTTAAATATAATGAAAGGAGGTATTACCATGACTTAATTCGAAACACGTTTTTAATATACTAGACTGATAAGTACATTATATATTCTTAGGTTTCAAATATCTCTGGGTATCAAAATCATCTGAATCTTATCATGTGCTTATAAGTAGTAAATTTAATATATATAAAAAGTAGATGATGCCCGCAACTTCGTTGCGCTAAAATTCGTTTATCACGTGGGAACCGTACATTTTTTCGGGATAAAAAGTATCCTATGTCCTTTCTCGGGACTCAAAGTATCTCCGTGCCAAATTTCAGTGAAATCGATTCAGCGGTTTGAGCGTGAAGAGGTAACAGACAGACAGACAGATAGACTTTCGCATTTATAATATTAGTAAGTATGGAATCGGTATTGATGGATTAAGTACCTACTATAATATACAGGGTGTAACAAAACTAAGTGATAATAATTTAGGTTATTTATTGTTCCAATACACATTGACAACAAAACGTTTTAGGTAATAAATAATAATATAACCCAAATAATGTATTTCATTAAAAAAAGCTTTATATAGTCTTGGACTATATTTTAAAAAATCAATCGTATTTCTAGACTAGTGTGTTGAGTAACTGACAAAAATAATTATTATTTTCAAAATATAATTGAGCTTTTAACGTGATCGCGTGCTTGAAACGGTTATAACCCAGGAAAATACAAATAACTCAGGTCATATTCATTTTAGAACCTAGTGCTATTAGGCATGATTTAATACTTAATTTAATTACTACACTCAGGCCCACTTCCATAATTCTGTGTAAAAATTAATAATTAAAAGTGCTTACTGTCCCTACTCCCTGTTACTTTTTTCAACGATTTTTTCCACCATAACTTGAAATACTTTTCTTTTCAAACCTTATGATAATAATTATTCTGGCAAAATCTAAAAGATAAAGTATAAATCAACTTGTGTGTAATTCTGTTTTTGTTTATTGGCATTTTTTTTTTTCCTATTGAAAACTTTTTTACTACTGTTTAATTTACTACTGTTTTAATTTAAACGGCGCGGCAGTTAACATAAATAATATGATAATGAAATACCTTGCAGTTTGTAATGTAGAGGTAATAATGAGAAGTCACTGCTGACTTCTCATCTCATCATAGCAAAAAGGGTGCAAACTTATAATGGGGTAATAAAGTCAACCTCATTTTAGGTTAGAAAAGTCCGCTGTAAGGGCCATGATACACCGGAATGGCAGAGGCGAGGCGAGCACTTTCAGCGTCATATGATTTTAAACTTTATCTTCGTTATTGTAATACATAGTATCGCTTGAGGAATCGCCGCCGCCGGCGGCCGCCAGCGTCCACGAGCGGCCACGGGAGGCCGTAGACTTCTCAAGCGATACTATGTATTACAATAATTAAGATAAAGTTTAAAATCATAATATGACACTGAAAATGCTCGCCTCGCCTCTGCTATTCCGGTGTAGCGCGGCCCTAAAGCGTGTTTCCGTATGGCAGAAATATATGAAAATAATGCTTATTTCTCATAAAAATAAATTCGTAGCAGGATAATATTTTAGAAGGATTGTTAAAATATTATCCCTGCTACGAATATAATATTATTATTATGAGATTATTTTCATATATTTCTGTCATACGGAAAAAAGTTCTTACAGCAGGAGTTTTCCGAACTAAAATGAGGTTGACTTTAATACCCCATTATAAGCTTGCATCTTTTTTGCTATGACGCAACGATTTGAACCTTAATGCTTTAAAAATAAGGTTTGAATTAGTACAGGGTAAGCTGCATGGTGTACATGAATCAGCATTGAGATACGTGACAGCAAGATAAGGTTTGATGCGACGGCCTTATAGATAAAACTTTGTATAGAACTGGGTTGAGTTGAAATGATTTTTGTCTCACTTTATTCACTGCCGTATACTACGTACGTATAATATCCACACATACATATCCATATCCATACTAATATTATAAATGCAAAAGTGTGTATGTCTGTATGTCAGCCTGTTACCTCTTCACGGCCAAACAGATTTTGCTGAAATTTGGTATGGGGATACATTGAGTCCTGGGAAAGGATATAGGATACTTTTTATCCCGGAAAAATATACGGTTCCCGCGTGATAAATTAATTTATGCGCGACGGAGTTGCGGGCGTCATCTAGTAAACTTATAACTGAAGACTTAAGTGAATGAAAAGGATAACTAACACTTTATAACATAAGTAGGTAATGTTACTAATTTTTTTCCATTATAATTTCAACACACTTGTAAGTTACTTACTTCATCTGGCTAATATATTTGGATATACAATATAAAATCAACATTTTTATTGCATACCATTTTGCCGTTCCTTGATTTTAATTGTTAGCCAAATTTTTATTATTAATTTATTATAATCAGCCAATTTACCATTAAATATATAAATCATTAATAATTATAAATAGCATGTCATGATCTAAGTGTCAGTTCATAATTTTATTGCTCACAAAATTTTAGTTCTTTAATACTTGAGCCTTTCTGACTGTAATTCGTGAGTTTTGCCTAAGCAAGATTTTCGAGAGACCTACCTCACCAAACTCCCACACAAAATTCGATGAGTTTAAGCTGGATTCGTTTCCTCCCTAAATAGTTCGCGCAAATTTGTGGACTTTAAATGTCAATGTGTATCTCTTGTGGCTTATAGCAGATTATAGACATTTTGTTATCACAAACCGTACTGGATTATGCTTTGATCCTGAGGGAATTATCGATTTTAGTTCCACGAAGTAAGTTTTGCGAATAATTAATTACTAACCAAAGTTCCTAATATGATTAATTAGGTTATAGTTTAATTTGTGCTTATAACATCCATACATCACATAAACGAAAGTTTCAACCTTAATCAAATTATAATTAATTTCTAATATTATCAACGTCGTTTGATTTAATTATTATGTTAAACACGCTAGTAGATCATATTACGACCAAAAATGAAACAATACGATGTGAATTCCATCACATCTACATAATATCTACATCTACAATAAATCAAAATGTCCTGATTGGCTATTTAATATTGTGAAAAAATCCGAAAACAGCGCCATTTTACCACCCGATCCATACCAAAAATCGCTTTGATTAAAATACAATAGAATCAAAAAATCACCACTTGAACCGTGTGAACGTTAAAGTGAACCGTCAGTTAACACCTGTCGTCGATAAATCCAGTTTTAATCAAACTTCGTTATTCACTTTAAGGGCCGTGCACGCGGTTTTCCATATTTCATATTTTTCACTCTCGAAATGGTCCATCGGTTTTTGGAGCGAGAATCGATCAATTTGTTCAAAGTCGCACAGCCATTTCGAGTGTGAACACGATTGAATTTACCTGACTAAAATAACAAACCCTTCTGATTTAAAAATGTTTTATAACAGTTTTAATATCTAAACGTAGCCTTTGCTAAATAAATAGTACTTCATTTTTCTACTGCTTGCACTTCATTCGTAAAGTTGGTTTGGCTTGGTTTAACTGACGCTTGAGTACTTTGTAACCGCGATGTTCAACACACTTCCAATGTACTATTTTGGTCTTAGTTTTTACATTTCATCCTTTTTTATGAAGTTCTTATCTGTTAATTGACGTGGGAGAGCCATGCTTCGGCATAAATGGACCGGCTCGACCGGAGAAATACCACGGGCTCACAGAAAACCGGCGTGAAACAGCGCTTGCGCTGTGTTTCGCCGAGTGAGTGAGTTTACCGGAGGCCCAATCCCCTACCCTTTTCCCTTCCCTACCCTCCCCTATTACCCTATTCCCTCTTAAAAGGCCGGCAACGCACCTGCAGCTCTTCTGATGCTGTGAGTGTCCGTTGGCGACGGAAGTTGCTTTCCACCAGGTGACCCATTTGCTCGTTTGCCCCCTTATTTCATTAAAAAAAATTATTGTACCTAGGGCAACACAAGCAGAGTAACTTCACTCAAGGTACGATCAGAACGGATTGATCGCAGGCCGATCTGACCGAACTTGTTTTGCGCGCTCTCGTATGTGCACGAGTGCAGACCGTATCCGGTATATGAGGGACTTAAAAGGGCGTAGAAAGCAAAATTAACGATTTTCTAATTCATTTTTATACTTCACTAGATGTTCCGGTGAACTTTACCAATCCGTTCAGCCGTTTTCGAGTTTTAGCGTGACTAACACATTTGAAAATCCATTTTTATATTTAAGATATAGATAATTAGCCACGAATTGTATATTTCTTAACATAGATACTACTCTATATGTAGGTTCCTCGTCAGTCAATTCCATCAATCATGGATTATGTTTGACTGATGGTGACTGATGGACTGACGAATGTATCCAGATTTTCGTCAATCACCGTCAGTCACGCTCTTACACGGTAGGTTACCCATCAGTCACAGTCATGACTGCGGTAAAACTGACAGCAAAACCTACCGTTTAATGGATGCCAAAAGATTTCTTAAAATTTTCACGTTAAAAAAATACAAAGATGCATATTTTAATTTTCACATTTTTTCAATTTATTTTCAATACAATGAATTTAACTGAATATCTTAAATACGTGATGTAAAATTCTATTACCGAGGGACTGGACTAGCGGATTTTGAAAATTTTGTGCATTTATTTTATTACGTAAGATAATCGTAAGGGTTCCGTACCATTATAGAGCAAAAATAGGCCAAAAATTGTGTTATTTGTATGGGAACCCCACTTAAATTTTTATTTTATTTAAATACTAGATGATGCCCGTAACTCCTTTGCGCCAAAATTCGTTTATCGCGCGGGAACCGTACATTTTTCCGGGATGAAAACTATCCTATGTCCTTTCTCGGGACTCAAAATATCTCTATGCCAAATTTCAGGAAAATCGGTTCAGCAGTTCGAGCGTGTAAAGGTAACAGACAGATAGACAGACGGACAGACAGACAGACACACTTTCACATTTATAATATTAGTATGGATTTTTATTAATTATTAAAGTAAACATGCCTTTGTGAAAATTTCAAGTGTATACCTGTTACGCCCTATTTGATATCGAGCAAAAAAAGCCAAAAAAATCACGTTTGTTTTATGGCAGCCCCCCATATTAATATTAGTTTTGTTTTTAGTATTTGTTTTTATAGCGGCAACAGATATTTTATACAATCTGTGAAAATTTTAGAACTAGAACAGACAGACAGACAGACAGACAACGAAGTCTTAGTAATAGGGTCCCGTTTTTACCCTTTGGGTGCGGAACCCTGAAAACTACCTTAGCGCTGATTTGAGGTTGTTCTATTAACCTGGAATTTAATGACGGGAGAAGATCGAAGAGATAAGGACGATGTTTTATTTTTGCTTCACCCCTATAATAGTTGAAAATGTACCATAAAATCATTATCAGCCCTGCAGGTTCATGTATCATGTGGCCAACAAAGCTTGCATGATTACACACATAACATATTAGCATAGCATGCAATTCGTACATATCACCACATTTCATTATTGAAAGTCTAACTTCTTTGCATATGTGGGTTAGGATCACGCAAGCGTTTACATTCAAATGGAAAATTGTCGAATTAAGTTTTGACTTACACAATTTAAAGTGAGATAGGTCAAAAGGAACATTCTTATTGAAGGTTTTCATTAAAAACTCGCTACTCTTATATAAAAGTGACAAGCACGAAGTATGTTTCTTATTATGATTTTATTTGAAAAAAAAGTTTCCTTTTCAAATTACTCAAATAGACACTGGTGCAAACTAGTGAAAAACCGGCTAAGTGCGTATCAGGCCACGCGCAATAAAGGATTCCGTAGTAACCCAAATTTTTGTATGGTCAATTAATGTATACTAGCTATATGACCGAGCTTCGCTCGGTATTCAAAAAATTCAAAAAACACACATAAAATGACATTTTATGAAAATGATTCCTAGCTAGATCGATTTATCGCCCCCGAGACCCCCTATATGCTAAATTTCATGAAAATCGTTAATATATAAAATAAAATAAAACGAGCAATTCTTGTATATATATATATATATACAAGAATTGCTCGTTTAAAGATATAAGATATAATATTTTATAACGTGTTTTACACTACTAACAACTTACTAACAGCATATTTCCTACTCCCGTGAATTTTTTCACATTTCCTGAAGCAACCGTTTAGCTGGGGGGACACTGGACCCTAACGATTTTTTACACTTTAAAACTTCATATTTCACAAATGGATCCCTAATGGATCTTTTAATACTCGTAATATTGAAAAAAAACCCTATCCAACGACAACCCTACGCGGTGGGGTGGACCAAAGCACGTAGATCCATCATCTGTCTACGAACCAATTTTGCTGATAGTTTTTAAATTTATATTTATTTTTAACCTCATTTTATACCGATACTTGACAGAAATAAAATTGCAACTAGTAGGTACATCATATTATATGCTGGTTGAAAATCCCGAAAATTGTAACATCAGCCTTAACCCTAAACTGATACGATTTTGATTTACGGATTTTCTTAGGGTCAATTCAGACCGCAACGTGACGAGGCGAGACGCGGCGCGGCATAAAGTCTGGATTTGGACTGGACTTCAATTGCGTGAGGCGTCATGCAAATCTGTCAAATCCATACTAATTTCAAAATGCATATCTACGCGTCGCGTTGCGGTCTGGATCAACCCTTAGTTCCAAATTGAGCCGCAGCATGATTTTGCACTAGTAGTAGTAGTGTCAAAAGTGGCAAAAGCTGTCGAGATCGAGCTGATTCGATTCTCGATTCGATTCTGATTCTGTCGGGGGTAAAGCTCATAATAAACTTTGACTTAACATAACCTAATCTTACGTAGACGCACCATATCTTGTCTGAATTCTTTGATACTACCTGATAACTGTAATATTATATAAATTTAGGTATGAAAAAGGAATGTTTATTATTTTGCTACTAGCTGTTGTCCGTGACTTCGTCCGCGTGGACTTCAGTTTGTAGCGCGCGGTGTCAACAAAATTGGTGATAAAAGTAAAAGCTTTTTAAAACCCTGGTACCCCTTAAATCAAAATACCGAAAAACAGCTGTTATTTAAAACGTGAACGTTGTGAGTTATTTAAAACGTGTATAGCAATCGAAAAATTTAACTTAAGATGGTACCACCTCTTATAGAAAGACGTTTGAGGAAGCGCCTTAATTTGAACAAATTTACGCATAAAAACCCCCTTAGAACCCATTTTTCCAGTTAAAAAGTAGCCTATTTCCTTTCTCAGGCTTTAGACTATCTGTGTACAAAATTTCAATACAATCGGTTGAGTAGGTTTGGCGTGAAAGCGAGACAGACAGATAGATAGGCAGAGATACTTTCGCTTTTATAATATTAGTATAGATTGCTTTGATAGTATAGATAGAAGCGATGACTTAATTTATGTCAAATCCCATACATTTTGTGGCGTTAGCGTTTGCGATAGTCGCTTGCCACTTGTCTACTAGGGCAGGTTATAATATTATTATTATAATTAGCACTTTGATTATCGTCTAGTCATACGGCATACCTAAACCAGAGTAAACAGAACTAACGAGTAGGCCGACTCGGAAGAGATCTCGATACGTTTGAAGTATTAAGTTATATCGGCCGGCGCGCGATGTGCACTGGATCTTAAGAGCCCGGGTTACCCTCGAAATTCTCATACATACGTAATACCAAAATAATTTTGTCATACGAAAGTATTTAACATGTTTGAGTTATTTTTCAGCTTAAAATAGTAATTACCTAGGTTCCTGAACAAAAATTAACTTCAAAATATTACATATATTATTATTATATAAACACTAAAAAAAATTTTTTGTGTATAAATTTTTTTTACAAAATTTAGTACTAAATATTTAAACACTAAAAAATATATACATATATATTAAATTTACCACAAAATATTTCAACTCTAAAAAATATTTTTGGTATTTAAATATTTTTTGGTAAATTTACTATTTATTTATATATGCTTGTTGCTATTACTTGTTGCCGCAAATTGCTTGATGTAGTCATGACGTCAAAGTTGACGTGAATTGAACGTAACGTATAAGCGTTTTCTTTGTCTACACGTCTACCTAAACTAAAATATAGGTGATTTGCTATTTTAGAGTGTCTAGGAATGAACTAACCCAGAATTGTAGAGACATAAACATTTAGTCTTAAGACGTACTGCACATTAAGAACTTCCAAACATATTGTGTTGAGTATACGATATCTGTAGAAAAGCAAAGTCGTATATAGCGTCGACCTTTAAATTCTTTTTTCAATAATATGTCGCTCTAATTAATATATCACTCCTGTACCCTGATTTAGCTTGGTATTGTTTTCATTCTTCTTCTATTTTTAACCAATTTGAAAAAAGAATGTTATCAATTAGACCCGTATATGTTACAGTTTTCGTAGAATCATGTTAATCTATATTAGCGTCTGAATAATAGTACCAAATTTCTAAATTACATGTATGTATATTTTTATGTTTGTGTTCGCATATCTTCGGAACTACAAGTCCGATTTAAGTGATTCTTTTTTCTTGTACTAGGTATTGTTCAATTTATGGAAAAATGCAAGTTTCATCAAAATCGGTTCAGTAGTTTTTATATAGTAGTTTTTGTATAGGGAATTTTAATTCCTAATTACGTATAATTTTGAAGTCGGTTTTATCTTTTTAAAATATATTAGTATTATTATATAATCTTGTCGAACGCTGTTTAAGTTTGATATTCCTGTCCTTGTCATTTGTCATGCTAAAAATGCGCAATTTTCTATGAGCGTTTTCAGATTTGGTTGACTCACATAGGTCTAGGTATTATGAAGTTGGGTGCTAGAAAGCATCGAATGTGTGCTAGTCCTAACTTAGATCTTAATATGACAGATGCACTGAAATAATGGAGAAATCTTAGCAAAGTAGATTTAATAGTCTGTTTGTGAATGCAATATTGTTACGGATACGGGCAGTTGTACACCTGCGCGCGACAGTTGCGCGTACTTTCTAGAAAAGTCCAACCCTTGTTTATGTGATTGCGTGTTTACGTAAACAATCCAGAATGGAACGTTTCAGTAAGTATGGCGGGTCATATAAAAGGTAAACAAGCCGGCAATCAGTTCAGTTTGATACAAGCGATCATCGAGGCGACTTCGAAGTGAGAATAAGTGATCAATAGTGAGTGACAGTGATAGTGCTCAGTGATTTGGATCTAGTGCTTAGTGTCTGGACTTAGTGATTTGTGTGAGCTAGTGTTTGTGAATAAAGTCTTCAAAGAGAGTCACCAGGTATTTCTCTCCGAATCCTCGAACCCTAGCACGTAACAATATTTACTGGCTCACGACCGCATTCAGAGACTTTTTGACAATACCATACATTTTCTATAAAGGCGGCTTTCTGCTGGAGTATCACGTAAAAATAGCGATCAACAATCCACTATCAAGTATCACTATCACGCGAGTGATTGCTGGGTGTCACGAATGTCACAAACAATGGTGTGATGTATATTGATCGATTGCAATCGTATTGTTTTGGCTGTTAAATGATACGAAATTGCGCTTTTGGAGCAATTATCGTGCAATAATTGCTATCGTATTGCTCTCGCAAGATACGTGATACAGGGGGCCGATCGTATCGCAAACGACCGCGGCCGACAAAAAAAATGCCATTATATGATATAGTGTTTTATTTGCAACCGACATTGGTCTTTTAGCTTTGGCTTTTTAGTTGCGTAGAGCAATATGAAACCTATCGCGTATGTCGTAAAGTAATAATTTATTTGAATTTTTGTCGGTCGCGGATGTTTGCCGCGTTGATCGGAACGGTATCTTAAGAATTAAGATTTATCATGCAATAATTGATGTTCAGAATTATTACTAGCTATTTGATCGAGCTTTGCTCGGTATTCGATAAAACATGAATAAAATGACATTTTCTAAAAATGCTATTTCTAGTATATTAATTCCTAGCTATATAGCTAGTTATATATTAATTCCTAGCTCGATTTATCGCGCCCGAAAATCCCTATATACTAAATTTCATGAAAATAGTTGGAGCCGATTCCGAGATTCCAATTATATAATATATACATATACATATTATATACAAGAATTGCTCATTTAAAGAGATAAGATTAAATATCTCTAAGTGCGGCTATTAGACTTTCTTTGTAACGTATCGCTTCAAGGTTAGGTATAATGAATATTAAAAGCTAAATGTCACACCGCTGTGTTTATTTAATATTATATATAAAATTCTCGTGTCACAATGATAATCCACGAACTCCTCCGAAAAGGCTTTGCTGATTTTTAACAAATTTTATATGCATATTCAGTGCGTCTGAGAATCGGCTACTCGGTACTTTATATATTGATAAGTGCATTTGTTGAATAAATAATAGTAAATTATTACAACCCGAGACTGACGGCGACCATTGTTTGAGCGAAGCGATGGCGATTGACGTTGCCATGGTGACATATTTATTTAGTCACTTCAATAAAATAATGTGGCAAATATTTATGGCAAAGCAACGTTTGCCGGGACAGCTAGTAATAAAATAAAAATAACAAATATTTTATGTTCATAACTATTTATATCAAATGCCAAAACTTACACAAAGGTAAATGGCGTTATAAGCTGTTTCCATCACCAGCCTTTTCATACAAAATGATTTCAACATATTTTGTATCCAAAACATCTAAGTCACGAATCACGAATAAAAAGCTACCCTAAAAGCCTTAAATAATACACATGACAGGATTAAATTAAAAACCTTTGCGTCCGTCCCTTTCATACCTCAGGGAGTCCCCGAATGTAAGAGAGATAGAGGATGAGGCTTAATACGTGGGTTGTAGGGTTGAAAATTTGGCAGTAGTAACGCATCAATAGGCAAGTAACGCCCCCGATGGGCCTTTCTATTTATAGAGCTCAAACCATCAGTACTTCTGAAATATGAACGAATTTCATCCTTTCATGGAAGTAAATTCGATCGCTAACTTAATTTTGTTGCCCTATCTTATGTCATCCAATTTAGGAAATGTTACATACGTTCTGATAACATCTACATCATGCTTTTGTGAATTGGCATCTTTGTAGATTGTTTAGTATGATTTACTTACGAATAAATTGTGTAACATAGGAATATTTATTATATCATAGTTATACTTTATATTCTTACTTTGGCGCTATTTTAGTCATTGGTTATTGGTACATAGTGTTGCAATGGTTTCTGTGTTTTTATGCAATAGAAAGAAACAAGACGTATAAGCGATAGTCACGTCTTTTTTCACCATTTTCGACCAGCAGAACACAAGCATCATTTTGGCGGCAATTGTTTTCATACAAACACAATATAATAATCATTATACCGCTTTGATGGTTATGTGCTCAAGACTAACTGTTAAAATATGTGTTATTATACGGTGCATTTTAAAGTTTTAAGCTGTAGCTCTAACACAGAACATCACATAAATTAGTTTGTTCCTAAATCTCAAGTCAAGCACTACTTTGTAACTGTAATAAGCTTAAGTGCAAACTTTGTTGCAAGTGAAAAGTACACAATACAAGTTTCTAGAAACGTGGCAACTTCGAGTTGGATTTGTTACATTACTGTTGCCTTACTTTATGAGAAGTAGGTAATATACGAAGTTAGATGATGCCCGCAACTCCGATGCGCCAAAAGTCGGCTATCGCGCGGGGACCGTACATTTTTCCGGAATGAAAAGTATATGTACTATGTCCTTTCCCGGGACTAAAAGTATTCCTATACCAAATCGGTTCAGCGGTTTAGGTGTGAAAATGAGACAGATAGACATACTTTCGCATTTATAATGTTAGTGTGGATGGAAATATTTTATTTTTAAATCGTTTAAAAATTAACACTTTCAAAACGTCTACATGAGACCTACCACCGTTTCGGGAACTAACCCGGCGAGTAGAACCGACGTAAGAAACTCCCTTGGGGCATTTTACTAAAAATATGGGAAAAGAGTTTTTTTTTTTGTCACTGTACAATAACATTCACACAAAGTATGTAAAGATGTGTTAAATTTACTTATAAGCAGCCTATAGTCTGTCAGAAGGTTTTTTCCCGAGGTCTGTGCTAATGTTTAGGAAACTTACCTTAAGAGCTCTTAAGAGCCCGGGTTACCCTCGAAATTCTCATACATACGTAATACCAAAATCATTTTCTCATACGAAAATATTTGACATGTTTAAGTTATTTTTCAGCTTAAAATAGTAATTACCTAGGTTCCTGTACAAAAATTAACTTCAAAATATTTAAACACTAAAAAAAAATTTTTTGTGTATAATTTTTTTTTACTAAATTTACTACTAAATATTTAAACACTAAAAAATAGAGTAAAACACTAAAAAATATATACATAAATATTAAATTTACTACAAAATATTTCAACTCTAAAAAATATTGGTTATTGATATAGTTAAGGAATTTGTATTTTCATATTATTTACTTGCTCACTTTTTTCTTTTTCCATTAAAATTCCATTTAAATTACAATTTGATAACTAACCCAGAACTGCGCATTAAATACTCTAAAATACTTTCCCGATTTTTATATCATTAAATATAATTAATGAGTATAGACACAAACAGAAAAAATTAAATTAAAAATGAAAAAAAAAAAAAACACCCGATACCAAAACCTAGCATTGCAAGTAAAATGTAATAAAATCAATCCTAAATTATATAAAAGTAATTATGATTAAAAAAAAAATACAGTTTGGCATAGCAGTCCCCCAACGCAAAGTACTTATTTGAAATATTACTTTCGAATTAATTTTATTTTATACTTTTTAAAGGTGCATATTAGTATAATGTATATTTGGTCGTGGTTTTGTAATATGCACGTAATGCGCTTTCATTTAAGAACCCACTCAAGTATAATATTTGCATACATCCAGTAAAGCATCTTCACTTTCACCCCCCCACAACTTTAAAACGGCTCAACCGATTTTCATTAAGCATGTCTAAGAATAGTCGCACGTAAGTCATCGTTCATAAAAAAAATTGAAATCGGTTCATCCGTTCGGCAGATATGATGCCACAGACAGACAGACACACAGACAGACACGTCAAACACCCCTTTTCTGCGTCGGGGTTAAAAAGAACACTACCTACTGTTGTTTTCGCTACCTGTAGCATGGGTTAAAAACTTTTTAACCCTTGCTACAGGTAGGAAAAATTACCTTGGCAACAAAAGTATCGAGATAAAGATTTATTGGAGTAGAAGCTAGCGATTCTAGTCCAATAAATCGAAGCGAATTCCAGTTGCGGGATTGTCGTGCGGCTATTTAGCAAATTGCTGGAATCCCAATTGATCGGGCTCCCAGTATTTTGATCGGAACACAGCTGCTATCATCCTTTTATCTCCGGAGTTTAAACTCAATTGAAGACATGAGTGGAAGAAGCTAAAAAGTTGCCTTTTTAGGGTTCCGTACCCAAAGGGTAAAAACGGGACTCTATTACTAAGACTTCAATGTCTGTCTGTCCGTCTGTCTGTCACCAGGCTGTATCTCAAGAACGGCTATAGCTAGACTTCTGAAATTTTCACAGAATGTGTTACATATCTGTTGCCGCTATAACAACAAATACTAAAAACAAAATAAAAATAATATTTAAGGGGGGCTCCCATAAAACAAACGTGATTTTTTTGCTATTTTTTGCTCGATTGAAAGGCAATACATAGGCACTTAAAATATTCACGAAATACTCAGTTTTATTTGTACTTGAACAATTTATAAAAAAATTATAGAAATTAAATAATTAAGGGGGCTCCCATACAGAAAACACATTTTTCAGCCTATTTCTGCTCTATTGTAGTACGGAACCCTTCGTGCGCGAGTCCTACTCGCACTAAACTTGGCCGATTTTTTCCATATATTATAAAGGCTTTAGGGCGGGAAAATGGTTCAAATTTTAGAAAAATTGACTTCCAGAAAATAGAATGTTCTATGTTCAGCGTTGTTATTTTTTATTGACATGCTTTTTTCTTTTTTTCCAGGGGGGCCGGTGGGGGTGGCATGTTCGGAGATGTAAATATATCAGCAATTTTGGACTCATTTAGTATAAGTTACGATAAAAGAGTAAGACCAAACTACGGAGGTTAGTGAATTATTCCTATTATTCTAATAATTATTGTGATAAATGGGCGAAGTCACGTGTTGTTATAATTAACCGAGGATCAGTTCTTATTAAATATTTGCAAAACGCATATTCTATTCGAATATGAAGTAATTTTATGATATAGACCGAAGCATTTTCTTTGACCTTCATGGATATTTTAAAGTTACTGCCTTATTAAGTAATAAAAATATAAACTCAAACTCAAACGTTTTTATTCAGAATAAATTGCAAATATTTTCTTAAAGTCTACAATCTACATGATGCCAACCACCGGTTCGGGAACTAACCCGGCGAGAAGAACCAAATATAATATTATACTTATAGCCTGAGAAAATTAAGGAATTCAAACCGAATAATTCATGTAGTTTTGAAAGTTGGTATAGTTGTTCCTAAAGGTGTCCAGATGAATATACTAAAAGCCCCCGAGGGTGGGACAAGAGCCGGCGGTGGGGGAGGGGGGAAAGGTCTCTTTTTCAAGGTTTTTGCTTGTGACTCGAAAATTATTTATAATATCTCTTTAGTGAGTTCTACATTAATTATCTACATTAAATTTCCTATAAATTACGTCCAAACATTTTTACTGTACGATATACTACTACGGTAGTACGTTACCTCGATTTACTGTATCTAGAGACACATACAGTAAATCGGCGTAACGTAGTCCCCTGATTCCTCCTTCAAAATAGAGTCTAATTTTATTTAATCTAATTTTATTTATTTTTTAATATTTTCAGGAAGAGTGAGTCTATACCTCTACGTTTTTATTTTATTTTAAAGATCTTTCAAATTTGTTTTATAGTCGGTCGATTGGCAGGGTACGGGGCACTCATTTTTTGTGATTTTTAAGGGTCATATTTTTTATTTATTACTAAACTTAGATAAAATCGAACGTAGCTTTAATAGATCATGATATTGTATAAAAATCATTTGTATAAACGCATTGTCCAGGGAGTAAATTGGGAAATACGTTTATATGGAAAACAGTGCGAGCGTACCCTTTTAATACTCTGTATTTTCTAAAGTAATGATCGTACAGTATAAATGTTTGGACGTAATTTATAGGAAATTTAATGTAAATAATTAATGTAGAACTCACTAAAGAGATATTATAATTAATTTTCGAGTCATAAGCAAAAACCTTGAAAAAGAGACCTTTCCCCCCTCCCCCACCGCCGGCTCTTGTCCCACCCTCGGGGGCTTTTAGTATATTCATCTGGACACCTTTAGGAACAACTATACCAACTTTCAATACTACACGAATTATTCGGTCTGATCGTCGATTTTGAAACTAATTTTCTTAGACTATTAGTAATTATATAATAATTTAGCAATATAATATTAAATATTTCAATTATTTTTTTAAGTTTCTAAAATCACTTACTTTTGTGATTGGTCAGTAAACTGAAAAAAACTCTTAAACTGGCCGAAAACAAGCAAACCTTGAGGAGAAAAAGCAAACCTGTTTTTCAGTAGTATAAAAATAATTAATGAAATTGAAATTGAGTTTTATTTTTAGTTAATAATATCGTCATCATCACATAGACCACTAAACGTGGATATTTAAGATTTAAATTTATTACTCACGGTACTACAGCAACGGCTAATATTAAATCCAAAACAATTGATACAGAAGCATATCTTTGGCACGATATTTTAAAAATCCAATAACGGTAGTACCGAGTTTTTTAGCGACTTAGTAATGGAGGTCACATAAAATAAAATTCTGAATAAATCAATTTAAAATGTTAGATCCACTTTTTGTACAGCATACTTGCGACACTGCTGTGTTGAAAGGTAATATTGAGGCACAAATATTTTATCTTAAAGTACAAAGTGGCTTTGAACGCTATATCTTATCTTTAACTTCATCTTTTAAACGTAGAGTACGTGAAAGTTTGAGACCCATATGAAGTTGAAATTAACGAAGTTGTTAAACTTCTAAATGCCGAAATTATTATTGAGAATTTTAGTGTATGACGTGGAGTTGGGAGTCGGGACTTCTTCGTTTTCGGTCTATTCAGTGTTCACAGTTCAACGTTGTTTTCAACACCTTTATCATAAATATATTTAAAAAAGGCGTTGATTAAGTAAGGGCTGAAAAATGTTGGAGTTGAAAATTCAGGAGTTGAAAATTCCAAAATTTAGTGGTTGAAAGTGCCGGGGTTGAATATCTAGAAGACGAAATTAAGCTCGATTTCCCCCCACGTCCATTAAAATAATTTAATTGTCAAATTGCATGTTTGTTGTATTCCTACGCTTCATATCAGCTTTATATGGGAAAGAACTCGGTTATTTTCGCTTAATATACAGCAGCCCCAAATACGAGGCTGCGAGCTTCAACATAACACATGCATGCAAGAAAATTCATTATGGTTTATGACAATGATGTCTTTTGAATACTTTAAGTAAAACTATGTTTTGAATAGAAAAAAATATCGTCACAATCGACATCTTAATATTATGTTCATAATATATTTTATAAGTATTTAAAACTTTCTTTTAGGTCGAACAAGGTAATTTCAGCCAATATTCATCTGACAATATGTCTGGCTAGTACGAAATCGCCTAACGTTATCGAGCTTAGTATGTTGAATTAATAATTTAGCCGAGGGAGCACGTATAGCCTTAATCCAGTGTAAATTAGTGTAGAATAGGTTAGTCCACTTTAAAACTTACCGTTTATGTATCTTTATCGTCTTAAATAGACATTTAATACTAATTACCTTATTTCTTAAAGGTATAAGACAAATATTCTAGTGAAAAATGATATATTTTGCTAAAAACCTTTAATATTTTTACTGTAGGGTTTTGTAAGATGGATATTTGATTTTCATCACTTAAACGATGACACGTTTTTGAGTCATTAGTGTTTGAAGAAACCATTTATTTTAAATTGTTGATGCGAAAAAAATATCTTTTATAAGCACTTACAGCAGCTAATTCAGCATCGTTAGTTGAATTACGAGTATTATAGTTATTTGTATGTACCCTCATACATACGTTAGAGATCAACTACGATAACTTGGGGCGCCCCTTAAAAATTCAAAACGTTTGAAGTGCGTTGTCAAAACGTTTAAAGTGCGCGTTGTCTTGCGCAGTAGGCTAGTTATGATTAGTTGACCAACAAATCTTGGTAATAAGTGACATTAACAGAAATATTACGTGTACTGTGATTGGTTGAATACTAACTACATACAAACTCTTTCATAAGGATGTGACTACAAACATTGAAACAGTCATTTGGAGGGGCGCGCCAAGTTATCGTAGTTGATCTCTACAGTTAAAAATATTTTTATTTATTTTCATTTTTCTGCCGTGTCACCTAAGAATAACACTTTATAGCGTGTGTATTTTTCGCAAATGTAATATTTTTGGCTAATCGTAGCTGGCGACTTATTTTATTTTTAATCTCGTTCAGTTACCGAGCACCCTAGTTACACCCGGCCCTAATGTAGGCAACAACATTACTACTAATTACCAAATTATGGTAATCTACTAAGGGCCTTAAGCTAAATTTTATGCAGGATGTTTTTTTTTTTATTAAAATCCAGTTTTCATTATTAAAATCCAGACCATCTATTAGTATTTTCCCAGCATACAGTCAATGAAAGTAGAGGAGACTAATTTTATTGCTAATTTCAATTATAATTAACTTAAATTCACTGTTGCAGCATACAACATATTTTTAGTGTTCTTAAAAGTCAAGTTTTGCTTCTAAATTTGATTTATAAATGCTACGTGTTTTGAAAGCAATCGAAAAGATGTCATAAGATTGTAAGGTCTATCTCAGTAACAGTAAATAAAACATAAATATAAAAATCAATGAGAAACTCATATAATATTGTATACCTATCGGAAATAAAGCACTCTACGGTTTCGAACACGTATCGACAATTTCTGTTAGCTAAATCGACAATTTCTGCTAGCCATTCAAGTATGGACTTTAGCAGGAGAATCTAAGACTCAGTTTTGATTCACTCCTTGTATCTAATGTTCCAAGTCACGATTGCTATTAATTCCGTTTTTGCCTTCGATCCTAACGCGAACGTTCAAGGCGCTAATTTTCTCGCTATGAACGTTCAAATTGAAGTCAGGCAATGAACAAGAATCGCACAACCTTCCATTTTTACTTTATTTTATGTCAGAAGTGTGAAGTATACTGGTTAAAATTTGCATACACACATTATATTAATTGTACACACAATTGTACCAACACATTATTTAAAATATATACTTAATATTATAAAGCTGAAGAGTTTGTTTGTTTAAATGTACTAATCTTAGGAAATACTGGTCCGATTTGAAAATTCACTTATCGAGGAAGGTCATAGAGCATAGGCTATATGATATTAAGTTTAGATCAATTGGAGCAAAGAAACAGAGGAAAATGTGAAAAAAAACGGGAAAAATCGTATGAAATTGCATAAGCAATTAACAAGCAAGCAAGCATTAAGCATTAAGCAAGATAATAATATCTTAAGAACTACTGGATCAATTTTTATGCTATTTGGCACACATGAAGAATAGACCACGTAAAGGGACATAGGCTATTTTTTGCGGAAAAATGTACGGTTTCCGTGAAATTTCCAAATATCGCGGGCGAAGCCGCGCGAAACATCTAGTTCAAAATAGTTTTTTTTATGAATTATCATTCCTCCACATTGCAGCTTTTTTATGAGGAGTATAGTGCGAATTATAATTAGCAAATGCTTTAGAAAATTATATTCCCAACAACACTGTATTTAACCTTTCAAACTCATCGTGGATGTGTCAATAATAACTTCGTTAAGTTTTAAAATATTCTATTGCATGTATCGGATACGAGCAAATTTTAAATATTCATGCAGAGATTCAGTTCATGCATGTTATGGAGATTGGATGATAGGGATCGACAGATTACCAGAGCGGTGAAAATTTTACAGGAGAAGAAAATTTCACTAATTTTAAAACACTGCTTCATGCCCAACGGTGACACTAATAGATTTAAATAATTACATAATGCGTAAAAGTGTTACTACTAGATTTAACGCTTAATTCACTAGGTGAATTGTACTCACGTAAATACCTTAGAGTGACTGGGAATCACATATTTTAAATGTATATTTTTATGAAATAAAATATCATTAACATTTTGTTTAACAATCTTTAGTACTTAGTAAATAATTATAAGAATAAATAAAACTATCCAAACTTTTAGATCCTCTTGAAAATTAAAGAAAAGGCACTTAAATCAGTCTTTTAAGACCATGATATTTTTAAGGTTTTTCTAAACTAACAAATATTCTGAAAATTAGAAAGAACTTAACGTTTTTAAACTAATAAGGGTACATAAAATAAAATAAAAGAAAATAAAAATTAATGTATACTTCTCTACAAAGAAAAAAACATGCTGTGGATTTCTACCACTATCTAAAAGCTACGTCGGCATATCTTTTTGAGCAAGTACAACATACCGGCTTCAGACATTTTGTGCACAGATGAGCTAGTTTTTGTTCTCCTTTTATCACTACAAAAGCAGAACAGATTGATTGATAAAGTTAAGTTGTTTAAAACCATTTTACAATTCTACAACAGAAAAAGAAAGCATACATAGTTTAAATTACAATATTTGAATTATGGCCGTATAAAATTTTGATGTGAGTCCCTGGGACTCAGTAAGTGAATTAAGAGTAAAACATTGAAGGAGGTATTAAATTACAAACTAAAATTAACTATCTTTTTCCCTTCTTATTCTAATTCGTACTTACAATCATCTATAATAATAATATCTCACATATTTTAACAACTACTATTTAAGCAAACACGTTCTTGTCGTAATAAAAATATTTTTAAGGTAGAAGGAAATTTAAAAAACAAAGTAACTAAGGTTGAAGCAAAAACTGTTATATCTTTTGAAAGCCAAAACATTGAATAAGAAGAAAAATGGATTTTATATAACCTCAAAACTGCTTTCATTAAAACAAAGAAATCATTTTACGAAATCGTGATTAAAGAGAACAAAGAAATCTGCGTCTGAAAGAGAATTAATGAATTTCCCAATACCAATTAAATTTGTAAATAAAAAGACAGCTTCAATCACAACTGATCGTAAATAATTGATTTTTTATTTGCATTTTTATTTCAAAGTATTATTTGAAAGGCTGATGTTAAGTACCTATTATACGAGATTGAAACATTATTATATTGGTATCTACTAAGATAATACAAGGTAAACTTTAAAGAAGAACGTCATATTAGCTAGTAGAAGTTCATAACTTGTATTCACATGTACCATAGAAAAAGCACATTCTAGCATCACTAACAAGACTTTAGAAAAGCTACATGGTATCGTAATCCTGTGATCCACTTCCAAATGTTTTAGGTAGGTTAAATAGGTAGTAGGTAGCTAGGTCTCTATTGTGTGTCACGTGTGTTATATCATTTTCAGGACCACCCGTGGAAGTGGGGGTTACCATGTACGTGCTCAGCATCAGCTCCTTATCTGAAGTGAAAATGGTACTTAAAGCAATTATAAAGACACAGCGCATACATAGCAAGAATCTCCTTTAGTACGATCACCATTACCGTTCATTGTAGCACCCGTGTCCACGGTTCGATCGCAAAAGGCGCGATGCGATGCGCTTAGGAATGTACTGGAACGAATCCCGCACGCACCCCGCGCCTCTTGCGTCCCCACTCCGGCTAGGGGCATCACCTCGTTGGTTTGGTTTTCACGGCGCAGGGCGCGCGCGCGACTCACGATTGGGCTTGATTGCAGGTCCGCCAGTGGAGGTGGGCGTCACCATGTATGTGCTCTCTATCAGCTCCGTCTCCGAAGTGCTCATGGTACTCGCCACTGTCAACTAACGCTTGACTCGGTCCTCCGGCTCTGTGCCGCCGCGACCGAGCAGCCCTAGATACGAGGCTGCGAGCATGTTCGCGTTTTGTGGAACAGAACGCCCTTTGTCCGCAAAATTGTTTTCTTATTATGAGTCACAGAGCGCTTAAAATTATTCAAAATTTAAAATTCGGGTCATAATAAGAAAGGCAATTCGTTGTGATCTTAAAAACTATCAGGTTGTGTGTCCATCAGTTCTCGTAACTCCAAAGACTTACGCGTAATGTTTAATTGCCGCGTTGTTATAGATTGAGCAAATAATTACGCCAAATAGATATTTAGTCGATGTAGGA
Source organism: Lysandra bellargus (assembly GCA_905333045.1). Lineage (NCBI taxonomy): Eukaryota > Metazoa > Arthropoda > Insecta > Lepidoptera > Lycaenidae > Lysandra > Lysandra bellargus. The sequence goes on from HG995319.1 coordinate 27,044,893, forward strand.
AAATTACTGGCAGACTAGCCTAAATTCTCTATGGATTTGCGACGACTGTTAAATTCTTGGTATCTCATTTCGTAGTTTGATGTGTATGTATCTATCTGTGTATCGATTGAAATTGCCATCATCGTTTTTTCCAAGCTCTTGGACCAACTTGGAACACCGGTGTTTTTGTCCTCTTGCTATTTGATATTGCATTTGCTTGGAATTTTTTCATATTAATGTATTTATGTAACAAAATTTAAATTACACTAAAACGGATCCGGTCTTCCAAAGTGTGTATCACGAAAACGCGAGGCTTTGGGGTAAAACACTCTAAAGTGGAAACCAAATCAAGGTTAGAAGGTCACAATATGACGTGGCCCAATGCCGTGGAGAGGTTACCTAAATATTCATTTAGGTAAAATAGAGCTCGCGATCTTGTATGAACCAACGCTGATTTTGCAGCTCTTGACTTGAATTTCTATCGTGGCAACTAGTACAAGTGACGGCTTCAGCTTTTATCAAAAGATTGCCTTTATCGAGCCGTGGGTACCAAAGTACGCCACAACCTACTCACCCTGCCCTTCCAGTAACTAGCACCAATACCTGTTCTTTTAGACATCACCTTGTTACGTAGACTTCGTACCACAAAACACAATTGCACATTTTTTGTTTGTGAAGCTTCGCTCAACTAATGAATGTTGTATTCTTTGTATTCGATACTAGCATTATTATAGTATATATTATAAGCGACACTCAGCTTATGGATCGTTGTTAGAATAAGTACTTCAAAGAACTTTGTAGGTTCCTTGGATGCAGATATCGATAGCATGCATAGTCATAGTCCACACAAATATGGTAATTTTTGTTACAATCTAAATTTTAAAATCAATCTTGACTTACCATATTTACCAAACTAACATTTTGTTTTTAAGTAACATCATTATTATCAATCTTTATTTCATTTGATTTCTCACTAACGACGTTATCGAACCAAAGTGTCGTAAATATTCAGACAAATTATTCAGCTATTAAAATCATTCATTCATCATTCATCAATTACATGCGAGAAAGCCATTTTCTACTTTATGATTACATACTAAAGTTTTATGTCGTTTCAGGATTTTACACTAGATTTTTACTTTAGACAGTTCTGGACTGATCCACGATTGGCTTACAAAAAAAGACCCGGTGTGGAAACTTTATCAGTGGGGTCTGAATTTATTAAGAATATATGGGTTCCAGATACTTTCTTTGTTAACGAAAAACAATCATATTTCCATATTGCCACCACTAGCAATGAATTTATTCGTATCCATTACTCCGGATCTATTACAAGGAGTATCAGGTATTTTTTCAATAAGCATAGATTCATCACTAAAATTGTCTAATTCAGATAAATATTTTATTGTTGTATTTAAATATTTAATATGTTGTTGTTTTCTAGATTGACGATCACTGCATCATGTCCAATGAACTTGCAATACTTTCCCATGGATCGCCAGCTGTGCCACATAGAGATCGAGAGTTGTAAGTACCTTAACAATAAGTAAATTGTGAATTTGTAAACAATATTCACTTTATGTGGACCAAAATCACGTCGTGTTAACGAAGTATATATTATGATAGGATATTATATTATATACTAGAATAGAAAAGTGTAGTAAAGGCACGCACGAAATTACAATACCAACAACGAAAATATTATGTTTGTCAGTGTTGTATTTAGCTTGAACCCAATTTACTAATACGTAAGTGTACTCTTTCATGTATTTGACGATGATAGAAAAATAATTTGTATAAAAATACAATAATTGTGTGTTCACTTAAAGCAATCATTTATTTAATTATTATTATTATCACAGTGCAAAATTTTCACTAGGCTTACAAATATTGTGTTGTGATCACTTTCTTGTATCACAGATACTATCAGGGATAACCTGAGCACAAGCGTACAACCTTATCGTCGACACGTGCTGTGATTTTCCTGGTGTTTTCATAAATTGGAATGTCTCCTTCTCGCATACAGCACCCGCAGAAGGCAGACACATTATAGTAAGCCTTGACCTCACAAGCATAAAGCGAACGAAATGATATTGAGACATCGACGCTGCGATAGCTGAGCGGGCCGAAGGAGGCGGGAAAGGCCGCGGAGTCTGGACAACCACAGAATGCCGTGCCGCAGACGCGGGCCTAACGCCCAAACCCATACCACACCGCACACCCTACCGCATTTCATTACGCTACGCGGCAGTGTGGTGCATTCCCACCCTGCACTACGCCCGCTTATGCACGTTTGTATCACCTATTATAGCGTTTATTGCACTCGCATGGAATTCGAAACCGCTTTCTTACATTTCTTCATTTGCATTATCACGTAGGTAGTATGGTTAGATTTTATATTTTTCTATCATCCACAAACCGATCTGAGCAGAATCCAAATTTTCATCTATCTCAACTCAGTTCGGATAGTCTCGCTGTACGTCCGCGAGTATCAACACGAGCCGCGTGAGGGATACGCGATGCTTCGCAGCGTAAGTGATAGCGTTTTGTGTGTTTGGCATGTCTCCGGAGTCGGGTACACGATGAGAGATATTCGGTATCATTGGAAAGATGGCCTAGCGAGTGTCGGCATGAGCAACGAAGTGCAGCTTCCGCAGTTCAGAGTGCTGGGGCATCGGCAGCGAGCAACTGTGGTAGCGCTCACTACAGGTAACCAGATTTATAAGTCGGCTACCAAAGCATTATCCATCCATACCTATCACAAACCCCGTCTCCCTCAGCCCGTGTGCAGTATATCAATAACGCGACACTAGCACACGTCATGCTAATAACAACACGACAACCGCACGACAAGACGCGAAGCGGATTTCGCGACTTCCCGCTCTTGCCCCGGTCGAGAAACTCGAGGCAAAACCCATTGTAATGGGCCTGGGGTCATTTCATTTATTTATCCGCTGCGCACAGTCGGCTACACCATGCGAGACATCCGATACAAATGGAACGAGGGGCCCAACTCTGTAGGCGTATCGAGCGAAGTGTCGTTACCGCAGTTCAAGGTCCTTGGGCATCGTCAACGAGCTATGGAAATCTCCCTCACAACAGGTACTAAATGGGGAAATACGATGAGTGAACAATACAAAAATACTTATTAAATAAACACTGGACAATTATATACTGTCACGTTTCTTTCACGTCCTGCTTTTGTTGTTTGCACTATTGACACCGAGTGGTTTTGAAATAGAGACAACTTTTACTGTAACAAAGCACTTGTTATTGTAACTAATGCTGGGGCCGCACTAACGAGAAATGTCATTAATTATTGCGATAATGCTATAACATGTTACAGTATTATCGCAATAATTAATGACATTTCTCGTTAGTGTGGCCCCAGCATAACAATAGTGATTTCAATGTTAGATTGGGAAACTTAACATTGTAAAAGTAAGTGAAGTAAGTGATAATGTAAATTTTTATTAACAAAAAAGAGCATAGTGATTTTAAAATATAAGATAATAATAATTATGAAGTCCGTAGCTTTACGTATTCATGTTATGAGTTAATATTTTACAGGAAATTATTCAAGACTGGCCTGCGAAATCCAATTTGTGCGATCGATGGGCTATTATCTAATTCAAATTTATATCCCCTCCGGTTTAATTGTGATCATATCATGGGTATCGTTTTGGCTCAACCGAAATGCGACTCCCGCTAGAGTAGCTCTGGGTGTAACTACTGTGTTGACTATGACCACTCTCATGTCATCGACCAATGCTGCTCTTCCGAAAATTTCCTACGTGAAGTCAATTGATGTTTATCTGGGAACCTGCTTCGTGATGGTCTTTGCCAGCTTACTGGGTAATTTAAATTTGTTTGTTCCAACATTTTATAATACATGCTGCAATTAAACCTACCGGTCAATTTTTTTTAGGGCTTAGGTATCATTAGGAGAGTCCATATAACCAATAAAATAGGGTGTTATTTTTTTTTTCAATAGCATATTTTATCCCACTTAAAATCGTTGCAGAACGGTCATTTCACGGAGGTGGGTAGCGCGGGGGTGACGCGGAGGGAGACGTGCGCGCGGGGGGCACGTCACGTGCCGGTGACGCGTACTGTTCGTTACTTGTGGTGTTTTTAGGATAACTTTCGGATGCTATTTCTCAACATGGAAAGCAGTAAGTAAAAGACCTGTTACTCACCAAACAGCCATTAGAAAACCAGACGGAATCTGGGCTAAAAATTACAAAGACAAAGCTGGAGTATTTGCGGAACACTTATCGAAAGTATTTACTCCGAACGTTGGTTGCGACTCCAAAAAGACGAACAAAGTCTTGAACGAGCTCACACTAACTCATCAAAATGACTTACCAATTAACAAAAATAAAACAAAGGAAGTTATCCGAACTATCAGGAAACTAGACGTTCATAAATCTCCTGGATATGATCTAATAACAGCGAAAATCTTAAAAGAGTTACCAAAAGCAGGATACAAATACCTTACGCAATTATTCAATGCCTGCCTCTGGAGAAATTTTATTCCACCTCAATGGAAAGTAGCTGAAATTATCCTCATTCCCAAACCCGGCAAAGATACGACGAAAGTAACATCTTACCGACCTATAAGTCTTCTCCCAACTGCATCTAAAGTACTGGAAATCTTATTTCTAAATCGCCTGGTTCCAAAAATCTCAGAAGCTAAATTAATCCCTGAACACCAATTCGGCTTCAGGCCTGGTCATGGCACGATTGAACAGGTTCATAGAATCGTGGAGAAAATTAACAACACATTTGAAGAAAAGAGGTGGTGCTCTGCCGCATTTCTAGACATCTCTTAGGCATTTGATAGAGTCTGGCACGATGAACTGCTATTTAAAAAAAAATCGACCCATCAATCACCAATCTTTTCATAAAATCATATCTTAGAGGAAGATACTTCTATGTAAAACATGGCGATGACTTCTCCAATTTACATAAAATAGAAGCAGGTGTACCTCAAGGGAGTGTGATGGGTCCAACACTATATCTGCTCTACACATTAGACTTACCACACACAGAACACGTCTTGACGGGAACATACGCTGACGACACCGCAATTGTAGCAACAGACGGCACAGCTGCTGGAGCTTCTGCCAAACTTCAAAAAAATTTAGACGAACTATCTCGCCGGTTAAAAGATTGGAAAATAAAGGCTAAGGAAACAAAATCGGTCCATGTTACATTTAGCCTACGACACGAAACATGTCCCGAAGTTGAGCTAAATGAAATCAAAATCGCACAATCCGATGACATTCGATACCTGGGCGTACATTTAGACCGTAGACTGACGTGGAAAAAGAAAGGCACTCGACCTCCAATTGCTAAAACTTCAATGGTTAATGGGCAAAAAGTCACAACTTTGTCTTGAAAACCTATCTGGACCTACGGCATCCAGCTGTGGGGTAGAGCATCACCATCGATCAATGCCATCCTGCAGAGGTTCCAGTCAAAAACCCTATGAATGATAACCGGTGCCCCCTGGTACTTCTCAAACACTCACCTACACAAGGACCTGAAAGTAAAGAGGAAATAAAAAGCGCCCTACAAAAATACTCCAAAAGAATGCAAAAACATCCCAACCTCCTGGCTAAAAACCTAATGAGCAAAGAGCCTAATGCTACATTCAAAAGGCTCAAAAGACGAGCCCCTCAAGACATGTTAATATAAACAGAGCTAGCACAGAAATGGACATCACTGGATATGGTCCGTACACGCCAAATATGAAACACATAAAATCCAGCTCAATGTCATGTAGACAGATCGCAGGACATAAAGGAGATAAAATTAAAAAAAAATTCTCAACATTTTTGTACTGAGTAATTATAAAAGAAAAAAATATGTGTATTTTTATTTTTAACAAGAATCAATATATCGAAATTTGGCCGGAAGGTTTAATTGCAACCTGTATAAGTATTTCATAGCAGACTAAAATTTTGTAAATGTATCATATCATTTAGCTTTAATTTACAAAATTTGGGGGTTTGTTCAAGTAAATGAAAATACATTTAAATTTCACTCTGATTATTTCGTTTTCTGTGCGCTAATTTTTTTTAATAATAATGTGATAACCCATAATTACTTACTTCTGTTCCAGGTTTGTTTTATCACTGGTCTGTATTTGGTGACTTTGTGGATCTTTAAAAGTAGATGTTTCAGCGACCGAACTAATAACAAGTAATAGTATGTTAAGAAGTAAATGGTTATGGGTTTAGCACTGCGAATATTCTCTGTGCGATATTTTTGACTTTTGTGCTATGGCGCATTATGATAATTAAATTTTAACTAGCGAAGCAAAGCCACGAAGCTATCATAGTACTGATGGTTTGAATTTTTTCAGAGTATGCTACTGTAGGATATATGGCGAAAAGGATTCAAATGAGAAAACAAAGATTTGTTGCTATACAGAAAATAGCATCGGAAAAGAAAATGCCAGAATGTCCCCCTGTTGGGGACACCCATACTTTATCCAAAATGGGAACACTAAGAAGATGTCCTCCCGGGAGACCATCAGTATGTTGACAATTCAAATAATTCCCAAGATTGCATTGCAATAAAGCCAGATTTGAATACAATAAAATGATATTCTAATTGCAGGAGGTCCGATTCAAAGTTCATGATCCAAAAGTACATTCTAAAGGTGGTACTTTAGAAAACACAATAAACGGTGGAAGAGGTGCCGAAGAAGACAACCCTGGTCCACCTCCACATATTTTGCATCCTGGGAAGGTAAACAGTAGCACTATTTGATTTACAAACTAAACATTGCGATTTGCATTGCGAATGTGTGTTAAATGTGTGTGTGCAATTTACGTGTATTATGCAAGCGAATTCTCTCTGCGTATAAAATCGCTGCGCATGTATATGGGAACTTAGGGATAAATAATTTCTTACGATTTCAGGATATAAGCAAGCTCTTGGGAATGACACCGTCAGATATCGACAAATACTCCCGCATCGTGTTCCCAGTTTGCTTCGTGTGCTTTAATCTCATGTATTGGATCATTTACCTCCATGTTTCTGACGTCGTGGCTGACGATCTCGTTCTCCTGGAAGAGGATAAATAGAGGGTGTTGACGAGAATCCACTTATTTTGTCCACTTCTAGTAGTGACGTAATAATTTGAAACGTTGTAGGTAATCAAGCCACAAAAAGTGTCAAAGAACAGCACACACAAAATTATCTGAAAAGATGTGAAGGTGTAGGTAATGAGAATGATATCCTAAACACATTGCCTACAATTAAATCGCGAGTATTGTGAATGTAGTGATGCCTGCATATTTGAATGAAACAAGGAATAATGATGTGAATAAAATGCGTTTAGTAAATTATTATAGACATGGGGTTGTCTTTGGAGTCTGAAGTAGTAACGATGCGACTGAAATACTGTCATTTACTTCTTTGCAGGGGGTTCGTACGTCCATAGGGCGACTATAGGAGTAGGTACAAATTTTTTACATATGTACTTGTCTATAATATAATTATTGTAAATAGATAAGCAGATAGTAATAATTTATATACACGCATAATCATCGCAGACTCATTTAAGAAAAAATGCTAGAGTAGTCAAGAATGAAAACGCAATCAAGTTCCTAAGTTATAATATGATACTTTAGAACCGCTAGTAGAATTATTATGAGAAGTTTCAAATTATTATGTGCGGCAAAATAAGTGGCATTAGTCTATAATGAAACAAAAATATGATGCTCAACAATGCTTTTATTATTATTATTAATTAGTTGTAGAAATAGTATTTATATGTTAAAATTATTTTATTGTTTTGCAACTTTTTCATTGTGATAATAACACTAGGTGTTTTATTTTAGTGTAGTGGCTAAAATTTATACTTAAAGTTTAATTTGTTCTCTTAGCTTTATTTTATAAAATTTCAGATGGATTGTTGGTCTTGATTAAGTAATTATTGCTTTCCATTGAGTCTGCATGTAAATTCTTTATTAATTTTGATTCGAATCATCAACAATCCCAACGACAATGATTAATTATTATGAACAAGTTCATTACTTTTTCATTCAGTCATGAATTCTTCGGACATTATTATTCAGATTTTGCTATGGGTTTTATCGATTGTGTAAATTTATTACCCGTAGCATTATGCATGCAACTCTTATTCTGATGCTTTAAGCATGTGTTTTCTACTTTACGTATGAAATAGAATATTGCCATTAAACTTAAACTGTAAAGCAACTAGCCTAGTTATTAGATAACTAAAATATCCAAAAATAACTCCAATTAACTAAGACCTCATAATAAACTAAACAAACAATAAAAGAAGCACTCTTCCAATAGATATATCGATTTGTTAGTATGTAAAGTGGGCGATGAATGAAACATACCAGTGATATTGTTACCATAAGATTGTCATCACAAGCTTGAGAACAACGCAACTTTTGTAATGATAGACATGCACAGTAGACAACGCTTAACCGAATTAGTTTTAGAGGCGCTTTTTTGCTAGCCTTCATCGAAAATAGATATTGGGCATTACATTTCGCTTAATTGTTTTCATGGGAAACAAAGTTTACATTACAATTTTGTTTAGATATTTTATTTAAACAATTTTGTAACTAAACAACACTTCCTGTTCAAACAATTATTTACCTCTGTTATCTGAAAAGCAGGGCTCCTTTCTTCAGCTACGACATCAATAATAATAATAAGCCGAAGATGTGCCGGATAATAGTCAGATTACTGAAAAGGCATTTCACAATGTCTGTTTCACCACACTGCCGGTAGTAAAACACCAAATATTTTATAGTACAGGTTAACAATATACATCGGTTCTATATTTTCATGTAGGTGAACAATATACCTTTTTGTTGTGTTTTATATTACAAATATTATAGTAAAATGAAAGAATTAGAGGTTGTAATTTGTTATTGTTGTTTATATATACAAACATTTTGTTATTGATCGGCACAAATTTATATTTCACAAATGGAAATTGTATGATGTATAATATGATATTAATAAATGATAAGGCAAGTTTTCTTTTATCATATATATACCTATATATTTAATTATCTGTATAATATTATGTTGTGATTTGTAAAATTAAAGTGGTTAAATTTCTGATTGTAATAAAAATATGTTTTGTATATATTTTGTTGAAAATTGTAATAATTGAATTCTTCTATTACTTTGATTGTATGCAATATTTTAGATAATATCTAAATATTTTAGATATCTAGATCATAATGTACAACACTTTGTGAACAATTATCATTATGCACTCAGATAAAAGCACTAAAATGTACTCCAATTTTTTATTCGTCATAAGATTCTCAAATTATTTAGAATTAGGTTCTATTGTAGGTTGTTTAAATGTAGAATCTATGTATGACATTGTCTCTCCGAAACGAAATTCTAAAGTATAATATTATGTCTATATTAGTGATAAGTACGGAATAAATAAATAAAGTGATCTTTAGATATCTTTAGATAATCGATATTTATGCACATTATTATTGTCTTTTGGATACCACCAAATTTGGATACCACAAACATAGAAACAATTTTCTTTATTTTTGTAAACAAAAACAATGAGAATAGTATTTCACATTATTGTCTATCTTAGTAAGCCACACCCGTAAAACAATCTTACCCGAATCTGAAATAAAGTAAGAAAACTAAAAATAAACTCTTTTTTATTTTGTATTCAATCCATAAATTCATGAGTGTAAGTATTACATTCTATATTACGAAATCAGTCAAATATAAAAATATTTATTTCATAGTAATTTATGGTGTACTTAATAAAAAATTAAAATGTGTGTTACATTTCATTTAATACATTCCTTTGTTTTTATAATCGACTTATTTCTAAAACGTATATTCGTACAAAATAATAATATACCACTATTATAATAAATATACAATTTTAGATTTTAAATGATATTTATCATGTATGATTAATATAAAAATTGTATTTTATTTATTTGTCTGTCAAAAATTTTTTAGTTGTTATAATATTTTTCAGTTAGGTGTGTACTTCAAAATTTGTTATCTGGATTTAGGATTAATAGTCATGAGGGTTCCCTAGAACAATTTTTTTATCAAGTTAATTTTTTGGGAGTAGCTTCATTTTGATAAGACGAACGACATTATTATCTGCGAAAAATCTTGAAAGTCTTATCAAAAAGAAGCTACCCACAAAAAATTAGCTTGATAGTGGGTAATAAAAAAAAAGTTATACTTAATTAAAAAAATTGTTCTAGGGAACCCTGACTATAAAGACGGTGACTCTTAAAAAAGTTAAAAAATACAACTCGATTGCGCCAGAAGTGTTTGAGTGATAGCAATAAACAGCGAATCTGGCAGCTCATTTTTCGGTGCTGTTCCATACAAATATAGACCTCAAAACAGCAATAATTATAATAGAAGTAGTTCAGCTAGATTCAATCGCCTTTTAGTGAATAAATATTATAATCAGTGGATTCATGAGTATTATTAAGCAATATTTTTATAATATTATAATGTAATTAGGAAGAATCTAACGAAATGCAATACGATAAAAGTGGATGCTTGAATAAAAAAAAAGTATTATATAACTTTAATTGGTGTCAACAATTTAGCCTAAAAAGTTAAAATTAATTTTGCGTCCTTTTGTTCAAAATGTCCACATCTTGCAAACCTCCCTCAATTTTTTTTACATAATATTAGCTTTGTCCACATTGTGCCTTTTTCTGTTCGTCAAGGGCATGCGTCATAGCGCAGTCAACAGCGAACGTGAGGCATGCCCGCGACGCATGCTCTCTGATCGTCTAAAACTTTCGCTTTGTTATTGAAAATGACAGTTGGCATTACGTTCTTTGACGCATTCAATTATTGAATGCGCCAAAATGAAAGTTGAATGAAATAAGATGACGAAAATTGAAGACGAAAGCGCATAGTGTGGACATAGCTAATGAACAACAAAATCCTATAAATTAATTGAAAATTAACAAAAATACCAAAATAATAGAAATCCAATGCATATAAACTGGTATAACCTAAAGGTTATACTAGTGCAGGTGGCGCCACTAACGGCTAATTGTGAAACCAGTATTGAATTGGTGGTAACCCATGGCATAAAATGTGGCTATAAAAATGGTGCCACAGGCTGGCGTGTAATATATTTTTCATAGGTTTGACGGTAACAGCTGTAATATTTTTAAAGATAAGCTCACCGGTGTCAGCACAGAATAATTTTGTGAGTAAGGAATAATAAGTATCTCTAATGTTATCACGCCGTAACCTAATCTATACTGTACTCGGCGAAACATGGCGGTAGCGGTCATTGACTCCCTGTCAAAAACTTGTCATTTTCTATATAAAGCCACGATTGATAACATCTGACACTTCATTGTCAATCGCGGTTTATATAGAAAATTACAGTCATGTTTCAACGAGTACAGCTGTATAGCGTACTAGTGGCGCCACCCTTGGTGACTAATGCCCGGTTTCTGAGGTTTTTTGACATGAGTTTATCTTTTCACTAGCGTTGTTGATTGTTTAATTTTTTGAAGCTAGCCAATCAAAAGCAATAATAAAAAGACAAAACTCTGGTTAAAATACTCAGAAACTAGGCATTATTGATTACCAATTTCACACAATATGGAACTATTCCAAAAAATATAACTTATAAAATAGAACATTAATTAATTGAGAAGCCTGAAGTGTTATTTTCAATTACCAATGTTATTTAGTATTTTCCCAAATATTAATATAATAAAAAATAAATAAACATCCAATTCTTATAAGTCCTAACTAACGTCTATGCCTATTAATATGTAAAAATGTGTAATAATATTCTATTTTCCTGCCACATATAAGTTGTGATTGAAGTTAAGAAGTTTACTGCCCCAACACATATACTTACTTACTCAATACTTACTCTATTTCCACGATATTCTTCTTCGGCTAAATTTTAGCAACACCTATTTGCTTTAAATAAAATGACAAATATTTTTATTTGTTCCTTAAAATTTCAATTCTTCTTATTTATTTATTGAACCCACTGATTTTATTATTAAATGAATATTAGTGCTCTACCAAATATACCTACCTCGGTTTAATATCTCGGTTATTGTAAATTTTAATTATCGTTGATTGCATAAATAATAAAACAATATGTCTAATTCATTTTGAAGTTATCAAGACTTAAGAAGTGTCAAAATCTAGAAAAAAGTAAAAAGGTAACTGACACTAAGCTAAAATAAAATTGTGATAATCAAAAGCTAAAAACGTAAGTAATGACGTCTCAAACATTGACAAAAATATGATACCTCTAAAATAAAGAATAACGAATGTCTAGAGAAATTTTATTATTGCACCGTGTGAGACTTGAACACTTGGAAGCATCGTAAGATTTTTTTTTATAAAGATTAATATGGTAATTCCACTTAGAATTGAATAGTTCGAATAATGAAATGATGAAGTCGAGTTTCTCAACTTTTAAAATAATACAAGAACACATTGTCTAGTGCCTGATATAAATATACAAAATAATAATACGCTCAAATTCGATAAGCCTAATTTAAGTGCTCGATATACTTTGCCAAAAGCAAATTATAGGCAGAAAATACTGCAAACAAGCTAAACAAAAGGAGATAAATAAAAATCAGTACCTTAATAAAATATTACCTCATACATAGATGAATTAAGTTTTATATAATGTTATATTTGCTAGAGAAGATTATTATTTACACGAGATTAGCAGCAGCTAGCGATCATTGTTTATGGAATAGTGGAAGAGACATTGTCAGACATTTCTTAAATATACCATTACTATGTGGGATCTGAATTCAACTGGATCTATTTCGAATATTGAATGGAATATTGAAATCAACATTAGCCAAAACTCTCATGATGTCTACATGCAAGCTCTAGCTTGCAGAGGTCATCAGCTCAAAATCAAAAACTGAAAAACAAAATTAAGTGAAATAGATAACTGACTTACTGAACCCAGTAAAATTGGTCCAGTTGATGAATAACGATGAAAGAAGAAAATAAAGTAAAGAAAAATGAGTAAAAAAAGGAGATATTTAAACAGTAGTAATACTATATTAATTTATATTGGGCATAGTAATGGTGTGTAGGTAAATAGTAGGACCATTGGTGACCACATTTTCTTCAGTCTACTGGTATAGCTTTATACAGTACTGTGCAAGTACCTGACTTGGTACTTCATTACAAATGTAATATACCGTAGTAGACTAGTGACAGTGGTCTTTCTAAGGAAGAACAAGGCACACATTTGCAAGATGTCCAGGAATACAACCTAATGGCTCATTTGGACTCACTCAAATCTGCACAAGTAACGTCGTTCTGAAATCGTCACATAATATTATGTTTAAAAAATGGGTGTACAATCGTAAAATAATAAGCTAGATTGAAGTTTTTATAAAAGTCAATCTAGTTGAGATCGACTTAGTGCTAACTGCTACTATTGGCACTATTGGAAATATATATACATATAAATGGAAACTTGTTCTACCTTAGGTGATCCAATAAAGCAATAAGAAAACGGCGAACTGTTTGAATGTAATATAAGAAATGTTGTCATTAGATAAAAGTCCCAAAGACAAAATAAAAGCAATAATGAAATTTGCAATAAGCATAATGACGATTGTAATAATATACGCTTTATAAATGTTACTGATATTGGAATAATTTAAAATGTCCGTTTGTATTTTAAAAAATAAGGTATTCTAACATGCATAAAACATATTTATGCTATTTATAAAATATATCCAATGCGATTTAAACTGAATGGCAATAAAGCGTTGACTTTTTTAAACAGTTCCACTAGAATTTTCAATATGTTTTATAAATCTGGAAAGTTTTTTATAATATTATACGGACAATTTAAATTTCCTAGTCAATTGGAAGTGATCAAATACCTGTTCATATTATTCTTTTTTATAATGGACACGCAAAGTGCATTTAATTGTTTTAAGATAATATAATTTAAAATTTATTTAAGAGTCTAATGTATTGTAAATATTATTTTATAAAAATAAATAAATTTTAAATATTCATTTGTTTCATTCACGATTTTGTATTCCAATAAATACATAAAATATTAAAAAGAAAATTAAATTATTATATCACAGTTGTAAAGTATATAATAACATGTCAAAAATTAAATAAAATAATTTAAAAAACAATGACTAGTCAATTTGAATAACAGATTTTTTTCTGGAGGAGTATGGAAAAATGTGGGATAAGGTTGCCAATTAAAACACACCATGTAAAACATTTAATATAACCAACGAGGATCACACATAGAATTTCAAACTACCTAGTCAAATGTGGACGGAAAACAAACATTAAACCAAACATGCTGCTTTCAAAATTCCACAGACAAATTAAACTAGACATTTGAAGTGCAGACAACAAAGAGATACACATTTTTGTCGTGTTCACACTCCTTTGACGGCGTGTACTTGCAAAGTTGCACTATAAAATTTTTACTTCATCATTTGAAAAATTTTGCTTAACAAATAATTTACATAATCATGCAGAAACGTTAATTATTATTTCCGGTATCCATAGTGTTCGTAACATGAAAATTTTAAAATAGACACCACATCACTTTTACTTTTTTATACTCTTAATAAATATTTAACTCTATCTTTGGAATAAAATTTTACAGAATATTATGGCACACTTACTTATTTATTATAGTCGAAATATTATTTTAATTTAAATTATTTCTATTTAAATTTTATATGTATTTTCCTACTTGAATTGGAGGGTCGTTCCATTGACTATCACATACAAAACCTGTATGTTAAATATTATCAGTTTAAACCCTGGTCAGTTTAAAAGTGACAAAAAAGCAACTCTATAAAGACATACCAAATAACGTATATCAACTTCAGGGGTAGTAAAGATTACAAAGTAATTTCAATCTAACAACATTGAAGAATAAAATAGAATTCCCTTATTTGAATAAAATTATCAAAAAATGTATTGTAGTGTATAGTCCGATTAAAATTTTGATCTAAATATAAACAAAAATGATTGTGCTATTGAATACTGCATTAATACCTCGATCGTGGGAATCGCAGACATTTACAGACAGTTATGCGGCAGTCGGGTGCTGCTTGAGGGTTAATTGTTTAATGTGGTGTTAATAAGACGTAGCATTTGATTTGGTAGAGCTACAGCTACCTTAACAGATATACATTCACATTTATATCAATATAATATTTAACGGAGGATGCGTATAACAATCTTTCAACTTTCCAAAGTTACTAAACTAAAGACGCGTTATACAACGATATTCAGATCACCCAGCATTATTCATTTCAACGGTTTATGACTTCCCTCTTCACCAAACTTCTATATGATCTGGAGGTTTTCCGTTCTTGTATCTCTCCCACATTTTTCTATAGAGCCTTTCCAGTCCACTTGCGTAGTGCGTACAATCAAATAAGGTTGATTCTAGCCGCGCGTGTGACACCTTAGCTCGAATGTAGTTGCGACTGAAAACAAAATTAGCAATAATTAGTTAATGTTGCAAGATTAATGAATTATTTGTGCAGCTAGATAAATGATAAAAAAACTAAGTTCCCTCTTTTTGCGGGACTCATCTTTTCTTGAATCAAATTTATGAATTACGAAGAGTTATCATTTTGGTTGAAGAAGAGATACATAATAATATTTTATTAAATGCGGGGTATTAGAATTCAGTTTCAGGCATTAACTGATATTTTTGACTTACTTAATTACTCTTAAGACAAATAAGAAAATACCAGATATTATATCTTTCCCGTCGATCGATATTCATCTACATAATATATAATATTAATATGCGAGCGAAAAACTTAGGATCCCTTTTAACGAAAAATGCAGAAACGTAGGTGTATCAAATTTTGTACAGTTATAGTTTATAATAAATGGTGAAGGAGTGCATTGAGCTAATATTATTTTGAAATTATGCTTTTATTATACATTTTTTAACAAATAAAACATTACACACACTAGGAGATTTTGATTGACAAGCCTATACACACGAATTATGGTAAGTATGTCTGTTGTTAAATTAAAAATAGATTTAGTTTTTTTTATTAAATCTTAATAGTCAGCTGGGAGCCCTAGAACATTTTTTTTATTACCATCAAGCTAATTTTTTGTGATTACATAGCTTCATTTTGATAAGACAAACAACATTTTATCTGCGAAAAATCTCGAAACTAACAGAGATGGAAAGGATTTCATACTTTGAATATTGATGGTCCTAAAATATAGATTGTCTTATTTGTAGGACAATGTTACTCTTAAATTATATAACTATTAACCTACCAATATACAAAAAAACAGCTGGTTAGGGTTCCGTAGTCAACAAGGAACCCTTGTAGTTTAGGTCTGTCCGTCCATCTGTCTGTCTGTCCGCAGTGTTACTCAGAGACTATAGGGCCTACAAAGCTGTAATTTGGCATAAATACACAATATATTAATGATGCAAACAAAATGGTACATAAAATATTTTTTTATGGTACCTCCCCTACACATCAAGCGAAGTTAATGTTTTTTTCACCCCCACCCCATCGTGTGGGGTGTCGTTGGATAGGTTTTTTAAAAATATTATGAGTATTCATAGTTCATTTTCCGATTTATTAATTATATTAATTAATTATATTGTGAAATATTAAGTTTTAAAATGGAAAATATCGTTAGAGTCCAGTGTTCCCCCCTTCTACCAGCTAAATGGTTGCTTCTAGAAATGTAAAAAAAATCACGGGAGTAGGAAATATGCTGAATTTAAAAGGAAAACTATCACGGCTACAAAGACTTCATAAGTTATTGAGTAATAGTCGATCAACATTAAAAAATGTATTCGGCGAAGTATAAAGGAACTTTTCATTCTTTATTTGAAAGTAACCTGATATGATGTTGTTACGTCTAGTGTAAAACATGTTATAAATGTACATTCATTGACCATACAAAAATTTTCAAAAACTAGCGGTAAGTACTACGGAACCCTATATTGCGCGTGGCCCGACACGCACTTGGCCGGTTTTTTATTTGTATATTGATAGGTTATTAGTTATATAATTTAAGAGTAGCATGGTCCTACAAATCGATGGTCCTAAAATACATAGGCTGCACTAAAAATATCGGGAATGGAATACTTCCACTATTCCTGTCATATTGAAATCTTTTTAATTGAAAACTCCTTGGTTTTAAAAATCGAATACCATTTATTTATTTAAAAAAAGATTCTCGGTCTTGTCACAAGGTCTTGTCAAACTTGTTTAGTCGTTGAGAAAATTGAATTGACTCGAGAAAATTCTAGAGCTATGATTTATTATGACTTTCGAAGTGGTTTAACACAAAAACAGTGTGTTGATCGGATGATTTCTGCATTTGGTGATGAAGCCCCATCCAAAACCACAATTTATCGCTGGTTTTCTGAATTTCAACGTGGACGTATCAGGCTCAGTGATGATCCCCGTCAAGGTCGTCCAAAAACTGCAGTCACCCAAGAAAACGTGGATGCTGTGCGTGAGCTGGTTAAGGAAGATCGACATGTGACATACCGCGAAATTCAGGCAACTTTATACATTGGCTTCGGATTGGTGATAAACGAGCTTTTGCACAACGGAGTTGCGGGCGTCATCTAGTCTATACTAATTTTAAAAGGGGAAGAGTTTGTTTGTTTGTTTGTTTGAATGCGCCGCGCTGATCTCAGGAACTACTGGTCCGATTTGAAAAATTCTTTCAATGTTTGATAGCCTATTTATCGAGGAAGGCTATAGCCTATATTTTACTAGGCTACGACTAATAGGAGCGAAGAAATAGAGGAAAATGTGAAAAAAACGGGTGGAAATTATTTGAAAGGGCTTATTTGAACGCGCTAATCTAAGGAACTACTGAGGGCCTAGACAAGTGGCATACGCTTCAAAAACGATGATGAAATTCGTTATCAAAATGTATGCGGTTTGACAAAAGTTATTGCTAAATTAGCGATTACTAAAGCAAAATCCATAAATTTTGATAACGAATTTCGCCATCGTTTCGATGCGTATGCCACTTGTCTAGGCCCTCTGGTCCGATTAGAAAAAACCTTGCAGCGTAAGATGGTCCACGTGTCGATGAAGACACATGGCCGGCTATCTTTATTTTATCACGCTTAGACTAATGGAAGCGAAGAAATAGAGGAAAATGTGAAAAAAACGGAGGAAATTATTTGAAAGGGCTTGTCTCGCTAACTACTAGAGCAATTTTTCTGTTATTTGGCACAGATAAGGATCATAGGCTATTTTTTGTGGACTAATAATTTATCTGTGAAATATCCATACAAAGAAATATCTAATTTACGCGGGTAAAGCCGCGCGGAACATCTAGTACAATATAAAATACATAAATAATTATTAAATATTATTAAATATTTCACATTTAATAATATTATGTATGCCAAATTAAGAGAAATCGGGATAAACCACATTGGTGACCACATTTTCTTCAGTCTACTGGTATAGCTTTATACAGTACTGTGCAAGTACCTGACTTGGTACTTCATTACAAATGTAATATACCGTAGTAGACTAGTGACAGTGGTCTTTCTAAGGAAGAACAAGGCACACATTTGCAAGATGTCCAGGAATACAACCTAATGGCTCATTTGGACTCACTCAAATCTGCACAAGTAACGTCGTTCTGAAATCGTCACATAATATTATGTTTAAAAAATGGGTGTACAATCGTAAAATAATAAGCTAGATTGAAGTTTTTATAAAAGTCAATCTAGTTGAGATCGACTTAGTGCTAACTGCTACTATTGGCACTATTGGAAATATATATACATATAAATGGAAACTTGTTCTACCTTAGGTGATCCAATAAAGCAATAAGAAAACGGCGAACTGTTTGAATGTAATATAAGAAATGTTGTCATTAGATAAAAGTCCCAAAGACAAAATAAAAGCAATAATGAAATTTGCAATAAGCATAATGACGATTGTAATAATATACGCTTTATAAATGTTACTGATATTGGAATAATTTAAAATGTCCGTTTGTATTTTAAAAAATAAGGTATTCTAACATGCATAAAACATATTTATGCTATTTATAAAATATATCCAATGCGATTTAAACTGAATGGCAATAAAGCGTTGACTTTTTTAAACAGTTCCACTAGAATTTTCAATATGTTTTATAAATCTGGAAAGTTTTTTATAATATTATACGGACAATTTAAATTTCCTAGTCAATTGGAAGTGATCAAATACCTGTTCATATTATTCTTTTTTATAATGGACACGCAAAGTGCATTTAATTGTTTTAAGATAATATAATTTAAAATTTATTTAAGAGTCTAATGTATTGTAAATATTATTTTATAAAAATAAATAAATTTTAAATATTCATTTGTTTCATTCACGATTTTGTATTCCAATAAATACATAAAATATTAAAAAGAAAATTAAATTATTATATCACAGTTGTAAAGTATATAATAACATGTCAAAAATTAAATAAAATAATTTAAAAAACAATGACTAGTCAATTTGAATAACAGATTTTTTTCTGGAGGAGTATGGAAAAATGTGGGATAAGGTTGCCAATTAAAACACACCATGTAAAACATTTAATATAACCAACGAGGATCACACATAGAATTTCAAACTACCTAGTCAAATGTGGACGGAAAACAAACATTAAACCAAACATGCTGCTTTCAAAATTCCACAGACAAATTAAACTAGACATTTGAAGTGCAGACAACAAAGAGATACACATTTTTGTCGTGTTCACACTCCTTTGACGGCGTGTACTTGCAAAGTTGCACTATAAAATTTTTACTTCATCATTTGAAAAATTTTGCTTAACAAATAATTTACATAATCATGCAGAAACGTTAATTATTATTTCCGGTATCCATAGTGTTCGTAACATGAAAATTTTAAAATAGACACCACATCACTTTTACTTTTTTATACTCTTAATAAATATTTAACTCTATCTTTGGAATAAAATTTTACAGAATATTATGGCACACTTACTTATTTATTATAGTCGAAATATTATTTTAATTTAAATTATTTCTATTTAAATTTTATATGTATTTTCCTACTTGAATTGGAGGGTCGTTCCATTGACTATCACATACAAAACCTGTATGTTAAATATTATCAGTTTAAACCCTGGTCAGTTTAAAAGTGACAAAAAAGCAACTCTATAAAGACATACCAAATAACGTATATCAACTTCAGGGGTAGTAAAGATTACAAAGTAATTTCAATCTAACAACATTGAAGAATAAAATAGAATTCCCTTATTTGAATAAAATTATCAAAAAATGTATTGTAGTGTATAGTCCGATTAAAATTTTGATCTAAATATAAACAAAAATGATTGTGCTATTGAATACTGCATTAATACCTCGATCGTGGGAATCGCAGACATTTACAGACAGTTATGCGGCAGTCGGGTGCTGCTTGAGGGTTAATTGTTTAATGTGGTGTTAATAAGACGTAGCATTTGATTTGGTAGAGCTACAGCTACCTTAACAGATATACATTCACATTTATATCAATATAATATTTAACGGAGGATGCGTATAACAATCTTTCAACTTTCCAAAGTTACTAAACTAAAGACGCGTTATACAACGATATTCAGATCACCCAGCATTATTCATTTCAACGGTTTATGACTTCCCTCTTCACCAAACTTCTATATGATCTGGAGGTTTTCCGTTCTTGTATCTCTCCCACATTTTTCTAT
Organism: Lysandra bellargus; assembly: GCA_905333045.1. NCBI lineage: Eukaryota > Metazoa > Arthropoda > Insecta > Lepidoptera > Lycaenidae > Lysandra > Lysandra bellargus. The sequence continues at coordinate 27,065,647 of HG995319.1, forward strand.
AGAGCCTTTCCAGTCCACTTGCGTAGTGCGTACAATCAAATAAGGTTGATTCTAGCCGCGCGTGTGACACCTTAGCTCGAATGTAGTTGCGACTGAAAACAAAATTAGCAATAATTAGTTAATGTTGCAAGATTAATGAATTATTTGTGCAGCTAGATAAATGATAAAAAAACTAAGTTCCCTCTTTTTGCGGGACTCATCTTTTCTTGAATCAAATTTATGAATTACGAAGAGTTATCATTTTGGTTGAAGAAGAGATACATAATAATATTTTATTAAATGCGGGGTATTAGAATTCAGTTTCAGGCATTAACTGATATTTTTGACTTACTTAATTACTCTTAAGACAAATAAGAAAATACCAGATATTATATCTTTCCCGTCGATCGATATTCATCTACATAATATATAATATTAATATGCGAGCGAAAAACTTAGGATCCCTTTTAACGAAAAATGCAGAAACGTAGGTGTATCAAATTTTGTACAGTTATAGTTTATAATAAATGGTGAAGGAGTGCATTGAGCTAATATTATTTTGAAATTATGCTTTTATTATACATTTTTTAACAAATAAAACATTACACACACTAGGAGATTTTGATTGACAAGCCTATACACACGAATTATGGTAAGTATGTCTGTTGTTAAATTAAAAATAGATTTAGTTTTTTTTATTAAATCTTAATAGTCAGCTGGGAGCCCTAGAACATTTTTTTTATTACCATCAAGCTAATTTTTTGTGATTACATAGCTTCATTTTGATAAGACAAACAACATTTTATCTGCGAAAAATCTCGAAACTAACAGAGATGGAAAGGATTTCATACTTTGAATATTGATGGTCCTAAAATATAGATTGTCTTATTTGTAGGACAATGTTACTCTTAAATTATATAACTATTAACCTACCAATATACAAAAAAACAGCTGGTTAGGGTTCCGTAGTCAACAAGGAACCCTTGTAGTTTAGGTCTGTCCGTCCATCTGTCTGTCTGTCCGCAGTGTTACTCAGAGACTATAGGGCCTACAAAGCTGTAATTTGGCATAAATACACAATATATTAATGATGCAAACAAAATGGTACATAAAATATTTTTTTATGGTACCTCCCCTACACATCAAGCGAAGTTAATGTTTTTTTCACCCCCACCCCATCGTGTGGGGTGTCGTTGGATAGGTTTTTTAAAAATATTATGAGTATTCATAGTTCATTTTCCGATTTATTAATTATATTAATTAATTATATTGTGAAATATTAAGTTTTAAAATGGAAAATATCGTTAGAGTCCAGTGTTCCCCCCTTCTACCAGCTAAATGGTTGCTTCTAGAAATGTAAAAAAAATCACGGGAGTAGGAAATATGCTGAATTTAAAAGGAAAACTATCACGGCTACAAAGACTTCATAAGTTATTGAGTAATAGTCGATCAACATTAAAAAATGTATTCGGCGAAGTATAAAGGAACTTTTCATTCTTTATTTGAAAGTAACCTGATATGATGTTGTTACGTCTAGTGTAAAACATGTTATAAATGTACATTCATTGACCATACAAAAATTTTCAAAAACTAGCGGTAAGTACTACGGAACCCTATATTGCGCGTGGCCCGACACGCACTTGGCCGGTTTTTTATTTGTATATTGATAGGTTATTAGTTATATAATTTAAGAGTAGCATGGTCCTACAAATCGATGGTCCTAAAATACATAGGCTGCACTAAAAATATCGGGAATGGAATACTTCCACTATTCCTGTCATATTGAAATCTTTTTAATTGAAAACTCCTTGGTTTTAAAAATCGAATACCATTTATTTATTTAAAAAAAGATTCTCGGTCTTGTCACAAGGTCTTGTCAAACTTGTTTAGTCGTTGAGAAAATTGAATTGACTCGAGAAAATTCTAGAGCTATGATTTATTATGACTTTCGAAGTGGTTTAACACAAAAACAGTGTGTTGATCGGATGATTTCTGCATTTGGTGATGAAGCCCCATCCAAAACCACAATTTATCGCTGGTTTTCTGAATTTCAACGTGGACGTATCAGGCTCAGTGATGATCCCCGTCAAGGTCGTCCAAAAACTGCAGTCACCCAAGAAAACGTGGATGCTGTGCGTGAGCTGGTTAAGGAAGATCGACATGTGACATACCGCGAAATTCAGGCAACTTTATACATTGGCTTCGGATTGGTGATAAACGAGCTTTTGCACAACGGAGTTGCGGGCGTCATCTAGTCTATACTAATTTTAAAAGGGGAAGAGTTTGTTTGTTTGTTTGTTTGAATGCGCCGCGCTGATCTCAGGAACTACTGGTCCGATTTGAAAAATTCTTTCAATGTTTGATAGCCTATTTATCGAGGAAGGCTATAGCCTATATTTTACTAGGCTACGACTAATAGGAGCGAAGAAATAGAGGAAAATGTGAAAAAAACGGGTGGAAATTATTTGAAAGGGCTTATTTGAACGCGCTAATCTAAGGAACTACTGAGGGCCTAGACAAGTGGCATACGCTTCAAAAACGATGATGAAATTCGTTATCAAAATGTATGCGGTTTGACAAAAGTTATTGCTAAATTAGCGATTACTAAAGCAAAATCCATAAATTTTGATAACGAATTTCGCCATCGTTTCGATGCGTATGCCACTTGTCTAGGCCCTCTGGTCCGATTAGAAAAAACCTTGCAGCGTAAGATGGTCCACGTGTCGATGAAGACACATGGCCGGCTATCTTTATTTTATCACGCTTAGACTAATGGAAGCGAAGAAATAGAGGAAAATGTGAAAAAAACGGAGGAAATTATTTGAAAGGGCTTGTCTCGCTAACTACTAGAGCAATTTTTCTGTTATTTGGCACAGATAAGGATCATAGGCTATTTTTTGTGGACTAATAATTTATCTGTGAAATATCCATACAAAGAAATATCTAATTTACGCGGGTAAAGCCGCGCGGAACATCTAGTACAATATAAAATACATAAATAATTATTAAATATTATTAAATATTTCACATTTAATAATATTATGTATGCCAAATTAAGAGAAATCGGGATAAATAATACGTACTATTCCACGTCGTTTCCCAGTTTCACAGCTATATGTTCATAGTCACTTTTATTTGTCGCTATGAGCTCCGGACAATGTAGAGCATTGAGTTGAGAAGCAGCGACCCTGAAAATTGGATTCCACATAATACGACTGTTGTGTTTCTGCTATGAGTTCGCGAGCAATTACATTTGAATATACAAAGAGGTTTAAATTGCAAGTCAATAAGATTTGGCTTACAAAGGACAAAATATAATAATATACGTCTTGGAAAATACAAAATGCGTGCATGCGAGAAAACACCGTATAAAAGGGAGGAGTACTAGAAGTAGAAACATTTTATAAAGTAATATAAACGTAAATAATATGGTAGCTAGCAAATCTAAGTTTTCTTAATTAAGGATTAATTAAAAAATAATTATAAAAAAGCTATTGATAGGCTCACATAAATTTTAACAACTATTCGCAATAAAACTTCGCATTTGCTTTAAAATTAATGAAAGTTTGAAGATATATTATATCAAGGAAATTGCCAGCATATCACAGAATTTAATATTTCCTATAGTTACCTAGACGCCAAAGTGTCACCAGGTAAGGTAACAACTGGAGTACCGGTCCATAGAACATCCATAGTGGTTGTATGACCGTTGCAGAGAGGCGTGTCCAAACACACGTCTGCTAGCTGTCCCCGTCTGACGTGCTCTTCCTTACACGCAATCTTTGAAAATATTACTCTATTGGTCGACATTTCTATAATAAATAAAGGTTTCAACTTTATATCGTACAAAATATAGAATAATTTTTAAAATTAGCATGATATAATAATATTTCGCTTAGAAACGATAAGAATATAGTAGCTTTGAAATTATATCGTAGATGTTCTTCCACTTCCACAACTTACCTAAACTTTTTACGTATCGCAATAAATTTGGTTCCCCGAGTGTGGGAAAACTTAAAAGCCATAAAACACTATTTGGCACTCGCTTTAAAATTCTAACCCACATGCTCAAAATGCTCGGGTCTGTTTTATAAAGTTGATTAAAGTTGCAAAATACCACAGCCTCATCAGGAAGTCCATACTGTTGCCTTGTGGTCATAATAATACTCCTAAATATGATTTCTCCTGAACCAATCTTATTGTTTAAATTATTTATTGTTGTACCATTTATTATTATGACGCCATTCATACAAACCTGGAAATTATTAAAACGAATATGAGCTTTTTCAGTTTCAAGCAAGAAAACATTGGAATTTTATTGATGTGTATTTTACCTGTTCTTCTCTTGAGTTATTAAATTTTCTTATCACCTCCTTAGGAATGTCTATTTCATTATTAATTATTTCTATTGGTTCCATGTTTCCATAAGAATAAGTTTTTTTCTCTCTTCTAACTTTAAAGTATGCATCTACATCAATATCCTCAGAAACATTTAATATTGCTACACATTTACTACGTTGTTCCCCAATTACACTAACCTCATATCGCGTTTTCAAATGAGGAAACATATTTTTATGATCCCCAACAAAATACGTATATGGCATGTACGCAAATTTCTCACTAAAATCATCTTCACTAGACATGGGACTCGACGTTCTGTCAGTAATAAGATAATCCATGTAATCAGCCCCACTGGTTCCAGGGTAGCCTAACCACATTATCTGTATAGGTGCACAATTCATGGCAAATAACTCGTTTCTAGCACCTTTCGTATAACCATTCATGTTTACTAAAATATGAATATTGTCACTATAAATTCTTTTGGCAGCTTCAATATTACACTTTACAAGTGATAAATCAACAAAGTGCTCTGCTTCCTTAACTATTTTACTACGGAATGTTGTTCCATCGTCTGGATTTAGAGCATAGCAATAAACTTCTAGGTTTGCTCGGTCATGCTTTCCTGGTATAGATTGCATTAGATGCGATGTTGGATGATTACCGAAATCACTACTAACGTAGCCTATTTTTAACCTACCATTACATTTTCTATCGTGGACGAAAGTAGTTTTTTGAATCATTGTTACTTTATCCATGTACAAAGTAGCATGCCTCGCTGAGATTTCTTTTCTTGCTCTGTTTGACAATGGATATAAAATGGAATGATGTGGATGTACGGATGACAATTTGTCTCCCTCTAACTGATCATTTACAATTGATATTATATTATTCATTCGCTCCTCATAATCATCCCAGTTACATATGATTTGTAGGCAATGTGTTAAATTACAGTACGCGTCTGGAAAATCTGGTTTTATTGCCAGGGCATTGTTGTACGATTGGATTGCTTCATTAATGTTACCCACATCTTTGTAAATACTCGCTAAGTTACAATGGGCATCAGCAAAATTCGGATGAATTTCTATTGCCTTCTTAAAACATATTAAAGCACCTTCTATGTCTTGCATTTCCCTCAGCGTATTACCCATATTGCTGTAGGCGTCTGCAAACTTTGGTTGAATTTTAATAGCCTGTTTATAATGCAGCAACGCTTCTTCAAGTTTCCCTGTAAGCAAAACTTGATTTATAAGAGCCATAAGTACATGCTTATTTTAGAAACTTTTCAACTTAAATGAGAGTTAAGGGGACATATTATATTATTTACCATACTATTGATGTTTAGTGAGATATTTACATACTGTGATACAATTAGATGTACATACAGAACGTTCAGAAGTAATTTCATTGTGTTTACGTATACATCTTTCTATATATTATATTGTAAACCTACATCTAGAAAAGTTTACGTAATGTTTCAAACAGCATTTACTAATTTAAGGTTTCGTATTGTAGTTGTAAGTAATTCTTTATAACTTTTAACTTATAAGTTTTACTACGAAAACTATAGAAAGTAAACTCATGCAGTAATTATACGTGTGTAATACGAATAACAAATATTTGTTATTCGTAGCGGGCGCTGAAAAAAATATCTAAAACGATACGAACTAATATAAATTCCTTAAGAAATAATGGCGTAAAGGCAGTATTATCTTGCTAGAAAAGCAATTTAAAAACTGTCTGTTACAAAGGCCTATGTGTATTAATTTTAAAAAAGCCTTTTAACACATTCTTTGTAAAACAATTTCACATTTTCTATCCACGATATTTTACTTCACTTTTCTTTTGTCTAACTTTGTAAATCCCTTACTAATAAGAAGATTTACATACCACACAACGCGCAACGTAAAGAGATGTTATATTAATTATTTTACTATCAGAGAAGTTGATCCCTATGCAGATGCGGACCTAAGTAATTTGGTCGCGTTAAGTCAAACCCAGCCGACAGATCACAGCTAACATTGAATTGACATAAGCCGACCACATGACTTAGATCCGCCATCTGCATAGGAATCAACTTCCCTGATAGTACAATGTTGTGTCTTTGTCAGATACGCTACATGCTTAGGAGACAAAAGTGTAATGTACGTATGTGTTGAATAAATGTTTATTGTATTATTATTTTTTTTCTTATTAAGATCATATAAGGCTATCAGACTATGGATCAACTTTGAAGTAATAAACCTGTCTTGAAAACAACATAATATTTATGTCGCAGTCATCTGGTTTAATTTGCGATTCGATTGAATGACTAGCGCATTCATTGAATGACACCATTCAATCGAATGACTAGGACAACTCGTCAAGACGCTAACTGTGACATTTAACGCCTTGACTAAAAGTTATATTATAGTGAAATCGTTAAATAGGATGCTATAAAAAAAATTAAGAAGCCGTTGACGGGTAGTCATGGGTCAATCCACACTGTCATATTATTTTATTACAAATAAAGCACTTAAAACTTTAAAGCAAAATTAATCGACAAAATATCAATACAGTTCTATCAGCTGTGCGAACTGTTTGACGCCATATTTGTTTTAGTGACTACTAGCGCCGCAGTGGGAAAAAAATTAAATACGTTCAATTACCTGACTGACTTCATGTCCGCTATTTTCAAAGGGCTATGTTACAAATCGCTAACTAGTTGAACGTTGAGTGACGATCGTTTAATCGACGTTCGGCCGAGTCATTCAATTGAATGGTGTCATTCAATGAATACGCTAGTCATTCAATCGAATCGCAGATTGAACCAGATGACTGCGACATTTACACGTTTCATGAAAGAATCAGATCAATTTCGTGAAGGAGTCAAACCTTCGACCCTCGGGTTCAGCTCCGAGCTAAAATTTATTACTGAACTGACTAAACGTTAAATTTTAACGCCTAACATTTCAATAATTTAAACTAACAAGTATTAATTAAGCTAGAATACTGACGTGGTAATAAATGTGAATCATTAAATCGGTTTTCACAAATTAACATTTTGCTGAAAGCATGCTAATTAACATAATTACATAGTCATGTTCAATTTGATTCCATCTAGTTTTACCCAATTTGATTAATAGAAATGAGGTTATTCAAAACAAATCAACATAACCGAATTTACAACGAAACAAAACTAACATTATTTTGACATTGAGAATGCCATACAAATTGAAACCATATTAAAACGGAAATATTTATTTTAATTAACAGTACAATGGATAATTGTAGTTACCTTGTTGCTGCAGTAGTGATGCCAAATTACTGTGTGTGGCAGCGAAATTAGGAAACACGTCCAGAGCTTGTAAATACAGTTTCGTCGCTTCTTCGATCCTTCCTTGTTCCCGTTTGACATTGCCAAGATTGTTTAGCGTATCGACGTGAGAAGGACAAAGGTACAGCGCTTTATTATAGCAGTCTTCAGCTTCGTTGACTAGTCCTTTCTCTTTCAGTGCATTAGCTAAATTGCAGTATGCGTCGGGGAAATTAGGTTGGAGTTCTATTGCTCGGCGGTACGTGTCTATGGCTAGGTCTATAAAGCCCTGTTTGTAGTACAAGCAGGCGAGGTTACCGTGTATGATCCCGTTGTTTGGCGCGAGCTTCAGTGATTGAAGATACACTGCTACCGCTCTGAAACAATAAACACAGGTCACTCGATGACGGATCGCATCTGCTAAACCACGGCCGGAGATATATAGATCGTAAGCTTAAAAATATGTTAGTGCTAATTTAGTGCGTTTAGTCTCAATAATGAGTCGATAGATGCGTAAACTTTTTATACGACTACGACTACGGAATTTGGTTTGGTTTAGCCGAGGAAACACAGATACTTGACGTAATAATACCATGTCATCTGCAACCTATGAATCAATTTGTCTGACGGTACATTATATCACTAATTATAATAGAGATACCTTAATTAAACATAAAGTGGAATTCAGACGGTTAATTATCTTGACAGAAGAGCTGACATCAATTAATTAATTATTATTGACAACTGATATTGGGGATTCACACGGCTGAATGGAAACTATATAGTGATATAGTTTCCATTCAGCCGTGTGAATCCCCAATATCAGTTGTCAATAATAATTAATTAATTGATGTCAGCTCTTCGCTCCTACGCTATCACTAATGTTGCAATAGACAGAACAAACCAATAGGCCGACTTCAAACAAGCTGACAAATCGGCGGGTTGTACCACGTGGAACTGCTGCAAGCATACAGCTATAACTGCTTATTGCTCAGCTACACATTAAGCCTGCGTTTTCACCGGAGCTGAGCTAAGCTGCGTTGCGAGGAATGTGTTTTTAAGAAACACACGCTTTATTTGCTTGACAACATTCAGCGCAACGATCCTATTGGTTCTTGTAAAACACAACCCTCTCGCAAACCAGCTTAGCTCATCTTCGGTGGAAGCCGGCCTAACTGGGCGCTCGCCGGCCGATATGACATACTACATCAAACTTATTAATTATTATATATCGAGATCTCTAAAGAGTCGGCCTACTCGTTAGCTCTGTTTACTCTGGTATCAGTGCCAACTGCCAACTGCCATTCATGACATGCGTCGCGATAAACAGCTGTTGATACTTCTATTATTGAAAAAATATAATATACACTATTAATTTCAGCAATTCAAAATACTCATAGTGCAAATCCAATCCCTTGCGATGGCCACAGAGCAACAAAAAACTCTTATGAACATAATTTTCTATTTTATGGCACTGCTACAGCTGTAAGCATACAAATCGCAAACGCCATCTTCTGTCGCTCGACAATTTCATATTTCGCCCAAAAAATCACACACATTCGGAATGTATGCTCGAAGCAATTAAATTGAAAACATACTTTATAGGTTTTTATCTTTCCTACTAATCTGTAGTTAAATCGCATGTCATCGATTCATGTCAGTGACGTGGCTATGTTATTTATAGTGCATTCGAATCAGGTCATGGTGTTTCGATACTCTATAGTCGGCCTTTTACAAAAACTACACTACTACCACAGAACAAAGTTAAATCGTAAGCGTAATCGGAGTGATTCACTGTACTACACTGGGATATTTTTAGGATGCCGTACCCAAAGGGTAAAAATTACTATCAACAATCGTTGGATTGTTTGACAGCCAGTAGATGTATAACGTCAAAGTATGAATGAAATTATTTTCTTTCGAACGAATTATATATGAATGATCTCAATCGTATATTTTAACGATTACGCTTACGATCAATTAATATTAAGCATACGTACGATCTGGATGAAATGTGAGTTTTTCGCGTAAACGCGTTGGCGTTTATGTAAGAAACCCTTATTTTGAAAAATCTCACGTGCGATTGGGGGATGGGGGAGGGGGTGAATAAAATCTCACGAAATCTCACCATCAGAAAATTAAAAAAAACACCTCACGTAATTTGTGGACCGACCAACCAAAGAAAAATAACTCATAAGACTGCCTTGACATGTTGCGAGTAGTGCGGCAGCCGCGCGGCTCATTTTAGTATTGAAGGCAGCCTAAGTCCTATTTAACGCCCCCAAAGTACCCTATACAATCAAGATTATCTAATAGTTATATTATGGTAAAAGATAGATTTCACTAGAAAAACGCTTAACATTATAAAGTGAAATATTTTTGTGTCAAAACTTTGAAAAGGAAACGAAAATAAAATTTTGTTATCTTTATAAAAGAGTCTCCGCATGTTGCTTTCCAAATGGAAAATATTTTTTAATATTGCTGCCAATATTAATTCGTTTACTTTGCTAATATTATTGTGACTTTAATTAAAGTTTATGAAAGCAAAACTTTCCTTTTGTTTGAGTTTATTTTGGGCAGGTTTTATAATAACACTAATTATATTGTATTTTATTGTAGCTTTTTCATTTTATATCACATTTTTTTTCTTTTCAGATGTCGTAAAATGGTCGCATATAAGATAAAATAATATCCATGTTGAGTTTTGACAGTGGGTAAATAAGTATTACTAAGGTACTTCCTCACCGCGAGCATTCACGTGTAATTGAGCATTACATTACAATATAAGTACGTTCCTGACTGACGAGCACTCGCATATAATGTAACATTCGACTTCCATAGCTGGTTGATGTTACAACTTACAAGTTGTACCAATATATTACACTGTAATATTACACTGTAAGGTGCGCATTGTAATGCTCGGCTCTCCTACTTCACAGATGTTAAATGCTCGACTTTATAAAGTAACAGTACAAGTGAATGAGGAGAGGGAGCACCTTTGGGAAGAATATCATTCGATCGTGGATTCTTGGAAATCTATTGTTATTCTTTTGTTGTCGCGATCACCGGTGATCTCGGGCTTTGTCTACATTTGTATCATTTTCGCGTATCAGATCTCCGATCAGATCTTCGTCGCGAAGCATCGAAGCGTATCATGATACGCATGATATGGGGTTTGATAGGTTAAATATAACACTCAAAGTGGCCATTTTACACCAACCTAAAATTTCTCATCATCAACATTAGCGATAGAATATTTTGTGTGTATATTAATCGTACCTCTAAACCGTATTTTCAAAATGACATGAGTTCAGTAAAGCGCATCATTCGGTAAATCTGAAATCGGCTTCTGTCAAATAGTAACTACATTTGAACGGTTAATTAATATACTAATTGACTAATTCACGATGCAATACCGTCAATATAGACAGAATTAGTTGAGTGAACATGAATTATATTCCACGTTGAGTATCATAATCATATAATATTACTGGCTGATCGCTCAAACATGGTTTTGACATACATATCGGATGGATATGACATACATATTGGATAGGAATGGGAATGCGTGTAGCGAATGTGTGTAGAAAGGTCAGAACATCTTCCTTACATCCGTTTCTGAACACAACGGAACGGAAGTCTGCGTTGGAAGACGGAACTTGTGTTTCTTTTTTATGTAAGTATGAAATTTCTATTTAATATTTACATAGCTTATAAATAAAGATCAAAACGAAGAGGGAGCAAAATTCTCACCTTTGTTCCTCTATAAGAATCTATCTTTGTAGGAATTCAACACAGACCGTTTGAAACTGACTTGATGTTGAGTTTCATTTGTCTTTAATTGTTTTCAATGCTATCTTTATATTATACACTTTTTAGATAATAATTAATGAAGTCAATATCTACTATTTATTACTAGATACAGCCTGAAAATTTTTTGGGTGAAATAAAATCTATTTAGTCTATCTGGAACTCACAATATCTCTTTATCAAATTTCATAAAAATATGTTGGCTGTTTTAGCAGAATAAGCTAGTAAGTTTAAATTAGTTAAACTAATAGACAGATAAACGGAACTGCACACTGGCAGACAAGTAGATAGATTTACAGATACATTTTCGATATAACGCCAATGTTAGTGTAGATGTAAAATATATTTTTGAAGGAAAAATAAAAATAAAATTAGAAGGAAAAGTAAATATATAGTAAAATGAAATCTGTTTATTTGTCAGTTATCCTCATGGATTTTCAGGAATCAATAAGTGTTATCCAATTAATAAGAAGCCAACAAATTTCTTTTAACACCGAATAAATGTATTTGCTTTTCTTGAAAAGAAAATTAGAATTGTTTATAAAACGTAATCGGTATTTGACAAAAAATACACTGTTTTCCTTTCGGATAATTGATTTCGATTACTGTGATTTATACTTTGTCAACAGTCTTTTAGTTAGTGATGAGCAAAACAAGACTCAGACAGACAGACCAATATTGATCTTGGATTTGGTCAAATCTGCCTGATCTCGGTCTTGGATTTGGTTTCTTTTGGTTTAAGGATAGTCTTCAAAGTATCGAGTAGGGGATTTACGTTGTCTGTGTTCCCTTGGTAAGTTCGCTGGTCCGATGCTAGATGGCACTACGTATCCGTATCCGTAACAATAGTATAAAAGCTAGGTAGCGTACATCTAATCCCATGCTAAGTAAAAACTTGTATTATGGCAATCAGACAACGGATGCACTCTGTACAATTTTATCCTAATATATTATATTATTTACACATTCACACACACAATCGCACTACACTTTATCACGTTATGTCTCTTTCAGCGACGTGATGCGCGCTTCGTTCGGGAGCCTCTCTCGGAACCTCCGGTAAACTACACCGGCGGGCCAGAACTCCTCCACCTCGAAGATGGATAAAACTTGAGTCGGCACTCTCACCACAAAGGAACTGAAATTCACTTTGTGGCGAGAGTGCAGACGCTCCACCCTCAAGGTGTAGGTGGTCTTCTCGCGGATGTAGCTTACGACGTCTTCGACCGTCATGGACCAGTGCAGACGCGACATGTTGAGCGGCGTCGCGGGCACCTCGCTGCGTCTTGGTCTCGGCATTGCTTTTTTGAACCAAGAAGGCTGCAAGACCGATTTATCCACCTATTATCCCAGAAAATGTATACGAATTTTGGCACAACGGAGTTGCGGGCGTCATAATATAGTTTTATATTTGTTAGTATGATAGTAATTCGCTTATAATAAAAGTGAAAGTAAAAATAAGATAAGTGTTTCTCATGCGAAAATCAATAGACCCTTATACCAAATTCCAATTCCAGTAATGGACAGGATACATAGAGAGGACTACCCACGTTTGAACTTTCTCATAAAAGAAAATATATTATATTGATAATAATAATCAATACAATGATAAACTTATTCTCGTCCATACTAATCTATACTTATAAAATTACATGTCCTGACTGACTGCCTGACTGATTCATCATCGCTGAGTAAAAACTGTTAAAGTTACAACCACGAAATTTGGTGAGTAGGGTTGTTTTATTAAGTAGACACCCACTAAGGGAGGACTTTTAAAAATTTTACCCCGAAGTGGGTGAAATAGGGGTTGAAAGTTTGAATGAAAGTCCGTCATTTCTTAAGTTAGGAACATGAAACCCATCTCCGTTATTATACTATGCTAACGCGGACGAAGTCGCGGGCAACAGCTAGTAATATATAAGTGTGCAGTCGTCTATCTGTCTGACAGGTATCTAAATGTATTCTAGCTTTTAGTACCCATAGACTTTTAGTAATGGGGAGGATACAACAAATATTATTATTTTGCAGTGGAATGTATGTTCTCCTGCGATAGGATTTCGGTAACTATCAGCCGATTTAAAAAAAATCTCACTTACCTCTATATTGCTAAGGTTTGATAAAAAAAAGTCAAAGAAATTGACCAAAAAATCACTCTCATTATTATTTAACTAATTATAAATGCGAAAGTGTGTCTGTTTGTGTGTCTGTCTGTCTGTTACCTCTTCACGCCCAAACCACTGAACCGATTTTGCTTAAATTTGGCATGGAGATACTTTGAGTCCCGGGAAAGGATATAGGATCCCAGAAAAATGTACGGTTGCCGTGCGATAAATGAATTTTTGCGCAACGGAGTTGCGAGCGTCATCTAGTATTACATAGAGATAAAACACAATCATCTGACGACGACGACCTCTGTGGCTCAGTTGGTGGGCTGTTGGAAGCTCAAGCCGGGGGTCGCGGGTTCGAATCCCGCCGACGGAACAAAAAATTTTCAAAGTTCCTGGGTCATGGATGTGTATCAAATATATTGTGTATCATATTTAAATAAAAATCTCAAATATATGTATAGTATAAAAGTATTAAATATATTTCTGTTGTCTGGTACCCGTAACACAAGTCCTTCGGGTACTTAGCACGGGGCTAGACTGACGTGGTGTGAAGCGTCCATAGATATTATTTTGATATTATCTAAAATATAAAACCTTTTAAACATAATATTCTTGAAAACATTATCGCTAATTATTGTACAAATAAAATTCCACTTTAAAATACTATTACCGTATCTCGTTTAACTCCGGACTGTTTAAATACCCCTGAGCTTTTATATTCTCTTGAAAGTCCAGAGTAAACTAAAGCTAAAACACATAAACCTGCATTATACCCGTGAAGCGGCGCAATTAATAACGTAAGTAGATAAATAAAGCTCGGTTCTTAAGCTTACAAGCTTTTACAGAGCTAAATGCTGCACTTCAGTTTAGTTACGTCTTTAAATATGATCGGCCAAGTGTTTCAAGTGCAGAGTGCTATGACTTATGAGTCAGTTTCATTGGATTGGTTATTGTATTTATTGACCAGATCGCCTGCAACTCTGCTCATCGCGCAGGAATCGTACATTTTCCGGATTTCTATACTAAATTTCAGTAAAATCAGTGGTTTAGGCGTAAAGAGGTAACGGACAGACAGGCGGACAGACACAATTTCGCATTTGTAATATTAGAATTAATTTTGATAATAATATAGGCTCTGTCTATAATTTATGACTGATGATGGTGAGAATATTAAAGGATGTAGGCACTTTCTGTAATGTCCAAATTATTGAATAAACGATTTATTTTAAAGGAGTGTAACCTGGGCCCTGATTCACGATGCAATTCGACTCGGATATTTTCAGAATCCGAGTGACATCCAATCAACGCTCGCCGAGCCAAGCATTGACCAATGATCGCACGTAAAATTTCCGATTCCGAGTCGGACGGAAATAGTGAATCAGCCCGCTGACCAAACCGATACCCATAACTCCATAAAACAAGCCCAATCGATCCGAATCGATGGGATTTCTTTTTAAATATGCGCTGTGGTTCGCGACATAATTTTTAAACAATACTCTTTTGAAAACCTCTGGAACACATATCAATGGAAACGGTTCCGACTAAGCTCACTGGTCCTTTAAAATAAAGCCTAAAGGTGATGTTACAAAATAAATTACAGTTAAGAATACACTGCAATTTTATATTTCTTGAGTGTACGGTGCAAAATTAAGAAAAACTAGAGACTATTTGTTCTCACATCTTGAACGTGACAAGAATGTATGTCACTGCAGACGCTTTATTATTTATCTGTCGCAGTAAAGAAATTAAATCCAGTTTTATTAGAGATTTTTAAAATGTAGACTATGTCCCCCTTACTGTGATGTCCCCAAATAAAGAAATTTAAGACAATTCAAAAAATATGAATGCTATGCACTGCGGAATAAAAGAATCCTGATGTTGCCTTTACCACGCATATACTCTAGTTTTGCAAGAAGGTTTGACTCATACTTACACCCATTTCTTTATAATAAAGTCAACCGAAAATGCAGCATAAAGGACAGCTCTGTGAGAGAAGTAAAGGAGATAGTAACAAAATGGCTTAAAACCTTAGATTACAAACAAAAGGAAAATTTTATAAGAGACACAATATAAACATTATTACACACACACACACACACAGCGTAATTTAAGTTCTACTTGTTTAAGATAAGTAAGTACCAACTTTAATTTTTACTTTTCATAATTTTAATTTTTGTTAATCCTTAATTTTAAGAAACTGCTCCTTTTGTAAAATAGATATATCATTTTATGTTAAAATTTCGGTGACCTGCAGGACCGGCTTAGCCTAGTGCGGCCGCCAATGTAACACATTAACTAAAAAATCTGTTACTTAAATGAAAATCCACACAATTTGTACTGTACTTGTCGTACTATGTAACAGATGTAAAGTTGTAAATAAACTATTTCTATTTCTATGTAGATGTACCTACTCAAAATTCCTGTGGAATAATATTATGTCCGCAAACGAAGACGTAGAGTATAAAAATTTTAGCTACTTAACGCGTATTTTTCCATTGGTAAAAAACTTTAAGACAGTCTACCTACGGTACGTACTGCAGTTAGCAATCGTATCATTTTTGTTTCTTTGTTCGCATAATATCTTAAGACAGTAGTACACATAAAAATGTAAAGATACGTCACACGTCATCCATTACGATAGAATTCTTTATTTCGATAGAATCTATAATGTTACTATATTACACGTGAATGCTCTCGGTGAGGGAGCACCTTTACGTTGTTATTTGTATTAAGCTCACTTAGTTGAACAAATCGAATCAGGAACTTATTGACTTTCTCTACGGTTTACCGATAGTAATACGAGGAAAGTTACGTAGTATGAAAACCATTAAACGCGTGCAAACGACATGACGTACTTCAAACTCAATTAAATCCTGAACAATGGTTTAGCCCGAGTTTAGATTTTACTCGAATATTTTGCCAATATATATTATATGCCAATTTGACTGTGGCTTTTCGCTTTGAGGTTTGGCTTTAGACTTATTGTATGATAAAATCAACTAACAGTAATTATATTAAGTTGGTACTTTTTGAAACTTACAAGAAATATTTTTGTTTTAAGTTTTATTTTATTTTATTGTAAGTTTTTATTAATGTTTCATTTCTTCATGAAAGTAAAATTCCGCTGAAGCTATGTATTTTATCGCGATGATATTATCATGTGATCTATCTATTCTATAAATTTGGGTCAAGTAATTTGGGATATTAAATAAGAAAGAGTTGTAATCTGCGGGTTACAACTCTTTCTTATTTGACGTCATCTACAAAAATGTTTAAAGCAACAAGAATATTTCCTCTTTTGTAACTTGAGCCCCTAGACGATGAATTTCATTGTGTAATATCATTGAACAATGTGATCGAACAATTATTAATAATGCACAATATGTTACATTGCACAATAAAATTGATCGTCTAGGGGCCCGCTTAAAGTCTTCACAATAATTATCAAGGAGAAAAAAAGTATTATTTAATTTTCTCTGATATTTCAATTTTTATTTTATTTTATAATAGTTCCTGCACTATTGTACAGAATCAGAAACCTATTTAAAGGCGGGCCAAACGAGAGCCCGCCTACCGTTACACCCACATTACATCTGTAGGTTTCATAGCTTTTGTGGTATGTTAGGATTTAGCCCTTAGAAAACAGGGACCGGCAACGCACCTGCAGCTCTTCTAATGTTGAGTGTCCATGGGCGACGGTAGTTGCTTTCCATCAGGTAACCACATTTGCCCCTTATTTTATTTAAACAAAGGAATATTAAGCAAAAGTCAGAGCAGAGGGCGCTGCTCGCACATACAGTAAATAATTCGACCGAATTCAGACATGCTGCACAGTACGTCATATTATCAGTATAAATTATTGACAGAAACGTTGTCAAACGTCGAACAATACTTTTTGTTTTCTGTCTATGCTGGTGCTGCATTCTAGCGTGAAATATTGCAGTAATAAATTGACGTTGTTTAAAACAATTTAATTCGTTTTTCTTCCCATTACTAATTATTACCATATTAAATCTTACCCATAATAACAAAAACATATTTTTCTGATTTTTCTTTTCACCCTTCTCTTCTCTTCTTCTCTTGTTTTCTCTTACCCTAAAATATTTTATTGCGCCTGCGCTGAAAATGGTGAAAAGTATTTCAATCTTTTCAGATATCTACTACCAAAACCAAGGTCAAAAGACAAATTCATTATTAAAAGATAAAAAATTTGAGTTTCAAGTTTTTTTTTTTTAATTATAATTTATGACTTCCTATTGATAAAACGTGCAGATTATAAAATTATACCTACCTTTAGATTTTTAAGAAAAAGAAAGTTTTGGGTTGGAACCATACTAAAAAGCATACAGCTTACATAGACTTAGCGCCTCCGTGGTCCAGTGGTTTAGAGCGTAGCTCTTGACTCGGAGGTCGTGGGTTCGATTCCCGCGTTGGAAACATGTTATTTCCAAGTTTAGTTAGGACAATGCAGGCTCATCACCTGATTGTTTGAATAGAGAGTGCTCTTGTGTAATGCGCACGCACTTGGACACAAAAAAATTTGCTCCTGCGTAACTGGCCTGGTTTCAATGAAACCGGCCACCGTCACCGAAGTCGGAGTGGGAGTTATTACTATTATTACATAGACTTCCAAATTCATAGCCCTTTCTCTTAGCTCCGCAGTCGAATGAGAACAGGCGCAGTCTACATGCATCCATTTGATGACGTGAATCATCAATAATTCTGGGTCGAGTCTGCTTTTAGGTTCCCCATGGAAGTCTGTGACGTGAAAATATTGTCACTTTTTAAGAATCCCGATAGCATAGAATATAAGATAGTATAAAAGGAAAATTATCACGGCTAAGACTTCATAAGTTATTGAGTAATAGTCGATCAACTAAAAAAAAAAAAAATTGGACGAAATATGAAGGAACTTTTCGTTCAAATTCGACCATACAAAAATTATCGGTACTACTGAACCCTATATTGTGCGTGGCCCGACACGCACTTGGCCGGATTTTTATATTAATTAAAAGATAATATATTTTATTGTAAGGCGTCAATTTCAGTAATAACTTTTGATACTAGGGGGTTGTTTTACTTTCATACAAATCAGAGTTTATAATTATTTACATGCTAAAAAGTGACAAAAACTCAGACAGCCCTCTGTTGTCTCATTTGCGCCAATAGCTGCAAGTGGGACAGAGTGAAACAACATTCGAGAGTCGAGAATTAGTTCCGTCAATTAAGGCTTGACACAGACACTGATTTTAGTTAACAGCCGTTTGAAATTTCCAGTTGCAGCCAGTCGCCAGACTAATCGACCTACCTGTCAACGTAAGAGCATATCCGCTTGGACTGCTTCAGCTTTTAAATCCCCAAGCGAATAGCTTCACGTTGTAGACACGTATCGTTCCGATCTAGTATGATCTAGTATGAACTGGTATGAACCAGTTTTCATCAGTTCAACTGAGATGTATTGTTTTTACCCCTGAAAACACTTCATTACAGAAATTATCTTAAAAAAACCCTGCTTTCTCTTAATGTCAAAAAGATTAAAAATAAAAAATTCAACAATTACAACTGCTAGGTTTTGATTTGTTTTTTTTTTTTTTATATATATATATTTATTGACACCTGCTGCCTTGGCTGCATTGTTTCCGATTCCAGTATAATTTTCAATTATTTGTAAAAGAACTTTGTTTTACAGAATGTATTTTTGCAGTATAAAAATTGAATAAATATTTAAGCAACGTTAAATTTTGTGTGCATCGGGCGTTATAATCGCTTAAATGGAAAGCCCAATATACCGTTTTCCCAAATGGAGCCGGTTATTTACGACAATGTAGGTCTACAATATGTAACATGGCTGTCTGGTTGCTATTTCAGAAATTGACGGTATTTTACAAAAATAAATGCTCTGACAGGTATTGATCTTAGAAATACTGCTTATGTAGAACCATAATAATTATATTTTATTTCTACTACTTATAATATCTTTGTTAAATTAGAAATCGATTACTTATTAGATACCTACCTAGATACCTACTAATAATCCATATCCATACTAATATTATAAATGCGAAAGTGTGTCTGTCTGTCTGTCTGTTTGTCTGTCTGTTATCTTTTCACGCCCAAACCGCTGATCCGATTTTGATGAAATTTGGTATGGTGATACCTCGAGTCCCGGGAAAGGACATATTAGGATACTTTTTATCCCAGAAAAATGTACGGTTCCCGCGCGATAAACAAATTTTTGAATTGAGTTGCGGGCGTCATCTAGTTAATTATAAAATAAAAATATACATAATATTATGCCATACAAATACATAAATTTACCTTGTATGTACATAAGAGATATTAATGTATTTGTGAAACAGCATCCAGAATACTTCATACTAAATGCAAAAGCAAATGGAAGGACCGCCACACCAAGAAATAAATTTAAATTATATATGCCCCAGTGTAGGCTTGATATTTTTTAAACGAAATGTGTATATTAATGTCATAAAAATATATAATAAATTGCCAAACCATTTTAAAGACCTTAATAACCTAGTCTTCAAAAAAGAAATTACAAAGTGGTTAGCAGAAAAAAGTTTTTATAGTATCCAAGAATATATGAATTATAATTGTAAATAGCTTTAAGATTTAATTAAGTACTTTTTGAATTTAATAGTGTAACTTTGACATTTCTTATGAATTTTACTTATTTTACTTATTTTTTATGAATTTTATATGAATTTTACTTATTTTGACTTCTAATGTATATTTTAATAGTAATTTAATAATTATGGAATTTGTTTTGTAATAGATTCTTATTTTGTAATTCTATAAATTTATTCTTAATGTTTACTTTGACTTTGCACGCCACCCGGATGGCAGAATGTTTAGAACAGTATTTTATAATTTGAAGACCTATGTTATGCACTACATTCTTGCAATAAATATATTTCATTTCATTTCATTTCCTTTGGTGTCTAAACACACTAGGCTGAATTACGCCGGCGTAAATTCCGCCGCGTTTACGCCGCGTTTTAAACTCATACAAAATACGGGCGGAACGCGAGAGATTCCACTATTCCGCCGTATTTTGTAAGCGTTTGACATTTGCGGCGGAATTTACGCCGGCGTAATTCAGCCTAGTGTGTTTAGACAGTGGTATTGAACCCTACGTGCACGAGTCCGACTCGCACTTGGCTGATTTTTTAATTCAATAGCTGTATATTTATTAAGGCGATATAAAGTTAGGGGTCTATTCTCGAATCTCGAAATTGTGTACGATTTTCGAGGAGTCCTATTCCTATTCACGCAGACAAGATTGAAAACCGGCCAAGTGCGAGTTGGACTCGCCCATGAAGGGTTCCGCAGCAGCAATAAGAATTATTTCTATGAAATTATACGGTTTTCAATTTATTTTAATATTTTATTTTTGATATAATGAAAGTTAAATTAAGGTTTATCGTTTATGACGTATAAAAAAAACTACTGGCTAGATCTCGTTCAAACCGATTTTCGTTGGTAGTTTTTATAGTAATGTACATCATATATTTTTTTAGAATTATCGTGCCCCTACTTTAGAAGTTAGAGGGGGGGGGGACACACATTTTGCCACTTTGGATGAGTCTCTCTCGCAAACTTTTCAGGTTAGAAAAAAATGACATGATAAACCTCAATATGATTTTTGAAGACCTATCCATAGATACCCCACACGCATAGGCCAGATGAACAGAAATATAGACATATAGACAGATGAACAGAAATAGACAGACAGACAGACAGACAGACAGACAGACGGACAGACAGACAGACGGACGGACGGACGGACGGACGGACGGACGGACGGACGGACGGACGGACGGACCGACGGACGGACAGACAGACAGACAGACAGACAGACAGACAGACAGACAGACAGACAGACAGACAGAAAGACAAATCTATAAGGGTTCCATTTTTTGCCATTTTGGCTACGGAACCCTAAAAATAATGAATTAACGTTTTCGAACCTAGGCCAGTTAAAAAACCGCTTTTACCACTAACAGAACTTTATTAATTAAACTTAGTATATTTTTATACGTGGGAGAGCCATGCCTCGGCACGAATGGGCCTGCTCGACCGGAGAAATACCACATTCTCACAGATAACCGGCGTAAAACAGGGCTTGCGCTGTGTTTCACCGAGTGAGTGAGTTTACCGGAGGCCCAATCCCCTACCCTATTCCTTTCCCTACCCTCCCCTATGCCTTTCCCTTCCCATCCCTACCCTCCCCTATTACCCTATTCGCTCTTAATAGACCGGCAATGCACGTACAGCTCTTCTGATGCTGCGAGTGTCCATGGGCGATGGAAGTTGCTTTCCATCAGGTGACCCGTTTGCTCGTTTGCCCCCTTATTTCATAAAAAAGAGGCTGATTCTAAAGTGTGGTAAACATAATATTATTATTAAAGTCTGATTGATGATCCATTTGCGAGTTACTTACGCCGGTTCTAATTGGGGAGTCCGTAACCGGTGGTATGACGTTCTGATAATATTTGTTTCAAATGTATTCAGAAGTAAAACATAGTGCCCGTTTACATTAATTCAATAGTAATCCAGCGCTGGATTGGATTACTGGATTGGAATAATTTAAACCAGCCATCAGAATTTCTATCTAATGGCAGGCTACTTATAATATTTTCCTTAAATTGAAATAGCCTGCAAACTGAAATTCATACTGAGATACGAGAATAAGGACCCTGAATTCCAAAGCTCTGGGACCTCATGTTTACTTAGGACCAACTCCCAAGTAATGTTATTGCTTTTTAGGTCTTCGTAGCTTAAGGCAAAAAGGAAAACTTTTACTTTTTTTAACCACGAGTATATATACTTAAACTTAAACTTTTACTTTTACTATATATATCTAGGTATATCTCATTGATTTGTGTCTCCGTGATAGCAATAAGCTAAAAATAATGATAATATTTACTCTTTCTAGATGGACAGAGCGAAATTATAATTATTCGACTCCAATAGTAGGGGAGGGGAGGGTGCTATTTGTGTAGTTACTCGAGCGTCATGGAGACCTATTAGGTTTTTTACATTAGGTAAAACTGATACAAAAATAATAAAGCGTTTTTTTATTTTAGCGGTGGGTTCAGAAACTGCAGCCATTTTAAAGTTTTGAAAAAGAAAATATATTTAGAAAATTGCTTATTTAGGTAAATTATAAATATATTTTAGACAACAAGGACAAAATCATTTAGTTTAGTGCAAAATAAATTTCTGCGAAGCTTAGTTAGGAAAATATAAAGCTTTATTTTTTTATATTTTAAAATGTCCTTAAAGGCTTACCTAACATTTGAATCGTCAGTGCTTTATATGGAAGCTTCTTTGGGGTACACTAAACATCCCCTATCTTAATCTGACAGATCCGATGATATTTCAATATTATTATTATTTTAACCCACCACGTGAGAAATCCGATTTCTATACCATGATAACTAGACACAATTTGTCGGAAGCCTAAACAAGCTTAATCTGATATGCTCGAGCTTCTCCCGAAATTCCTTTTTCCCCTCCCAAACTATAAAACAGATCTCGCGAGTGTCCATGGGCGACGGTAGTTGCTTACCATCAGGTGACCCGTTTGCTCGTTTCCCCCCTTATTTAATAAAAAAAAAAGAAATCAAGCGAATTTTGCATGATAGTCTGCTCTCTCTCATTCGGAAGTGAATATTTATAACTGTAATTAAATGAATATTTTGACGTTAACCCTATCTGTCAAACTCTTTATTAAATGAAGGTACAATACCCGGCAATAAATATTGCACATCGACCTTTCGAAAGAGACATTCGGCTAATTTCGGTTTCATAGAGCGTTATCTTTGTAGCACACACCTATTTGACATTATGTCAGTCGTTGTTCAAATTAAATAGAGTGCAGTCGCGTCCAGTTCAAAATATATATCTAGAGTTGTTAACACCCCTAAATTTGCTACAGCTGTAATTTTCCAAAAGAATTTTAAATACGTAAACATAATTTGAACACCCTTTTTTATTTTATTTTACCCGAATATAAAGCCATAACTTATAGAAAATTTGGTGTATTTTATACAAGGAATAATAAAATTGTCAAAAGAAGCAAACCTTAATTGTTTTAACAGCTCCTAATATATACCGGACTTTTTGTATTTCGTGCGTAAGAGCCGACTGTCACTTTCCAAAGGTCGATGTGCAATATTTATTGCCGGGTACTGTAATAGCTTTGTCCACACTGTGCCCCTTTCTGTTCCTCAAGGTCATGCGTTATAGCGCAGTCAACAGCGAACGTGAAGCATGCCTCATGGCCGCCAAAAACAAAAATGACGATGTTGGCGTTGCGTTCGTTGACGCATTCAATTATTCAATGCGCTAAAACGAAAGTTGAATGAAAGAAGATGACGAAAATTGAAGACGAAAGCGCATAGTATGGATATAGCTAAATATGTCGATTCATCACTATGCTTCTGAGCGCAGCCGATTTTATTTTTATTATAATATTATAAATGCGAAAGTGTGTCTGTATGTCTGTTACTTCTATACGCCCAAACCACTGAACAGATTTTGCTGAAATTTAGTATGGAGATACTTTGAGTCCCGTGATAGGACGTAGGATACTTTTTATCCCGTAAAAAAAGCGTACTGTTCCCGCGCGATATACGAATTTTAGCGAAACTATCATTTACATGTTTAAATTCATTATTATAGTTTTACTGGCGATATATTTCAATATTCACATTTTAACGAGACAGACGAAGCAGGCTGGTGTTATTTAATCTTCAATTAATCTCTCGCCAGGCTAATACTCGGCACCGTTTAATATTAAAATATGGCGTCGTTTTATAATATTCTGGGATCCTTAGAGGATAACGTTTTAAATGTGCGGTAATATTTTGTGTATAATAGTAAAATATTATTTAATGTCGTTATTTTTCCATATTATGGAACAATTAAAAAAACTAAGGGCCTGTTTCACCACTTCCTGTTAAGTGCCGGATGGGCTATCCACCACTTAACAACATACTTAACAGATAGAGTATGGATAATCTATCAAATAAGTTGTGAATAGCCTGTCCGGCACTTAATATCAGGAAGTGATTAAACAAGTCCTTATAGTCCAAATTAAAACAGAGGGATTTTATATTTTGTCATGATAAAAATTGCCACTCTCCAATGTCTACTTCTTCGGCTGATAATTAGCATCAAAATCGGTCTATAACTTTTGAGTCTAAACAATCTAATTATATTATTTCTTGATGAAAATTAAGTTTTACTATAATTAAGAGGAGGATAATAGGATAGATTGTTATCTATACTTTCTTTTTTAGACAAAAATACTTATTAGATGATAAAAGAATCTAAACTCACAAAAACAATAAGCCGATAAAGTTTTAGGTCTGATGAGCGTCTATTATCAAATACCCCTTTTGTTCTTTATATTACTTATTTCTATAAAATCATAATAGAGTTTTATAATCGCTTTTCATTAAAAATAAAAATTATATTATCGCTAAAAAAGCGTTTATTTTGTAATATATTATAATAAATTCCTAATAAATTCCAGGTAGGCTCTCCACAACTTATCTGACATATTAGTTACTTCATACTCTATAATATGTCATAATATAAGTTGTGGATATCATAAACGGCACTTAACAGGAAGTGGTGAAAGAGGTCCTTAGTCTTTTTTTTTTAATAACTGTTCCATAATTATGGTAAAACAACGACATTAAATAATATTTAGTCTTTTTTACCTATTCCATATGGTAAAACAACGATATATTAATTAATATTTAGTGAGTTGCGTTTAGAATTAATCTGTGTTCTGTGATATGTTGCTGTCGCTACTTGTTTTAAAGTATTTATTGATAGGTATCAATACATCGTTGAGGCAAGCTCTAACTTGATGCCGTACAATTTCTAGTAATCTTCAACTGGTGACTGAAACTTACGTACAAGTACACAAGTTGCTAGACATTGTACATTTAGTACATAGTTACTGTACTAATCCTGCAGTAACTATGACTAATAGTTTTAGTTAGAGCTCGTTTCTGAGACAATAAATCACCGAGGTCCACTAGCACCAATCTTAGTTAAAGATAACCCTGTGTTATATCATGCCTTTACTTTCATAAATACGAGGAACGAGAGAAATAACATTTAACCCAGGGTTAACCTTAACTCAGATTGATGCAAGTGGTCATAAGATAATAATCATTAGCTGTCACTGTCAGTGGCAGGTGTTGGGAAGATCAGAGGACCTTTGTGCGGGCAAAATCTATAGCTAGGTTCATACTAATAGAGTTTCTGATGATTTTTGACATCCCCTTCCCCCTCTAAATCAACCTCATCCCAACCTACTCTGACGTTTTGACAAAAAAATGTTATTATAAATAATTGTCTTTTTTTTCAATCCAATCTTGTGGTCTACACAAAACAAGCTCCAGCAGATCACGAATTATGTTGACTTGACTTATATAACCCGACCGAATAACGTAGATCTGTCTCTTAATTTATTTAAAAAATAGTAAGTAATAATATTATTCAAACACCAAAATCATAAAATTAAAAATTTCATCCCAATTTATTTTTAAAATCTGGTTTAATCACAGAAATAGAATCTTGATATATATGTCTGTGGGTTTAATTAACAAAATATTAAGATACAAAAGTGGTTGTAATAATACGCTCATAAAAGCACGCAGTGCATGCATGCGGTGATTTTAATTCATATTGCAATTTTATATTTAGCTCTGCTTTTTGAGTCACGAAAACAGTTTTAGATTTTATGAATGTCCATCGAATGCATTCCATGGATTATTTAGGATTAATTCAAATGTTTGTTTTAATAAAAAACATTGTTTTTATTTCGGAGTTCTGTGAGTTATTGATTTATTTAATCATCGATGCTGTTCGATTTTATATTATTCCATTTTATAAGATGAAAATTCGAGACTCACTCAAAAGACTTAAATACAAACTCTTAAGTATTATCAATTTATTCTGTTACACTCTGTATAGTGTATATTATATTTATTATTTGGCGAACAAAACAAGCGTACTTTATTACTATAGTGAAGCTTACTTTATTGCTCTAGATTTATATCTAAGCATTTTATGAGGTACCTACCCGAATACACCTATTTACTTTAATATAGCATGTCCCGAGGCTTCGCCTCAATGGAAAAGTACCTGGTAAGCAAATTTTGGAAAAAAAAATAGTATAATTTTCAAAATTTTGAAATCTATTTAGCCTATTATAGATCACATTAAACGAGCTTATTGATGAAATGTTTACTAGTTCTATGGATTACAACGTCAATCGTACGTACTTTATCACTTTAAAATATTAGTAAATTTTTAAATACCTATAGAAAAATCAGCAAGACCTGCATGAAGGAATGAAAAATTCGGTACCGATAAAGTTGATCTGAAGAACTGGAATAAAATATTATTTTGTTATAAAAGCTTATCCTAGACAGTTTTCAGTTTTCAGGAGAAGATTTAAAAGAAACATCTTTATTTTCTCCATATTTACGTTTCAAGGGTTAATTTAAAATTAATAATGGCTTAGCAACAAACGTTATATAATAAAAGTCTGCATGATGAAAATAAATCAAACATTTAGATAACCATTTCAAACGAATTGCGTGTTGGAAATAGCAGTTGAAATTAAGGGAAGTGAGCTATTATTAAAGGCCAATTACTGTTCCATTTAAATTGACTATAATGTCATAATAATATTTCCGACTGAATAATATTCATACTAGCACAGCTATAATAATATTATGCTAGTCTTCGAAATATTATTATTACTATATAACCCCCGAAATTAGTTTTTCGCGTGGGAAACATACCTTGTTCCGTGATAAAAAGTATCCTTTATCCTTTCCCGGGACTCAAAGTATCTCCATACCAAATGTCAGCAAAATTGGTTCAGTGATTTTCGCGTGAAGAGGTATCAGGCAGACGGACAAACTTTCGCATTTATAATATTCGTATGGATAGTCTAGAGACCCCAACCATATCGTTCAATTTATGAGCAGTATTGGGTTGGGGATGATTCTCTAGTGCGAAGGAGTCACAATAGATCCTCATGCGTCGCAGTGACATCAGTTGTATAGCGACCTGCCTTCTTAAAAAAATGGATAGTCTGAACCAATCTCGAATCCTATCAATTATTATTGGTGATTATAGTGACTTAATATTTCGCAAAGTTCGTTCTGCAAAGGGTGCACTAGCACATACGGTAAATAATAATCCGACCGAATCGCACAAATCAGAACATTAACAGAAACGTTGTCTAACATCAAATAAAACCTTTTGTTTACTATCTGCGGATCTAAAATTTGGAGAACCATATTATTATTATGATCATAATGTGATATATATATTTTTAATCGCATGTCACTTTACATGCAATTCATATGTCTAGTAATTCGCATTCAATTCATATAATTTAATGGAGGCACTTCACATGGCTATTTGTATTTGCGTATTTGATGTATTCGCCAAACAATCACCATGCGTAGAGGGTATGTTTGACAAATATTGGCCTTATTTGCCTATTTGACAAATATGACCAATACCAAATACACGTATCCGTACCTTTGTCGGTTTTTGACGCACATCAAAGGAGTCAAATAGGCAAGTTATGAAAATCAAGTAAAAGTTTGGTATTTGACGTCCATGTGTGGAAGGCCGTATTTGTCT
Organism: Lysandra bellargus; assembly: GCA_905333045.1. Lineage (NCBI taxonomy): Eukaryota > Metazoa > Arthropoda > Insecta > Lepidoptera > Lycaenidae > Lysandra > Lysandra bellargus. The sequence goes on from HG995319.1 coordinate 27,093,889, forward strand.
ATTTGTCTTTATTTGCTTGTTTGCGTATTCGTCAATAATATTGTCAAATACAACAAATAGCCAATAGCAAATACAAATAGCCATGTGAAGTGCCTGCATGACGTTAAAATATGAGTTTGGCGCTTTTGACAATTCATTTTCTGAATTGATTTGAGAGGAATTGCACTTTCTGATCATTTTATATTTCTTTTTTGCTGTGCTGGTGCTTTTGTCTATAGTGAGAAACATTGCAGTAAAATAAAAAAACTAAAACCCGACTACTAAAACACGCTCGAAAAAGTACGAAACAAGAAAATTGGGAGGTTTAAAGGATAGCCGTGGTATTTTAATTTTATTATTTTCTGTTTTGCTACAGTAGGTGGCATACGACCACGGCTATCCTTTAAACTTCCATTACTATTTCCTAGTTTCGTACTTTTCGAGCGTGTTTTAGTAATCGGGTTTTAGTTTTTTAAACTTTATTTTTATTTACATTTTTTGGGGGCTGCGATTCGCTCGATAAATTTCTTAACCATTATAATTCCTCAAATGATCGAGAATAATAATTATTGTTTCATATAGTATAATAATAATTATAATATATTATATTGAACTGATTTTATAAAATCTTGCAATTATTAGGTGACAGGCAAACCCGTAAGAAATAGCTAATAATGTTTAAAAGTTCTTTCATTTGATATCGCACACGACACCGTCAGAAAACATATATTTTGTTCTTTCCTTTACTCGTATGTCCTCTAGATGTTGCTGTGGTTAATTAAACGTGACGTCATGTAGCCTATAACCAGCGGACGATCAAAAGGGTTTCAAGTTCCAATGACACCTCATTTGTCCAAATCGGATTAGTAGTTTTAAATTTACGAGGGAACAGATGAACATCCATACCCACATACATACATACATACAGGTCAAAATCATAACCCTCCTTTTTGCTTCGCCGTAGTCGGGTAATTACTATTAATTTAAACATTTTGAGCAAGCTAATAAATGCATATTGCACTATTCAAGTCACATCAACTTGTATCACATTGCATCGGTGTGGGAACATCCCTTGCTTTCAAAATATTTATGAAAGAATTTTTTAAACGCACACATAAAATGCAACGTCGAAAAACATTGAACACGTTATTGAAGCAACTCCAAAAATGATAAAATATTTTGTATGATGTTATTTTTAAATAAATTATCAAAGAATCACATTATCAAGGAAAAAAGTATCACCATTTGAAACACAATAATTTTTATTTTCTTCTTTAAAACTACGATCAACATGTCCTTTTAAATTGTTTCTGTAATAATAATTACAGTAAAAAATATAAGGTCAAATTGCCAAGCACTGATGTTACTAGACTATTTTATAGAAAATTCAGATTGTATTAATCGACGGCGTAGATAATTACAATTCTACGCTATATCGATTTTTTATTTTTTATTGTTTTTGTTATCTCGCAACAAAATAAAACTTTAAATATTTTACAATTGTAACTTAGTAATATTATTTTATTATTAACATTTTATTACAGTTAAATATTTTTTCATTTTTTTTAAATCATACTGAGTACTGACCAATCCACACTTAAGGCCACTAATCATTATAATACTTGTTGTGTACTAACCTTTTGATTTTGTTTTTGATCCAGTCGACGCATCCATTCGACATCGACGCCTGCGCCGACAGCCGTGGCGGTGCGATGTTGATGACGGTGTACACGACCACGCATTGGTAATCCATAACGCCGACATCTCCCATTCGCCGCCACACGACAAATCTCGCCGACACGTCACCACTGCTCTTGCCAACTCCGCGACCTTCGGGGAGTTTTTACGTAAAATTCAAAATGGCGCGAAAAATTTTTTTATTCACCCCCATAATTTTGGGATTTTTTTCGGTGGGGCGTGTTTTCTTTTTTTGAATTGAGTTGAGTTTGTCAAGTTTACGGAGTTATCGATTTTGGGTGCGGCACGGCGTGACGGCTCGAGCGTGGCTAGCGACTGAGCTCCCGCGGTCTCGCGGCCCGACGATACATCAAACGCACGTCTAATTTGCGTCTGTTTACGTTTTTAGGACTTTTAGTGGAGCTTTTTATAAAGTGGGAATAATATTATATACATCTCGTACTAACGATATACGAATGTAGCCGAAACTTTGAAATAAATAGTAAAATGTTTTATGTACGAATTTTCGGTTCTAGGAATCTAGGAATTTTTAGTACCTATTCTGTTTATTATCTGCTTCAGTCAAGCTCTTATTATTATTAAAATGACGTTATCGATAAGGAAAAAAATTGTAAAACGACAGTACCTGTATACGGTTTCAATCTTTTGTTTGTAACATTACAAATCTGTACATTCTGACACAAATTAAGATAATCTGCATAATATATTTGTGTCACAAATTAAGATAATAATAATATGCTGATTATCTTAATTTGTGTCAGAAATATAATTATAATACAGATCTGGTAAATGATAAAATATTATCTCTTCTGAAAGTTCATTAATTTAATCAATTTCTAATAAGCGTTTTGCTTTTCATTTTCTATATTATAATTTAATACTTTGCCTTCATTAAATTAGTTTATTATTCTTTATGTCTCGAAGAAGTGAATATGAAATAATAATAATCATTATGTCTCCCAAGGACGGCATCATACTTTACCTCTTCTAGCGTTAAATTTCATCAAAATCAGTCGACTGATTGGAGCAAATTTTGGGTAAACCATAAAAATTTAGTCTACTTTTAATTACTGATTTCTGTGGGATTTTATTTAACCCGGAAAAATTCGCGGTAAACATCTTGAATCCTATTTATATAATAATACATATTTAGATATATGGTTTCGGGGGCGATCAATCGATCTAGCTAGGAATCATTTTTAGAAAATGTAATTTTATTCGTGTTTTATCGAATACCGAGCAAAGCTCGGTCAAATAGCTAGTAGTATATTATTAACATAAAATATACTAGACTAGATACGTACGTACTACGTTATCCTTACGTATTATCCAAGTAAAAGCCTGTTGGGTATATCATATCCTAGCAATCATGCAGGATTCAAATAACAATCGATCAAACCAGTAGATTTACCTTGACTGTGGGATATTGTATCCAATTTGTATGGAAACTACCTTTACTTTGCAACGTGAAACTTATAGTAGAAAACGTTCTACGTATAATACTTTACTTTTTAACTGACTTCCTTTTATTATAAAAATAGAAAAGAGGTTTTCAGTATTTCAACTTTTATGATATTGTTGACAACATGAAATTACATTTTACTTTTATTATTAACATACATATATTATACTTATCATAACTGTAGTAGATTTTAATTATAAATGTTGCCGCAATGTGTTTTTGGTATTCTATACCGCCTCTTTAATAAATAAATTAATAAATAATATTATTCTGCACTTTACAACATATTTCACTCATATTTCGAGTACTCTGGTGTTTCGTCCCAAGGGTTTTGGGCCCACTGGGACCAATGACCAAATATGAATTTTTAACATTTTTTCATCTAGCGATTGATCCCAAGTAATTATTTTTTATGACTGTCGGGCTTATATCCGTAGGGCTAGCAAAAAAGTTGCAGATTTGAATAAAAAACCAAATAATTACTTTGTATGAAAACATTTACCTATTGACATCGGTCAAGGCTTTAGACAAATTAAAACTTCAAACAATTAGTAAGAATAATAATATTATGATTCTTAGCAAATAGTACTTCTTTTGTTTGAAAACTTTGAAATAAAAGTAAAATAGGTAATTATCTTATATCAATTAAAATCACAGGTTTTATTATGAAATAACATCTCAGGTGTAACTTGTAATAATTGTGAGCTTATTGTTAATAATACAATTTACTAAGTTTTTAAAATATTAGAATTGCCAGTTGGTCAATATTTTTACTTATGTAATAATATAATATATATTTTTTAATTTATTCAGGACCAAACAGTTTTTTAATACAAAATAATCAAGTAGACTAGTACATTAATTTTAAACATAAACCTATAGTTCCATAAAAGAAAATGAGTACATATGGGCGAGGCCACCAATTTTTGCTGATTTTGCAATTATTTTTCTCCGCCCTTTGTATTTTAAAAAGTATTGTGTATTTTAAAAAGTATCTTATGCTCGAAAACTGATTTAAATGAATAAAACAAAGTACTCAAGCATGCATTAGAATTATTTGAGTTCCAATAATAGTCTTAAAATATATTTACAATTAAACATAAAAAAGGTAAGAAAATAGCTTAAAATATACAATCCGTCGTGAAAGAGGTGCACTTTAACTGTTGCTGTAGCAGTAAGTATGACAGATTTGAAGATAAATCGGATATGTTATGAATACTAATATAAATGGCTATTACCTCATCTAATTCTTATAGTATTTTAAGATAACTTTCTTTATATTTTTTTTTTAAATCAAATGAATCGTTAGAAGCATCAATTCTACCCCACATTTTAAACGTCTTCAATAATACCGATTTATTGTTATCGTTGGGTGTTAGGGAAGGTAAAATCGGGACGTGGCAACGCTCAGTTTTTACGTATTCTCGTAATATCTGCCATTTCTCGACAGTTCACATTTGAACCTCAGTCGGAATGTGTACACGGTTTTTTCAAAGGAAGTTTTTTTGTGACACAAATGTAAGTATTACTGTTTCACATAAAACTATCAATGCATCATGTGAGTAGTTAAAAGGGCCATGTCTGGGGCTATAATAAAAACCACATTGTGTATTAATTACAGAGATAAGTTTGATTTTCTCAACGCTATGATCGCCTCTTCGCTATCATTTTGGTGCTTCAACGTCATATTGTTCAACGCTATGACAGCGTAGAGCAATAAATTCGCTACAATTTTGGTGCTCCAACGTCATAAGCAGCGTAGATATTCGCCAATTTTCTTTCTCTCGCAAAAATTTTCTGCGTTATAACAGCAAAAATTGGCGACCTCACCCATATTGAGTTTTAAAAGACCAAGTTACAACTTACAACACATCACAATATATTAATCCTAAACTAAGCTTTCAATATTTTCTTTTACATCATGTTTCATTTTGCTTACAGAGCAATTAAACAGATCTAAATCATCAAAATAGGTATTATACATATTACAAGAACGTCATAAGAATGAGTTGCCACTATTACAAGACCTAGATTGTGGGACAAACACAAGTGTAAACAGGTTTCTTTTTCTTACAATTCTTTCTTGTCTCCGGGGCACATGAAACTCAACATTTTTAAGAAGCTCGGGTGTGTCTTTAATATTGTTAATTATTTTATACAAATATACAACGTCACAAACTATGCGACGCTTGGCTAAATGAGGTATTTTATATTTAGAAATTGACAGTAATTACTATAAACATTACCCATCCTAAATTCTAGACACTTTACAAATTTTTTCTGCAATGTTTCTATTCTTTCACAGTGAAATTTATATTGTGGAGACCACACCGTACTAGCAAACTCTAAGTGACTGCGAACATAACTATAATACAATATTTTATAAATGAATAAATTTTTAAATGGCTTAGAAGCACGTAGAATAAATCCCATTTGTTTATAGGCTTTAGTGAGAATTTTATTGATATGTGAAACAAACGTAAGTTTTGAGTCCATCAAAACACCAAGATCCCGAATCTCTGAAGTTCTCTTTAACAATTTTCCATTAAGTTTATAATTAAATAAAATTGGCTTGCGTTTTAGACTAAAAGTAATAAAGTTGCATTTCTCAGAATTAAGTAAGAGGTTATTTTTAGAACATTCATTTTCGAAAGTAGTTAAATCATTTTGAAGAAGTTCGCAATCATGTACATTTTTTATAATTCTAAAAATGTTTGTATCATCGGCATATAGGAGGGAATTGCTATTCTTTAAAGCGCTACTTAAGTCGTTAATGTATAGTATAAAGAGTAAGGGTGCCAAATGTGATCCTTGAGGGACACCAGATGTTATTTGTTTATGATTAGATGTAAGCCCCTGTAATACTACGACTTGACATCTATTTTGTACATAAGAACTTAACCAACGAAACAGATCACCATGAACACCAAGATTCCAGAGTTTTAATAATAGGGTATAGTGGGAAATTTTGTGAAAAATTATTGAATTATAAGTAATACTTTCCTACATTATTTTCTCTAATTTTCAATAAATTTACAATTTTTTCATACAAATAATCATATATATTACATTAAGTAATTTCTGTGGTTATAAATTTTTATGTTTTTTATTTTTATATAATAATATCTAAATATAAATCAAGTATTAATCGCCGTAAATGCCATAATTTATCACAGACCGGGCAAACTTGTTAAATTAATGCCATCTCTCTCGCACATACTAATAACTATTGTGCAAATTATTGCACTTTTTATGTAAGGCGGGCAAATAAGTAAAATGAGCATGGCGCGGGCGCCCGCGCCGATCGACTAGTTAAGACTTTGACCAATAATATTATGTGAATACTTTAACAGTAATTAACGTTAGTACACTAAGTATGTACTTTAAATATTATTATGACATTTAAGAATATATATAGAGCAGTATTTTTTAAAACCCAATTCGAAGCAGTATGTTTAGGTAATAATAATATTCATTGTAATATACGGTTTAAGGTGAAAGTGTTCTAACTTCTATGTTTTAAATGTACAAAACAATATTATGGTTATGTATAACTGATTATTTTTGTGTCAACCCTACTTCAAAATTTATTACCAGAAAACAATGGATTATAAAAGTGGGACCAATCGCTAGATGAAAAAATGATAAAAATCCATATCTGGTCATTGGTCCCAGTGGGCCCAAAAACTTTGGGACGGAGCACCAGAGTACTCATTATTTCGGGTACCAAATGATGTTGGCCGAGACCGATGAGCACAAAAAAAAAGACTGGTTGCACTCCGGGAGTGCCGGCAGAAGTGAAAACTTGATTATTAACGTTGTGCATTTTTTAAACCCATTTTTTATGAAAATCGATTTTTTAAAAATCGTCAATCAAGTTGTCTCGATCAAGTTTCGATCAAGGTTTCGATCAAGGTTTCGATCAAGTTTCGATCAAGTTTCGATCAAGTTTTGAACAAGTTTCGATCAAGTTTCGATCAAGTGTCGATCAAGGTTTCGATCAAGGTTTCGATCAAGTTTCGATTAAGTTTCGATCAAGTTTCGATCAAGGTTTCGATCAAGGTTTCGATCAAGTTTCGATCAAATTTCGATCAAGTTTCGATCAAGTTTCGATCAAGTTTCGATCAAGTTTCGATCAAGTTTCGATCAAGTTTTGATCAAGGTTTCGATTAAGTTTCGATCAAGGTTTCGATCAAGGTTTCGATCAAGTTTCGACCAAGTTTCGATCAAGGTTCGATCAAGTTTCGATCAAGTTTCGATCAAGTTTCGATCAAGTTTCGATCAAGTTTCGATCAAGTTTCGATCAAGTTTCGATCAAGTTTCGATCAAGTTTCGATAAAGTTTCCATCAAGTTTCGATCAAGTTTCGATCAAGTTTCAAATTGAGTTCGAGTTCGAGTTCGAGTTCGACACAAAACACAACTCTCCAACCGTCTTACGCGTTTTGTATGGTTTTTCGATCAACACGAAAATCTATCGCGAGTTTCACAGTCTTTACCCATCCCACAAGTGCTCAACGCCGCTAAAGAAGTTTTCACTTCAAAAATATCAAATTCGGTGTAGCAATTTCGGAGAAATTTCGAAACAAATAAAGCGATAAGAGAATTTCTGGTATTAGATTGTGAAGTACATATTTATTATTATAGTAAAAACACCCCCACGTGTACGTGAATGTGACAAGTCACAGTTCAGCCCACAATATTCATACAGTAGAGTAACTCAGCTGGGTCGTTCAAATCAAATTCATTCAACACAGAGACAAGTTCGACGCGTATGACATCGTATGTGTTTTGCTACTCAAATCTATCGGGAATCAGGCTGATGGATGTTCGTGTTTATTCTCGTCCAACACATACAAATTTTGCACGCGTGATTCTATTCTAATTCTAATTTAATTTTATATATTCTAATTTTTGTACTTAATTCATCAAGCCCCTTACGATCACCGGTGAACATTAGTATATGTATACTTAATATTATAATGGGGAAGAGTTTGTTTGTTTGTTTGTTTGTTTGAACGCGCTAATCTCAGGAACTACTGGTCCGATTTGAAAAATTATTTTACTGTTGGATAGCCCATTTATCGAGCTATAGGCTATATCTTATCACGCTAAGACTAATAGGAGCGAAGAAATAGAGGAAAATGTGGAAAAAACGGGGGGAAATTATTTGAAAGGGCTTATTTGAACGCGCTAATCTCAGGAACTACTGACCCGATTTGAAAAATTCTTTCAATGTTAGATAGCCCATTGATGGAGAAAGGCTAAAAGCTATATTTTTTTCACGATAAGATTAATAGGAGCGCAGAAATAGGGGAAAATGTGGAAAAAACGGGGGAAATTATATGAAAGGGCTTATTCGAACGCGCTAATCTCAGGAACTACTGGTGCGATTTGAAAAATTATTTCAGTGTTAGATAGCTTATTTATTGAGGAAGGCTATAAGCTATATTTTATCACGATAAACTTAATTATAGCGAAGAAATAGAGAAAAATGTGGAAAAAACGGGGGAAATTATATGAAATTGCTTATTATCTTAAAAACTACCGGAGCAATTTTTATGTTATTTGGCAAACATGATGAATAGACTACGTGAAGGGACATATGCTATTTTTTGCGGAAAAATGTACGGTTGCGTGAAATTCCTAAATTACACAAGCGAAGCCGCGCGGAACATCTATATATATAATAAAATCGTAGGAAAGTCAATTCTGTACATTGAATATTTTTGTACAATAAATAATACTTGGGATGTGATCTACAGTCTATGCTAACGCGGACGAAGTCGCGGGCAACAGCTAGTCTATTATCTCAGGTTTTCCCACGATCGACGGGTTAAAGGTCAATTCTGAAATCACGGTAATATTATGTGCAATGTGCATGCTGCAAACGAAAATATTATTTTGTAAAATAATTGAGAACAGAAGAATTTTGGAAATAGACAAAATATAAGGGTATTTCAAGGAATTAAATAACAGCAAGATAGTTTACTGTATATTATTTATATTGTGGCCTTATGATGGACATTGAACGGAGATGAAGGAATTCCGGACATTTTCGGCAACCCGATGAAAAAATGATCGGGACTACAAACCTACAAGGATGCGTTGGCGCGTGATCGAAATTGGGACTGTATAGTAAAAAAGTATTAGCAGTATTAGTAAAGCATCTCTTATCCTCCTAATTTAATGCAAGAATTGGCAAAAATTATAAGGAGTTTATGTAAAAATCTTCAATTAATTAAAGTTAAGTAAATATTATAGTTAACTAATCATGCAATCTCTCTGAGTGCGGCCGTAAGAAGTTTATCAAGCGTTAAAAAACATCATGATATATTACCAAAACAAGACAATAATTTGATAAATCCTAGGCGAAAATAATTACGTCTAACGTGGTGTATTTTCCCATTTTCCTTCTCCGTTTTCCTTTAAGTTAGATGGTCTTGGCTCCAAGCCAGACTAAGGAACATTTGTATGTTTTGTGTACCGGTGCTTTTAGATAAATGATTAATTATATTATATGAATTTGTTTCTCTAGAGGATATAAAATATTATGCTAACACGTTCTCGTAACACAACAAGAAAACAATTTTATGTACTTAATTTAAGCCAGTGTGAACTAAATTTCGAAAAAGTGTTTTATTCATACTAAATTATGAATGCAAAAGTACAATATCTGTTATACATGTTTGTTAATTCTTCACGCCCAAGCCGCTGAACAGATTTTGCTGAAATGTCAAATAGATATACTTTGAGTCCCGAGAAAGACGACAGGATTCCGTAAAAATGTACGATTCCCGCGCGATTAGTAAATTTTATCCCAACGGAGTTGCGGGTACCAAATGAAAAACTGTATACTTATTATTATTACAAAAACCACTCTGGCCCATTAAACGTACCAATTTTCAGTGGCCTGAAAATGCTACTTATAGTGAAAAAGCTATTAAAAAGCTCATTTCCTCGACAAAACATTTTATATCACCGTGCATCGCGATTTGCCTGGGGCAGTTTTTACTTAAAATGGAACCTAAGTAACAGAAAATGAAATATTTCATACACGGCTTACCTACTTTCAATTCCCAGCAAAAAAGAATATTATATCGAGGTTTGTTAGTATCTGTCCTTTTTCAAATTTGTTGTATTTTGTGTCAATCTACGCCAAAAACTCAGAAACCAATTTTTTTATTGTGCCTTTCTAATACTAAGGTTGTAATATATGTATTCACACCGTTGCTTTGAGTAGTAGTAAGCCATATAGCCATATTATTTCTTCTTTGTCGTTTTCTTCATTACTGAAGGTTGCGCCTGGAAAAGTTCTCCTCTACTGTAGTTGTTAAGCTCTTCCATTTTGTTCGGTCTTTTGCTTCTCTAAGGGCGGCTGTTATTTTCTGTCCAGTGACTGTCGTAATTTGGTCACACCATCGAGTAGGTGATCGACCCCTTGATCGCTTGCCTTCAATTTTTCCCGTGACTATTAGCTTTTCGAGGTTGTCTGGTGACGGCGAGCGATGTGACCAAAATAGGATAAAATTCTCCTGTAAGATGTTGTCCATAGTCTGACTTTAATGCTGAGCTGGTCGAGAATAGATTTGTTAGTCCTTTTGGCTGTCCACGGTATGCAAAGCATTCTTCTCCTACACCACATTTCAAATGCGTCGATCTTTTTGCGGTCTGTTGCGCGGATGGTCCATGACTCAGAAGCGTAGAGAAATATATAGGGTGCAATTAAACCTTCCTGCCAATTTTTTTTCAGGGTTTAGGTATCATTAGGAGAGTCCATTGGTTAAAAACAATTAGGTGTTTTTTTTTTTCAATTACATATTTTATCCCATTTAAAATCGTTGCAGAATGTATACTCGCGGCGCGGGGGAATAAACTGGGGTAGTGCTTGTTTAAACAATATGGCACCGGGGTGCACCATGGCAACATGCATTTATATCATCAGGGGGGCAATTTAAAGAGGATTGCATAAAAAAATTGAGGTGGAATAGTTTTCGGTACTCATGCGCCGACTTGTGCTGGTCTACGAAATTTTGCCGATGAATCGACGGGTGCAAACTAAAAAGAGTCATCTACAAAACAGCAACTTTTCAGGAGAGCGCATAATAGGAAAAAATGCTCCCATTTTGTCAATTTCCAATCAAATTTATTGAAATTTCTATCATTGCTTCATTATTTATTAATGAATCCACATGTATACTTAATTTCTTCTAATAATGTTTAATTTACGAGATATTGTAGTTGTCTTCATCTACATTGCGCTTAAAAATAATATGACAAGTGGTCGTTTCTACGTGGGGAAAAAAATTAAATGAATTAAAGTGGTTTTACCGATTACGAGTACGATTATTAGTAGATAAATACATAAAGTGTAACACTTTTTATTATTAAAATACGCAGTTAATGACCGTTTTACATCTTAAACACACCAAATTCAGAACATAATTGCGTAGATATCTTTTTCTACGTTGTCGATTTGGTGCAAGGTGCACGATTTAGAAGGAAGTTAAAATATGAAATACTAGCTTTTGCCCGCGGCTTCGCTAGCGTGGAGTTTGAAAATGGCGTTAAATGCAAATATTCCTGTAAGCTCCTTTAGAAACATGATGTTTATCCAAGACCAAAAGTAGCCTAAATTAATATTCAACTAAGTCTGCCAAAAAACTTTCTTCGTTAGAGCGTGAAGGTGGGACAAATAAACAAATAAATAAACAAACACACTTTCCCATTTATAATATTAGTATGGATTTACCTAAGTAAAGATTCCTAAGAATCATTCATTTAATTTAGTAAAAATCGTAATTTCTCACAATAAAAATGAAATTCTGTGTCAATACTTTTTAATTACTATAAAACTAATTTAAAAGTATTCAGTATTCAGTACAGGAACTATGTTGTTAATTATTATAATTTAGGCAGAGGCTTATTAAGTCTTTGTACTATCAGAGAAGTTGATTCCTATGCAGGTCGGGGACCTACGTAGTTTGGTTTTTTTACTCAACTATTTCATATTAAAGTGGTAAAAAGTAATTCCAACATTGTATAGACGACTTTCTCAACAGTACATTGTATTTTTTCATACCATTAAGACGTCAATACAATCCATTTAAAACAGGTGATATTCTAAACCTTTAACAGCAAAAATCACAAAACTGTCGCGGGTTTGAGTTGGATTATTTAAAAATACTTAAAAAAAAACTAGCTCCAACATTAGATTATAATTGAAATGAACTTACATGTTGTGCATTAAAGCTTATAGAAATACTGTATTTTAACTGTTAAGTCACGTCTGTTAAATCAGCGAAATCGGCAAATTTCGTATACGGACTCTTAACAAGGAATAAAGCTACAAAGCGTTTTGTATGAATGTTGTATACATTTGTATAAATTAGTAGGATATATAAATTAGTAATTAGTAGGATAAAGGTACAGTAAAAATAGGTCGTCTGACTTGAAGTTTCTTCAAGTTAGACGACCTTAAAGTTTCTTCAATTATCCAGACCCAAAAGGTCAAACATTGAAACTGATTAAAACCGAGTAATTATCGAGTTATTTGAAGATCCCATGGAATGTTCTATCGATCGGGCCCGGAACTTCGCAAATACCGCTAGTTTGTTTGGCGACGCAATCAGACGTTTCGAGAAAACTATCTCGATTCTACTTTGCAACATCGATGCAGTTTCGCTTTGTTTGATCCAGTCCATGTTACAAATGGCAAAAAAAATTACCTCAAATATCAAACAAACAACTGGTTCAACGTTCCATGACAGTAGTATGATGGTTTTTTACCGGGTATTTACCGGGTATTTGAAGTTTTATTTGCCACTAGGTGCCGCTATGTAACTGGTCTATCGTGTCAAATAGGCATATTATCGTGACACACGACAGCTACGATAGACATGATAGACCCTAAGGCTACATAGCGGCACCTGGTGGCAATATATTTAAAACACCCTCATTGACTAGCACCAAAACATAGCCCAATCAACGACGATTTTTAATAGAACTCAACCTCAGAAACCGCATGTTAATAATTAGTCCTCCAAAGAACGAAGCGACATTGATGTTGCATAATTTTGTTCAATTGAGTACTGATTCAATACACGAGCTAAGTAATTTCACGTCTGAAAGGATCTTTATGCCAACTACATGAGGATTCAATCTCATAGAAACTCCGAAGTAAATAGCTTTGTACTGTCTTTAGTCTATGTCTGAACTGTATCCGTTAGACTATATCTATATACCAACTATCATATTAATATTATGGAGAATAGTTTTATCTATATGATATTATACGAGTATATCGGAGAGCTAATGATAAAGCTTGTTACAGACGAACGGCATGCGTCGACGGCAGTCGATGGCTGCCCTCAACTGCCGTCGACTCGTGCCGTCAACAAGAGTTGTTCGTAAGCGCTCTAAGCGGAGAGAATTCTTAATAAGGCCCCTACTACGTTCTATTAGATAACGCCCGCGACTCCGCTACGCTCAAATTATTTATCACGCGGGAACCATACAATATTTTTTATCATTTGAATGAAAAGTATGAATCTTTTTTTCTATTTCGGAACTGAAATTTTCTCCACACCCAATTTCAGTAAAATCAGTTGAGCGGTTTGGACGTGAAGAGGCAGCACACAGACAATACACACTTTCGCATTTATAATTTTGTATTATGGGCTTATATACATTAATATTGCTTTAATTTTATATAATGTACTTTTCATAAACTCAAAACTCAAACTCAAAAATTTTCAAACTTATTTTTTTTTTTCGGAATATTTTTTTCAAATGTTTTCTGAACTCGGTACTACTTACTGGTGCCTACCACCGGTTTGGGAACTAAGAGAAAAACCGGCACTATCTTATTATTATGTCTTAAAATAAATGATTTTTTGAATCATTGTCAAATCGTATTTATAAGATCTCAAGACATAATAAAATCCATAATAATATTATAAATGCGGAAGTGTGTCTGTCTATCTGTCTGTCTGTTTCCTCTTCACGCCCAAACCGCTGAACTGATTTTGCTGAAATTTGGCATGGAGATACTTTGAGTCCCGGGAAAGGACATAGGATACTTTTTATCCCGAAAAAATGTACGGTTCCGCCGCGATAAAGAGTTTTGGCGCAACGGAGTTGCAGGCGTCATCTAGTAATATTATAAATCTTTAAGCTACCAACAAAATATGTAGATTTTCAGAATCTCGCACTCCGAATCTCGCACTTTCAGAAGCGGAGATATTTTATATTAACTGTGGAATGCGACAATCCCTTTTGTTGGGGTGGTCTAAAGTCTGGACTAACTTAAACAATTGCAAGAGTTTGCAGAAAACGGCCAAGATTTAATCGGTAGTATTGGTTCCGTAGAGATCATTTCTATAATATTTTTGTCTGTCTTTTATTTTTTGAAGTGTAACCTTCTTTGGCGGTGTGCACTTTTTGGTATGATGAACAATTTTTAAACTTCAAGAAACGTGACTTAAGGTGACGCCGCGTTAAAGTAAAAAATCGTTTTGGATAAGCAAGCAATGGAACAGCAAAAAATGGAAAGGGCGTAAGCGACAAAATGGTTTTTGTCGCGTAATTTAAAAACCATAAATAGATTTCATTTAAGCTATGGGCAAATTAAAGTGTATGCTTTACCAATCTATGTACAAATTTTGGAAGCTTAAATTACTCTCCTCTGTAGGAAAAATAGGAATCCCTTTTTTACAGAGGTCTTTTGAATGATTATTCTGTGTTATAAAAGTTGACCAATCGTGTTGTGCTATGGGTTATTCAAATATAAAGACATGATTCATCATGTACTGACAATGAACTTTAATTTCTAAGCTTTAGTCATTGTTGAGAAAAATCGATATCGCTGCAGCCAATTATCAAGGCGTCACCTTAATTGAAAGACGAAAGGAGAGTAGACAATCGGGCACCGGCTCAGGATATGAAAAGCTTTGCCTCCTTGCTGTTTCGTTTTCACTCATACCGGCACTCCCGGATTGCAACCCGTTGTGTTTTTAGGATCGGGATGGTAAAAAGGTGTAAAAACTAAGAATGCTCCTAAAACGACGAATAATCAAGTTTTGTTTATACCTTTTTATACCTACGTAGAATTCTTTCCTTCTCTTTCTAGTTTGTAAAGGCATTCCGCGTGGGTGAAATATTAAAGAAAACATTGTTCTTTGCCCTTTTACCCACGCGTTGATATTAAATTTTGTATCCACCTACGTTGTAGATAACAAGCCAAGTGTTACCTGCTAAAGCCCTACGTAATATTTAAAATGTTATTAGAATTATTACTACTACAGAATATGGCTGTTAAAAAAAATTGAACAATCAAAGATTTTATTTAATGAAGAATTTAAGAGAAAATGTGATAAAATAAATGGAGCTTACGTCAAAATCTTTAAATTATATTATATTATACAGTTTACTTACGTAATCGATAAAATATTATGTCTTTGAGTACGGCCGTAAGTATTATGTTATAATATTATACCTAATGTACATAATATTATGTTCGGTTGTAAAACAACATAATATTATATAATTATAATAATATTATTATTATATTGTTTTCATAATTATTTACTTTCGTGGTATTATTAATTTGCGGCGGCTTTGACTGAAAATGGCTCCGAACATTGTTAACTTCATTGTATCTTCAGCAATACTACGACATTAATAATAATAATTATTATATTATAAATCCAGCGGTACTTATATAAATAAATATGTTTTTTTTTTTTGTTAGTCTCGCTAAAACTCGAGACGGCTGAACCGATTTGGCTAATTTTAGTCTTGAAATATTGGTGGAAGTCCAGGGAAGGTTTAATATATTAGGTGGGATAAAAAGTTCACCGGGTCTGCTCCGGTCAGTTTTAAATATTAATTGTATCTCAATAGACAATTTTATTATTGAAGATTTCTTTTTATTGAAAAGTTCGTTATAAAAATAACGAGGCAGGAAACGCTTTAATTCGCCTTCGGATGATTCCGGTCTGTGTTATACTGATTGTGACTTAAAATATTTTTCTTTATAAGCCTAAAGTACCACCGAAGGAATTGATTCATAGGCAGTTGACGAATCTACGTCATTTAGTCGGATTTTGTCAACTAAAGGTGAACGCAGATTTGGCCGCACCGCACGCACCGCAGTCGCCGTATTCGGAATTCTTCATATAAAGAATGTAGAAGTTGCGAAGACTGCGGCGCGGGTAGGTATGCGAGCTTGCCTATAACTTCATATAAAGAATTCCGAATGCGGCGACTGCGGTGCGTGCGGTGCGCCCAAATCTGCGTTCACCTTTAATGTAAGTCGTCATATTCTGTCGACTGGCTGCCATCTGCCTATGAATAGCATGTCCACACTATGCGCTTTCGTCTTCAATTTGCGTCATCTTCTTTCATTAATTGAATGCGTCAACGAACGCAACGCCAAGTTCTGTCATTTTTAATACTTCAGTCGGAATTTCCAGGAATTGCTATTGTATTCTATTGTTGTCGCGATCACCGGTGCTCGCGCGGGGCCTGAAGGATTAATAACAAAGCGAAAGTTTTGAACGGTCAGAGGGCATGCGTCGCGGGCATGCCTCACGTTCGCTGTTGACTGCGCTATAACACTTGCCCTTGATGAACAGAAACGGGCACAATGTGAACGAAGCTATTTAACTTCTCTGATAGTACCATTCTAATGGTGAAAAAATGACTAAAATCGGTCGCTTTTGCGTCATGCTTGAACATACAAAAGTATTAAAATTTTCTGCTTCAAATAAAAAATTTATTGCGTTAAATAAAATATATTATTCACAATAAAAACTTAGCGACTTTATTGGTAACTGAGGTGAAGAAGTTGAGAGATTGAACATTTTATGAACGAAGTACGCTCCCACAATTTTATTAGAGTAAAATTACTTTAAGAATTTATCGGGTTTTTATTTCTTAATATTATCAGCAGTTAAGGGGTCACTGAATATTGTAATTGAAATACTCTTGAATATTAATTAGAAATGACGACTAGACTACAGACCCATGTCGAAAATGGATGGGTCATATTATGAACCACCTGGTGACGTATATAGGACGATATTAGAGCATAAAATAATAGGATTTATCACTATGCCGTCACTTGTAAGGTGTCCAACTGAGTGCTGGTGAGAATTCAGAAGTGCATGTAGGGTGAGTACATTTTGGTCATAATATGTTTAACCAAAAATTTTTAGACGGTATTAATTTTAATAGTACTTTTGAGTGCTAAAATAATATTTTGAACCGAAGCCGTACTGACTCAAATTACCCCCTGGACCACTGAAAAAAGGGGATTGTAACCCTCGATTTTTTCCAATGTTGCATTATTTTTGTACGGCGTTGCGGAATAATTGATTCGAAGCTGTATTGAAACAGTATGAAACTTATGCCGTATAGATCAAATGACCAAATTTCCCATGGAAATGGACAGAAAATAAAATAAAAATACCGACTTAGTGGCGCATCATTTTTGTACGGCACTGCGGGCTTTCTTATTATTTTTAATGTATCTATCGATGGTAAAAATGCCGGGCAGAAACATATGACCAAAATGTGCTTACCCTACATGCACTTTTAAATCCTCACCGGCATGACTGTTTACAAGTGACGGAATAGTGCTAAATCTGATTATTTTATGCTCTAATATCGTCCTAATATACGTCATCAGCTGGTTCATATTATGACCCATCCATTTTCGACATGGGCCTGTAGACCTCTGTGGCTCAATTGATTAAGTGTGAGGTAACTGATGGCAGCTCAAGCCGGGGGTCGCGGGTTTGAATCCCGCCGACGGAACAAATAGTTTTCAATGTTCTTCAAACAAAACTTAAAAATGTGCAGCCTCAAAATTCAAAAAAACCTAAATAGTTTTTTCTCTCCCAAAACACCAAAAACATTTCACAGACACTTTAATTTTACTACAAACTGTATACTACAAACTACAACAGATTAAATAAGGACACACGCCTTATAAGAGGTATCCGCTACATGAAATTATGTTCTTTGATACTTGAGTCTCGAGGATTTCAAAAAGAAAGATACCCTGTTACAGTAAAGTCAAGTATAAAGCACAATAGACTTTCATAAAAATACTCCTTGTTTGTTTAGCTCGCAGACTCTGAGAGCAAAACGACAAAAACACGAGAATAGACTGTAACATATTACTGTAAAAGCTCGAACTGCAGTCAATCCTAAGATTTTCTAGTAAAACCTAAGATCTACCAATCCCTAATGGTAAATGTCCGAAAATGTTTGCGATACGAATTTTTACCACCATATACTTGGTAAATCTTAGGATTTACAGTAATGGCATGGTATATGTTGAAAAAAAAAGGGCCAAGTGAGAGTCAGACTTGCGCACGCAGGGTTCCGTACTGTTATAGAGAAAAAACATTAAATCTTTATTTTATTTTAACATTATTATAAATTATTAAAGTGGTATTAACCGTGGGAGAGCTATGCTTCGGCACGAATGGGC
The DNA here is from genome assembly GCA_905333045.1 of Lysandra bellargus. Lineage (NCBI taxonomy): Eukaryota > Metazoa > Arthropoda > Insecta > Lepidoptera > Lycaenidae > Lysandra > Lysandra bellargus. Next base: position 27,112,528 of record HG995319.1, read on the forward strand.
CGGTTCGACCAGAGAAATACCACGGACTCACAGAAAACCGGCGTGAAACAGTTGCGCTTTGTTTCACCGAGTGAGTGAGTTTACTGGACGCCCAATCCCTATTCCCTTCCCTACTCTCCCCTACCCCTATTTACTCTTAAAGGCCGACAGACCTGCAGCTCTTCTGAAGTTGCGAGTGTCCATGGGCACCAGAAGTTGCTTTCCATCAAGTGAAATATTTTGTTTTAGGTACATACCTTACCTATTAATTAATTACAGATTTTGATTGCCTTTTTACTTTTTTTTAAAACCGAATATAAGAAGAATACTGATTGAATTATAGTAGCTTGGGTAAGCATTATGTTAACTATATGTACCTACCTGTTTTGTCTTATAGTTTTTTAAGGCATTGTTTTATTTCTAAAAGCAACATTTACCAGTTGACAGTAGTAAAACCTAGCATATACCGAATTTTAATGGTAAATGTTTGAAAAAATCGTCGTATCATTAGAAATACTTACATTTACCAACTCGTGTCGGTAAATCCTAAGATTGACACTTAAATCTTAAGATTTACCGAAGTTCGAGCTTTTACAGTAACATATATATTATATGTATACTAACGTCCAACATAAAATGTAAAAAAGAAAAAAAAAGATTTTTTTTATGTGTGTTTATTTAGAGCCACCCCTTGGATGTCCGATTTTGATTGCTTTTTTTCTAAGAACTGACATGACTAGAGTAGGTAACTATTTTTTTTTTACTTTGTACATAATGTGGATTTTATTTTTTACATATTTTTAAATTTCTCTTTGGTTTTCAGAATTGTATTGGTTTTAAAAACTTCAATGCCGAAGTTTATATTACTATGAATAGCCAATTTAATTAATGATTGTAATTATTATTGTTCCATTTACTATAATTTTTGGGTCTTTAATAGTGTTTGGGTTACTATTAATAAATAAATAATTTGCCTATTTATTTTTCTCTGAATAAAATGTAAAACTTCTAATACTTCAGTCCTAAAACCACTCAAACTTCCAAGTCAACTTCAACACATCTAGACGGACAGACTAGACATACATTATTCAAAAGATTTTGGTCATACAATATTTATGAGATTTCAGAGAGTTGATTCAGCAGAAACAATATTTCTTCGTCGTCGAACTTTTTCTCCCAAGAATTATAGAGATGCTGAGTCCCATGAGATAAGCAAGTTCTCAGCAAACATAGTTTGCTCAAGGGAAAGAAGGATCTGACGAACTATAGTTTTGTCAGCAGGTTTAAAGAATCACAGGTCCGCGTAAAGTCGTAAAGAATGAGACAGACATAATATTTAAATTCGATTGTGATGATTTCCTTCAGGATGCAAAATATAGTGCAATAAGAAAATCTAATTCAAATTTAAATTTAGATTTTTATGTGTAAGAAATGATTTAATCAAAATAATTTATTTTTTAATGTTTGCGAAGAAGAAGAGAGATAAGTAATCAAGTAATTTGTTTTTGGAGCTTTCGTAAAGACTTATAATAATTATTATTAACAATTATTATTTTGAAATCAATTTAGTCCTCAGACCAGTCTACTCAGCGACCACATACTACTGATACTAGACGTCATCTGTAATAAGCTTTGGGGAAAAATTTCTCATGCGATGCTTTAACGAAAGTTCAAAGAATTTTAATTAGAAAAGTTGATCAGAATATCGGTAATTTTTTCTGACGGCTGAGTTGAATTTTTTTTTAAATCCCCTTAACGTTTTCACGATCCAGCCAAGCAAAATCTCTAGGGAATTGCTCGAACGAGAAAGAACTCATTTTCTTTTTATTTATTAAAAGCCTTCATTCATTTTAAGTTACAATTAATTATCCTGGCGTCGGAGGAATTGCTTAGGTTCTGGAATAAGGCCCTATAGACCTGAAAAGCAGATCGATGTCTGTCAGTACGAATATCGACGTAAAGGACATTAATATAACATTCATATCAGCGCGCCTTGTACAGTGGCGGTTACGACGCTCGCCGCGTACTTGATAGGGCGAAATAAGAGAAAAAAAACCCTTTTTCTTTGATAATTAAACCAAAATGAAGAATGTAACCACAAATTATTATTCTTTAAGTTATGAGCTTTTCGTAGATATTCAGTCATATATCAGTCCGTTGTGAACGCTCGATCTAACCACACGTCTCTCAGTTGTTTGTCGATTACCTGTCATATATCGTCAACATTTTTTCTGTAATTCTGTTGTTAGTTACCTGATAGTGACCAGACCAGAAATGAAGACGTGCGCAACTGGCGGCGAGACCACGACTATATCGCGACCGGTCAGACAAGAAGTGGAGGAGTATTGATAGCAGCAAAAAAGGAATTTTCGTTTACCTCTCAACCACTCTACCGCTGAGGACCTTTGGTTAAACTTACGTTACAAAAAATCGAACTCGCGTGAAATAACCGATCTATATTTATGTGTAATCTACCTATGTCAACAAAATCAGGGCTTATCTTTTTCGATACAATTAAATAATTTTCTTAATAAACTCAATCAGTCAGTCGTCAATCACCCAACAAGTACATTTCTGATCGTAGGCGATTTCAACCTGAGTGGAATCGAATGGTTACCCTCTCAATCTTCCAATCCATGCTTGATTCCAAGCAATCTCACTTCCGGTGATGAACATGTCCTTGCTGACGAACTCTGCACTCTTGACTTAAACCGATGAAAAAATAGAAATATGGTTGCAACAGGAGATGTCAGATGACGAGGTTATATCAGACAAAGATTCTAGTGACGTGGAACCCGATTCGGTTGAGTATGCTGTTCAGGTTGAAGACTGGACATATTTGATGTGGAAAAACTTGAAGTTCGTAAAACATGTTTCACGTGTGATCCAAAAAAGAAACACATGACTGCCTACTTATGTATTATGTGCAAAGTGCCAATTTTCTTGGAGTGTGTGAAAAAAATATGCTGCCACTGCCGCGAAATATTATGTAAATTAGGGGGTTGCAATTTTGTTGAATTTGAAGACTAATATTTAGTTTTATTATTTGATTTTATAGTTTGACTCCTTAGTTTATATAAATAAGTCAAAAGAACTTGATTTTTTAAGTTCCTCTATCTATCAGATCACTTCATTTGAGAAGAGTATATTTTTTTTGTGAAAACTACTAGTCTTGAAAGATTTAGTATATCTCAAGATTTTAATTTAGTTTATGTTATTTGAAGGTATGAAATAAAAGTCTAAAGCATAAACAAGTATTTTACTCATTTCAATCATTTCTTGATATCATAGAACCCGAATTTAAGGTGATTGATCATGAGCGGTCTCCAGGACCGCACGTAGGTAGTTATGTGACAGAAATAGGTGGTAGGTAGTTAAGGGCTAAAAACATATCTGTATCTAATTAAGACCGTTCACAATATCTTGTATTCAATTGTTCTGTTACTTAGAGGTGAAAACTTGTAATTGGCTTTCTGATTCACATATAAAATTTCCACCGATATCACTTAGCTGTAAGTTTTCCATGTCACATAAATAAATAAATAAATAAATAAATGTGATTTTTGAAAGTAAAACTATAATAAGCTTCATGAAAAATAAGAAAAATATCACAAAATATTCGAATTTAGCCTCCTCTTCGAAGTTATTTTTGATCGAGTGAAGTTTTCAATATTGTTTCGAACCACAAATTGTCAAAGTACATTAAGTAAACAACAATGTGTATTTTTTTTGGCTTTTAAAAGTCACTATTTGTTTGTTTATTATTGATTCAAAGTCATGTAAAATTGGGTCTATAGGGCCTTAAAGTATCGCCTATAATACAACGTTGAGCTATGGAGAATTAGAAGAAGAAAATAATAATAATTAGTATTAAATTTCCGAGTCAGATTAAAATAACTTATTACATTGAATATTACGTGTGTATCGAATGTCATTTGTTGTTAAAAAAGATTTAAATACATTTTTTCATGAATTTATTTTAAGTTTTAGTACAAATTAAACACCCTAAAATACAAATGCCGAATAAATTTTAAGATTATTATTATTATCTCACCATGATGTCAAGAGACGTCACAATCACAAGTGATCGTGGACAATCATAGACTAGAGATAAACTACGATAACATGGCGCGCCCCTCCAAAATTCAAAACTCAAAACGTTTGAAGTGCGTTCTCAAAACGTTTGAAGTGCGTTGTCTTGCGCGGTCGGCTAGTTACGATTAGTTGACAAATTTTGAGATTGACTTTTGAGTTTGAGTTGACAATGACATAAGAAACAGTGAAATATTACGAGTACTGGTTGATTGGTTGAATACTTACAACTACATACAAACTCTTTCATATTAAGGACTAGATGACGCCCGTAACTCCGTTGCACCAAAAATCGTTTATCGCGGTGGAACCGTACATTTTTCGGGACAAAAAGTATCCTATGTCCTTTCTCGGGTCTCAAAGTATCACCATACCAAATTTTATCAAAATCGGTTCAGTGGTTTGGGCGTGAAGAGGTAACAGACAGACAGACAGACACACTTTCGCATTTATAATATTAGTATGGATGGATGTGACTACACACATTGAAACAGTAATTTGGAGGGGCGCGCCATGTTATTGTAGTTTATCTCTACAATCGTAATCACGTCTTGTTGTTGAGAATATCGGCTACTGACATAACAATGCCAGATGCCATCACTAGTTTCGGTGACGGTGGCTACAATATCAAGTTGCAAGTAGAAGGATGCGTTCACATCAGACTGACTGCCAGTCGCTGAAAGTACCACAGTACATCATAGCAGTTTACAGTATTTCCGTACATATGTTAGCTTTTTTGATCACACGTAATCGACAATGCGTCATTACGCTGTTCTGTCGAGCTAGTGTGTCGAGCGAATATTATAATTACTTAACTGTAAATAAATGAAGATCTTGTCAGGTAATAATGTATGAGACTTATGTTAAACTAGCTGTTGCCCCCGACTTCGTCGCGTTAGCATAGTAGATCATGTCCCATGTATTATTGTACAAAAATATTCAATGTACAGAATTGACTTTCCTACGATTTTATTATATGTATAGATGACTTACTTTGTTCCTAAAAAGGAGAAAATATATGACGCAATACAAACGCCACAACACCATTTCATTATTAGCAACAGTTTCATGAGTGAGGGGGGAGGTTCATCAATCAAAGACACACGAAATCTGTATGTTTAGTTGTAGTTAAAAGCTCATAGCAAGGCAAGGAGTGAATAGTGATAGATAGAAAGTGTAAATTACAAAGTAGGAAATTTTATGAGCTTTCAATAAGTGCCGGACATTTTTTCTCTACAACGCACCGTTTTAGCGATATGATCAAAAAACTAAAAATATTGAAACTTGAGCAACTCCCCCCCACCCTAAGTGATATCGTTAAAATTTATAGCCTATGTTAACATTTTAATCTTTCGCATTGCATTATAATGAAAACTTATTAATCGGGACCTAACGCGACTTATTTACATAGTAATGCTACTACGAGTACATACTTTTTCTCGACGTTTCGGCCGTGTTGCAACGGCCGTGGTCACGAGGGGACTCGTGGTTAGTGGCGCTAAGTCCCGATTAATAAGTTTACATTATAGCCTATGTGTTGACCCGACCTCTGAGTAATATTTGTGCAAAATTTGAAGTTAATCCGTTCAGTACTTTCTGAGTTTATCCCGGACATACATACAGACAAACAGACTAACAGACAAAAATTCTAAAAACTATATTTTTGGCTTCCATGTCGATTGTAGATCACGTCTCAAGTATTATTTTTTCAAAAAAATTCAATGTACAGAATTAACTTTCTTCAGATTTTATTTTATTATGTATAGATGCAATTAAGTAATTGATATATTCGTCTCTGTTTGCGGCTGTAATTCACAGACAGAGGTATTTTGGTGTGAACGCAGCCTAATCCAGGTATCGTGGTTGTTAAATACTTGGCTGTGTTGTGCTACCTCTGAATCGATACACTTCAGTGGCGAAGCGTCCATATAACCCGATTCCCATCGGCTTCCCTTAGGGCTTAGAAAAATCGAATATATGGGCCAACGACATATTTATCTAATAAATATTTTACATACCTACTTAAAAAACTTTGAATTCACAATGTTATATGCAATAAATTTTTCTCTCACTTGAAATACATAGTTTGAATTAATAACTATCGCCTATAAATTTTAAAAGGCAATGCAATGTGCGGGCGCAGAGAATCAAGCCGTGGATTAGCGGCTTATTTCTCCATACAACGACAGTTCATAGTAAGCATCTGTCCTTTTCATTCCTGTGAACTGGTCGTCATGTTCTGTCTCGTTCTAGCACGCGCGATATATACTTGGAAATAACTCGATGCCCGACGAGTTATTACGGAGAAAGGTTAATTAGCAACGCACAAGTGCAAGCGAGATAGATGAGTCATGAAGTAAAATTGTTATGATTCGAATTTAAGAATGAATGTAGCGACATTATACTTTTGCTGGCGCGTAATAAATTTTATTTTGGTAGGATTTTTTGTAATACGACTTTATTAAGAATGCCTTTAGCGGTACTAAATATGACAGGCGCGTAATACATTTTTATTTTGCTGGTTTTTAGATTGACATATTAATATGGCGGATAGTGTGTTTGTAAACAACATGTCGTTTGTTTTGTTTTGTCGAATTTAAATTTTGTTTTAGCGTTAGAACTTAGAAGAGTGTCGTGAATTAAATTAATTTATATTATGACTTGTGAATTGTGAGTCGTACGACGTAATCGCGTAGTTCGGAAAATATGGCATTAATTCAGAAAGACTGTTGTCTGACAGATTATATTTTGCTGTCGAAGGAAACTTTGTTTTCCAAACTTAGTTTTGAAAATTAAAAGCATGTCATTCAATTATAAATTACCAAAATTGGTAAGTAGATTTTTTACTCCGGCTTCCCTTCTCAAAATATTCACCCCTCGCCACTGATACACTTATTGGATCAAACTAAATTTGGAGTAAATTCAATAAGTCATTATCAATTGGACTGGAAAATAAATAAAAAAATGTTCATAATTATAATTGTGTCCAATAACTAGAATGAAGCTAAAACCTGTAAAACTAATTGTTATTGGCCTGATATCGACTAATAAAACGAATTTATTAGTTCGTAGTGTTATAAAATATATTATGTGTTAAGACTACAACAAAATATATTTTATTAAGTCATATGCGTCAAGTTTAATAATTATAGATCAATGTCTTGCAAAAACAAGGATTTAAGGAATGTAAATTAATTAATTTTAACCAGATTCCCATAAGCCAAAACCAAGCACTGTTAATTATTATACCTATTAATCATTTACAAGGGTAATAAGTGAATCACTAAAGAATGTAAAATTATAAATAGCCCTTTGGCTATTTTGAAAAGGGTCGAAGACCGATTACGAAACCCACTTCAACATAAATAATTATAATAAAAGGTATCAAGACATTCTGACGTCCATGGAATTATTTCATTTTACTAGAGATCGCGGATCGCCCAATGGTCGAAATTCAAGCCCAAACTCAAATAAAAAAATAAATTATAAGTTTCCAATGCTTTTCTATTGCTATTCTTTGTCAAAATATTGACTTTATTTTTAGACATGATTCCTGCGACGGGATCAGATTAATAAAGCCAGTCTGTCATTTTCAATTTCATTCACCTACGTTTTCCGCATTTTTCGTCTAAAGGGATCCTAAGTTTTTTTGCTCGCGTATTAATATATAGATACACATTACACAGGCTGCGTAAAACTTTAAAATTGTTTGGCAAAAGTGGAAAAAGAAGGCGCAGAGTTAGATTTTTCAGTATTTTTGGTAGCACAAGAGCCGCGTTATTGGTAGATCGTGATTTAAAGATGATGAAATTTTATGGCTGCAGATAATGTTATTGATAGCTATTGTACAAATACGCCGACTATCCCCTCCATTTTCGCTAAACGTACTTAGGCTTCAGTCTCGAAATCAGCGGGTAGCGGAGCGGGAGCGGCCTCAAAAAACCGAGCGACGTGCGCCTTTCTAGACGGCTTATCCATATGATAATAATATTAATTAATATGAATAATAATTTATTGACAACAATACATACATCTGTCACAAAATATTTTTACAGGTACATTATATTATTTAAGATTGCAGACGTTTTACTGTCGAGTTTCTTTGATGACTGCACTAGGCTGAGCCTATCCTGCAGATCACCAAAATAGTATCTTAAGAGTAATATCTATGGACGCTTCACACCACGTCAGTCCAGAACTCCAGACAGACGTGGTGTGAAGCGTCACGGGGCCAGCCCCGTGGTAAGTACCTGAAGGACTTGTGTTACAGGTACCAGACAACGGAAATATTATGTACTAGATGACGCCCGCAACTTCGTTGCGCCAAAATTCGTTAATCGCGCGGGAACCGTACATTTTTACATAAAAAGTATCCTATGTCCTTTCCCGGGACTCAAAGAATCCCAATAGCAAATTTCAGCAAAAGCGGTTCAGCGGTTTAGGCGTGAAGAGGTAACAGACAGACAGACAGACAGACGGACAGACAGACAGACACACTTTCGCATATATAATATTAGTATGTATATTTAATACTTTTATACTATACATATATTTAAGACTTTTATTATATTATGATAACTGATAAGTACACATATTTAATACACATCCATGAGTCATGACCCAGGAACTTTTTTTTGAAAAATTTTTGTTCCGTCGGTGGGATTCGAACCCGCGACCCCCGGCTTGAGCTACCGACGCGCTCATCACTGAGCCACAGACGTCGTCATATAAATCTATATGTTATCGTTAGAATGCAGAATACGTTATCGTGCACATTACCTGTATGTAATCTGCAGATTCCTTGATACCATCCGTTAAAGTGTGAAATTGAAATAAAATAGGCTTATTATTTGCACTTTTCCTAGTCAGTTTTCATTCTCATTCTTTTCATTTCGTAAAAGTCCTAAAAACTTTGACTTACGTTTGTCAACCAAAGTGACTAAACACACTAGGCTGAATTACGTCGGCGCAATTTCCGCCCCAAATGTCAAACGTATGCAAAACGCGACGTAATAGTGTGTCACCTCTAGTATTCGGCCCGTATTTTGTATGCAATTTAAACGCGGCGTAAACACGGCGGAAATTACGCCGGCGTAATTCAGCCTAGCGTGTTTAGACACTAAGACTGTTTTGTTTTGGTTGGTTTTCTAAGTAAGTAACATTTTACTTTAAATTTAATAATTTATTCCTTTGTTTTATGTCCAAAAAATTATGTTAAATAATTCTCTACAACTAAATAACATGTTTTATTCAAACAAGAACCTGTTTTATGTAATTTAATGAGGATAGAATAAACTTTTTGCACTTTCATGGACTCACCCAGATAATCTGCAGAATACCTTGTTATCTGCAGTCTAACTGGCTTACGCACATTAGCGGTGACATATACATTGAAATGAACCGCCGCCGCTATTTCCGCTGTCCGCTGATTTTGCGACTAAAGCCTTAAGCTTTTGCGAGATTATATATATATAAGTACCAGTTCAAGCCTGCTTTCGGTGGATTTAACTAGAATTTCGGCACATCAAAGAGACAGTCAGAAGTTGCGCAAAACTTTGCTCAGTAAATAACAGAGTACAGAGTTGAGCATTTATTACTACTGGAACATGTAGCCAAGTTCAGCGGAGTGTGAATGAACCCCAAATCCGCTATAAATCTAACATAAATACAGCTACAATTTCCTCCAGTACTCATTCAACAAAAATAGTTTTTTTGCCTAGGTTCCGAAATAAGGCACAGTATTCTGGCTGCTGTGACGTCATGTATTCGACACCATAATATTATGTGCTCATGTGCCACTAGCAGTGAGAACATACATAAATACTCGCCAATATTTGGGAACGAATTCAATTTCTATAGACACTGGCACTGGGGCTTTATACTGGGCTACATTTCGGGAACAAACTCTACAAATTACTGATTAAGTTTCGATCAATATTCAATCACAACGCGTGTCGTTAGTTTGATATTTAAGAGAATATCATTTTGTAGTTTTTAGTAAAACGAGATTATTTCGAAACTACATCAAAGCTGTGCTCACGTTGGATTAAAATAGTAAAATTGGGGTAAAGGCAAAAGGCTCCATTTGGAGCTTTAAATTTGACAAAAGCTCAAGGACTAATTAGTATTAATTGCTCTATTAGCTTTTAGGTTTGAAAGCTTTTGATCATATTGTTATACTGAGGCTTGACGGACGTTGTTCGTAGAGTCCACATCCTCAGGATGCTCCGGTGTTGGAGCGAAACGCGCGTCGAGGTTTTCAACCTGCATGGTGGTGAAGGGCCTTGCACGGATTTGCCAACATTATTGCTTGTGTGGTGGTGGTGTTTGCAGGTTCTTGCATGCGAGTGCACGCATAGGCAGTGTGGGAGGAGGGAGGTGCTGTACGCATGCCTATGCGTGCACTCACTCGTTTACTTAAAGGTGGAAGTTTTTTTCGCGGAATATTGCTAAAAAATAATAACAAACTAAATTTTAATTATAAGCTTACATTATTAAGTCTTATATTTTTATGAATTATATTTTTTATTATATTGGTTCTATTTTTTTGTTACATTTGTATGATGAGTGCACTATCTATGTAATGTCCAAAATTCGAGTGTTATATTAACCTGGTTCATTCATGTCAAATTATTATATTCTCATTGGTCCTCATTAACTTATTTTCTAATGAACGTTTGTTAACATAAAATCATGTAGGATATAATATAATCCCTTGCTAGAATAATCAAGGGCTTACACCCGGTGTACACACGAGCAACAGTAATTAATATTCATCAAAGAAACGTCAGACCCTAGAGGTCCTTGAGAGAATCACGCTTCGTAGCCTTTCTAATTAATAATTAACGTTTTGGCATGAACACATTTTTTTTAATGTTAACTTTTACATGTTTGAGAGATTCGATGTATGTGTGGATGAATAGCAAAGTTATAAATCAAGCTCTTTATGATATTCTAAGAACGGATGGCTGGATGTACCTACCATTGATAATAATAGAAAATTGTTAGGTACGCAATAAACTTAATGTCATTATTATAAATTAACTATCGTGGGGACGTTTATCATTTTGTAGCTGTAACTACTGTCTATAAAATTACACTTTAGAAGGCGTTTTAGTACGGGAGCCCTAGAACAATTTTTTTTGTGATTACTAACAAGCAAATTTTTGTGAGTAGGTAGCTTACGTCAAACCCAATCTGATTTGGGTTCCATTTTAGGGTTCTGTAATCAACAAAACTTGGTTGACTACTGTACCCTAAAACGGAACCTTAACCAGCTGATTTTTTTGTATATTTGTAGATTAATAGTTATATTATTTAACAGTAACCTTGTCCTATAAATAAAACAATCCATATTTTAGGACCATCAAGTCAAAGTGTGAAATCCTTTCTATCTCTGTTAGATACCACTTTCGAAATTTTTCGAAAATAAAAATGTCTTAATGTTTGCCTTATCAAAATGTAGCTTCTCACAAAAAATTAGCTTGTTAGTAATCACAAAAAAATTTGTTCTAGGGCTCCCTCACTATAATGTTAACTTTCAAATCCTAGTCAAATCAGACAAATCGATAAGCCGACTGTCAATTTGACAGGTAAACCAACTGTCATTTTGGCCGGGCAAATCGGTCCTTATGATCGTAATGGTGGATTACGGCTCCCCTAAATTTTCTAACGCATTCATATTTGACAAGGGCCCGGGTGCCCTACTAACCTACTTAGTACCTTCACGAAACAATATCATCCGGACCTTTTATTGATTGTACAAAGAAAACGTATATGTTGAGAGTCACTTTGATCTTGTTAGAAGCGGTTTTCGGTAGTTTTTGTTAGAAATGTATTTTTTTACAAGATTACAATTTTGTGCAGGGTTAAGTAACAATTCGTGCTCGATTTTGACAGAAGTTTATCTCTATAATAGTGCTGTTGATTGTTTAATGTTTTGATGTAAGCCAATCAAATGCATTAGTGACTGGATAAACTTCTGTCAAAAGCTTTACAATCGGACATCACTGGGAAGATTCTAAGAAAATCTGTAATGCATAGACTTTAAAATTAAGATATTTTTATTTATTTATTTCAGGCTACATAGGCCCATACAATATATACCTAAATGACTAATATACATATAAATTATAAACACTTAATAACTACACTTCGTCACTTAGTTGTCGGCGACGTGACGCGCGTGTTAGAAACTGAAATGAAAATATGGAATTGAGATTATAATAGTAACAATTAAACAAAGGAATAAAGAAATTATAATAATTTTAAAAGTACGGTTATCAAAAATGTGGCAAATAACTAGGTTATTTAGCTGTACCTCGAAGAAGATAAAAGTATTTGTTATCTGTGAAATGTGCACCTCGAAGTAGATAAAAATGATTATATCTGTGAAACATGATAAGGAAGTTTTGGTTCATTTAGATACTTATTTATCTAATTATCGACACTTATTGGTTATTTCAGTTAGAAGTTGTTATTTATATTGTTGTTTTAATTAAAGATATGTTATAAATGTATTGTTCGAAATATCTAGGATATTTCGAACATAAATACTTAATTGAGAAATAAAACGTTTTGTGGTCTGATAAAATGTATTATCCAATAGAAATGTAATGGTTGGCTGATTGGACAAAGGGAATGTTTCCGGTCAAATCAAAATACTATTTAATGATTAAAATATCATACAAGATATAACATTGACTTATTTTTTATTGGTCAATGGGTTTAGCCAATAGATGGAAATATTCCCTGGTCATAGCCAAACCCGGGATATATAAGCCATAGAAGGTCGTAATTTGGACACTTTTTGTCTGGTGACCTGGAGATGGCTGAACAGTGAGTTAAGTACTTTTCTATTGTAATTATTATCCGCCATATTTTATTGTATTTGTGTTGCTTTGTGTTCATTAGGTGGATAATATTTCTTAAATGTTATTTGATTAATGGTTATGCTTTTGTTGTTATTGTCTAATGACTTGATTGTTGTGTGTTCTGTGTTGTAAGTTATACTGTTTAAAAGAATATTTAGACCCACCGAGTTTCTTGCTGGTTCTTCTCGGTGGGAAGGTCACTGAACCAGTGGTAGGGCCTTGGAGCGATAATAAAACATATTTTATCGTACATATATTTTTTATTTAACTACCCTCACTTCTGATGACCATATTCTTTAATGTTAATTATTAGTTAATTTTGATATTTCTAACCATTTAATAAGTAATTATTACATAGAGTCGTCCTATTTCTGTCACGCGCTTTATTCCGGAGTCTCCCCCGGAACCTTACGTATTGTGTATGTGACGTTATACAGGAGTAGTAAATACATAGACTTATAATATATACTTTTAAGTTTATGAGTAAATATGACCCAGTTATACAGTAAATGTTATCACTGCTCGGCAAAAAAAGTAATACTTCCCATCGCCAAAGCCCACGGCTATACGGAGAAAAACCTGCAACTTTATAAAATATCTTGAAGCGTCGCGCAATCAATTCAAGAAACCTTTTCTATTTGTCAACAAGTACTTTAAAATGTTTGATCGCTTTCAATAATATTCCCAGATATTGCTGTAGAGCAGAGGTTCCCAAACTTTTTTTTCTCATAGACCACTTTAAACATTTTGCACAAAAATTACCATACTTTTACTTATTTCTAAATCTCCTCGCTCTGTAATATTTAATCTGCTAATATAATATTGTCTACCTATATTCGTAGGAGAAGTCGAGTCGGGTCACCAAATTTTTATAGACCCCCGTTAACGACTCGTGGACCCCCATTTTTTTTTCCACGCAAGCGTAGACCCCTACCGGGCTCCCGTGGACCCCTGGGGGTCCACCTGGACCACTTTGGGAATCAATCTGTAGAGCTGCACTTGTGAAATTGAATGCATTTTAATAAATACTGAATTTAAATACGTTCGCCTTTTAACGTAGTGACTGGGAAAAATACCGGAGAAAACGAATACTTGAGGACTTAGAATGTTTCCGACGAAATAAAATATACAAGCGTCTTTTGTTTTAAATGTTTTATGGTGCAAGGAGTTTTTGCAACGCACTGATGTAAAAAGGAGCATTACACTATAAAGAGGTGAAGCATGCAAGGTACGACAATTTCGTTTATTGTACACGTGACCGACACTAACACACTCAACTAGGTACTACAACCCGCAGTCATTGTACATTGAGTGACGGCGCCAATGACACGCACACGTCCTACACGGGCGGCCATTACTATGCTTCACTCGGGATTAGACAAGGTTACGTCCGTATTTTTTTTAAGTCCAAAATCAAAATCAAAATCAAAATCAAAATATTTTTATTCGGAGTAATTTTTTTACAAAAACATTACCGAACGTCGATACTACGGTGCCTACCACCGGTTCGGGAACTAACCCGGCGAGAAGAACCGGCGTAAGAAACTCACACGGGTCCATCTTTTGCTAAAAAGATGGAAAATTACAATTTAAAACATACAGTACAACACGGTCACATTAACCTGACGCACCACTGGAATGTAATACCGTGCGTCTAGTTAATTTGACCCTGTTATATAACAATATTATAAATTAGAGCTATTTACAATAGGAATTATAAAAAATATTCTAGTAGCCTGTAAGAACCACCCTATTCCCAAGGCGTGTTGTCGTTGATGAAATCATTGATTTTATAATAAGCTTTAGTACACAAACGTTCTTTTACTACATTTTTAAATTTATTGATAGAGAGATTTTGAACGTTTTCTGGGATTCTATTGTACAGGCGTATACACTGGCCTTTAAAAGATTTGCTGACTTTGCTGAGTCTGATCACTGGTATTTCTAATTTGTTCTTATTCCTAGTGTTAAAACAATGATTGTCGCTTTTCTTTTTGAAATTATTTAAGTTCTTTTTTACATACAGTACGTTATCCAAGACGTATTGAGATGCGACGGTCAGAATATTTATTTCCTTAAACTTTTCTCTTAAGGATTCACACGATGACATCTTATAAATAGAACGTATGGCTCGCTTCTGCAGCACGAATATTGAATTAATATCCGCTGCATTTCCCCATAGAAGGATTCCATAGGACATAATGCTGTGGAAGTAACTAAAGTAAACAAGTCGCGCTGTTTCTACATCAGTTATTTCTCTGATTTTTTTTACAGCATATGCTGCAGAACTGAGCCTATCCGCCAGATTTGCAATATGCGGACTCCACTGTAATTTACTGTCTAAAGTTATACCTAGGAAAACAGTGGTGTCCACTAATTTCATTTTCTCATCATTTAATAGTACATTGGTTTGTACTTGCCTAACATTTGGCAAACTGAACTTTAAACATTTCGTTTTGTTAGAATTTAATAGTAAATTATTAGCATTAAACCATTGTACTATTTTTGAGAGAGCACTATTTACCTCGTCGTAATTATATTGTTGTCGCTTCACATTAAAAATTAGTGAAGTATCATCAGCAAAAAGTACTATCTCATGCTTATCTTTAACTAGATAAGGTAGGTCATTTATGTAAATGAGAAAAAGAAAGGGACCTAAAATAGATCCTTGTGGAACACCTAGCTTTATTTTACTACCATTAGACCTTTTAGAATTAACTTCAACTCTTTGCGTTCTATTTGCAAGGTAAGAACTTAACAGTTTTAGGGCCGTGTCCCTTATACCATAATGATACAATTTTCTGATTAATGTAGCATGTTCAACGCAATCAAATGCTTTGGATAGGTCGCAGAAGATACCAAGTGCATCCTGCGACCCCTCCCAAGCTTCAAATATACTACATAGAAGACTGATGCCTGCATCTGTAGTGGACCTACCTTTAGTAAAGCCAAATTGATTGTTATGTAACAAATTATTACAGTTAAAGTGAACTAGTAATTGATTTAGAATTATTTTTTCATATATTTTACTAAAAGTTGGCAAAATAGATATTGGTCTGTAGTTACCTGGGTCAGACTTAGTCCCAGCTTTGAAGAGAGGCATCACCTTGCTATGCTTCATTAGGTCAGGGAACACACCATTTTTAATACAATTATTAAAGACTAGAGCTAAGTGCGGGGCAATGATGTCAATTATTGATTTAATAACTCTTGTGGACATACCCCAGAGATCAGTTGTACTTTTAACATTCAGCGATTTGAAAGTCTTAATAATATCCCTGGAGTCGATTTCTTTAAAAATAAAATTGACATCACATTCCTTGACATTTTCTTTAAGTAACCTTTCCGCAACTTCAGGTGAGGAATTTAAGTCTTTTGTAGTTGAGATCGGAATGTCAGCAAAAAACTTCTCAAAAACTGTCGCAACCTCAAGGTCAGAGTTGACCTTTTTATCATCAATATAAAGTTCAAGTTTAGAGTTACGACAGTTGACTCTTCCAGTCTCATCTGCAATAACTTTCCAGGTGGTTTTCACTTTATTTTTAGAGTTCTTTATTTTTTCTTTTATGTGGAGGGCCCTCGCAGCTTGACAGACTTTTCTAAAAATTTTTGAATATTTCTTCACGTATATTTTAAAAGATTCACTAGTATTCATTGTTTTTTCATCATATAACTCATACAGTCTTTGCCTACTTACAATAATTCCTGGAGTTGCCCAATTTCTGAAATTATTTTTTTTATTATTTAAACTGACCGTTTTAGAAGTAAATACAGACTTGTATTGGTTTCTTACTACTTTAAACAATGTATTAAAAGCTTCATCTGGTTTATTTGACATATCTAAGCGATGAAGACTTGAAAGAAGTTTACTTCTAAATTTCTCAATACGTTTTGTATTTACAGGAATAAACTCAATCTTTTCTTCAGTATTACTATCACATTTCATGTTAAAAGAAGCTAACTGTCCACGATGATCAGAACTTAGAGCATTAATTATTTCTTTTTTACACGGAGTAACATTTGTGAAAATATTATCAATGCAAGTGGCAGTTGTTTCGCAAACTCTAGTTGGTTCAATAAATAAATTAATTAGGTTATACGATTTTAATAAGGATGTGAATCTAATAGTGGTGGAGTTTAAGTCTAACAAATTAATATTGAAATCACCACATACAATAATCTTTTTTTTAGATGCACATACTTTATTTAAAACTTGCTCCATTATTTCTTCAAAAGAGTCGTATAGACCTGATGGAGGCCTGTATACGCCTACAATAATAAGGTGGCTCAACTCAATACAGGCCACTTCAATTATTCGTTCAGAAGAGAATTTCACAATATCTTTTCGCTCTTTAAACTTTAGCTTTTTATGAATTAATATTAGAGAGCCACCTCTAATAGCATTTTCTCTGCTGAACGAACTTGCTAACTGGTGATTACAAAAGTTAAATATTAATTCACAGTTTCTAAGCCAGTGCTCTGTAATACACATAATATCTATGTTATATTCATTTAAAAACAGTTCGATATCTAATTCTTTTCCCATCATCCCTTGCAAGTTCTGGTGTACAAGGTTAATATTAAAATTACAGTTACTTCTTTTATCTTTGGTAGTTTCCCGGTGGTGGGCACGTATATTATTATTTATATTTCTTAATGCATTGCTAGAGTGAGCCTCTGTTGTCTTAGTAACTAATTTAAATCATTTGGAACATATTCCAAACTGTTATCTGAACAGTTGTTTAAAAAAGTTGAATGCTCAATAAAAGCATTGGATGGTTTAGCCAATTTGTTGGCTTGTCTTAGAACTAAAAAATGAAATAGCCATCTGGCTATATGTCTGGTATAAGAATGTGATAAGAAAAACTTATCATATGTTAGATTATTAAACCTAAAATTTAAAATAGTATTAATATCAACCACATCTATTTGTGGGATATTGTTACTTAAAAGTATACAATTTTGGTTGGTGGCACTACAAAGTAGGCTGTTCAGCTTATATCTTATATGATTTTCTTTGATCTCGTGTGGCAGTTTTTTACTTGTCTCTTTAATGTAAGGAAAGGTAAACAAAATAATTTTTCTAATATTTTCCTTATTACTTAAAGTGTCTATATAATCCAGCATTTGTTTTTTGTTTAACTTTCCTCTTCTCCCGATTAATATAATTAAAATTGAGTTGGGGCAAAAAGTAGAATTAATTGCCCGGCTAATTATTTGTTCATATGATGCTCCGGGCAAACAGGTACAAGTTATTTTTTGTCCCAAACACAATTTATTCAAGTGTACACCTACCCCTTGGCCTATTTCATCACAATAAATACTGATGGAACCGGCCTCAGGGGCATGTGCCTGAGTTTTATAATAATATTTTGAGGAGTCAGTAGAAGCCTTCACCGCTGAACCGATAACTGAACTATTATTATAATTCTGTGAATGACCTAATTTTGTCTGGCAATTACAATTGTTATACAAGGAGTTTACACGTTCCTCATTGTATTTTCCAATTTCTATGAGATCATCCATAGCTGATATATATGCAGAAATTTCTGTTTGTGCTATTTCATACTTATTTTGGATATGTGTTAAGGTAGAGTGCAAACCTGAAATTTCTGATTGAAGGCTACTTACATCCGCCTCATAACTAAGCCTAGTCTGTTCTAACTCTTTAGAGCAGCATAACAATTGATTTTTAATATTTTTTTTATTCTTTGATAAATTGTTAAGATGCTTTACAATTTTTTTATTTTTTTGCATTAATTGCTCCGTTTTCCTAATACATTTTTTAACTTTGATATATTTTTTAAGTTTCTTTTTACTATACATAAAATGTTGATTATTTATTGTGTCATCCCCGGTGAGATCTATAGTAGTAATGTTATTTTTTGACAAGACCATTCCATTACCTAAAAGTTCATTATACAAACTTTGCGTTTCTTCAGATTTTTTTGAGTTTAATTGATTCTCAAGGGACTTTATATAGTCCTGTGCATCCTGCAGCTTCTTTTTAATATTATGTGTGTCCTCTAAACATTGTTCATACTCTAATCTGCAATTATCAAAACTGTCCACGACACTTTGTAGTTCTGAGTTACGGTCACATATAAGTTCATATTGTTGATTCATTTTACTAAGCTCCACTTTTAAATTTGCGTTTTTTTCCAAAATTATAAGCATTTCTTTCTCACTCTCATCACGTTCAAATAGCAGTTGTTGACATTGGTCCTTAGAGTCCTTCAGCTCCTGAAGGGCAACTCGGAGTTGTTCTTCTGTCCGACGGGCTACATTTGAACGTGTCATCATTTTGCAGATTAATTTATTCCTGATATCTGAAACTGAATACAGAAATTATTTTATGGGTGAAATTGTAAAGCAAATGCTCACCTGCTGCCCAAGTATTACTTGTCAGCCCCAAACTTTGTTTCAGTTGCACAGTAAGTACACAGGAAAATGTTGAAATTAATGAAGCAAAATGATGAGATGAAAATAAAGTTAAGAAATAAATGAAAGAAAAGAAACAAGAAAGATAGTATAGACAGATTAAAGTAGTGACTGTAATCTGTGTATACTGTACTTTAACATAGGTTAATGTCAAATACTCAAATAATATTTGTATTATGAAAATTTGAGAGTGACAAGTTATGTTAGTCTGAATAGTAGACTAGAATATTATTTATACTTAATATATTGTCTTATTGTGATAATGTTATAGAGTTATTAAGTATAATGTATGTTTATTATCATCTACTTTGCTTTAACAACAGTTAAGCCAAGAGATTAATACCTATGAGAATGTTAATTTGTATAGGTTATTGAATGTATGTACATACTTAATATTTTACATAAAATTTATAGTAATAAGTTAAAGACAGTTAAGTTATGATAAAAGCTATAATATTTTGAGTTTACGAGTCGGCTAGTGTATGTTCATCATCTTTTAAGCTTCCACAAGTGCTAAGCTAAGAGAGAACTAACAAAGCCAAAGTGTCATTCCTTGTAAGTATTTCAGGGTAAGTTTTGTATAGTGTAAGGCAATTAATACTTATTATATTTGAGCAGTAGGTGAAGTGGTATGTGTATGAAGCACTATACTCCCCGGGTTATTTGCAGAATATCAGGAACAAAGTTCATCCACTTTGATTTCGCAAAGTTCGTTAGGTGCCGTCAGCTGTCACTTTACAACTTGCTGGAAGTCCACAATAAAGTTCACTAGCCAATGAATTATTTATTTTTCTTGGAGATTACACACATAGGATTAGTTTTACAAACTTTGTTATCTTTTAATACTAGTTAAAATAATAAAATACAATTTTCTAATCGGGAGATAAAAACTAACGTATTGTCACAAATGTTGCCACACGAGAAAAAAAAAAAGACCGAGAAGTCCGTGTTGCAACGGTGAAAAATTACTATCACCTACTTGCTCGGCATCAAAAACTTTTACCGGTTAGTTTTTTACATCATTGGCCTTCTGTCTATAGTATTCAATGATTAAAATCAGTACTAGATGTCAGAAGAAGTACAACAAACGGAAAAGAATACTAGATAATTACAGGTGAAGGCATATCTAATACACTTTTGTTACATTCAACAAAGTAAACAATGTATAGATGGTTATACACTCGAATAAACAAAGTCAATGAAATGAAAAAGGAACGTAGCAACTTTTATTACATACCACTAAATCCTGTCAATTCCTATTACTTATCGGACTGAAAAAGCCGTGAGGAAATCGGACGGAAAATCTTAAATAGGGTTTATAAAGGAAAACTTGTTTATTGACTTTTATTGACAGTAAGTTTAAGAATTAACAACAAGGGCAAAACTTTGATGACATGGTCGCCTCTGTTTGTGAACCAAGTCACAAATAAAGATTAAAAAAAAAGTACCTACTTTAATTATTACCAGCGGAAAAAAGACGCTTGTTTTGTTTGTGTCTGTCTGTCTAAGTGTGCGTATGTCCATGGCATCGTAGCATCTGAACGCGTGGACCAATTGATCTAGTTTTGAAAACTGTGATAATCGAGAGTGTCCATCGTCAACAGCTCAGTCATAGCATGAAATATCGTATTTTTATTTATTACTGATCCATATCCATACTAATATCATAAATGTGAAAGTGTGTCTGTCCGTCTGTCTGTTACCTCCCCACGCCCAAACCGCTGAACAGATTTTGCTGAAATTTGGTATGAAATACTTCGAGTCCCGGGAAAGGATATCTAAGGATACTTTTTATCCCGAAAAAGTTTACGGTTTCAGCGCGATAAACTAGATTTGGCGAACCGGAGTTGCGGGTACTTATAAAAATAGCTGAAGAAATGCAGTTTTAGTTTAAAATTTACATTTTATATTTTTATGTTGTCAGTTGTACAAAAACAATGCCCAAAAAGTTTTGAAATACAAAATTCTAGCGTTACGCGTCTAATAATAACGGCTAGTCAGCTGCGCTTGCCAACCGACGTTTTTGAGTTTAAATACGTAGGTAGTTATAATTAAATTAAAGAAGCATTGCCAAGGACACTTTCTTGTGCCATTCTGATGTCACGTGAATAGCGTATTTTAATTAGGAATGTCTCGTTGGTAAATTGTGTACAGACAAAAAATATTATAGAAACAAGTGGTGATGCAGTAGTTGTTTTAAGAAATATTTTGGAATTAGACTCAATTAATAACACAATAACGTGTTGTGTGGGTGCCCACAGAAAATAATATTCTATTATTATAGTTATTATTATACCGGGGGCGACTAACACAAAATTATCGATTTTATTATTCATTTTTTCACTTGAAAATAAGTCCCGAATTGTTTCATTGTTTTAAACATATTATAAATACTGCATTATATTATGTCCGAGGATCCGACCTAGTAGAAACACGATATCTTAAAACGTTTTTCTTTGCCATGGACATTTCTTAATTTTTACGAATTTTTCATATTATATTGCCATAACCGTGTACCTACTTACACTAAGTTAATATTTTAACAAATTGTATAAAATTTTATTATTGAGAAACTGACCTAGCGGATTTTTTAAATCTATACTAATATTATAAAGCGGAAGAGTTTGTTTGTTTGTTTGAATGCTCTAATCTCAGGAACTACTAGTCCGATTTGAAAAATTCTTTCAGTGTTAGACAGACCATTTATCGAGGAATGCTATAGGCTGTAAATTATTACTCAAAGACCAATAGAAGCAGAAGGAAATGAGAAAAATATGAAAAAAACGGGAAAATTATTTGACGGCGCCTATCTCGTGAACTACGAGATGAATTTTTAAATTATTTGGCACAGATGTATAGTAGACCACGTGAAGGGACATAGGCTATTTTTACGCCAAAATGTACGGTTTCCGTACAATTCATAGTTAATACGGGCGAAGCCGCGCGAAACGTCTAGTTTTAAAATTATAATACACTAGATTTTGAGTGACTAAGCCGTACATTTTCCCGCATCTAGTTTCTGTCCTAAGAACAAGACTTAAAATTATACTCGTAATATCTTTAATCAGGTAGGTAAAAAGAAAATGATGGAAAGCGAAGGATATAAATAGCCTTCTAGTTGTAAAAAGTTTACTACTGTAAAGTAATTAAATTACATTCCTTCACTTGGCTCGTCTTGGCAGAGGCACTGCCGTGCCCCAGATATTAAAATTATGAACATTAATTTTCAGAATGCGTAGGTATAAAAAAGTTTCAGTTGTTTAAAACAAGCGTAACAAACTAAATACGACGTGTATTTTCTAAACTTATAATATTAATTAACAAACAGAAGTTAATATTGGCTTGTTTGTTAACATTTCAAACATTAAGCACCAAAGTAGAGAATATTTACACGAATAAAGGTGCTTACACACATATATTTTGTGAGTCAGAATTCTGTCACATTTTTGTAATCTATATACATAGTATAAAACAAAGTCTCTTTTTTTCCCTCATGTCCCTTTGTTCCCTTTAATCTTTAAAACTAGGCAACGGATTTTGATGATTCTTTCAGTGTTAGATAGCCCATTTATCGAGGAAGGCTATAGGCTATATTTTATCACGCTAAGACTAATAGGAGCGAAGAAATAGAAGAAAATGTGGAAAAAACGGGGAAAATTATTTGAAAGGGCTAACTTGAACGCGCTAATCTGAACTACTGGTCCGATTTGAAAAATTCTTTCAGTGTTAGATAGCCCATTTATTGAAGAAGGCTATATTTTATCACGCTAAGGCTAATAGGACAATGTGAAAAAAACAGGGGAAATTATTTGAAAGGGCTTATCTCGCGAACTACTGGAGCAATTTTTATGTTATTTGGCACAGATAAGAAGTAGACCACGTGAAGGATCATAAGGCTATCGATTTTAATCATTTTTTCAGTGGCTATATATTTTATACCCGTGCGACCCCGGGGCGGGTCGCTAGTTTATTATATTTGAAGGTTATTAAAAGCAACTACTTATTATAAGAAAACAAGACAAAAGTTATGAAGTACTTATTAATAATAATTAGTTGACCAGTTGACCAAACCATGATCATAATAGATCCTCAGTACCCAAAATACTTTAAATAAAAATCTGATGGTATTAAAAGCTAGTACTAGGACTATACTTTACTGGGTCATAAGCAGCGCTACCAACAAAATTAATACAGGTAGAACGCTACCGTACTAAAGATTACTAAATATAGTTACCACGTAAACCCAATAACACCTATTAAGTAACTTCCTATAAGAGCCCCCGCAGACTGTAGACTTTTAGTGGGTTTGTTAACGATGGTTTAGATTCTTAATCAGCAATAAGATGTATGGCGGTGTCCACAATAAAATTTTAGCGTCGTCTGTAGTCTGCGGGTGCCAGTGTTTTGGTAAAATATAGTCCTTAGTGTGCGACGGGTAGGTATAATGAGGAACTGGCAAATCGCCAAATGTATCGACCAAAGGCCAATGTCCAGAAATGATAAGCGATCACGAGTCACAGTATTGAATAAAAGAAATCGAAAGACAACTGAGATAAACTGCAACAGCCCAGGCCAAACTGTTTTCGTTTTCGCTTCGTTATAGAATCGCCGATAAAAATGTATGGAATTGACATAAGCGTTCGTTAATATGACGTTGACGTTCGACTCGCCTTATGTAAATTCCATACATTTTGACAGGCGATTCTATAATGAAGAGGAAACGAAAAAGTTTCGGCTAAATGGTCAGTATACATGATAGAGTTCCGAGGTCATAAGAGGAGGACGATCGACTCGGTCGGGCTGATCGCAGGCTGAACTGGCCGAATTGGTGAACGTGCACAAAACGACTGCAGGGCGATTCACGATTCCCGTTCGACACGGATTCGGAAACTTTACCGTGCGGTCATTGGCCAATGCCCAGCGCGGCGAGCGTCTATTGGATGTCGCGCGTTGAAATTTCCGAATTCGAGTCGAATTACGCATTGTCAAAGAATATATACACTACGCGAAAAGAAGCGGCACTTAAACATGTGTGCTCGTAAAATCGCTCACGGATATGTGTGCGTGTCTGGATCGGCGCGGGGGCTGTGCGCGGCGCGCGCGGCGCGGAGCGGTCAACCCTGGGATTATTCGGTACGAGGGCTGACTAGTAGGTGGAGCGAGCGCGCTACTCCTACACGCATCGCACGCACCTGACAATTCTGATTCATGTTGTTCTATTACCCGTTTTTTCGTAAGAATGAAGCATTTTCCCGCGGTAAAAAGTACCGTGTGTTCATGAGTATAAAAAAGTGTGTTCATGAGGGATAATGCCGGCTTCTAATGGTAAAATAATTTTTCAAATCGTCCAGTAGTTTCGGAGCTTATTCGTTACAAACAGACAAAAAATTAATAATAAAATCTTTCTTCTTTATAATATTATTATAATTTATCAAATAAATAATTTTAAAATTTAGATTCGCTATTATGAATAATAATTTTTATTCTTATAATTTATAAAATTTAAGTTATTTAATTTTAAGATTATTATTTTATTATTATATTATATTGTATTACACATAATATATAATTTAAATACATCTTTCCTTTGGCACAACTCACAAGTCTAAATTCCATGTCGGTGTCAACCCTAGCGGTGTACACGTTCCGTTCAAGGTCACCGGCGCGAGAGCGCTCATGTACACGGAGTGTCGCCCCTGTGGCATTGTGAATGCCCAGCCTCCTAGACGAGCGGCAAGCGATTATCGTAAACGCTAACGCCACAAAATGTATGCGATTTGACATAAGTCATCACTTCGCTAGCGAATACTAATGTCAAATCCCATACATTTTGTGGCAGTTAGCGTTTACGATAATCGCTGGAGGGGCGTCAGATTCCTGCCTAAGAAATGTGGTAAAATTTCATAGCGAAAGTATAATTTTGATTTCTTATATCGTTGTCGAAATAATTATCGAATACAATTTCGTTTCTTCTTTCATAATATTAGATTCCAAGAATAACGATCGAAGTTAAATAAAAATCGATATCGGATATGACTCTTCGATTTGGATGTTTATTCGATTGCAGGATTAGTTTTGAAACAATCGAGCAGATTCAAAACATGGATCAAATCAAGTGTGATTGTAAACATGGAAATAGAAACAATTGCCTTTGATTGAAACATCATAATATCTTATTTTGGGGACAGAACCGTCACGTTGGTTCGTTTTACCTTTTGCAGATTCAATATCTATAGCGCGTTCTATCAATATTTAATTTTTAGAGATTTTTATTTAGAGGTGTATTGTAATACATTGCTGGACAGATCAAGCAAAGAGCAAGAGAGAGCGTATTCCCTCTTAAAAGGAGGGCAAGCACTTGCAACTTTTCTGGTGTTGCGAGTACCCATGGGCGACGGTAGTTGCTTTTCATCAGATGACCCGCTCAAAAACAGTATGACATAAGGTCTGACACTCGTGTAGCATAATATAATTAACGGGTTACGGGAGACAGATTTCGAAATAGTTTTTTGTTAGAAAGGTCACATGATCGAGAGTGTTCTTAGCAATAGTTCGTCATCATAAGCTTGCTCACTACTAAAGAAATGACTTTATCTAGTGCTTTAGTTAGCGTTTTTTTTTTTCTAATTTAATATTCATTGCAAAAAAAGGGAAATAAAGCATTATGTGTTAGTAAAATAATTGTAGTCTAAGATTAGTTATAACGATACTAGATGACGCCCGCAACTTCGCTGTGCCAAAATTCGCTCGTCGCACGGGAACCGTACATTTTTACGTAAAAGTATCTTTTGTCCTTTCCTGGGACTCAAAGTATCTTCATATCAAATTTCAGCAAAATCGGTTTAGTGGTTTTGGCGTGAAGGGGTTACAGACAGACGGACAGACAGACATACACACTTTCGCATTTATAATATTAAGTATGGATTTGGAAATATTAGTATGGATTATTGTATTTACTATTGTTGGAGTAGAAAATTGTCAACACGTGTACCGAACGACTGATATTAAATTTAATTCACGCGCGTTTTCGATGTTATAAATGTTTAATCTCTGCCAACGCTCGAATTGTTCATAGTATTATTAACCCAAGCGCCAGCGACAGCTAGAGATGGGCGATAGGTAAATACAATAAATGGGTACTTTGGGTATTTACCGGGTAGATTGGGTAAAAATGGTGGGTATTTATAGTTCAGTGTACGGTTTTACATTTTTTTTTGGTAAATCCTCAGTAAAACCTCCATTAAATAATGCTAATTTAGTCACTAGCCCGTAACTGTTTGAATAAGCTCCTTAAAGTCTAAAACTAATGTATGTTTGCAATACAAAACCATGATTTTCATGAATTTCGGCGCGCATTTCAAAGAGTGACGCTGTGTTTTTGTACTTTTTTCCTAAATTTTGGCTTTGTATGTGTGAAATTAATATTATTTAAAGTAAACTACCTTTTTATAGTGATAAAGTTAGCATTTAATACTTTTGGGGATTGAATTAAAATAAATCGTCTTAGTGGACGCCTTTTAACCGTGGGAGAGCGATGCTTCGGTACGAATGGGTCGACTCCAATGATATTATATAAAAAAAACTCAAAGCAGATATGTTACTACCGCACGCGTTGTGAAGCCATTATTTACGGGCCAATTGGCCCATCTTTTATTTAGTCTGTCTCTTTTATCTAAATGGCATTTCGTATCTTTTGTTTCACTTATCTGTTAAATTTGACAATTGAATTTGAAAATTGTTCGGAAGCAATTTAAGCTGGAAAATAGTATGAACGTAACAGATCTGTAGGTATTTAGTAGAATATCATTGGTCGACTCCGAAAAAACCAGAATGAAACAGCGCTTGCACTGTATTTTCTTCAACACGCAAAAGAGAATGCCAATCTTATCACATACTCTTTGCATCCAACTCGATCCTTGATGATGAGGGACGGAAACCACCGTCATGTCGGATATTCCTTTTCATAAGCGCTCATGGTGAGTAGCCCCAGTGAGTGCTCCAGAGGTGGCTCCAGTTTTGACGCGTATTTTTTGGCTCTCCTATCCTTCTCACATAGTTTCGGCTTCTTGAAAGACAGCTTTTAGTAAACCCGATACTTAAAAATGTGACCGTTCCAAGCCTTCCACTGCAGAGTGCAGACCGATCGCTATAACCTCCCTCTTGTCGAAGATGATGGAATCCATTATCAATAGCCAACTCCTTCGACACTTGGACGCTCAGGGATTACTCAGGCTCAGCTCGGCTCTCTTGGCGTGCCTAACTCATCGTTGGCTCAGGCGATTGAAACTATGGGTACTTATTAGCTGTCAGTTTAGATATCGAAGAGGCCTTTGATTGAGTGTGCCACAAAGCACTTTTATCAAAGATTCCATCATACGGAGTCCTCAAGAAATTATGAAAGTGGGTCACAAGTTTCTTAGCAGTCGCAGTTGATGGTGAATGCTATGATATCGATACTCTATCTTATGACGCTGGTATCCCTCAGGGCTGTATGCTATCGCCTACCCTATTCATACTGCATATCAATGACACGTTACAGACCAACGGCATTAATTGCTATGCGGATGATAGTACAGATAATGTGACCCTATATACCGGCTTCCCGCATATTTTTCAGCTAAATTAATGTCACTGAGAGCCGGAACCAATCTGAATGGGGTAGACGTAACTCAGTCCAATTTAACCGAACCAAAACATAAATCAGCTCGTTCAGCACAAAAAAGTCACCAATGGTCGTATATTCTCGTTTGAGGGCACCACTATAACAATTTTCCCCAGAATAAAAAATGTCGTAAACACTTCGAGCGAAATCTAGAGGATGAGGTCAAGTTAGCTTCAAAAGTCCTTGATATTCTTAACAGAGCGAAACAGTATTTCAGTTCGATCCGATGCCTACAACTCTTCAAGGCCTCACAATCCTCACATGGAATACTGTTTTCATCTCTGGGTAGTGGGTACTACTCTCTTTGGATCGTATCCAACGAAGGGCCGCTCGAATTGTTGGTTGGTTTCAAACAAGCTGGACCTATAAGAAATACGCCTAGATGTGAATTACGCTCTGCATCCTCAATTGATTGTATCCTTCTCACATAGTTTCGGCTTCTTGAAAGACAGATTTTTGTGAATCCGATACTTAAAAATGTGACCGTTCCAATCCTTCCAACTGCAGACCGATCGCTATAACCTCCCTCTTCTCGAAGATGATGGAATCCATTATTAATAGCTCCTTCGACACTTAGACGCTCAGGGATTACTAAGGCTCTGCTCGGCTCTCTTGGCGTGCCTAACTCATCGCTGGCTCAGGTGATTGAAACTGTGGGTACTTATTAGCTGTTAGTTTGGATAACGCGGAGGCCTTTGATCGGGTTTGGCACAAAGCACTTTTACCCAAGATTCCATCATACGGAGTTCCCGAAAAATTATGCAAGTGGGTCGCAAGTTTTTTAGCAGTTGCTAGTTGATGGTGAAAGCTCTGATACTCTATCTTTTGACACTGGTATCCCTCAGGGTGGTGTGCTATCGCCTACCCTATTTATATTGCATATCAATGACATATGTTACAGACCAACGGCATTCATTGCTATGCGTATAAAAATATCATAATTGATTGATTTTCTAGAGTTTTGATATTTTTAAGGCAGGGCACTCTGATTGGTTTTGAGGGGGGGGGGGGGGCAATTAGCTACGGCCATAGACGTAACTCAATCCAATTTAACGAACCAAAACACAAATCAGCGCGTTCAGCACAAAAAAGTCACCAATGGTCGTATATTCTCGTTTGAGGGCACCACTTAAACTCGTTTGAGGGCACCACTTTAACGCATAAAAAAACGCGTAAACATTTCGAGCGAAGTCTAGACTCTAGACTCTAGAGGATAAGGCCAAGTTACCATCAAAAATCCTTGGTATTCTTAACAGAGCGAAACAGTATTTCAGTCCGATCCGATGCCTACAACTCTTCAAGGCCTCACAATTCTCACATGGAATACTGTTTTCATATCTGGTTACTACTCCCTTTGGATCGTATCTAATGAAGGGCCGCTCAAATTGTTTCTACTTTTTACATGCGTTTAAAAAAAAATGTACACATCCAAGAAATGAATTTTTGAAAGTCTGATATATACCGGTACAATTTATTATTTATTTTTTACTACCTTCATATGATACTGTTTGTGCCTTTGCTCGTGGCTTCGCTAACGTTAAGAAGACGTATCTTTATTAATTAAGTATCAAAGTCTCAGCCCGATCAGTTTCAAATTGACAAAGTTTCAAACAAACTTTTATCCCCTATTTTATACCCTTGGGGGTAGACCGTAGAATTGATCAAAATCCTTTCTTAGCAGATACCTACGTCATAACATCCATCTGCATGCCTAATTTCAGCCCGATCCGTTTAGTGGTTTGGGCTGTGCATTGATCGATCACTATGTCAGTCAGAAACCTTTGAGTTATATAATATATTTATATTGATGCAAATACTGTGCCCGAGGAATAAAGTGTTTCATAAACATTCAAAACTATTATTTAACCCCTTAAGGAGATTTTTTAAAATCCTTATTTAGTGTATTTTTACATCAAGTGTACCAATGCGTAATTTCACGTTTCTAAATCAAAAGACCTGTGCGTTGAGCTATCTGTCTACCTTTGCCACAAACAATATTACGTAGAACGAAGTCACTTATTATGAAATAATTGAAATTTTAAGTACAAAAATGTAATCAATTATTAGAATGTAAATTAGAAAGACTAAACTAATAGGAAATTAGTCTAATATTTACCAAAAGTTGTAACTTAAGTATTGAATTTTATCTACCCGCCCTTTTGGGTAGATACGGGTATTTACCGGGTAAGTGAGGGTAAATACCGGGTAGATGGGTAAATACCCGGGTACGTGCCCATCTCTAGCGACAGCCAAGCTTTCGTTATTTTTTAAAGTATTAGACTTTGAGATGGTCTCCCATTTGGTAAGCTACTCTCATAAGTTCCTGGCAGTGGAAGACGACATTCATACAGTTATCCCAAAGGAAATAAGATGAGAAATTAAGTTTTATACTTTATCGAAGGCTACCTAGACCTTCAGAACTGAATACCTAAAATAACCGTGACCGAAACTCCATAGTTGCTGGTCGTTCTTACCTTATAGGGTTTGTTTACAGGAAAACTTTCAGCATTTATTAAACGACGAAAGTCTGGCCTCTGGCTCTTGGGCTATAATATGACGTACCTAGAAAAATGTGTCTGGGAATTCTGGCATATGAAAAATAAACTTTTGTTATAACTACATGAGTATGAAGATAAGGCTGTGTTCACACTAAGCCGACTGTGAGCCGCTGAATGTAAGCGAACGTTACGCAGTTTATTGTATTTCCATACATATTCACTTTTTTGTTCACACCTAACCGACAATACGCTATTAGCCTGTTACATTCGATACCGTATATTTTCACGTTCACACTGGGGCTCACAGTGAGCCTGGTTTGGTGTGAAAACGGCCTAAGGGTTGTAGCGCACTATCGGCATGCTCCACAGATGCCGAAGTTACCGAGTTGTTTCCCTTTTATATTATGTCTTACAACCGCATTCAGAGTAATTCAATCATTGCCGAACTATAATTTGATGAAGATTTTGACAATAAACATACATTTTCTGTCACGTGACGGACAGCAGCCACGAACGAAACGGGAGGGGGTGTTGATGTTAAGACTGCTTCGTAATAACCCTGCGATGGCGCAGCGCCCGTGTGGCCGGCTATGCGTCAAAATATAGGCTGTAAAATACAGCCATGTAGGCTGGCTCTAAAATATCGGAAAGTCACTTGAGCCCCCGCAGACTGCAGACTTTCTATCGGCCGAACTCTTTTTCAAACCCACATAATATCTTTTGCCTAATTAATTTGGCATTTGACATTTTTTAAGTGAAAACTTCTGTAGTGACCCTGGTTTACACGTATTAAGTAGATAAGTAGTAACTAAATTCTAATTGTCATCCAGTTTAGGACTTACTAAATTTTAACTTGCTACTTGCTACTAAATGTTGTGTTTACATGCAATTAACAACTTAAAATTAAGTTAAAATTTAGTTACTTATCTACTTAATACGTGTAAGCCAGCCCTTATGCACTTGCACGTCATGACACGTGATCTGATCGAAAATGTAAAAAACCCCGAGAGAGAGAGATCACGCGACGATAATGAATAAGTATAGACCGCGGCCTAGGGGCATTTTTTCATCAAAATCGGTTTAGTTTAAACGTGAAAAGGTAACATACAGATAGACAAACATCTGTCTGTTTTATATAAATGCGAAAGTGTGTATATTATCTAGATACAATATATTTAGCACTTACATTTATAGTACTTATGCATAATATGAAATACCCAAAGTTATGAAAAAAGGGAACAACGTTATAATATAAGTTAATGATTTAATACTGTGACCAAAGTTGGGCTCTAGTTTATAACAATGGGAGGAAAGCTTTCAACGTGACGGCAAATTATTGTTGTGGAAAATTAGAGAGAAATTGTTGGGAAAATTCTATGAAATGAACATTACAGTCGCTTAGGTATTTCATTTTTGGTTCATATCTATAGTGACTTTATACTGAAATATTATTGAGAAAGAGTGGCTATTATCATAGTTAAGCAGCTACTAATAATAATAATCTATGGTAAAATTGTTTCAAAGGAAATTACGGTTATATTGTATAATGAGATATCCAGGTTGTTTTTTAATTGTAGTGGATATGTAATAATATATAAAGTAATAAAGAAATACACTTATAAAGTACTAGGAAAATTTTGATGTGACAAAAGATCACTAGGTAGGACATAGCCTACTTTTTACTTAAATATGTATTTTAACGTGGCCTTTTCGTTCATAAAAGCGATAACATATAAATTAGGTCAAAAAGTTTTAACACAAACCGCAGCAAAAATAATTGAAACAACCTTACAATTAAAAAAGGAACGACAATAAAAGAATAATGAAACAAGTAACAAAAACTCCTCTTTTAGAATAACAAAGGTGTTGAAACACTAAAAGGAAAATAATGAAACTCTTGTTTTATAAATTACGAGTAGTTGTTAATTAATATGTATAGCTATTCCGCAAGAAATCTTATATTTTGACGATTAAAAAATAGCTGTCAATCATTACCGTGAACTGAACTATATTTCTTAAAAAATATAATCAAAATTGGTCCGGTGGTTTCGAAACTTGCTCAATGCGAACAAATTCTAATAAAGTGTTTCCTTCGTATAAAAGATTTCCTAATCTTTCACAGATTTTCGATTTCACACCAAAAAGAAATGAAACGAAACGCAACTTCATGCTATAAATGCATGAAAATTTTCATAATATGCATGAAAGCTGTTTAATGTTTATACTATACCAGCTTGTGCCCGCGGCTTCGCTCGCGTTAAGATGCGATATTTTTAATAAATAAGTATCAAAGTCTCAGCCCGATTGGTTTACAAAGTTTTATCCCCTATTTTATCCCCTTTGGGGTTGAATAAAGAATTGATCAAAATCCTTTCTTAGCGGATGCCTAGGTACGTCATAACATCTACCTACGAGTACATGCCAAATTTCAGCCCGATCGGTCCAGTGGTTTGGACTGTGCGTTGATAGATCACCATGTTAGTCAGTCACATTTGGTTTTTATAATATAATTATATTATATAGATTACAAAATGAAGCCTGCAACTCCGTTATGCCTAAATTCGTTTATCACGTGGCGTACTTTTTTCCGGGAATAATCCTTCGAGACCCAAGCAGTCGCATGCGACCGCGATAACAGTAGAAAGGCTATTGTGTCTCGTTTTTCCACGATCGAAGGATTAAAAGCATCCTATGTGCATGTCCAGGACTCAAATATCTCCATACCTAGATTCAGCAAAATCAGTTCAGTGGTTTGGGCGTGAAGAAGTAACAGACAGACTGACACACTTTCGCATTTATAACACAATATATTAGTATGGATGTCAAACGTCACCGTGACACTTTTTTATTTTAATTTTTAGGTAGCACTCGTTACATCCCGTCTTAGTGTGAACTAACCCTAATTACAGACAAAATCCAAACTGCCCAGGCATATGCCGTCATAAGCTTCGTAATTTTTCATAAAACGTTCTAAAACTATAAACAAAACCGCAGGGTTTCCTCAATAAACGCACTGAAATAGAAATGATTTACATTTTACATAACAGTTCAATTGTATGCCCGCTGGTTCAAAATTGTAGTACTTAATGTTAAACAGTCGTAAATTTTAGATACATTGAAAATTTTGCTAAAATTATAAACGTTTCCACATTCTTATGAAATATGTATTTGCTAACCAAGTTTTAATATAACCATCGGAATTTGATAGGTAATGCTATGAACTTATGATCCTTATTTGGTCACAGTTAATTTGTGTACTAACCCACTAACAAATTTTTGTTGTATTATGTCTATCTTGTTCTAAAATCTACATGATTTAAAGAACATGACTGCATTCATAACTCAATATTGTGTATTTTTTGAGGGATGGTACACAACTGCTTAACAGCGTCCGTTTGACTAGCTGTTCCCTGTGGACTCCGTAAACGCTGAGTAAAATCACGCAGAAACCGTATAATAATACTTCGATACTTCCCTGGGATTTCAATGTGTCAGAAGACAGACAGAACTTGTATATTAATCGCTGCTTGGATATTTTTATTAGTCATTGAGAAAAATTATAATTCATCACTTCGGTCAAATTTATATCAAGTCATAGTTCTCATAATATAATGTCTACCCTTTAGCGGAATAACATTCCTTCATCTACTATTTAAATGTACGTAAACTTTTCGTCATACTTTTGAAAATATAAAAATATATATAATTTTGTAAACGCTTACAAATTATTTACAGTTCCAGACATGTTCTAAGCGTAATGATGATAAGTATCATTAAAATAAAACTTTGATGTCGAAAAATCTAATATTAAAAAGAATACAGTATCTTTAAAATTATTCTGGGCACCCTGCCAATTTAGCAAAGTCGTTAGTTTTTTAATCTAAAATATAAAATAAGGTCACTGGACGATATAGCAGACTATCACCTGGGCAGCTTTTAATAAAATATTAAAATAAAGTACGTTTTATATGAGTTTTTTTATTTACGAGTGTGATACAAGAATGATTTTAAGAGCATAGTAGTTGTACCTAAAGATCGCAAATTTTTGTCAGTGTTGATATCCATTTAATATTACCTGTCAGAAACCTCTTTTCGCTCGAACCATAAGGTACTAATTATATTGTATTCTGTGCTTGAACGACTGATCCGATTTTGATAAAACTTTGTATCGAGATACTTTGAATCCCAGGATGAAACAAAGGATAGTTTTTGTAAAGGTTACCTACTTAGTTTTTGTAAAGGAGACTGCTCCCTCGAGAAACGGATATCTACGTAGAGAAAATTGCTGGGAACTGAAACAAGTTCTACATAAAATAAAACGTTGCGTGAAATAATATTCGAGGCATATTTTTTTGATAAGAAAATATTAAATGGTTCTGCTATCCTAACCTATAATGGAGATTTGAGGGGAATAAAATTCTCATTTCTGCAACGTTTGCAAAGCGATAGGAAACCGACAAACTCATTTAGTACTTTTATCGAAAGCTTTCCATCATCCTGCTATGTTTTAAATTGAATGTACAGGGAAAAATCGTCTATGCAATTTTACCTCAAATATGCAAAGAAACCGAATCTACATAACACGACAAATCTTATTGCTATTATCTACGGACCTATCCACATTTCCACGTCACGACGTCGTCAACGTGGAACGGAGCGGTAACATGGCACGTTACGTTGTCGCGACGTGCACATTTACGTTAACATAACGTGAAAATGCACGTCACGACGACGCAATGTTGCACGTTGCCATCCCTTGTAAAAGTCTACCTATTGTGCATTAAGTATTAACAGCAGAGCAAGCGCAACGGATCGAGCCATGTCGGCAGACGTGACGTGCAGTTTTACGGTGACGTTGCCGTACCGTAGACTTTTTCTATTCGAAAAACATACCCTAGTTAATACAGAGAGAGTCCACTCTACGCTAATAGATCTGTAGCAAATACGTATTGAACAATTAATGTGCTGCAAATCTAGGCATAATAACAATAATATATTATCCTAATATTAGTATAAATGCGAAAAATTGTCTGTCTGTTACCTCTTCATGCTTAAACCACTGAACCGATTTTAATGAAATTTGGTATGAAGATATTCTAAATCCCGGGACATAGGATAGTTTTTATCCCGGAAAAATGTGCAGTTCCCGCGCGATAAACGAATTTCGATGCAACGGAGTTGCGGACGTCATCAAGTAGGTAACAATATTTTGTTATATCCAGCCTTACTGCGTTGGATTTTTTCAGGTGTGTTTTTATCTTAACACAACTTTAAAATAATTACATGAAAATACTTAATTTCCGAAAAAGAATATTTTGTAAATTAGTATA
Source organism: Lysandra bellargus (assembly GCA_905333045.1). Classification (NCBI taxonomy): domain Eukaryota; kingdom Metazoa; phylum Arthropoda; class Insecta; order Lepidoptera; family Lycaenidae; genus Lysandra; species Lysandra bellargus. The sequence continues at coordinate 27,148,403 of HG995319.1, forward strand.
AAATAACATTTTTTACCACACGCTGAAACGACAGGCATGTAAACGCAGCAGCTCTGAAAACGCAGGCATTCTAAAAAGAATGCCTGCGTTTTCAGAGCCGATTATAAGGTAGTTTCTACATAGAACGGCGTGAAATGAAAAAGCTGTGAAAGGTTTTTTGCTGTTTGACTTCAATTGCCTTGCCCGCTCTGTAATCAAAATGCAGCGAAGCTCGTTTACTAATCAGTGATTTCAAAGGCGAAGTCTAATTCACACCTACACAGGAAATTGCTTTTTGACCTTTTTATTTGATTGAGATTTGACTTGAAAAGATGTTGAAAATTGTATGGTAACTTTTTCAAATTATACTTTGAGATTTATTTATACAAAGTATTTTCCATTTGTTTACTACTTTGTTTTGATAGACGTTGGACATTAATATTCTATTAAAACCCCTTTACTCCGATTTATTTTGATCCCACTTTAGATGTAAGATTATTTATTTACGTCATGTTCTAAAATATTTGGATTAAAGTAGAGTTGGCTTAGGCAATAGACAGCTTGTTATATCTAAAATTATATCATACAATATTTATCATATTCATACAGGGTGTAACTAAAATAAGTGATAATACTTTAGGGTGTGTGTGTGTTCCTTGTAGAGAGTTCACTGTGAAAGTAGCAGCGTTGAAAGACGAAAAAAATTTTTCACTTTTGTATGGGCAAGGAGCATCACGAGTTTCCCCATACAAAAGTGAAAAAAATTTTTGGTCTTTCAGCGCTGCTACTTTCACAGTGAACTCTCTACAAGGAACGCGTACACACCCTAAAGTATTATCACTTATTTTTGTTACACCCTGTATTTCTATATACCTAATAATTATAATTTTCTTAAGTGACTGTGTTTGCTGCCAAACACATCTGAAATGGCTGGGCTCATTTTCGAATTTGAATTTGCCTAATGCCTATTCCCTGTCCTGTAGGTAAGAGAATCAGCAAACATATTTTTACCCTAAATTACTAATATACTTAGCGGAAATTATTTGGCCAAGTCAGTTCGTATATTGTATCTTAGCGAAAGAATATTCTTAAAATAAAACACCTGGATTCGTGCATGTAACGTATATTATATATTTGACAATTACAAAGATAATATTATATTATTAAAAGCCACTATATTAATGGATTATTTGAAAATTTATAAACGTTCTTAAATATTATTTGTCTACATTATTGTACTCAATCCCAATATAAGGGGGCAAATGCCTGAGTATTTTTTTAGCCCCTGCCTGAATGGTAAGATAATATCGTAAAATTCTCCTTGACGACATAATATTATAATATCAAGTAAGATTTAGCAAAAACTCGTATTAAAAATAATAATACTGCAGCAATTTTACAATTACGATTCTACACTTATAATAATTATTATTTGATTGTTATAACGATACATTATGTTACACATATTATGCCTGCAAGCGTACACTATTTATTAACATCTATATCATAGTATCATCATAGTTTAAATATCTATTGCATCTACTTTATTTATCTGGTTTGAATCCGATAAGTTTTACAAAAGGCAAATTCCATTTTCAGTATTTTTCTCGTAGTTATAATATAATATTTTTTTAAATGTTTTATTAAAAATGTTCTATTTTAATACCGTGATAGAACAAAGACTTGTTAGCCCATAGAGCATTTTAAAATCAAAATGAATCAAGAAATATGTTCTGGATATAATAATAAAAGCTTCAGAGCTTTGTGAAAGCTTGCGAGCTTTATTTGGTGGTTTCCGGTCGTGGCGACTGTCCGCGCTCCGAATTGGGTGAGCTTCCGCCGGATGTGCTTTGGGGACTTCTCTCGTTCACCTGCAATATTGAGTCATGAGTGAGAATAAAATAAAGTAAGTATTTTATTTGATGATTAACATAGAAAATGCAATCAATACTTCGCTTCATAGTATATTATAGTGACGCAATGAAACAAATTGTCGGTTTCCGCTGTATGCAGCCCGCTACAGAGTGCAACAAATCATAGTATGTAATAAGTACTATCGAGAAAATTGATTCCTAGGCAGTTGACAAACCCAGGTCATTTGGTCAGATCATGTTAATTGTGATCTGTGGACTGGGTGTCACATAACGCAACTAAATTAAGTAGATCCCCATCTGCCTAGGAATCAACTTCTCTGATAGTACATTATACAGTTCACAATGAAAGTAACAGAAACCTGTAAAAATATTATGCTACCTATCTCCGTTTTTTCGTTACATCTGATATTAAATAGGCCACGAAAAGTAATGAAATGAAACAAAAGTGTTTTATTTCTAAATCGAATAAAAATTAATACTTTTAGAAAGTCTATATATTATGGTGTACCACCGGTTCCTACCATGACAAAACCTATGCCGAAATGAAGACTTACTAATCTAACTATTAATTTACACTTTCGCATTTATTTATTATAAACACAATATAATATAATAGGTATTTCATCCTTCTTATGTAAAATTACATAAAAAGGACAAAACTAAAATAATAATACACTATTAGGCACTTTTTGGTTAGTATGCTATTTTAGTTATCTAGGTTAAGGAATATTGTCCACGGCGAAAATAGTTTTATGAAGAAAATATAAATTTAATATTTTTATGTGCCATTTAAATGCTGTTATATAAATACATCTGTGACGCGGGATCGTCTGCTAAACGCTGAGGTTGGGAGACAGAATTAAAATGGAGGTTAAATCGTCAGCTGGACGAGTAGTCATTTTACGTGTGATTTTATTGTTTACACTATGAAAAATTTTGTTTCATTATGAGCCGGTTCACTGAAAAAATAATAATCTAAGGTTGTACTTGTATTTATAAGAAAGTTATTATAAGTTGTGAAAACATATCAAAAACTAGTCTTTACCGTACCGTATTTTGTGGGACAACATTTACTCTCTCTTCCTGTTACCTCTTTACTTGAAATTTGGTAGGATACTTTATACTGGTAAAATGTACGGATCCCGCGCGATAAACGAATTTTCGCTCAACGGGCGTCATCTCGTAACAAAATCAACAAAGCTCTAAAATACTCAAGACAACAAGCTACGTGTTATGCAGATCCCACCAAAAACATACCTGTTAATAATGGGGCCAAGTTCCAATTGGTTAATTATTCGCCTTAAAAAATAGTTGAAATCCAATCCAATGCCAAGTTTAGATGCACTTCAAAATCGATCATAATCATCATCATCAACAGCCTGATCCTTAATACTTCTAAATTTGAACTTGGCAGGTTGATTTGATTACATAAATACCAATATTAAATTTAATTATGCAATTTATCAAATGCTACGTATATCATAAAAACCTGCCAGGTTCCAATTTAGAAGTATTAAGGATCAGGCTGTTAATGATGATGATTATGATCGATTTTGAAGTGCATCTAAACTTGGCATTGAATTGGATTTCAACTCTTTTTTAAGGCGAATAATTAACCAATAGGAACTTGGCCCCATTTTTAACAGGTATGTTTTTGGTGGGATTTCAATACTTTTTTTCGAGAAATCGTACGGTCTATTTTTATAGTGCCACACCCGCATGTATTGTTAATCTAAGTCATTCTGCGTTTCAAAGTAACTTTGCTAGCGCAATCTATTGAAAGTATTTTATAAACAATATTTTCGATAGATGGCGCTAGTGGTATTTGTTAACCTATCAATAGAAGCGAAATTTTTAAGGTAGCAGTATTTATTTATAAGCTATACAATGTGCATTATACATGACATGATGACAATATTTTTAAACCCTTCTCTCCTCCTCCCACACGTATTCACTGTTACATAAGAAATTTTTCCTAAAATTCGTAGATGAGCTGACTCACGCTTGACCGATTTCTTAAATTTCTCATTTTTTTGTTAATCTACATATAAAACCCAACCTGTGTACCAAATTTCATAGCGCTAGGACAATTGTAAGTGGCCTAGAGATTTTGATTACCGGTCAGTGAGTGAGTGCCAACATTAGCTATTTTTACAAGGACATATTTCAGGATGTAACAACGCTATATCTATGAAATTCGGTATATTGCGTAAGTACTAGTATAATAAGTACTAGTATAGTAAGTTCGGTATATTGCGTGATTACGTACGTATAATTTTATCTTTGTACTTGCAATAGTTACTGAGCTACAGGGGGGTCAAAAGTGCGTCGAAACCGTTCGTGTAAATAGTGCACGGCATGCGCGCGGCCTGCTGGAACTTGGCGGCGCACGGCCGTGCGCTTTGATACTTGATACTCGGGGGAGACAAACAATAACAAACAGAATATTAAATTTAGGAATTCTCAAAATCTCGGAGGTTTGGTTAGAAAATTAATTAAGAGAGTCCATTAATTATGAGAGTGCGGTGAGAAGATCTTATCTCACCAGGGTGATTCTTTTAAAGAGAGGGTGTGGTGCAAGAGGGAGTTTAGGGAGTTTAGTTCTGAAAACTCGAAAGCTGTGAAATTTTTCACACAAAAATGTGATTAATTAATTTTGAGCTGATAAAGCTCATTAAACTGCATGCTGGGGAGCAGCGCCGCTAGAAAACAGCGCTTAAGTACGGTCATCAGATAATGAGAGAAAATCGTTTATAAAGTTACTAGCGATCAGCATTTATGTTCGGTTGTTAGATCAAAAGATTGGTCCACACATCGATGTCTGTTCTTTTTACTAGCACGAGAAAAACGCTCGTCGTAGCGAATCATAGATTTTGTGATTCCAATCCACACCAATATAATAAATGCGAAATGTTTGTATCTGTATTCTGTATGCTTCCCAAACCTTTTCACGCCTAAACTGCTGAATCGATTTTGCTGAAATTCGGTATGATTAATGAAGTACTTTGTCCCGGTCTGGGTAAGAGTCCCGGGAAAGAGGTTTTCCCGAAAAAATGTACGGTTCCCGGTAAACTAATTTGGGCGCAACGGAGTTGCGGACGTCAAGTACTCAATATCGATATTGAATGTAGCGGTTTAAGTTTAATATATAAAATATTGGATAAATATAATCAAATCTATTATTAGACCCAAAAAAGGACATGAAAATACTGAACCTCCTGAGTATCCCGGATATGTCCAACCCAGGACCGGTACAATCGACGCCACTACCGGCCGAGGCAGTCTGGCCAGTCAATCAACTTTACACATAATCTGCATTCACTCAAAAATATTATATTGAGTGATGTTGATCCTTATTCTGAATCCTACTGAATTACGTTCTTATTTTAACAAAGAACAAGATAAAGCGTTATATTAAACCTCCTCCATTTCTCTTTGTTTTATTTTCTTTTTTCATAATACTTCATATAATATTCTGACGCTTCGTTAAACAGTACCGAAGCTTCTTGGATCCCGGGAAAAATTGCTTCTACCTGACTGAATATTTTACTCATCATACTTTTATAATCTTTTTATAATCAGCTATCAGCACACTACAAAACTTTTTTTCAATGTTCAATTAAAGAGGGTGAGCCATGTAAGGCCAATCTAAGGGGAAAATGCTTGCTATTCGTTTATTAACTAAATAAATTAAGAAAACAAATTATCAAGTAGCTCTGTTTCATTTAAGGTATCATATTATAAATCTCTTTTTAACCTAGCTTCAATAGCCATTCAATAAACTTAAGTTTTGCCAAGCTCTTCGAAAAGGCCTTGCAAGGAACAAATGGTCAAACAAGGTTATAAATCAGTCGTTTAACTTGAAAATAGAGGAACAATTATTTATTTATTTGCTTTTACTAAAACGACATTATAATTCAACTAAGTAACACATTAAATGCTCAATATATTTATATCATCTAAAAAAAACTATAACGAACATTGCTTGAACATCATCTTATAACTAAGAATATATAAATGGAAATTCTTTAAAAATAGTAGCAATGAGTATCACATTGACACCTTATAACTAATTGACAATGCGTTTTATAATACAATTAAAATTTTTTTTAATCTAAAATGGCCTTCTTATGGGCCCGTTCTTTATAAGGCCAAAATATTCAATATGCGTGTATAAGTTTAATAATCCTAATAAGTAAAGGTGTTTTAAGAAACAACATTATTTTAATTATTACGGTACGCATTTATAACTAACAATAGCTGTTGATATATTAATGATGTTTAGATTCCTTGTAAAGTTTATGTTCCCTAGCAAGGCAAACTATCAAATCTTTGGTTGGGCCTTATAAGGAACCACCGGCCTTCCTAGGAACATTACCAATATTTTAACGTAAATCGAGGCATAAGTAGATTTTCTTTTATTAGTACCATACATAATATATCCCTATACGATAATCCCCTGCAAAAAAATTGAGATAGATAAAGATTATGTAACTAAAAACTAAAGTTTTTCAGGGTGCGGAAATTACAATTGTAGCCTCGACAACCAAAGTCTACAAACAGTGAGATCTCGCTGCCACAATAGCGGCGCGATCGACTCGCCGCCGCGTTTGTGGCCATAAGTTTGATGGATCTAAGTGTGTAGTAAAAGGATAATGTATTTACATGACGATAACTGCGACTTTTTGATAGTTGGCCTTCATAGAAACATGGCCTTACATGGCTCATGGTCCTTATTACAAATATTTTATACACAACTGTAGGGATTTGCATGGCATCTGCAAAATATAAAAGGTAGGCATTTCTTCTTTAACTTTTTACAGAAACTGATAGAAAGGAGTACCGAGTAAGGCTTCAGTCTCGAAACCAGCCGGTAACGGGGCGGGAGTGTGACAATGCAAAGATTTATATTATGGCTAAACCGTCTAGTCTACTGCGTGTTGCTCGGTTTTCGGAGCCTTTCCATATAAATCTTTACATTGTCACGCGCCGCGCCGTTGTCCACTGGTTTCGACACAAATATTATAGCTTGAAGCCGGGTCAATTCAGACCGCAACGCAATGCGAATTTCTTAATTTTTAGTAAATTGACAAACTTCAATTGCGTGAGACGTCATGCCAATCTGTCAATTCAATACAAATTTAGAAATACATCTACGCGTCACGTTGCGGTCTAAATTGACCCTTTTAGTTACGTTATGTTTCTTTAATAGGGTACCGATACTTCATCAATTACCTGTAACCCAGTATGTAGCATGTTCGCAATCGTCTCCACATCAAGTGTAGAATCCTGCGCAGATATTTTCTTGATCGCAGAAGATACGATACAGATGTCACCTCGTAGTTCTCTCACCAAAGCAGTAATCTTCTGCGCATTGCTCAACACTTCTACGCTCTGAGTATATGGATTGTAACGAACTCCGAACGGTCTTTGGATACTGTCAGCAAAGGCTCTGGAACAAAAGACCACCATGTGTAAAAGATATAAGTCGATGACCTGGTGAACTTCGTATCACTTCTCTCCTACTAAAACTATCGAAATCGGTTCAGCCGTTCTTGAGTTATAGCGAGACTAACAAAAGTTGAAATTCATTTTTTATGTAGATTTTAAAGTAATTTGAATGTATTCAATTGATAAATATTTGAATGTATTCAATTGATATTGTGACGGCAAAGTAGTAGCATCCTTTATTTCATGGAAAAAGTTAATTTTGATAAAAGCCTATTCATAATATATACGAGATCAATGTGAAAACAAATTAAGAGTCCGTACTCAAAACCTAAATAGTGCGATTGTACAATGTGCGGCATTGCTATTCCGTACAAGCGGCATTTTACCATGAGAGTGAAAAAAAAAACAGACATCGCAAAATTATTTTTACCCCTCCAAAAAGTACACAACGCTGCTAAAGAACTGAAGTTGACTTCAGAAGCAGAGATCCAGGCATTCATCGTCAAACAGTAATCAAGTGAATTAAACATTTCATGTAGGAACAAAGTAGCCCGGTTTACTAATATTTTACGAAAAAGGTTAAAAAGGTCTGTTATATTAAATATATTTTCCTTCGTATAATAAAATATGTACCCTCATTTCCTTGCAAATCGTCTTCTTATCGATATTCGCAAAGATCACAGTATCCGTTGTGAATCCGCGTCGCGTCAACAGGGTATTGCGTATGTTGAAGTTACGACGAATGTTTTACGAGCAGCCGCCTGACGCCTAAGATATAGTGCAGTAATAAACCTCCACTTTCATTATCATAAAACGACACTAAAGTGAACCTGAGAGTGCTAGAGCTTTAAATTAAAGTCTACTCCCAGGCTTCGGAAAATCGGACAGCTTTTATCAGAGATTGATATAATTAGTTTAAAACTTTTGTACGTATACAGAAAGTAGCTTTCACAACTTCAACAACAAGATAATAGGCGCAGGACCTACTTTTTTAAATGCTGCCAGATTCTGTTCGGACTCCCGAACGCTCAAGGTCGCGTCCGCGACTTATGTCAGGCAATATGCACAGTTCAGTGTATTTTGTATTGATCAGATAGAAACAAGCCGCATCCGATGAAAACGTCCGCGGACGTTCGTCCGATAATTTAAATTTGTTCCCAGCCTTAATCGACGCATGGATCATGGATGACAAGTAATTTCAGACAATTAGGTGACTAGCCTGCATTGTCCTAATAACAAAAAAATAAAAACAACTTGGAAATAACACGTCTACAACGTCAAATCAAGAACCTCCGAGACAAGTGTTGGTGACTGGCTGGATAGATAAGTGTTTTATACTTTTTTACTATTTTGAAATCTGTACTTTTCTATGTCATATTTTTGCTATTGACATTAATTTTATATTTTTGTTACACAATTTACCGAGACTCGAGAGAATACAGTTGTCTTTGCAGTTCCGAGTGTATCATTTATAGTTATTAATAATTATTAGTAGTTATTTTCATCTTCATTATACAGTCCACCTCTCCCATCGCTATCAAGAAGAGCCATGCAAACATTAACATAACCCGACTAAATAACGTGGGTCCAATATCTCATTATGAATCGATTTCTCAGATGGTATACCATCATATAGACTACATAAAACTTTAAGATCTCTCATCTTGTACTCACCTCATCTTCTCCTTAGCTTCTTCAAACGAGTCAGTATAGTAGTAGGCATTCTGGTAAGACGTGATGATGCACTCCTCATTCACAGTGACATCAGGATCAAACCGTTTGATCTTCTCAGGAGTGCAGAGGGCGTGCTGAAGCTCAGCTACGGAGGACAGAAGACCAGCGCCGTAGACTCGGAAGGACCCGTCCTCTTGGCGACATAAACCGAACTCGACGGTAAAGAAGTAGAGCTGGAAAAAGATAAAGATATTTTAATCGGTGACATCTGTTTTGTTTTGGCAATCGCAAAGCTGCCATGTAATTACGGCAGTTTTGCGATTGCCAATTTGCCAAAACAACTCTCGGCCTGGCTGCTTTGCAATCAAAGCAGCCAGGCCGAAGTCTCGAAACCAGTGGGCAGCAGGACGGGAGCGGCGCGGCGGCGGCGCAGCGTGTGATAATGTATAGAATATAGATTTATATATTTTGCATTTTTTAGATATTTCGGCCGCTAAACGTATTAATGGTCACACGCACTTGCACATTTGATACATCATACGTAGGTTAGGTACACGATTAATCTGTCATCAATCTCAAAAAATCAAATGGTTATAAAAAGTACATATTATTTAAAAAAAATATAAGTTCATCAATTAGTGAGTCAGACGATCAGTTTTCCGTCAATCTTTACCAGATTTATGGATCAAATTGATGAGAAACTGATCGTGTAACCTACGTCATACATTTGGCTTGATATTGATCTTGACTTTGCACGTGATCCCACGTGATCGCATGACAATAATCTGACAGCTGCGTGTCACCTGCGATCACTCGTCACGCGTCACGCTAAAAGCGGAACTATCTAATCGAGTGTTTGAAAATATTACGTCTACTTTGAATTTTTGGTAATTAACTGTGTCAGTCACAACGGAATGACAACAGAAAAGCTGAAAATACTCACAGCAATTCGTTTAACCCTCCCCCTGGTGAGATTTCGTGAGATTTTATTCAATTATAAATTAAAAAAATATTCAAAATGTGGGTTTCTTACGTAAACGTTTGGTTTGACAGTCAGTAGCTTTTCTTTCGAACGAATTTGTGAATGATCTTATTCGTATAACAATTACGCTTACGATTAAATCTTAAACATACGTACAATCTGGATGAAATGGACCGAAATAGAATTATTTTGTTAAGAAAAAATTACGTGAGAATTGCCGAGACCCCCTCTCCCCAACGTGAGATTAAATGAAATTTGACTCGACCCCTCCCCCCCCTAAGCAGTTCGCGTAATTTGTGGACGTCCCCTTACGATGCGTATTCGCAGTTTTGTGTGGGAGCCCTAACTCTTTATTCACTTCAGAAAATATCTCAGCTATTTCCCCCAAACCACAAGGTAAAGAGAGCATACTCAAGTAACTTTAACATCAATAGTGAGATTACCATAACTGATATTTCAGCAACGTTTATTCGAAATACGTCTTTCTTTGAAACCGTATATTCAGAATTAGATTCTAAAGATATCCTTTGCATACGAAGTACTGTGAAATGTTCGGCGATTTCAATATTTTTTTTTTTGGAATTTAGAATTTCAGATGAAAAGCTATAGATTCTTTGCCAACTTTTTTCTTAGTTTCTTTTTATTTTAATTAGGATTAGAAATTTCTTGTAATAGAACTATACTCTAGAATTTTTATTATTCTTATATCGGGAGAAGGCTCGAATTAGTATGCTGGGATGGATTTAAGCTCATACTTCATTTATTTTCCGTCAAATGTTTCGTGCAATTAAAGTTAAGTAGTCATTTAATGTATCTGGGTATGGGCGCAAGTAATAAGTGATATTGCCAGCTACTGTATTAATATACTATCAGAGATATTAATACATAGATAGTGGATCTACGTAATATGGTTATCAAGCACAGCCGTCAAATTACTACTAAGACTAAGATAACACGATCAGTCTGGCTTAGTTCAGTCCATCAGTCTCAGACTTATGCCAGAATGATGGCTGGAAAGTACATAATAATAATCTGCCATGTACGAGTCGGACACGCGCATGAAGGGTTCCGTACCATTATAGAAATTGTTTTTTTTTTGTATATTATTAAATATCAAAGTACACATATAACTAATGACTTTGACAAAAATTCAAGTACGGTCTTCCTGTTGCCATTATTGATATAGAGCAAAAAAGGGCAAAAAAATCAATCAGTTTGTTGCATGGGAGCCCCCTTAAATATTAATTTTATTTTGTTTTTAGTATTTGTTGTTATAGCAGCAACAGAATATACATCTGTGAAAATCATCTCTCTATCAACTCTCTAGCTATTACCGTTCTTGAGTTACAGCCTGGAGACAGACAGACAGGCAGACAGACAGACAGACGGACGGACAGACGGACAGATAACGAAATCTCAGTAATAGGGTCCCGCTTTTACCCTTTGGGTACGGAATCCTAAAAAAGATCAGTCCGTCAATTACACGGTAACATGAACATTCTTTCGTCAGTCTGGATCAGACTGATGGACTGAAATGATGCCAGACTGATCGTGTACAAAGCCTAGTCTATCGTTAGCTCGACATAAACCGACCAAATAATGTAGTTCCGCCGTCTGCCGTTTAATCAATTTCTCTGATAGTACGTACCATCGAGGAAATTGATACATAGGCATAGGCATAGACGGACCTAAGTTTTTGGTCGGATCATATAAATCCATTGTTAAATGTGATCTGTCGGCTGGGTTTAACATAACGCGACCAAACTACGTAGGAGGCTATCTGCGTATGAATCAACTTCTCTGATAGTACAACAGGACTTACCGTGGCCAACTTGTCGATGTCATCATCGCTGGCGCCCAGTGACGCCAGGCCGAGCTCCTGAGAGAACTGCGCGAAGCTGGGGTTGGCCAACAACGGCATGTGACCCAGCAGCTCATGACAGCAGTCCCTGGGAAAGAATAATGTGGAAATAATATCGTGATGACCTCTGTGGCTCGGTGAGGATGAGTGCGTGGCGCTCTAGTCGGGGGTTGAGGATTCGAATCCCGCCGACATATTAAAATTATTCGAAGTGATTTCATAGATATGTGTAACACAATTAGTAATTACATTATTACAATATTAAATTTAATTAGTAAAATATTATATTTTTTACATTCATACTAGTAGTGATAAGTACAGTATAACAGTTACTAGCTATATGACCGAGCTTCGCTCGGTATTCAAAAAATTCAAAAACACACATAAAATGACATTTTATGGAATTGATTCCTAGCTATATATATATATATATATATATATATATATATATATATATAGTGATAATCTGTCAGCTGGGTTTGACATAACCGACAAAATTACGTAGGTCTGCAATCTGCTTATGAATCAACTTCTCTGATCGTAACATGATAATAAACCACAGTATCTACTCACGGTTCAGGCGTATAGAACGGATCGGAAGAGTGACGGATGTACTGCGTGCAATGGAACACTCTGAAGGCGAGTCCAGAGAGGAAGTCCCGAGGTGAGAGGTACCCAGCTACTGGACGCAGCTGAAACCCAGTCTTGCGCTTCAGGAATGCGCTTACGTCCTCTAACTAGAAATAATGGGTTATATTAAGGGTAGGTAGGAATATTATGAATGCGAAAGATAAAATAAATTATATCAATTTCTCGGACTGTTCAATTTAGTTCCGATTATTATAAGTTCATTCGGACAACATTGTGACATCTATCGAGATTTTCGTCAAACAATAATTAGTCTTTGAATCTTCTTATATTAAAACTTTTTTTAATTAAAAGATCCTGATAATGTACCAGTGAATACTATAAATACAGTAGTTATGCCTATGACGATGAGATCTATTTTAAAAATAATTATTAAACTTTTTTTAAAGTAACAAAACTGTGACCATAGCGCCCTCTGTTGAAAAATGCTTAGCAGTAGCTTAGTACGCCATTCTAGTGATATTTTCCTCATAACAATACGCCCTCTATACTTTTACATCAAAAGCTCGAAGCATACCACACAGCTATTTTAAATTCTCTACCATGAACTAAGGTTCATGGCCGTAGAGGATTTAAAATAGCTTTGTGGAGTATTTAATAGAGATGACTAGAGAACAAAAAATTGTGATTTAATTCCTACAATCAAGTTTTAATTATTTAAAAGAAAACAATAATCTCTACGTGCTACAAAATACTCGAAAATAAAATTATATCTAAAGTCACAGTAAGTTCTAAAATATTAATATCTTCGAACAGTTGATTTTTTTTAACACGTAATGTTTTTTTTAACTTACAGAGCTGAGGTAAAACTTAGAACTTAATTATCGTTTTCAAAATACACACAACATACATAATGTAGATTATAGACAGACACATAAAAGTACGGTATTCTTCCAAATTACAGAGCATTATAAAAAATGCCATATAATACTTAGCTCATACAGAGGGCACTGAATGTCCTCTGAATCGCGCTATCACATGCAATTTTGAAACATACAAGAGATATTGCGTTTCTAATGCCTTCAGATAGAAATATTTTTGAAACGATAAGCAGTGCATTTAGTAATTTTTGAATCGAATACTCTAATTTTACAATAGAGTATTTGGTAAAAATTTTCCCCTATGTACTTTAATATGATACATAAGATGATGGAACTTAATAGTACATTACGCACCTAGGGCAGGAAAATAAGAAATGTTTCAGATCACATGTTATTCTGAACAAACATAATATGATCTGAGGCTTTCTTTATTACTGCCCGTGGCGCGTGGTGCGTATACTATTTTTCTCATCGACGGAGGCGGAAAACGGCAACATCGGTCAGTGTAGCGGGAAGAAAGTTGACGATTTCCGCCCGGAGGTGAGAAATAACTATTTTCAGCGATTAGAGGCTAGATAATTAGTTTTGTGCACAACTTAAAGGTCGTTCAGACTGCAAAGAGTGCCATATACAAACATACATAATATTTGTTCATAAAAGCCATTATATTATTATCCCCTCCTCGTAGTGTAGTCATGTGGAAATGAATAAGTCTTGACGATGTAAAAATTGTAACTAGTTAATAGAATCAGGCGTTACTTTGCGGAAATCCATAGCTTAAAATTTAGTTTGTTATTATTTTTAGCAATATTCCGCGAAAAAAACTTCCACCTTTAAGTAAATGAGTGAGTGCACGCATAGGCATGCGTACAGCACCTCCCTCCTCCCACACTGCCTATGCGTACACTCGCATGCAAGAACTTGCAAACACCACCACCACACAAGCAATAATGTTGGCAAATCCGTGCATGGCCCCTCACCACCATGCAGGTTGAAAACCTCGACGCGCGTTTCGCTCCAACACCGGAGCATCCTCAGGATGTGGACTCTACGAGCAACGTCCGTCAAGGAAGTTTTTTTCGCGGAATATTGCTAAAAATAATAACAAACTAAATTTTAAAATTGCAACTTTTTATAATATTATGAAATTTTGTACGTCTGAAAATCCCGTGTAACCAGTAACTGCGCTCCTTTGTCCACCCAAAGCTAAAACCACAGTGTGTTTTAAACCCTGTATATCCGTGCAATCCACGAAGACGCGCCCCACTATTCCTCCTAATCGCTTATAGTATATGTGTGCAAGCTTTCGCCAATGTTGAGTCTTATCGGTACACACTAATTACCTATGAGTGCACGTGCACACTACAATAAATAGACCAATCAAGAAAAAGCGTCGCGGTCAAAGGGAAAGATGCTCACCCAAAAGTGGTGGGGCGCGTCTTCGTGAATTGCACGGACTATACCACCCTGTACCATCTCTATAGAACCAAACTTTATGACTTAATTCCTACGACCTACAGTTTTAATTCACTTTTAAAAAAATGTACTAAATGCTACAAAATTTTCTAAAATAAAATGATCTCTTAAGCTTTCAAATATCTTCAAACAGTTGATTTTACTTAAATACCTTTTTGTTTAACTTACAGAGATGAGGAAAAACTAAGAAGTCAATTCGCGTTTTAAGCATACATTCACATAATTTTCTATTTCATATTTTAATAATAGATATTGACACAATTAAAGTATTCTTCCAAGCAGAGCATTATAAAAGAAAAATTTTTGCCACGAGCTAAGTCTATAGCTCGCACAAAGCCTTGAATGTCCCCTGAATCGCGCTATCGCTTGCTATTCCGAAACAGAAGAGTTAAAGCTTTCTAGCGTATTCATGGAGGTTTGTACCGGAAGTCACTGCATTAAAATAGTAATTTTTGAATCAAATACTCGAAGAATATATTTTAGCAAAGTACCTCTAATTCCTCTATATGTAGGAACTGAATTATTGTTTTCTACAAGTAAAAATGGTTTTCTAAACTATAAAGCCCGATTGTATTAATTGATCAACCCTATTCACAATTGTATCCTTGAATCCATCAGCCAAAGCCCGTTTTGGCTGGAAAGTGAACAAAACAATTTATAGAGAGGTACATACACATGGTACAGAACCTCGAAAACCTTGCGTAATCTGGTAAGAAGTACATAGCAACGATAATCCTAATGTATGTACTTTTTCCCGACGAAAAAGACGGTAGTTATAAGTTTTTTATGTATGTATGTGAATGAGTGTATCTGTCAGTGGCATAATAGCATCGGAACGGTAAAGCGCATAATAGTGTCCCTACGATAGTAAATCCCGAGTAGCCAGGAACAGCACTGCAGTCTCTTTTCATCCCCAAGCTAAGAACTAACACTGGTTAGTTCTTAACAAGTAGTTTACCTGAGGCAGGTTATCCTCTCTGTAGCCACAGTATTTCACGAGCTGTGGCCAGTTCTCTAAGTATTCTGCGCATGCGTGCTTCAGGTATAGCTTGTGCAGCTCCCGAAATACTATACCCCTGCGAAGTAAATAATACTGTAGATCTTAGTAGGAACATTTTACTGTTGATGCTGCTATTCTTCTTTTTTGTAATTTCTACAGAAAAACAAAAATGGCCGAGCACTATTAGTTAATTAGCGGTAAACTTGTTACAGTTATTAACAACGACCTTCGTGGCTCAATGGTTAGAGTGTGTGGCAACTCAAGCCGGGGGTCGCGGGCTCGAATCCCGCCGACGGAACAAAAAGTTTTTCAATGTTCCTGGGTCATGGATGTGTATTAAATATGTGTATGATATAATAAAAATCTTAAATATATGTATTTTATAAACAGTATTAAATAAATTTCCGTTGTCTGGTACATGTAACACAAGTCCTTCGGGTACTTAGCACGGGGCCAGACTGACGTGGTGTGAAGCGTCCATAGATATTATTATTATTAAATGTACTATCAGAGAAGTTGATTCATAGGCAGATTGCGGACTTACGTAATTTGGTCGCGTTATGTCAAACCCAGTCGATAGATCACGACTTGTGTCTTGTAATCTATACATACATATAATAAAACTGTAGAAGTGAAAATTCTGTACATTAAAGATATTAAAAAAATAATAAGCGGGGGGAGGGGGGGGGTCACTACATCGCTGTAGAAGCCAAAAAATTGTTTAGTTTTTTATCCGATTTGAATGCAGTTTTCGTAGATATATTTGTCTTCTTCCAACTCAACATCTGGTGTATTAAAATTCCCCCCTCCCCACCCCTCTAAGAGGACCAAAGCGGGGTTTAGATATTGTATCAAACTTTTTTCTTTAATGGACTTACTTCATATCATTAACTGTGTTTTTCAACTTAACATCAGGACTTGTATAAAATATTTCCCCCCACCCCTCTTAGGGGACAAAAGAGGGGGTAAGATTTTGTATCAATTGATGAAGTAGAAATATTATGTACTATCAGAGAAGTTGATTCCTATGCAGATGGCGGACCTGAGTAATTTGATCGCTTTACGTCAAACCCAGCCGACCGATCACAGCTAACATTGAATTGACATAAGCCAACCACATAACTTAGGTCTGCCATCTGCATAGGAATCAACTTCCCTGATAGTACTTTAAATGGCAAAACAACATTTGCCGGGACAGCTAGTAATAATAATATTTGGGTTTGTCATCTGCCTATGAATCAATTTCTTCGATGGTACTATGCTCTCTCAGTAGTCAGCACACACCTTAAACTTATCTTATATATATATATATATATATATATATATATATATATATATATATATATATATATATATATATATAAAATTCTCGTGTCACAATGTTAGTTACCGTACTCCTCCGAAACGGCTTTACTGATTTTTACCAAATTTCCACTTTTATTTATTCAGTAGGTCCGAGAATCGGCTACTGGCTACTTTTTATATTGATAAGCACATTTGTTGAAT
This sequence comes from Lysandra bellargus, assembly GCA_905333045.1. Lineage (NCBI taxonomy): Eukaryota > Metazoa > Arthropoda > Insecta > Lepidoptera > Lycaenidae > Lysandra > Lysandra bellargus. Next base: position 27,165,675 of record HG995319.1, read on the forward strand.
AAATAATAGTAAATTATTACAACTCGAGACTGACGGCGACCATTGTTTGTGCGACGAGATAGCGATGGACGTTGCCATGGTACCATACTTATTTAGTCACATCAATAAAATAATATTATGGGCGAAATACTTTATATTATGGCAAAACAACGTTTGCCGGGACAGTTAGTACCTACATAATATATAAAATTGAAAGGGCAGATACATTTTAGTCACACCATTAATGATAAGACAGACAAAACGATATATTTACGCAAATAGGAATATAATGCATCACTTACCAAGTTTTGATCTCGACATCTGTATATTGAACTTTTGGAATAGGATGACCGCTGCACAAAAAATATACGAATTCGTAATATAATATTTTTACATATTATTATTATTATATTCATTAAGAAGAATATAATATAATAAATAAATTTTTCCAAAACCAGCGATAATAATGACAATAATATCTTTATTTGAACCACAGTTGTACACATGGGCGCCGGCAGAGGGATGCCAGGTGGTGCACTTGCACCCCTTGGGAATCTCGGAATCAACGGGAATCATTGAAATATAAAGCCGTCTATAATCCTATTACCATGCAAAGATAGTTCGTAATGTTTTGGCACTAAATGTATTCTGTTGACGTAAATAGACCATCACTGTTGTTAATAAAAGTTAAAAAGAAAAGAAAGAAAACTAAAATCTGCACTCCTTGGATTGCATGGTGTAAATGTATAAGACATAAGCCTATAATGAATACGACAGTGTATTATAAGTCTATGGTATAAGAAGCCTCAGAGCGTTCCACTAGTGTGATTGCAGTGGCCTATACCATCGCATACATGACATTATTATATTATTACTTTATAAATTATAATCTAATATTTAAACAATGAACAACCTTAGCATAAATAGTAATAAAATATTACTGTTTATGTTTGATAATAATTGTCATCGATGATTGCCGAGTACAAGAGTCAAAAGATCAGACTAACTTCCATTAACATAATCATAACTGAAAATATTATCATTGCACTTACTATTTATAATTATTGGCGATGGTGGCGAATTGCTCCCGTCGCTTGCGGTAGACCGGGTCCTTGAATCCGGGATGATCAGCGTCCAACTCAGAGCCGTACATGAGAACGTTCTGGGCTCGGTCCAGGTCCGATATCTTGCGGGGGAACCAGTGCATCTCGCCGAAATCTAGGAAGAATGATGTCTTATCAATTTATTTGCGAGATTTTTTTTAATATAAGGGGGCAAACAAGCAAACGGTTCACTTGATGGAAAGCAACTACCGTCGCCCATGGACACTTTAAGGCCTTTAAAGAGGGAAAATAATATTATAAATAATAAAACTTGCTGACTACTCTAGATAGGGTTAGGATAAAAAATCCAGACAGACAGACAAAGACTGTATAGACGTTTCTAAAACGTTTGAAAATACAGAAAAGAGGAAAAATCGACCAAGTGCAAGTTGGACTCGCGCACAAAGTGTTCCGTACCATTATAGAGCAAAAATAGTCAAAAAGGCTCCTTCATTAAATTTAGTTTATTTAATTATTGTTATGAAAGTATAAATTCAAATGATTTATACTTTAATAATAATGTCATTATTAATAACGAGCTAAAAATAGCGAAACAATCATCTCGGTCTTTGATCTACAGTCTGGAGATAGACAGACGAACATACAAACAGATGGACAGACATCGAAGTCCGAGTAATAGGGTCCCGTTTTTATCCTTTAGGTACGGAACCCTAAAAAGTGCTGGAGGTGAGAATAACGAAACCACCAGAATGTTTTAGAGTGTAATACATTGTGTAGATTTGTTCTTAAAGCCGCCAGAAAAGCTCAATATATGAATTAAACATCGAACCTTCCTCGTTCCAAGCGTTAAAATATTGAGAAAATGTACTGAATCGTATTGCATTGCATTGTCTTACTTTTGTACTTAAAATTATTGACTAATACAGTCAAGGTTTCATGCCAAAAACAAGTAATAATATCTTATATCTCTTATTCCCGGGACTCGCAGTATCTCCATGGCTAACAAAATAAGCATTTTAAATGAAAAAGACATAAGAGACGGACACAAAAACATAATTATAGAGTATAGACGAACATACCAATAGATATACTTCCACTTATTAGTATTACGGAGGCCTTTGCCCAGCAGTGGCACAGTATGAACTAAAAAAACTAGGCCTTTACATCCAATGTGGATGTTTTATACAGTATTTTTCAGAGCGTAGTAACCACTCCTCAAATACTGTAGCGCCTGGGACAAGATATTTTTTAAATGTCCGTATGGTTATTGGTTGCCCAAGCACATACGGCATGCTCGCAACATGGTCGGCCTAGTCCAGAGGAAAGAACTAGTCAATACGTCTGGGACCAACTATGTGCGGGTTTCCTCACGATGTTTTCTTCACCGTACGAGCGTCCGTATTGTGTACTTGAGATCAGAAAATGTCTCATTGGTACACGCCTCCACCCGGGATCGAACCTGCACCCTCTGCGAGTGCGAACAAAAGGTCTACCCATTAGGCCACGGACGCTTCGTTTATATAATACTAGCGACCCGCTCCGGCTTCGCCCGGGTATCAAATACATAGCCACTGAAAAAATGATTAAAATCGATTCAGCAGTTTTGATTTATATCCATTACTAACTGTTCCGACAAACGTTGTTTTGCAATTTAAAATATTTCTACTTCATCAGTTGATACAAATTCTTACCCCCTCTTTTGTCCCCTAAGAAGGATGGGGCGAAAAATTGCATACACCAGATGTTAAGTTGAAAAAAACAGTTAATAATATGTCAAAGTAAGTCCATTAAAGTAAAAAGTTTGATACAAAATCTGACCCCGTTTGGTAAGGGAACCAAAGTCACTAAAAATTCCCCCACCCCACCCCAGGGGGGTTTCAGTCACCAAATGTTGAGTCGGAAGAAGACAAATATATCTGTGAAAACCGTATGCAAATCGGATCAGTAGTTTTCATGTTAAAGCAAAAGTCTTATGCAAAATCTGACCCCCTCTTTCGTCCCTTTAGATGTGTGGGGGGAAATTTTTTTATACACCAGATGTTAAGTTGGAAGAAGGCAATTATATCTGCGCAAACCGCATTCAAATTGGATCAGTAGTTTTCGTGTGATAGTGGAACAAACATACAGACAGACAGACAAAAAAACTAACTACATTTTTGGCTTCTATAGCGATGTAGTGACACCCCCGCTTATTATTTTTTGAATATCTTTAATGTGCAGAATTTTCATTACTACAGTTTTATTATAATGTATAGATAGCGGTCGCCCGCGGTTCCGCCCGCGTGGATGTTGGTTACCGCTGCAAAAAGCCTACCCAGGAAAGACACGGTCAGCAAAATGATTTCCAGGTCAATTCACAGAAACATCGACGACGTAGTCATTTTCCGCAGGCTGCACAGATTGTCTTTCTCTGGATGTTAAAGTTGTTAATGATGAGAATATTTAAATGTAATTAATAATAAGTTTTCACCTCTGATGGTAGTCCCGGAGTGCAACCCGTTGTTTTAGGATAAATAACTATAGCGATTATTGTAGAGCTTTTCTATAAACAACATTAATTGACGTTAAGTTATTTTCAGGTAACAAAATATACTGATGGTCGGGATCCCCGACTCGTGATAGAGCAAAACATTCTTTTCATAAATCTATTTCTACTAATTGGAATGTTTGGCCCTGGGATTTACATAATATTTATCGTTAGTGCAAAATATTTTTTTACGCGAAATTGGAGCCTTGTGAAGGGTATAGGCAAATCAGTAGGGATCATTGGTATTCTTGGTATTATAAGCCAATTCACCAGCTGCAGGGCCGGTCATAATCTTCGCTACTGTGCACCCCCGCCTTGGTAGCGCCCACTTAGAAACGGGCGTAAATCGCAATTTTTAATTTCGCCTTAACTTCTAAACCAAACGTCCAATTATAATCATTCAAACACCAAATATTATCTACATAAACTGTACTTAGTGATGAAATAAATTTTGATAAAGATTAATAGCATGAGTAAAATAAATGCGTTTAAATGTAGTCCAAAAAAATCAAGATTTTTAAATAAAATAATGGTTGTTGTACCTCACTTGACATAGATAGGTATAGTGTGTCGCGGACTTTTTTGTAGATATTTAAAAGATCTACATTTACTTAGAACATTGTATGGTTCTATCTTTTATAGTTTAGGCAGCGTACGCAAAATAAGTAAATTTTCTGGTTGATTATTTTCACCTTGTGTCAGAAAAATCCAAATATCTTACGGAACCCTACATTTTCCGAAATAAAATGTAGTCTATGTTACTCGTAAATAATGCAGCTTTCGAATGGTGAAAGAATTTTTTAAATCGGTCCAGTAGTTTTTGAGCCTATTCATTACAATTAAACAAACAAACAAACAAACAAACAAAGTTTATCTCTTTATAATATTAGTATAGATTATAAGCTAATAGTAATAATTAATCCATACTTAATGTCACAGTGTAAAATAATATTTTAAATGCGAAAGTGTGTCTGTCCGTTTGTTACCTCTTCACGCCCAAACCCTTGAATCGATTTTGGTATGAAGATAGTTTGAGTCCCGGCAAATTGCATAGGATATTTTTATCTCGGAAAAATGTACGGTTTCCATGCGATAAACGAATTTTGGCGCAACGAAGTCGCGGGCGTTATCTAGTATAATTATAAATAACTGGCTATTTGACCGAGCTTTGCTCGGTATTCGATAAGATATCAATAAAATGACATTTTCTAAAAATGATTCCTAGCTAGATCGATTTATCGTCCCCGAAACCCCCTTTCATGAAAATCGTTGGAGCCGATTCCGAGATTCCTATTATATACAAGAATTGCTCGTTTAAAAATATGAGATTATGTACCAAAACTTGCAGCGGCCGACAAAGGTGTGGGCGGTGGGAACTCCTCCTGCGACGACACCACCTCGAAGTCGGGCACTTCGCGCTTCATCATCCGCTTCAGCTGCTCCATCCGACGAGAGTCGCACTCCACGTCCACTAGGATGTCCGACTAGAAAAAAATAGCAATTTTACAGGACAGGCCGGTTCTTCTCGCCAGGTTAGTTCCCGGACACCGGTAGGCACCAGTAGTGTCAATATTCTGAACGCATTTACTTAAGGGCGTTCCCTACGGAGAATCCGTAATTTACCGTATTTAGAGCCTTATAAACTCATAATTTGAAAGCTACAGAGTTATAATAAAAATACAGCAATAATCTTCAGTATCTCAACATTCCTTTCCACGTTTTGAATTTTCTATTTTCGTTTATTATAGTCATGATATCAGCTTCCAAAGTAAAGCCAATTTATTAAAATTCAAGCATACATTCAGCATCTCCTTAGTATTTACAAATTATTTTTGTTTGAAACACACGCCATTAGATCGACAATATCGTAAACTACATATTCCCCGTTTTAATTTTTTTGTAGGTCAATTTTGAACTAAGATAAGTAAAAAAAATAAGGTTTTGGTGCGATCTCGTTAACGCGGCAAACGTATGGCCAAGGTCGTTTGCTCGGGGGACGGCCTTAAGGTGACGCCGCGTTAAAGTAAGAAACCGTGTTGGATATGTTTTAGATTGCTTGTTTTCTATGAGAGGCCGGGCCGGCCTCTCATAGTAAACAAGCAATGGAACAGCAAAAAATGGAAAGGGCGTAAGTGACAAAATGGTTTTTGTCGCGTAATTCAAAAACCATAAATACATTTCATATAAGCTATGCACATATTAAAGTGTATGCTTCAACCAATTTATGTACAAATTTTGGAACCTTAAATCACTCTCCTCTCTTGGAAAAATAGGAATCCCTTTTTTTACAGAGGTCTTTTCGATTGATAATTCTGTGTTATAAAAGTTGTCCAAACGTGTTATGCTATGGGCAATTCAAAGACAAAGACATGATGAATACTGACAATGAACTTTAGTTTCTTAGCTTTAGTCATTGCTGAGAAAAATCGGCATCGCTACAGCCAAATTATCAAGGCATCGCCTTAAAATCCATTCAGAAATAAAACTATTTTTATTTTATTTATTTACTAAAGGCATTTTTTAGTCTTTCACGTTTAGGGATGTCCGCCGACGTCATATGTACTTTTTGTAGGACCGATAACGTAATGATTATTGTTTAGTGTAATGTCTGACTTTTTTACCGACTTCCGAAAAAGAGGAGATTCCTCAATTCGACCGTATGTTCTCCGTAAAAAACTTTAAAACTGCAATGTATTCGTCTTAAAAAAGAACATATTTTATTCACAAAATAGAACATACTGAAGTTTACAATCAGTATGTTCTATTTTTCTACCCTGAGTTACCCCTTTAGTGTTTTAATGTGATGAAAAATAAAATATTGGCTAAGGGGGAAGCTACTTTTATGAATGCAAGTTGCAAAACTGGCATGAGTTCCAGAGTGTTACAAATTAAAATTAGTTATTCCCAAACAAAACCCTAGCTCTTTTTTGGAGCAGATTTTGCTACGAATAAAGTGATCAACACAAGACACAAACGGTCTTACTACAAAAGATTTAAACACCTGTTGAACAGTTGATCAGAGAAAAATTCAGTATGAAATGGTCTCAAAACAACTGTTCAACAGATGTTTAGTTTTTTGTGGTAAGACCGTAAGTGTCTAAACACCTTAGGCTGAATCACGCCGGCGTAATTTCCGCCGCAAATGTCAAACGTATACAAAACGTGACGTAATAGTGTGTCACCTCTAGTATTCGGCCCGTATTTTGTATGCAATTTAAACGCGGCGTAAACGCGGCGGATTCAATTCAGCCTAGTGTGTTTAGAGCTTAGACACTAACGGTCTTACCAAAAAAGATTTAAACACTTGTTAAACACTTGATCACAGAAAAATTCAATACAAAATTGTCTCAAAACAACTGTTCAACAGATGTTTAAATCTTTTGTGGTAAGACAGAGATTCTTTCGCATACTTTTCTTTGTTATGTAACAGTAACATTACAAAGCTTTTAACAACAATTCGCAATGACAATATTTTATCAACTAAATAAATGCGCAAGTTTTTATTTCAATAAAAGAAATCTGTTGAGAAGCTATTTTAATTTTTCTGAATAAATACAATCTCAATGAAATAACTTTTCTCAGTTTTGTTGATTTACCGCGAAGCTTGATCGGTATTATGGAGTCTTTTTTACTAAAATCTCGCTGAATCGTGGCACATAATTTAAACTAAATATTAAAAAAATACATTACGTGCCTCGTTATTTCGATAATAGTATAAAATGTAATTCCAATTAACTTAATAAATTTTGTTAACTAATAATTCATAAAATTTGAAAGTTCTTTGTTTCATCTACTACTATTTCAAATGCAGTATGATTACAAATACTCATAAAAGCTCGGGTACTTTTGCTGTCCTCGCAAAAATCGCTATGCATTTATATTAACATGTTAACAACGGGAACCGTACATTTTGTTAAAATAAAACGAAAGAAACATATCGACAGTCTACTTAGCCCTGCAGTCAAAATTAGCATAGTATTTATTTTGACCAATCATTTTTTATACTTATACGAATATAATATTAGTATAATTTAATTAATAATATCAGTAAAAATTGAAAATACTATTCAAACTTTGCTTTTGAAAAAAAAATTTAATGGAGAAATATATACTCACAGCGGAGGCTTCCATCGCGGATTTCCTGGACTCTATATGGAGGACATTGATTCCGAGGTCTTGGAAGACGGAGAGGACCCTCACCAGCCCCCCAACTTGGTTCTTCACGGTGAAGATGACAGAGATCCTCTCACCCTCATGATGTTGCTGCGCCTGGATCTCCGCGAGCTTCGGATGGTGATGCTCGTTCTTGACCTGCCAGTCTGAGCCGTTGCGGTAGAGCCACAAGCCTAACAGACCCTTTCCTGAGCCACTCATTTTTTAAGATTTTTTTTATTTTTTTTTTATATTTGGGCTGAAATAATTTGAAGATTAATTAAATTAATTTTATTTGTTTTTTGGCAGTAATGTGTTTGAAGATCAATGAAAATGAAAATATAAAGCTTTTTTTTTGGAAGTAGACGTTAGGGTGTCTGTGTGATACTGTGGCTCCGTCGTCTCCTCTTCGCCTTATAAAGAGAAGAGGTGTGGGAGATAGAGGAGGGTGGGTATATTTGATTGGCTGAATCAACTGTTCACTGTTACTTGGAAAATCTTTCTAGCAGTTAAGTCACGAACACACTTACCGCTTCGATATTGTAATTATATATTTTTGTATTTGACTTTTTAATATTTTAACTGTGATAATATGATTGAAATATTTTAATTTAGATTGCTTTCATTGTAATATTAAAGCTTTAACACGTCATGTTGTTAAGGTTTTACAAGTTTTGAGTTCCGCTTGTACTGTGTACATGTCTAACCAATACATAATATTATGCATACTAATTGTACTTTAGTGTGTGATGAATTCTGGTAGAATAATTTAAATATAATATTCTTTGAAATTCATGAAAGAGACAGCTATTGTCTGTACAGTATGTGTCCAAGTAATTTTAATGGCAAATTAATAAACAGTTATTATCTTTATTTCAATTTTGCAATATTTTAGTATAACCTATGTCCATTTCATTATCATAAGCTGAATCGCTTAGGGACTACGATGGAACAATCGTGCATACTTGTAGTCTGCAAAATGAAGCAGATGTATTTTCAATAACATGTACCGATTTTTGTGGATATTTAGCAACGACAATGATCATTCGTTTCAGTGTTGGCAACAGCACTCATACCGGCGACCACCTTTTCTTATTCAAGCTAATTAAAAAAAACGGCTGTGACATTCTCTCGAGACTCATCCCGAGACAAATCTAAAGACACCACAAATTCAATTCCTGCAGACTCTAGAAAATACCAAAGCAATACATATGCGAAAACATAACTCTACTAGCACAATCAGGTAAAAAGCCATCCATATGTCCATACCCTGCATTTACCCTGGTCCCTCCCTGACGTGTGTTAAGCGCTCACTCACTGTATTTATTACCATTGTTTAGCGCTAACGTTCTTCCTTCGTTATCAAGATAGTTTCCTTCTAAGTGTTAGGCTAAATGTATGTTGAATGGCTATGTATGTGTGGGTGTACACGTGATTTTTTTCACGGAATATATTGTCTGATATTGTAGTAAAGAGTCAGTAGTTTTCATTTGATTTTATGGATATCATGAATACGACAGTCCGTCCGTCTATTTACCTGCTTACGCCCAAAACCGCTGAACCGATTTTGCTGAAACTGGTGTGAACTTTGAGCCCCGAGAAAGGACATAGGATACTTTTTATCCCGGAAAAATTTACGGTTCCCGCTCGATAAACGAATTTTGGCGCAACGCGTTTGCCGTCGCGTTGGTTTGAGATTCTATGTAATAGTTTTAAAGTTTACTATAACGAGACTGCATGCTAGCTGTATTATCATAACTGTCAGATTATTTAGCCGATTCAACCTACCTACATAATATTGTATAGAGTTTAGGGAATTCCATAAGGGATAGGCTCTTTTTAGCAAATATTGTTATGGTGCCTTCTTATACAATATAAGTACTATCAGAAAAGTTGATTCCTAGGCAGATGGGGGACCTACGTAGTTTGGTCGCGTTACGTCAAACCCAGCCGACAGATCACAATTTACATTGAATTGACATGATCCGACCAAATGACGATGGTCTGTCAACTGCCTAGGAATCAATTTCCTCGATAGTACATAATATTAATTATTATTGCCACAGCACAATATAGATAATATCGTTATTAAGCGCCTGATATTTAATACCAATTACTTCCTACGCTGCACTACACATATTGCAAGTGTAAAGTACTAACTCATATTGCCAAAGTTCTCCTTCTCGATATAAGCTTGAGTTTCAAGGTTTAGTGAAATCAATCTTGATTTCACTAAACCTTTCTATCTATCTATCTTATAATCCTATCTATCTAGATAGGATTATAAGATAGAATCAAGGTCAAAATATATTTTTTACATTCAAACTTTTTTAAATTTAAAATACTCTATTAAATAAAATTCTCGTGTCACAGTGTTTGTGCGCGAACTCCTCCAAAACGGCCTTTTTACATTCAAACTCCAAAATGAAATTTTGTATGTGTAATTCGTTAGGCCTGACAATAGGTTTTTTGTCTACTTTTTATATTGATACTAGTAATAATTTATATGGCAAAACAATGTTTGCCGGGTCAGCTAGTATTAAGACAAACATTTGCTTCAGCATGGTCAACACATTGAGACACTGAAATTTTGTGACTCGCCTCGTTGTTAAAAGAACAGTAACGACGTGGTGAGACTCATGAATGTAGCAATCAAACATTGAATATTTAGAAGGAAACAACCAAATACGGAATTTTCAGAGGATGAGTATAATTTATGGGTATTTATTGATAAATTATACATAAAGCATATTGTAATGTGAGCGTTAATAATCATGGTGGCCGTAAGCAAAGAGGGACTTTTATATTGATACTAGATGACCAGCACGGCCACCAGTAGAAATACGAAAGTATAGACAAACTGTGGAGTTAAACTTAAGGTGAAGTTCCGATCTTTTTTCGTTCCGAAAAATTCAATTAAAATGCTACTTTATGACAGACTATAGTCCTAAAAATTCAAATAATTTAAAATTCATTTTTATTTACATAGATTACATAATATTTTTATATTTATTTATTTATTTTGATTCACCAACAGAATATCATCTCACAGATTAAATAAAATACAAAAAATAGTAACTTATAGGTTAAATGACTTCCAAAATAAATGAAAGAGAATATTTAAAAAGTTAGATGACAATACAGAGTTAATCCAATTGTAACAACTTTATTATTTTATGATAACGTCCACGATTGTTACCAGAAAATAATCCGCGGATTATCTTATAACATTTTCAACTACCCGCAAAATACTTTTAATGAGGATGACGTGACTTGTCAACCTAACGATCCTTGCGATGACGTCAAAGGAGAGATACTCTTTTGTTTCAACCCTCATAGGGTTAAGCTTTATCCATGAATCACATGAAATACTAATAGAATTTAATCACTAATGTAGGTATTAAAATCTATATAAATGAAAATGAATTTTAAATTTTCTTAGTCTTCCTAGAACTTGAGAACGGCTGCACTGATTGGGCTAATGTCAGTCTTTAAATATTCGCCGAAGTCCAGGAAAGGCTTATGTCAAGTGGAAAATGGTACGAAGTTAACCAGGTCATCTAGCTATAAATAGAATGAGTTTATTTCACTGGAGTTCCAGTTGGAGTTTTTTTTTAAGAGCCTATGCTGTCCCACTGCTGGGCAAAGACCTCCCTCAAGTCCTTCCATTCATCCGGATCCATCGCCACCGTCGGCCAACCTGGCTTGTATGTGTCAAGTCATCGCGCCGTCTTTATCGAGGTCGACCACGGCGGCGTCGTCCATCATCAGGTACCCAGTCTGTGATGATCTTTGCCCAGCGGTCAGGTCTTATGCCTTTATCTGTTATACCAGTTTTCTGTTAATCTTGCTCCCAAAATGCTGCGCTCTATCACTCTTTGCCAAGCCCAGAGATGGGACCGTGGTGACTCCAGGTCAGTGGGGCTAAAATGGTCACATTTAGCAATTCCTCTCAATCAATTCAGCAAATGAATTGTCAAAACCGTCAAACTGACAAATGTCAAATCAGTACAAAAATACAGAAATGAATTGCAAGCAGAGTTGCATTTTGCGATTTTAGAAAAATGAATCATATTATGGTTCATATAATGATTCTTCAAAGCGACCATTTTAGCCCCGCTGTGCGCCGCTGTAGGTTAGGACGGGCAGAATACACACGTCGACGAGTTTGCGTTTCAGGGAGATTAGTAAATCTCCCTTCATCAGCGTCTTCATGGACCAGTAGTTCCTCCAGGCGTTTTCTATTCGTCGATCCTTGCCCTGTCTATTATCAAAAGAGACTATCTGACCTAAGTAGACATACCGATGACATGGAGTTTACTGGAGTAATTTTCATAGAATTTTGCATATTATTATACCACAGACCATAGGGCTTATTTTATTGCCAAAAATGTTATTCTTGCAAAATTTATATTTCATTTGGCCCATACCTTTATGATCACTTAATAAATTGAAATCTCGTAGTAATCTTACATCTTTAAACGAGCAATTCTTGTATATTATATATATATATATATATATATATATATATATATATATATATATATATATATATATATATATATATATATAAATGGGATCTCGGAATCGGCTCCAACGATTTTCATGAAATTTAGTATATAGGGGGTTTCGGGGGCGATAAATCGATCTAGCTAAGAATCATTTTTAGAAAATGTCATTTTATTCGTGTTTTATCGAATAACGAGCAAAGCTCGGTCATATAGCTAGTTAAGATTATTAAAAGAACTGAACCATAGTATCGAGTACCAATTGAACCTAAAACTAAATGAAAAATGTTGAATTGAGGAGCTAGATTCTAGGCGAGGAAAGAGTATAATAACTTTATGATTAAGAATAAATTGGATTATTTTAAAAACTTATGAAGTCTTCTTAGTCGTGATAGTTTTCCTTTTAAATTTAGCATATTTCCTACTACCGTTTCCAGAAGCAATCCGTTTAGACTTTAGATGGTAGAAGGGGGTGGGGGACACTTGACTAAAACTTCATATTTCACAAGTGGATCCCTAAATCGGAAAATGATCTGTGAATACTAGTAATATTTTTAAAAAACCTATCCAACGACACTCCACATGGTCGACTGGATGCGAAAAAAATATCATCCCCGGTTGATGTGTAGAGGAGGTACCATAATAATATTTTTTTAAGAATTATATTAATGATGCCGACAAAATGGTAATATCTGCATATATGCCGAATTACCTGCTATAGTCTCTGAGCAAAACCGTAGAACCAGAACCGATAGAAGAACAGACGGACAGACGGACAGACCGAAAGTATAAGGGTTCCTTGTTGACTACGCAACCCTAAAAAGGATCTGCGCAAATCGGCGGTCTTATCGCTCCAAGCGGTTTCTTCCAGACAACCAACAGAGATGAAAATATTATGACATACGATTTCACTACCTATTGTTGTGTAGTTATTTAAAACAAACGTACATCCTTGAATTAATTTAATCAATTTCGATTCTGTATTAGTTCAGTCGCAGTTAACAGACTCGAACTTGTATGAATGGACAAACAAATCTCAGTTTATATCGAGTCACATCAAGGCTCTATTGAGGAGCTCTTGATTTGATTTCCACTGAGACGCCTGCGAAGCCTCCGCCAAACAATAGAGTATCTGATTGTATAATATCTTTTATATCTTCCTTAATCTTTATACTTTTGATCTTCCTTTGATGTGGCGAAAGCGAATGTATCTTATATACTTAATTATTACAAAATTTTACCTGTCAACATAATAGGTATTAAGTATTTCCAGTAATATTTAACTTCAGGTGTTTTATATATAAACAACTTATAACATGCTACTACTGTTGCTAGCTTAGCTGTGATGCATGGTCGAAGCCAGGATTCTATAGAGGGGGGGGGGGGGCATAGGGGGCTCTGCCCGTACCTCGCTACGCCCATGCTGTGATGTAGCTTGGAAGTAAACCGTGGCCATGGTGCAACATGCAACCTGTAGATATTTTACTACGAATCTACGAATTTAACTATTTTTTTAGTATTATGCAAATAATAATTATTTTAAGACCGAAGTGACTAGAATATGATATTATTGATCTACTAGCTGACCCGACAGACATTGTCCTGTCTTAACGATGATTATTTACTTCGAATTGGTATAATTAAGTAAACAATAGATTAAAATTAGTACCTCCATGCCAAAGTTCATCAAAATAGATTAGATAGTAGTTGTTTAAAGCGAAAATCATAAAAGTTTATTGTGCGGAAACCGTACATTTTCTGGGACTCAAAGTATCTCTATGCCAAATTTCAGCGAAATCGGTCCAGCCGTTCAGGCGTGATGTCGTGACCACGCGAATATGATATGATAATAAATATGATATGATATTATTGTTTTTATTTAGATGTAAGAGCAATATATTCTTATGCTTTCCTAAGACTGCGTTTCCACCGGAGCAGGGCTAAGCTGCGTTGCGAGGAATATATTTTACAAGAACCTATAGAATCGTTGCGCTGAACGTGGTCAGGTAATTATAGCGTTTCTATTTGTTCTTAAAAACACATTTCTTGCAACTCAGCTTAGCTCAGGTCCGCTTTAAACGCAGCCTGCTATGTTAGTTGTTAAAACGTTTTTTGTCTCTTGTAAAAGTATTCTAGACTTTATTTTTAGAAATAAAATGCTTTAAATAGAGCATCTAGACTGTTGGTGAAGTCCTTTTATCCCGCAAAGCCTATAGCGCGCACGTCCTGAGTAGAGAACAAATACTCCAAGACGCCGTGAAGACTGGACAGTGGACACTTGAACTAAATTACTATTGTCCCTGATGTTTAATGTTTAAACCTCAAGTTTTTTGTGGTTAAGGGGCTGCTTCACCACATGTAACTGATAAGTTCCGAAGTCTTTATACCAACGCATTTAATTTAATTAACTATTGTAAAGTTTATATTAATAGCCGCAAAAATATATAGATTGTAGAGTCAAAATCTTGGCTCAGTTACTACATGAAAATGTTTTTACTTCGATTATATTTACTGCACTTCGCTGAATTTAATTAAAACTAGAACTATTTGACCGAGCTTCGCTCGGTATTCCATAAAACACAAATAAAATGACATTTTCTAAAAATGATTCCTAGCTAGATCGATTTATCGCCCCCAAAACCTCCTATATAGGTACTCATGAAAATCGTCGGAGCCGATTCCGAGACTCCAATTATATATTATTTTATACAAGAATTGCATTACATTGAATAAGATATATTGTTGGATAACATCTTCTTAGACATAAGAAATTATACAGAAAAGAACCGGCCAAGTGCGAGTTGGACTCGCCCATGAAGGGTTCCACAGCAGCAATAAGGATTATTTCTATGAAATTAAGAGGTTTTTCATTTATTTTTATAATTCAGTTCATATAAAGAAAGTTAAATTAAGGTTTACCATTTATGACGTAAAAAAACTACTTGCTAGATCTTGTTCAAAACAATTTTCGTTGGTAGTTATTTATAGTTATGTACATTATATATTTTTTTTAGAATTATCATGCCCTACTTTAGAAATTAGAGGGGGGACACACACATTTTACCACTTTGGAAGAGTCTCTCTCGCAAACTATTCAGGTTTGAAAAAAATGATAGAAGAAACCTTAACATGAATTTTAAATACTTTTTTGTTTCAGTTGTACCTATGGGGACCCCTGAAATTTTTAATAATTTTTCCATTTTTATATCAAAATCTTAATGTGGTTCACAGACTGCATCTACTTACCAAGTTTCAATAGTATAGCTCTTATAGTTTCGGAGAAAAGTGGCTGTGACATACGGACGGACAGACAGACAAGACGAATTTATAAGGGTTCCGTTTTTTGACATTTGGCTACGCAACCCTAAAAACGACATCTGTAGGTGCGGATCGAAACTTTTTTGTGGTAATTATTAGACAGCTGTCATGAGACAATATGGCACGTCAGCTAAGCTTCATTATTTGTACATTATGGACAATACAGATGGCGCCACTTTAAGGGAACACGCGCAACGATGGTGCTGCTAAGATGTCGCTAATCCAAAAATTGAAATTGATTATATGCCCTGCAGATAATACTTGCTGCAAAGTTCCCTTCTACAAAGAAAGTGTCGCTTCTGTCGACACAAATTTGAAACTTAATATTTCTTTGACAAGTGCCGCCACCTATATTGTCCTATATTTCTTGCCTGTACGTGTACACTTTTACAACTAATTAAAGTTTTCGCTGAATTATACAATGTTTGTCTTTATAAGTACCACCCCTTACCATCTACCACTAATAACACTCCTTACCATCAGATGAACTGCCTGCTCGATTTTTTTTTTTTATTTAAAAATCACTACACGAAGTTTGCAAAATTATAAGAACTATGTTAAAAATAAATTAGTAACTAAAATTTATTGAATAAGACGTCATTTATCATCCAGTTGCATAAAAATAATATTATCTAATAAAAAAACAAAATGTATAATGATTCATGTATAAGTAGTGTTTTTGATTACGGAGCAAACGCGCAAACAGGTCACCTGATGGAAAGCAAGTAGTAAGACTCGCAACATCAGAAGAGTTGCAGATGCAGGGCCGTCTCCAGCCCATGTGGCACCCGTGTGCAAATATTAGCCTAGCGCCCCCTAGTAAGCGCGCGCTCAAAATGAAATGTTTTTCTATGGGCCCCGGTAGCACCGCCCCCGCGGAAGCATCACTGCGCATCGCAGAGATGTGGAGGAGAGTGTGCCGATTGGCGCTGAAATGCAGTACTTTGGTTTGGTCCTGTATTTTGAATGGATCTTTACCCCTCATTTTCGTCGATTGGCACTAAAACTGAAGATGGCCATGGTCCTGAATCGCCTTCTGCCAAAATGTGTGGTCTAGGGCCCACCTGCAGACGGCTTTATACTTTGGCCCTGTAGGCTGCAGTCCTGTTTGGGCGGTACACATAGACGCCCGGAGGTCGGAATAGACAGCCCGCAGCCCGCAGCATTATTTAGCGCTGCGGATACTACGCTGCTAAATGCTATTGAACCGTTAGCTGACGAAGCGGCATTGGCACTGACAGGGTCCCCTTCGTGGGATCTGGAGGCTTGCGTGTTGTCGGAGGGCGTATCTACACACAACCGAGCTTTAGAAGCGAGGAGAGCGGGTGCTACCAGAGCTGGTAACCCGATGACGCCACCAGGCGCATGTCATTACAATACGCACCTGGCAAGACCAGATGGCGGCCCCAACTGCCAGCCGCCGAACTGTGAAAGCGATCCGGTCGAAACTACAACAGTGGATGGCATATTCAAGGGGCGCGGGCTTACCTTTGGTCATTACCTGGACCATAAGTACGGACAGTAGGAAACTATCGCCTAGGCCACCACAGCCTGAGAAAGACGATAAGGCGCAGCATACGACCATTAAACGCTCTGCTTGGGCTAAGCAACGGGCTGAGTTTTGCACCGTCCTTGGATTGGACCTTACTACTTATTGGGAGGCAGTAGCTTATACCTTCTGCGAAACTGTTATGTCGCAAACGGAGGCTGCATAGAGAGGGCGGGAAGCAAATTAATACGCAGATCCCATGAGAAGGAGGCACGGAGGACGTAGGCTGCACGGCGCCCGGTGCGGCCGCAAGGGCGCCATCAGGAGTACATTAATAATTGCTTGTGATCTTGTGGTTTAGCGACGAAACCGCGCTTAATATGCGCGGACGCATAATATAGATCCAGTCTGACGCCAAAATGAGAGCCGTGTGGGCTCTCATTTTGGCGCCCATCTTGACGAAAAAATAATCTTCATTTATGTGTTTTAAGGTTAATTTCACGTTTAAATATAAAGTTTATATAATTTATAATATTGCAAAAGCCGAGCCGCTCGTGGTGCGCCTTGCTTTGTTGTAATATGACAATTATAAGAAGAGCTCCAGATGCTACACAAACTGGAGTGTTTTTACGTTGGTCATTAAAGCGCGGCGGCCGGCCAACGCGGGCGCGCGCCGAGTGGGCCTCCCTTGCGAGCGGCGCTCGGCGCCCCTAGGACCGCGGCGCCCGTGTGCAACGCACACCCTGCACCTAAGGGAAAGACGCCCCTGTGCAGGTGCTTTGCCGACCTTTTACGTTCCAGTACACAAGTCACAAAGTAAACAAATAAATGGAAATTCTTCAAAATCAATTAGTCACAGTATTTCTTCAGTGTCTTACCTACATTTGAATCAAAATTAATTGTATCGGCGTAAAGATAATTAAGATATATATCATTGGAAAGTCATGCCAACGCCATTTCACAATATATTATAATAAATATGTGTTCTCTCTCATATTTTATACTATTCAAGTATTCCTAGAACACTTTCGATATTAAATTCAAAAGAAAGGGAGAAATGGGGCAAGCAATAAACTTTACTCGTGTTTAAATTTAGAACAGGCAATAAAAGAGAGTCTTTGAATTATTTATCGCTCTCTTTGAGGTATAAAACTCAAATAGAGCCTAACTCCTAAGTCGCCACTACAAAAAAAGGTGGTATGACCTATAGGGTTTCCCGATAAACTAATTGCATGTCCCGACAAAAATAGTCACAATTTAGATAGGGTAACATTTTGGGGCATGCGCCACCCTTGCGCTTAGTTTGCGCGTGCGCGCTGTTTCGAGTACCTAGGTCGATAGTATGACGTGACGGACGCTTGCGCGGTGGACAAGCGAACAGTCAAGTCTGCGACATGGCCGATAGCGAATTTGAGGAGTTTCGGAGAGTATTCGACAAATTACCACAACATATAAAGGCACCGACGCCGTTTTATTCGTAAGTACAAAGGCACAAAAAACTATGAGACTCGTACATACTAGTTACTACCTTTTGCATGTACTATGTATGTTGTTTTTTTTTATCCGACTACGAAGCCAACAGAGTGGAGCTTGTTGCATGTACGTTTGGTCTTTTTAGCATCTAAACTACTGATCTGATATAATGAATGGATTATAATACATGCTTTATATTTTCTATGGTCGGGTTATAATTTTCAATCCGATCATTAGTTTATTATTCACTCTTCTTGTACTTCATTTACATAAAATATACAGGGCTACCACAAACCTAAAAATCTATGCTTATAAAACCTGTTTTGGCATAACATATCATTTCTTTATTTCAGCCTAGTGCCAAATGTTGGTTTGGAGGATGACTCTCCTTCATCCAAAAGCGATGGTTCGCCTGAAGATGAATCTGGGGACATTGAAGTGAACCAACAGACCGAAGTTCATCAGACTGAAAATGAAGCTCAACACAGCCCTAGACATCAGACTTTAACAAGCGGCGAGCGTAGGAGGCGAAAGTTACCGGAAATACCCAAAACTAGAAAACGTAAGTGACCCCCTTTTTCCTAAGCTGGCAATAACTAATTTTTTAAGCGCAGCGAAGTTTTTTGTCCATGGTGTTGTTTAAAATATTGATTTTGTAAAGTGTATCATCTTACTTATGTCAACTTACTGGCTTCAGTAGTAAAACGTGATAAGTTTTTTTTTTTTCTTTATCTAAATTCTAAAGGCTTTATTGGTTCTTAATCTAATCACACGAGGAAATAATATCTTTCTTATTTTTTTAATGTCATACTGTTTTTTTTTTTTAATTTTCAGTTAATAAGCCGATATATTTTTAATTATATTGCCAACTTAACCGTTATGCATGGTTATTAGTTAAACTTTTCATTATTTTTGCTTAGCGAAGCACGGAATATTATATCTTTGAAACTTTTATATACCTATAGCCAAAGTCACGAGGCGAGGCTGAAGTATTCATCATTATATATTTACTAAAATATATTTTCATAGAATACTTTTATGTACTATAGCCAGGACCGAGAGACGAGACACAAAGCTTCGCGCTTATTATACATCAGCACTTTCCATCAAGTTCCTGCCACGTCTTATGTTTTTGACTATAATATAAAATTTAATCGGTGACGTAACTAACATCAAACATGTAAATTCTTCTCATAAAGGTACCCGGCTGGCAACAAGTATGTGGGCGGCAGTGCCCTCCCACGTCCTTTTTGTAGGATCAATAATAATAATCGGGAGATGAGAATTCCACATCTTTTATGAAGTTTGGGTTGCGCTTTTGCTATTTGTAGATTTCTCTATTTTTCTCCTATAAAAACCTTTACTTGAACGTTATTTCTGAATTCAATTAGTGTCTAAAATAGTATACCTATAGGTATTTTCAACGTAACTAAACTTATTTTGTACGAATAATTATTATGCTAAAGCATTCACCAAGCATTCTACTTATTATATTAAACTCATAATAATATAATGTGTATTTTATTGGGTATCATCGCAAGAGCACAACGCAGCACGATCAAGCACGAAATTCATGCAATGAAATGCGTATCATGCACCTAACTATTTAATAAAACTCAACTTTCGATCTCCATGTTAGAACTGTATTGCCTTAATATGGTGCGTCATCTTATTGTAATCACTTACCTCATAAGGCATACTAAAATATTAAAATAGGTGGCAGGTGCTTACATGGCGGATTATTGTTATTTTAGATTTGCCACACGCAAACTCAGGCCCGTATAAATAGTCAGTACTCAAGATGCATCTCAGTCTCGAGACACGGTTCAGGCTCTGTGATTGGTTGGCTGTCAAAATTTGGACCAATCACAGAGCCGAACCGCGTCTTGAGACCGCGTCGCATCTTAAGTATATATTTATACCAGCCTCAGAAACTTAAAACTCAGAGATATGTAATAATAATTATTACTTAATTTTAATGTATTATAGATTAAAACACTTATGGCTGGTTTACACGTATAAGTAGACAAGTAGTAACTCAATTTTAACTTAATTTGAAGTGCCTGCCCGAAATGTGTCAAGTGACAAGCCCCGCCTGCCAACTTAACAGAAAATAGTCAAAATTCTAATTTCCTCGTTTAGTACTTAACTAAATTTTAACTTACTACTTGCTACCAAATTTTGTGTTTACATGCAATAAGTAACTTAAAATTAAGTTAAAATTTAGTTAACTACTTATTTACCTAATACGTGTAAACCTTAATGAAGAGTCTGACAGATAATGTATGAGGCTTATGTCAAAAATGTTCATTCCATTGTAGATTTCATTGCATATCTGAAGCTAATTTAAGTAATAATTAATGTTTGTGTCTAAGTACGGCGCGCAGCGGTAAGATACAAACTCTATTCTATAATATCTTTATCGGTCAAATTTTTCATCAAATTAAAGTAATATATACCTAAATACCTAATATAATCATCAATTTTTTGTATCCGACTGCAGCCGTTAGTCAGGGATATTAAGTGTACCTTTTCAACACAATAGTTTTAACCGCTTGCAGTACCCATTGTTATACGAATAAAAGAACAAAAATAACAGATCCTCACGTTGTTCTACATTTAGTGTTGTATGCGGCGAGAAAAAATATTTTATGTTTTCTTTGCAATCAGCAAAAGTAACATTTAGAGTTTTACATATATTTTTTTGTTCATTAATTATTATTTACTAAACATTACAAAAATTAGAATTTGCAAATTAATGTGACTTAATGACTTTGAAAAGATACGCGTGTAGAATAGTCAAATCAGTATTCTCATCTTGAAAATGCCGCTTTGCATCGCCATTCGATGACAAAATATAACTCTTCTCCCACATGATTGAAAATAACCTCCTTTTTTTGGAAGTCGGTTAACAAAACACTTCGCATGATATAATATAGTATTATGTACTTCACAAAATGCTATTTTTTTATATCGTTGTACGGTCTTATTATCGGAATGGTTGAGTGGGAACTCCTTGTTTAGTTGTAACTTTGGTTGTAATGGTCGTAACGCATAAATATTAATTAGGCAAGTATCATAAATCAATGTAATAAAATGATTTAGATTCAGTTAAATTTTCAAAGAACAGTGATTCGAATCGACGCATTTATTATTGATTTGTATGGCTCAATGATGTATGCATTATGCATCATATAGCCTCGTTACGTTGTGGCCTTAGGAGCATTTTAAAATACTTCTGTGTCATTTAGCAGAAAAATTACGGTAAAGGCAAATAAGATTTCGCAACGGGAAATTTTATCAACGAGGGCGGAGGTATAAAAATAGGTCGCTACTAGCTTCGTTCAGGAAAGTTACAGCAGCATTCATTTTCATGTAAAAGTTTAGAGTTCTATCACGTTTTACATTTACAATTCTTTTTTTCGAACATTCTTTTTATTAAAAAAAAATCGTGATGCGAATTGTTATAATCGCATAAATAAACAATGTTGTTTCTTTTGAATTATGTTTAGAAGTGCTTGAAAGTTAATCGAACAAGGTACGTTAAGTTGAGAATAATATTATGTTGTAGTGTCGCAACCCGTAGAATCGGTGTACAGACAAGGTGCCGGCTCTAAATTAATTTAATGATTACCTAACGAACTAATAAAGAGTTTGACAGAAAACTTGTGGAGTTTATGTCTCTCAAAATCTCCATTAAACTAAAGATAAAGGTTTAAAAAATTGATACAACATTCAGAACTTGTTTGCCCATTATAAACAGCGCATTCAATTCCTCTTCAAAAATATTGAAAAGCTCTACATAGAGCTTGACGCTTCGCATAAAGCTTGCGATATTGCACCTCGTGCAAGTACACTAAGCTGAGCTTTTATACACATGAGCGAGATATTTCAGAGCGATTGATAAAATATTATTTCTTAACTTCTATCTAGAGCTTTCAAAAGACTTCAACAAAAAAATATCAGAAGTTCATTCAAATTTATTATATTTTTGCATATTTAGTACTTTATTCCCACCACTATTGATTACAAATACCAGTTATAAAGTCCTACATCTAGCACGCCAGTACTTTTCATTCTTGTTTCATTTTTGCAACTACCAAAAATAACTAAAAAAAAGATTACCTAATTACATAATTTCTAACTATATTACATATTTGTAACCACTGAGTTTTAAGATAATTATATAGTAAATAAAATAGCACATACTTGCTGCGCGAGACAATAATAATATGAACATTAAATTCCATGCAAGTCGTTTAGAAAATATTTCAACCAGATATGAAAATATCATCAAATTACTAAAGCTCCTCGCCACGTTTGTCCAACGTGAGGAGCTTTAAAGCGTCTTTGCAAAGCCCCACAAGGCTAGCCGCATACACACGCTTTCCGCATTCGATTTCCAAATTCGTTTTTCGTATTCGAAAATCAGAATGCATGGAATCAGTAGAAAATACATTAACTGACCCGCACGTTCGCTTTTTTCGAACGGAACGAATTCGGCAAGTACGTTTCAGGCGCTGAGTGCAAGCCAGCGCGTTCGCTAGTGAAGAAAAATAAAGTTTTTTTCTTCACTCGCGAACTTTGCGTTAGGCTTATAGAATCTCAAATAGGAATACGGAAAACGCGTTTGTGCGGCCAGCCTAAAGCTCATAGAATTCCCAATCGACGTCAATCATGGGAAATCATACATTAATATCAACCATACATTTTCTTAATCTCTTGTATTGGTCCATTATATTCCAACGTAAAGAAGACAAAATTCTAGTTATCTAGATTGCAGCCAACTATCTATCGATTGGCATTTCGATAACATAACATGTCGATTACTTACGATGCCTTGTGTCAAATCCCATCCATTGTTGATATGATTGTAATTGCTGATTTTTTTAAAACTAGCTTAAAATAAACAATATCTCTAGAAGAAATCTCTTACAACAAGACATTGAGAGATGCAGAG
The DNA here is from genome assembly GCA_905333045.1 of Lysandra bellargus. Taxonomy (NCBI): domain Eukaryota; kingdom Metazoa; phylum Arthropoda; class Insecta; order Lepidoptera; family Lycaenidae; genus Lysandra; species Lysandra bellargus. The sequence goes on from HG995319.1 coordinate 27,189,145, forward strand.
ACGTTACAGATAGTAGGTCTTATATCAAATCCAAGTCGTTTAAGTGTCATTATTTAGACTATTATGGTATCAAACTGCACGCAAATAGATTTTTGGCGCAATTCCTAACAGCACAAAAATTTTCAGCACCGATTAGCTCAAGTGGCCCTGCCTCTTTGGCTGATGAGTTGGGCTCTCTAACAGCTGGCGTGCTCATCCGACCAGGATGCCAGCGGCCGTTGCTGGTGCTGAAGTGTGGCTACTTGCTGGATGAAGATTCCAGCCCAGACTCGGAAAGACTGCAGAGCCTAGGTGACGTTGACAGTGGACATTCTACCGCACACTCCCCTATCGACACCGGACCAAAGAGCATATCCCCCACACCACTGCAACAAAATGGTAAGATTACTTTGCTATTATTGAGCTATGCTCTGACCTTGTTTGTCAAACGCCTTTTCCAACGTATCAGATAGGAAAATTACAGTGTAAAGAGTCTAAAATTACAGGTTAAAACTTATATGAAGCAAACTGCAAAAATCTAAGCTCTGCCTTGTCTTGGACGAGATTGAATAAAATATGTCAGAACTATTTTAATAATACTAAATTCAACCTCACCAAATTCGGTATTAATATGTAGTAGGCAGTTCCCTAAATAAAATCCATCTACTTTCCGGGAGTGCTGAATTTCTAGATATTTATATTCCTGTCAATGAATTCGGAACAGATCTGGGCTTTCTGTAAATATTTCATTGAATGAATGATTCGATTCTAATTTTATATGGTCTCTTGGTTGTATTATTTTAGTTCTGAGTTTTCGATTAGACTAAGTGTCTACTGACTATTGATAAGTTTAAATATATATATTAGTTAGGTCTATCGTCGGCTAGAATCAGTAATAGAATACTTCAAAATGATACTGTTGTTAGTCATTTTAGTTTTAGACTATTTTAGAGTTTTTTCTATTCAAATAACATTATTTTTTCATAAAAAGGAACATCTGACTTCTTATTTATAGATTAGTCTGTAGCCGAGGAGTAGGATATTCAAGGTGTTCAAGAAAATCAACAATTAACGTCCGCGCCTAGTAACCTGTCAATCCACACTAATTAATTAACGTAGACCTTGCCTTTTTATATAAACAGGAGTTCACCGTTATTCTTGTACTTTAATGCAAGTAGACAGATTACCACTTTAGTAAAAGAAATGAGTGCTTGGTCGTTTTTTTTCCTCCAGTTTTACCACTAACTGAAGCTGCATCAACTTTACGAAATTCAACGCAAGGCAAGGTGGCTAAGGCAATTAATTTCTGGAACGTGGTGTTTTCAGCGGGAAAAGTTTACCTTATTTTACGAGTATTTACCGAGAGGGAAGTACCACGATAACACTGCTCTCCAACCCAAAAAGGTCTGGGCTACGAATAGTAAAAAGTAGGTCTGGGCCTACCCTAGCCTTGGTCTTACAAGTCTCGGCTTCCGTGGCCAACGCATTTCGGGGGTCAAGCCTTCCTTGGTTCTAGATACGCTAGTGTCCTATTTAAGATAAATTGATTCATAGTCAGATCACAGATGGCGGACCTATGTCATTTAGTCGAGTTATGTCAACTCAATGTTAAGAGGACGACTAATGCAAAAAATCAAACATCGTCCTTCTCTCTTCACACTTACGCCGGTCTTTCATATGCCAGGCGAAAAAGGACGACGCGGATTCATCGCCAAATAAGTTTTTTCTCAATAACTCGATAAATATACAACATTTTAAAAATCCGCTAGGTCGATCTCTCAAGGATAGAATTTTATACAATGTGTTGAAATATTAACTTAGTTCAATGCACGGTTATGGCAATAAATGAAAAATTCGTGAAAATTAGATGAATCATTGCGATTTTTTCTATCGAGAAAATTTTAAGATATCGTGTTTTTGCTCGGATTGAACTCTTGGAAATATAATGTAATATCTAATTTTAGAAAATGAAACAATTTGGGGCTTATTTTCAAGTGTAAAAATGAATTATAAAATCGACAATTTTGGGTTAGTCGCCCACTTAATGATGATCTGTCCGCGCAGACTTAACATCGCAAGACCAAGACGTAACGTCGGTACGTCATCTACCTATGCGGGCCCTAGACGATCACTTTTGTTGCGCAATATCACATATATTGCAATATTATTGACGGTCTAGAGTTAATATTGAACGCGGCCCGCCTTTCAATTTTACTGTCGAATAAATTGTTCAATAAAATATTGTTCAATATTATTGTAGGTTCCTTGCCTTTGAATCAATTTCTATGATATCCGTATCAGCTTTAGCTCTTCCTCATTTGCCAACAGTATCCCCATCATCAAGTTGCAGCATCAGTGGCATCAATTTCGCCGGCAATATCACCACAGTTCCCCACAGCCAGTTGGAGATGCTGGAGGCGACTCACAGGGGCCTCCACAAGTTCAACCCACGGCACCACGACGAGATAGAAGTAGAGATTGGAGACCCGATCTATGTACAGAAAGAAGCAGAGGATTTGTGGTGTGAAGGTAAAATAGATCCGTACAAATTAATAAATGCGTAAGTGTGTCTGTATGTCTATCTGTTACCTCTTCACGCACAAGCCGCTAAAACGATTTCGGGTTCAGCGTTTTGGGCATGAAGAGAGAATAGACAGACGAATAAATAGACACACTTTCGTATGAAATAATATGTGTTAACGCTCAATCTAATCTTTTAATTATTTTGAATTTTTTTGCAAAAAATACTTTTACTGGGTAACATACAAAATACGTAAGGCGGGTTCGAATTGATAAACTCTTCTTGCGCTTAATGGGAAGTCGGAATACTTCAAATAAAAATTATTAAAATATTAAAAATCCTTTGACATCATAACTAAATGATAATTCTTGATAATACTTAAGGTAATATTATTCTTGGAACACCCATTCCTTGCGGAATTTCAAAGTCTAAAGTTTTACAATGTATGCAAGCTGATCCCCTATATAAATAAATGCTTCACAATTGAGAGAATACAATCATCGTAATTTTTCAATTGAAACACGAGTCGTGGTTATATAGAATGCAATTCGCATACATTATTTAGCACTTAGGTAAAATTACAATGATATAAGTTTCTAAGAACTGTTTAGTTATGTTGTATATCATTCAAAAGAGTTATAAATATTCAGTAATAATTTGCTTACAATACTTTTGATCTACATGAAAAATTGCATAATACGCGATAGTACCGAGTCCAAACTACTACTATAATAGCTAAGTAAATCTTTTTTTTTTTTAACTATAGTTTTTGCGTGTGAGAAAAACATGCATCCACGCATCCCTGATTTCACATGAAAAAATATAATATTGTACGTGTAGTATAAACTACGATACCAATTACAACTTTCCATACAAATTTTGAGATTTAATACGAATTTTTTGACTTGCCTCCGTGGAATACAGGATGATATTAGGATTTACCAAGTACGTTATTCCAGGAGTCAATCTACGGACTGGTCAGCAGGGTATATTCCCATCAGCATACGCGGTGGACATGGACTATAACGACTTCGATCCCGCCAACGCTAAAGTGAAGAGGGAGCGTTATTTATTAGGGTAAGGCGGTCCTTACCTTGGCGTGTTAAGGAACTAGATGACGCCCGCAACTGTTGTTGTTGTTGCGCCAAAATTCGTTTACCGTACATTTTTACGGAATAAAAAGTATTCTATGTCCTTAACCGGGACTCAAAGTATCTCCATCCCAAATTTCAGCAAAATCGGTTCAGCGACTTGTGCGTGAAGAGGTAACAAACAGACAGACAGGCGCTCAGACGCATTTTCGCATAAATTATATTATTAGTATTTAAAAAAACTTAGAGACAATGACGTCATATTATTTCAATCATGTAAAATTATCCTTCTCAGTACACTTCTTAGGGTCAATTCAGTCCTCAACGTGACGAGGCGAGGCGAGGCGCGACGCGGTCTATATTTGTATGGATTTGACAGATTTCAATTATTGCATGACTGCATGAGACGTTTTGTGAATCTGTCAAATCCATTTAAATTTAAAAATGCATAGCTTCGCGTCGCGTTGCGGTCTAAAACATCCCATAGTGATAAGCGAGATAGAGATGAACCGAAACTCTTTCGAGATTGTTAGGCTGCGTTTCCACCAGAGCTGAGTGGAACTAAGTTGCAAGGAATGTGTTTTTGAGAACCAATGGCATCGCCGCGCCGAGCGATATCATGGCAAAGTCATGTCAATAAAGCGATTCTATTGGTTTTCAAAAAATACATTCTTCGCAACACACCACACACCTCCGCTCAGCTCTGGTCGAAAGGCAGCCTTAGACTCTGATCCGAAACCTAACATCGACGAAGTCTAACATTTGGATTCTTGAAACAATTTTCCACTTAAACACCCTTGAACACCCTAATTCTGGGCGAATACTTCTGTGTAATCATTTTCATTACTCCATAATCCATCATGAACCAACGTCGAGACCCCGTTTAATAAAAGAACGAATTCTCGGGAAAGTCTCAACGTTTTCAAAAAGTTCACTTGACACACCTTGTCGCTTTGACACCTTTGCTCGGGCTTATCATTTTGAACTGCGCTAAAGGGGCTGGCCTACTTTATTGTACTATTGAAGACAATACTTTTGTAGATACATGGGTTCAGTGGAGACCCTGGCTCACAAAGGAACCGGAGTGGTTTGTCAGGCCGTGAAGAAAATAGTCGGCGAAAACAACGGGGATCCAGGCGCTCAAGCTTGTATATTAGAAGTGTCAGATCAAGGACTACGCATGGTAGACAGATCAAAGCCTGATGTAAGTATAGATACTATGCAGAGGATTTTCGTAAGCATTAAATAGACTTTAACTACTTAGCTGAATCTGCTTTTTTGGATGAAAAAGGACATGAATATGGACATAATGAAAACGTTATTGGTTTTGACTAAATTTGTTTTGTGAATACTTATGTACCAGCATCCTAATTAATATTATCTTATAGCAAGATATTATTATTGAGTACTACTTTACAAGATTTATTTATCTAAGGGATCCCCATACAAAATCTCTGTGATAAGACTCTAAAAATTACATTGCGATGCGAACTATCACGAATTCGTATTTATGTGTGGGAGCCCTACAATGTCAAAAACGATCAACACTTATAATCCATTGAAATGTTACATTTGCTTTGCATTTACTAGAGGACGCAATTTTATTTTTGAAATATGTTGGGTGGGTCAATAGAAGCTTAACCTCAAGTTTGTGGGGTCGCCATTCTTGTCCCCCGGCAGCCATCTTGAAATAAGGGGTGACAACACTATTTTCGTGATATCTCGGAAACTATACGTCTTACAAAAAATTTGTAAGAACATAATTTGTTGCAAATTATTTTACCTACAAATATGCTTCTATAACTTTTTACCCTAAATTAAAAATTTTGAAAGCAATAAGCAAAAAAGTGAGAAAAATTTTGAAAAGGTTTATTATCACTTTTTAACTTTGTTTAACACATTTTACAAAAAAAAAAACCTTAGACCAACCTTGTAGATGATCTTTTGACAAAAAGATCCCCCGATCCCATGAAATTAATTTTCTGCAGATACAAAGGAAACTGTGGAACCATGTGTGGCTGCAGAAAAGCAGACCTGAAATGCTTTATAGTATATTAGGCATGTGCAGACTAGTGAGTAGGCATACTATAATATAGTTTGCATATATTTATGAAGTGTAGTAGGCATACTGTAGACTGTGGCTCCAGAAAAGCTTTACAGAATAGTAGGCATACTGTAGAGCATTTTGGGTCAGCTTTTCTGCAGCCACACATGCTTTCACAGTTTCCTTTGCATCTGCAGAAAATTAACTTAATGAGATCGGGGGGGATTGAGGGATCTTTTTCTCAATAGATCATTAACGAGGTTGTTCTAATGTAATTTTTTTGTAAAATGTATTAAACAAAGTTAAAGAGCCATAATAAACCTTTTAAAAAATATATGACTTTTTTGCTTATAACTTTTTAAATTTTTAATTTAGGGTAAAAAGTTATATAAACATATTTGTAGGCAAAATACTTTGCAACAAATTATGTTCTTACAAATTTTCTGTAAGACTTATAGTTTCCGAGATATCACGAAAATAGTATTGTCACTCCTTTTTTCAAGATGGTGGCCGGGGGACAAGAGTGGCGACCCCACAAACTTTAGGTTAGGCTTCTATTGACCCCCCCCCCAACATATTCCAAAAATAAAATTGCGTCCTCTAATAAATGCAATATTCGGTCCTAAAATTTTAACATTTCAATGGACTATTACTAATTATTATCATGCTTACAGAGGACTAGATCAGGCCCCTGCATCGACTACTTCTACTCACTGAAGAATGTCTCCTTCTGCGCGTTCCATCCCAGGGACCACAGATATCTGGGCTTTATCACAAAACATCCCACGCTCCAGCGGTTTGCCTGCCACGTGTTTAGAGGACAGGAATCGACGAGACCCGTGGCAGAGGCTGTGGGGTAAGGCTTTAGACAACCACTTTGGTATAAGTTGTTATATCTTCTACTAGCTGCCCCGCAAACGTTGTTTTGCCATATAAATTATTTCTAGTATCCATATAAAAGTGGATAAAAACCTATTCTAAGGCCTAACGGATGTACCACCGAGGAAATTTATTCCTAGGCAGTTGACGGACCTACAACTTCTCTGATGATACATACAAAATTTCATTAAAATCGGTTGAGCCGTTTTGGAGGTGTTCGCGCACAAACACTACACACGAGAATTTTATATAGTAGACTAATTTGAACTCTAGACGGACGGAAATAACTTTTGGTTCATTGATTTTGAAGGAACAGCTAATATTGTAGTAAGGAGTAACTCTCTTCAAGTCATCATCATTACTATTTATTTACTATGCTCATCAAATATCAGCTTATTACTTCTGAGTTGGGATGGGAATGGACCGATTATGATGGAAACGGGACTGATAATAAAATGCTGGATTAAAAGCGTACTTTTCATCATCTTCATTTTTAGGGTTCCCTACCCAAAGGGTAAAAACGGGACCCTATCACTAAGACTTCGCTGTCTGTCTGTCCGTCTGTCTGTCTCTAGGCTGTATCTCAAGAATCGCTATGGCTAGACTTCTGAAATTTTAACAGACTATGTATATTTGTCGTAACAACAAATACTTACTGAAAACAAAATAAAAATAATATCTAAGGGCCATACAAAAAACGGCTTTTTTTTGCCTGTTTTGCTCCATATATATAACAACAACAAGTAGGCAGTTGAAATTTTCACAGAATCCTCAATTGTATGTGCACTTTCCCTCCCCCTTTGAGCAGTGGCTCCCATATAAAACACAACTTTTGGCTAATTTTTTCTCTATAACGATACGGAACCCTTCGTGCGCGAGTCCGACTCGCACTTGGCCGATTTTTTATTACATATTGCAGTTTATTGTCAAGAGACAACTTCTGTCGAATACAGTTCGTTTTTAGTAAAAATAATTTACATTTAGGCAACGTAATCGCATTTATATATTTAAATAAGTTTTTCTTTTTTTACAGGAGGGCGTTCCAGAGGTTCTATCAGAAGTTTATAGAAACGGCTTATCCTATAGAGGACATATACATAGAATAAGCAATAAAATTGCGGTACATAGAATATGTAAGCTTCACTTTGTTCAGTCGCTTAGCGTTTACTATGGTTGGTTATGTCAATTTCCTTTAACTCTTTTAAAGCTTGTCGCAAAAGGATACGGATTAGTTCACGGATACTTATAAATACGTACTGTAATAAAATTATTCATGTATTAAATTTCTCGTCACCACAATCGACAACTGACGACTAACTTACTCTGTTCAAACATTACTGAATGTTACCTCGCTTACTCTTCGTATTAAAGAAAAAGAAGGCATGAAATTTTGACCAAATGGACTGGATCAAATAACACATTAACATTTTGCTGATTCTGGCTTGGCTCTGGTTCTTGGCTTAGTGGGAATGAAATTCGCGAGGAATTTTGACCCTATTTTTTATGGCAGGCGGCCTGTTTTGCGACAAGACTTTAAGTATAATTTTAAGCATTTAAGTGTTGTATAAGTCATGTTTAATATTTTTGGTCGTCTATAATTATAATTTTCGTTAAAATATCGCTCAAAATAAAACGCTAAGTGACTGACTGTTCTTGGACAAATTTACGGAGCGTACTTAATTCGATTTTTCCCTAAACTAAGGCCTTATCACCGTAGATATTGAGATCATTATTATTTTTATAGTAACAAAGAGATAATATTATATCATTATAGTATACTTGGAGCCGTTACTCCCATTGGAGTAACGGCAAAGTGCAAAATGTGCGCCATTTGCTAAGTCTTTGCTATTTGGTAATTGATGGCGCTTCTGAGATTAATTTGCTATTCCGTTATTTTATTTACACCTCGATGTAAATAAGTATATAGAGTGGTAAATCGTTATTTTTGTAATTGAATTTAAATCCAGAGCCTTCAGTTTTTTGCATTCGATAGTTTCGACAGAGAAGTTAATATTTGGGTTTACACTTTACAAGTTGTAACATGGCGCTTAGGCTTCTTGCAGACGAACGACACTTGTCAACGGCACGCGGCGACGGCAGCTGTCGGCACTTGTCGACGACAAGTGCCGTTCATCTGTAAGAAGCCATATGATGTCTAATTTTGAAGTGAAACTTCTTCAGGCGCGTTGACAGTAAAATTTTAAGGTCGCGTCATCGCGATACCGTCACGGAGTGACGACGATTTCGACTAAGTTTCACTTTTGACACGTGTGCTCGGCACATGCTCTTTTTTATGAGAACTTCCCTGCCGAAATTTTTGAATTCAAGTCGTCTAAAGTACCTGGCTCTGTGTAATTTGTGCGCTATTTATATTTGTCTAAAAACTCGCTCTCGGTTATGTCGCGGACATGTTGCAGAACAGCAAAGTCAAGCAACAATATATTATTAGAAAAAGCAATATTTATAATATAATATAACATGCTCTTTGAAACTGCAAAATCTATTTTTACACTGATTGACACAATTTGAATATTGCTTTTTCTATGTGATGTATAAAATATTCTACTGTTTTGCGACTAACGCAACATTTACGTCTAGCCACTGTCTATAGTAGAAACTTCTTTAGACGTATTTGTTGTTGCAGGGGCGGCGGGGTTACTTTAAAAAAAATATACCGGAGCTATACACTTTTATTTCCTAAATCCGCCACTGCTAAGTCCGCCCCTATGTAAATCTAGTATTATAAATTTTAAGTGACACAAAATACTGTAATCGGCAAAAATAGTATGAGTCTCGCCTTGCGCATTCCTTTAATATTATTATAACCACAATAAAAAAAAATCAATAATAACACAAAAATATTATTAAGTATATAACATGCTACATTGGTTGGATAATAATCATTAAATAATAAATATGCTACGAATAATAAAAACTAAGGAAGGGCAACTGTGTCAAAAAATTTGACCACGAGTCTACAAAATGTGACCCGAATACATGCATACGTTATGCATGTATTTGGTACACAATTTTGTGTAAATATAGAAGTGACAATTAATGTCAACGGCTTTATCTCGTAAATTTGAGTGTGTTTCGTTGCTATTGCCATATTTTAGTATGCAAAAAGGAACCAAATTCAAAACGGTTGAAGTATAGGAGTTACGTTTCCTTAGTTTTTAGTATTCGTAGTTTATAATATGTATATAAACATAACATATGTATATAAACATAATATAGTGGTGTAGCTAATTCCAAACTTTGAGAAAGGTAAATGTCCCAGTGAGAATTTTGGATTCAAAAAGCAGTGCCAGTAATGCCAGACTTATATGGACGAATATCGAACAAATTTTGACGCCGGGCAATAAAAATAGCTACTCATAATATAATTATTTACGGTAGAAGTGCGATATTATTATCTTGGTATTGTTTTACGTCGTCTGTCTTCCGTCTTTTTTCTAAATTAAAAGTGTTAGCTACGCCACTGCTGGGGCCTAACACAAAGTCCCTTTCGTTAAAAACGATGACGAAATTCGTTATCAAAATGTATGGAATTTGACATTAGTCTTCGCAAGCGAAATGTCATTTAGCGATGACCTTTGTCAAACCGCATACATTTGGATAACGAATTTCGTCATCGTTTTTAACGAAAGATACATTGTTTAAGGGGCTGATCCGAATAGTAAATAATCGCACTAAGATGGTCATAGAAATTTGAATCTCTCGTACTGTGATATATTTTAAACGGTTTCGCGAACTCTTCAACTTCTTTTTTTTTTATAAAAAATTAAATCTATGTTAATAAATAATAATAATTAAGCATTTATACACTTTTACTTTAAAGGCTCGCTTACTTTAAAGGAACATAATTCCTTGGCCCCGGACAACAAAGCGGTAAAGGCTGGTTACGCGTTTTTTAATGTTATTTGATTTTTGGCTTCTCTGAGTACTATCACCCCTATTTATTTCATATTTTTAAAATAACATTTTGGCTATAATAAATGACAACAGCTTTATGGAATGGAAAATTCTTTTACGACTAAAACTGTATTACTCTATGAAACATAACTAAAAAAACGGGTAAAGATACGACACATCTAAGCTTTCGCTGTAAGATTCCCCAGAAGGGAGTAATCGTCTGGTACGCTCGAAATCTCGTCGTCGTATTATGTTCTTACAGTCGTAAATCTCAAGCGGTTTGGTGTTTTTATAAAGTCAATAAACAATGTTGCAATTGAAACAATATCGCTTATTAGTAATTGTATTATACCTTTTTCAATTATTTCAATAAATTTTTACACTGTTACAATTGAAGACGTGAGTGGAAGAATCGAACAAGTAACATTTCGTATCATACGGACAATAACTAATTTTTTCCCATATTATTTTCATAAAACTTGTAACTTATCTACTTCATAACCTATCTAATATATCTGGCTACACATATAATTCATAGTTTTTCTATTTCAAATATTTTTTCCGGCCCTAATGCCTCCATTTAAGCAAAAAAATGGGAAGTTTTTTCGTGTTACTTACCTTATTCTTCTACTCACGTCTTGAATTATTTTGATATTATGGTTAAATAGGTAAAAAAAAAATAACTTTCATAAGATACTACAAACGCCTGTTTTGGACCATTGTACGCTACACTATAAACAAATTAAGTAGCTTATTTTGTCCCTCTTGAACAAAACGATTTTTGCTATTACGCCTTTATTGCCCGGGGCCAGCGAATTATAATGTTTGGCAAACCTGCACACTTTTGTTTAAGAAAGGTTCATTCAATTGTTAAAATATCTGTTATAAATCAAACATATTTTTTGTTTTTCTTTTTTTCTTATGAAATAAGGGGGCAAATGAGCAAACGGGTCACCTGATGAAAAGCAACTTCCGTCGCCCATGGACACTCACAGCATCAGAAGAGCTGCAGGTGCGTTGCCGGCCTTTTAAGTGGGAATAGGGTAATAGGGGAGAGTAGGGATGGGAAGAGAAGGGAATAGGGTAGGGGATTGGGCCTCCGGTAAACTCACTCACTCGGCGAAACACAGCGCAAGCGCTGTTTCACACCGGTTTTCTGTGAGAACTCCCACGTATTTTTTTTAAATCTTTGGCTATAATATATTGTGTAGTTCAAATCAGTTTTCCAGTTCCAAATTCGTTAAGAATAATTATTGTAAACTTTTAAAAATGGACTTTTTCTTCCTAGATTATTAAAAGTTCGCGAAACAATAGCTATTATCTAACTTTGTTTTAATTTTATTCATCTGACTTAAAATCATATTTTATGAGATCAAAAAATATTAATATAATCTGAAAAAAACTAGTTACAATTTGATTGCGTTGTTTCGCGAATATTATTATGTTTTTGCAACAATAACAAGGCAAAAACAGTAATTATGTAAATAAGGATCGCACCATAGTTTTCTTATATTAATATGCATGTAAATAGGGTTTTAGTTACATTTATAGTGCGATTTTTAATACTTTATACTATAAGTTTTATGTAGTCCTTAATTTTTTCCGTATTATTTTCATTTGGTAATGATTTGATGAGCTCACTGCAACACTACAGAGGCAAATTATATTATTTTTATTTTGATTTTTGACAATCAGTTATATCTCAAGTTCATGATATGACATTATATTATAATATGAACTTATTTTGATCAAAAAATCTTCTTGAATTCTTTAAAATCTATAGGACACTAGCGTACATTCCCAGTGAAAACTGTTCAATTTTTATATTCTAACGTTAAACCTGTGTGTGGTGTCCATTGAAGGCATACCCTTTAAGGTCATTCACACACTGATGTCGGAAATCGCACTATCGCTATTTCGTGTCGTCTCGCGTTCCATGACTCTGAATAAAAGCAATTGATACAATGACATACGTAGTAGTATTAACGTAGATACAAATTGAATTCTTGACTAAAAGTGGCCTAAAAGTAAACACTTAATATCGGAAATGAAAAATGTTAAAGAAATACGTGTTTTTTCTTAGTATTTTTTCTGATACACTCTGAAATCACACCGTGAATGTAACTTCAAAAAACTTCATAATGATTCTCGAGATGATAAGATACCAAATGATGATTATAATTATTACTGTTTAAATACTGAAATATAGTATCCTCGTAAAGATACAAGACTAATATCAAAGTGGTATTAATTAAAACAATAGCTTAATAATGAAATATTTTAATAGCATTTCAATAAAAATGTTTTTAATGTTTTGTAGTATTAACGTTACTGCTAACTGTCTTTTCATTATTTTTTGTAATTCTTGTAAATATTAACAAAATTTTTATTTATTGAATAGTTTAGGACAGTGTGAAACAGTGATGCCTGGATTCTGGGGTTTTTTGACAGTATGGCAGACGTCAAATAAATCAATCAACAATGCTTTAAAAAAATTGTCAAATAAATCTTAGAAAAAGGTATGTCATTTATGTTTTCGACATGTTGTAAATATTTCGAACACAAAACCTGTCAACATATTAAAATTACGCTGTGAAACAACATGGAGACTAGAGATATTAGGTGTGAATAAATATTAAAGAACTGAAATACCTACGTCATGATAATCTAAACACTAGTTTGGTAAACTTCTATGCCTACAAGAGTAAACTCAATATACTATGCCTTAAGAGTAACTGTCACTGTCTGTGTCACTCTCTCGGTGTCTGTAACACTGTCTCGGTGCGCTTCGTCATTGAAATCAAAGCATTTTGTCACGTATTCGTCGCTTCGATAAAAAAACATCGGGTCCAGCGACGCATCGCGTCAATTGGACGTCAGGGCAGCACCGTTACTGCGACGCACTGCAGCTGAGCATTGTGGCTTCGCTCTTACAAATATTCCTTCAGAGTCTAAATTTAATCAGCGTTTCATTTTTGGTAAAGAAACATGAGCATTATGTAGCAGCTATTGGATTAAAATTGGCTTTGCAAAATTTACATTTTGTTCTGATCTTTGAGTTTTGACTATCGCTATCGAATGATTTGACCTCACTTACCTTTCAAGTACAGCTCGACAAGGCTTTAAATGAACGTGGCGAGAAAAGGAACTAACGCTGCTATCATACAAAAACCACATTTTTCATGTGTTTGACAGTTCTTCTTTACCAGCAGCACCCCGTCCATATTCATTTAAAGCCTTGGAGCACTATACAAAAAATTCTGGAAACAACTATTAATCACTATTAATATTATATTTTACGACGTACTTACTAAATATATTATACGTGCTTTTGGTTAAAAAAATAATAATCAAGTCTCTAAGCAATGCCTGGATATTATACTCAATATCTTACTTCTGATTTCTAGTTTCCATGTACAGAGGGAAGGTAAAAAATTATATTTATTTTTCCATTCCTGTAATAGCGTAAAATGTTGCATGACATTAAAATATATGTCGGACTGAAGTGTTGTTTTTTACTTTAGGCTGAGTCTATAAAAAATCCTTATGACCGGAAAGATCCGGATTTTAAGAGAAACATTTAAGATCCAGATTAAAATAATACGTTCTTGTGAATTCTGGATAGTATGGCCCCAGCCTAACAAATTTGAAACCCATGTACCTACCTACCAAAGCGATTATGACTATCTTAAGATGCACTTACACGGGCAATAATTACGGCAATAATTGCTCGTCGACACGAATGGAGCCATTTGGAGCAATTAGTGGAGCAATATGGAGCAATTTATTTCATATCGCTCAATGTCATATTAATATCACTCAAATATTCGATGGCCACATCAGTCAATTTTGTATTGCACAATATTGCTGCTTGTTGCTGCAAATTGCTTGATGTAGTCATGGCGTCAAAGTTGACGAGAATTAACTGGAGTTGAGCAATTTTAGTTGCCCGTATCAGCGCATCATTACACGGGTAATAATTACGGCAATAATTGCTCGGTGACACGAATGAGCAATCGCCGATCTGGGACAATTAGGACAGCAATTTATTTCATATCGCTCAATGTCATACCGCTTAAATAGTCGCGTGATATTGCTGCTTGTTGCCGCAAAATACGTCTTGATGTAGTCGATCGTGACGTCAAAGTTGACAAAAATTGACTGGAGTTGAGCAATTTTAGTTGCCCGTATAAGCACACCATCAGGTCCACTTACAATGTATAAAATTGTAAGGCAGTGGATTAAAAATCTATATAATTACTAGCTGTCCCGGCAAACGTTTCTTTGCCATATAAATTAGGTATTTCGCCCGTATTATTTTATTAAAGTGAACAAATAAGTATGTCACCATGGCAACGTCGATCGCTATCCCGTCGCACAAACAATGGTCGCCGTCAGTCGCGAGTTGTAATACTTACTATTATTTATTCAACAAATGCACTTATCAATATAAAAAGTACCCAGTAGCCGATTCTCAGACCCACTGAATATGCATATTATTATAAAATTTATCAAAAAAAAATTAGAATCAGTAAAGCCGTTTCGGAGGAGTACGCGGCCTAACATTGTGACACGAGAATTTTATATATTAAATTAAAATATTATATAAGATAAGAAGACTAGCTAATAATATATTTAGGTGGCTTTGAGCGGTATTAAGCCTGGCGTTACATGACAGTTCAAAAGGAACCAAATAATAGTATGGGCGTTACGCCAAGTACTGACATACTTTACGTTTTGCTCGATAGCTTTACTCCAAATCGAGCAATAACCACCGTGTGGACCGCCAAAATTGACAGCTCAAAGGCTCGCTTCGAGCCGGCTCGATGGAATTAAATATGTCAAATATGTCATTTCCTTCGATTTGGAGTAAAACTATCGAGCAAAACCGTATGTGAGTACTTAGCATTATGTTTCCTTAATTTTTATTATTTGTAGCATACATTGCTAAATTAATATATTTGCTGGATTAGCTAATCCGGCAAACGTTTTTTAGGGTTCCGTACCCAAAGGGTAAAAACGGGACCCTATTACTGAGACTTCGATATCTGTACGTCTGTCCGTCTGTCTGTCCGTCTGTCTCCAGGCTGTAACTTGTAACTCAAGAACCGCTATAGCTAGACTTCTGAAATTTTCACAGATTATGTATATCTGTTGCCGCTGTAACAACAAATACTAAAAACTAAATAAAATTAATATTTAAGGGGGGCTCCCATACAACAAACGTGATTTTTTTGGCCTTTTTTGCTCTATATCAAACATGGCAACAGGTAGGTACTTGAATTTTTCTCAAAGTCCTTAGTTGTATGTGTACTTTAATATTCAATAATAATATTACAATAAAATAAATAATTAAGGGAGGCTCCCATACAAAAATCACAATTTTTGGTCTAATTTTCCTCTATAATGCTACGGAACCCTTCGTGTGCGAGTCCGACTCGCACTTGGCCGATTTTTTCCATATGAAAAGTGGAAATATACTTGCGCCTACAGTTATCACTAGGCAACGTTTTGTTACCGAGCTATACCACCAATAACGTACCTGCAGCTCTTCTAATGTTGCGAGTGTCTATGGGCGATGGTAGTTGCACATCAGGTGACCCATTTGCTCGTTTCCCCTTTATTTTATTTAAAAAAACAGTAGACATATTATAAATTATAATTGTGAAAGTGTGTCTGTCTGTCAGCTGTCTCTTCACGCCCACCACTGAAATGATTTTGCTGAAATTTGGCATGGAGATACATACTTTGAGTCCCAGGAAAGGACATAGAATACTTTTTGTCCCGGAAAAATGAATTTTGGCAATGTTGTTGCGGGCGTCATCTAATTATTTATAAGAAAACAGTTTGCAATAATAATTTGCAAACAGGAGGAGAGGGCGATTTGCGCAATTTAAGGACGTTCGACGAATTTCAAATCTGGACTATAGAATAATATAGTACTAGTCCAAATTTGAAAAAACTATCAACTAAAAATAAAAAATATACATTATTTAATACAATATAAATTATAAAGTGAAAGACAATCAACTTTTCCTTTTTTGATGTCTAATCCAAAGGAAAATCTAAGATGCAATTTTATTGTAACCGAAGCACATCCCATTTAAGCCAAAACATTCTTATACAATATTATTAATATTAATTATTAATATAAATAATTTTGAATAATTTAAATATTTTAAATTTCAAGGAAATTACTTGCATTAATATTTAGATTACATGGTTAATAATTATTAGCTTTCATAACACTAATCTAATGAGTTAGTATAACCTAATTTTCGTACTTCCAAAATTGTTGCTTCGATTCTCAGGACATGCGAGCGGAAGATTTCAGTTACGAGAATTGGACCCTAGATGGCGGAAATGGTGATAGAGGGAGGAGGAGGAGGGAGGATAAATCTTTAATATCAATTATACATGCGAAAATGTGTCTGTCTGTTACCTCTTCACGCCCAAACTGCTGAGCCGATTTTGCTGAAAGGTATGGGGATAATTTGAATCCCGGGAAAGGATAAAGGATACTTTTTATCCCGTAAGGATACCTCCTTATCGAATTTTGGAGCAACGGAGTTACTGGCGTCATCTCGTTTACTCTAAAGTCATTGTTGCTTTTGTGTTATATTTTATTACATATTATATCATACCAGATGACGCCCGTAACTCTGTTGCACAAAAATTCGTTTATCGAGCTGAGACTGTATTTTTTCCGGGATAAAAAGTTCATAAGTCCTTTTCCGGTACTCAAAGTATATCCGTACCAAATTTCAGGAACTGACAGAAAGACAGATTATTATATTATGTATTTATAATGTTTACGGGGTCAAAATTAAATAATTAGCACAATAATATTAAGTTTTTTTTTTTCATGTTAGCATCAAAACCGATCCAGTTATTTTGAAGTTTTTGCGATGGGAGCCAACAAAGAAACGACTATCTGTTTACATATTTTTATATTAATTAATATTCAAAGAAAATCATGTTTAATACTAAATCTGTGTCTGAATATCTTAAAATTTTAATGCACTACGTAAAAATCCATCTATTGCTGAGTAGCAGAACTATACTGTACAGTGTACACTTCAAAGCTCAAGAAATAGCAATTTGATGGGAAATAACATAAGAGGGCGCTTTAAGCGTACGTAACGCCTGGGTAATTATTTTCACTTAAGATAGGTACCGTACCGATCAACGCGGCAAACGACCGACAAAAAGGCGGTATGGGTCGCTAGATCAATGTCGGTAGAAAATTAAAAAAAGTCGCGGTCGCTTGCGGCAAGGATCGGAAGGTCACCTTTATAGTGGCAGTTAAAGTCGCTATGAATAAATTAACTATAATTGGCATAAAAACATATAGAATTATAACAACTCGATCTTAAACAATTGTAGTAGTTACCATAACATGACTTATAGTTTGAAAAACTTCAAGTAAGTTCTTTTACAAGGCTCGGCCAAAATCAGGACTAACGCCGCCATCTTTTAAACTATCACTGGAAACAGTGGCGGCCCTAGGGGGAGGCGAACAGGGCTATCACCCGGGCCTCGCTCTTGCAGGGGCCTTGCAAGGCATTTTTTCGTAAGACAAAGGGCCTCGCAAGGCCTGCCGCCCAGGACCTCGCAAAGACTTTCCGCCTGGGGCCTCGCAATAGACAAGGCCGCCAGCCGCCGCCTTTCAAGGCATTCACTCATGCGGCATGCCCTCTTGTGAATGTCACCGGAAATAATATTTACATTACACCTGAAAAACTTACGCCACATTAGTCAGAACGAACAAGTATGCCGACTTCAAACAAGCTACAAATTACAAATCAGCGAGTACCGCTGTAAGCTTTGCTATAAATGCTATAATGCTTTGAACGGCTGAGCAACGCAGGTCACGGGCGCGACCCGATATAATATCCATACTTCCATACTATAAACTTATATATTATATTATATATAATATATTATAAGCAGTCCACTGGTTAAATTTGCCGTTTAATCAAACAGCTAGCCCATGCTGAACAACGCCATTCAATCACACGGCTATACGTCGTTTAGCTGACTTGTTGACTGCAACGTTCAACTCTACAGCTAGACGACGCTTAGCTAACTAGTTAAATTGTACTAAGATTACCATTACTTTTGTATATGATTACACAAGCCTAATAGTAACAAGTAAAATAAATTATTGTATTCTAACTCATTTTGAACACAATTGGAATAAATACCTTGGTGATGCATTTCATAACCCCGTTATTTCTCCTCGAATATTTGTTTACTTAAATTTTGATTCACTCGTATATGCCCCCATAATTTCTGTCACTTTAATAACAAATGTAACGTATATTTACTAAAAATATCATAATACAATCACTAAATACCGGCTAGTAGACGCCATAATATTGTAAACAAAACGCACCTAGCGCCGCGGTGGTGAGCACTGAACTAATTCAATCACACGGCTGCTTTTGAATCAGCTGTAGTGTTGAACGTTTCGAGCGACTGAAATACTCAATTAAAAAGATAGACGGGTGATTGAATGGCGTTGTTCAGTCAAAGGGTTCAGTTTGAACGGCTATTTTAACCAGTTGGCTGCGACATATATGCTTTATTATACATATACTTACTATATACTATAATATTATAAATGCGAAAGTGTGTCTGTCTGTCGAACGATGTCATGTCCTCAAAAAAAAAATAGATAGAATAACGCTTAGTGCGTTATTTTTTTATAAAAATCGGCCAAGTGCGAGTTGGACTCGCGCACGACAGGTTTCGTGCCATTATAGAGCAAAAATAGGGATAAAAATTGTTTTTTATGGTGGCCCCTTCAATTGTTTACTTTATTTAAATTTTACTATTACTTAATGAATACAACTGAGTGTTTTGTGAAGATTTCAAGTTCCTACCTATTGCCATTATTTATGTCGAGCAAAAAATAGCAAAAAAAAATAAGTTTGTTGTATGGGAGCCCCCTTAAATATTTAATTTATTTTGTTTTTAGTATTTGTTGTTAGGCGTCACGGCAACACAAACTGTGAAAATTTCGGAAATCTAGCTATATTAGAGCGGTTCTTGAGATACAGCCTCGGGACAGACAGACGGATAGACAGACATCGAAGTCTTAATAGTAGTAACCGTAAAAACGACCAATTTTATTAGAAGGCAAACGGGTCACTTGATAGAAAGCAACTACCATCTCCCATAGATACTCGCAACATCAGAAGAGTAGCAAGTTCGTTGCCGGCCTTTTAAGTGGGAATACGTTTCTTGAAGGTTTGCAGGTGGCTTAATAATATTTTAATTCAACTAGTGTGCGTTGGCCAAAATAGTGTGATGATAATAATTATTGTTAAAACGTCGCTCGTAAGTCGTTTTTTCATTTTATTTTTAGTGTGTGAAATAGTAAAGGCATTCCAAATGACATGTGAAGAAAAAAAAAATCTCACCTCCGGGCGGAAAAGGCCAACTTTCTTCCCGCTGCGCTTACTGATGTTGCCGTTTTCCACCTCCGTCGATAAGAAAAATAGTGTGGGTAGTGAATAAGAAAGCTTCAGATCGCATGTTTGATGACCTCGGCTTCGCCTAGGCCAACAATTACATGTGATCTGAGACATTTCTTATTTTCCTGCCCTAGGTGCGCAATTTCTATCTACTGAAACATGCTACTATTATTATACAAAACTAGATTTCGCCCGCAACTCCGTTGCACCAAAATTCATTAATCGCGCGGGAACTTACCTATTATTTTCCGTGATAAAAAGTGTCCTTTGTCCTTTCCCAGGACCCGGGATGTATGTCCATACCAAATTCCAGCAAAATCGGTTCAGCGGTTTGGCCGTGAAGAGGTAAAAGACAGACAGACATATTTATAATATAAGTATGGAGGACTACAAAGCTACAACCCGTAATAAATAAGACGCGAGTAGAAGAATCGAACATGTAAAATTTCGTAACATTCGGACAATAACTAATTTTTTCCCTAATTATTTCAATAAAACTTGTAACTTATCTATATACTTATAAAATTACAATATGTCCTGACTGACTGACTGATTCATCATCGCTGAGCAAAAACTGTTAAAGTTACAGCCACGACATTTGGCGAGTAGGGTACACCCACTCAGGAAGGAATTTTGAAAATTTTACCCCTATCTCCGAAGGGGGTAAAATAGGGGTTGAAACTTTCAATGAAAGTCCGTCATTTCTTAAGTTAGAAACATGAAAGCTAATTTTTGGACTGCTAATTAAAGATGAATGGATAGGTATTTAAACATTTTTGGAAATTCTACCCCCGAGGGGGTGAAATCAGGGTTGAAAGTTTGAATAAAAATCCGTCATTTCTTAAGTTAGAAACATGAAATTTTATTATTGGGTAACTGGCTAAAATTGAATTTACGCGTTTTTGGAAATTATACAACCGAAGGGGTGAAATTGAGGTTAAAAGTTTGTATGAAACTTTGTCAATTTTAAACCGATCGGTCTGAAACTTCACATGCATAAAGCTACTATAGCGTAGGCATCTTCTAATAAAGGATTTTTAAAAATTCCACCCCTGAGGGGGTAAAATAGGGGATCAAAATATTTTGCATGAAACTTTGTTAATTTTAAACCAATCGGGCTGAGACTGTGTATGCATATAGATACTATGACGTAGGCGTCCCCTCAGAAAGGAATTTAATAAATTCCACCCCTAAGGGGATGAAATAGGGTCTGAAAGGTTTTAGAAATTTTCTTAGACTTTCGATTGATTGAACTGAAATTAATAAAGATTTGAGCTTCTATGATGAAGACGCTCGCTTTAATAGGATTTTGGTAAACTCAACCCCCATGGGGATAAAATAAGGGATGATGGAGGACGTAATTGTATTAGTTTGAACCTATTGGAACGAATAAATTAAGACGAATTCGCCCCCGGTCCGTACTTGGGGGGACTGCGCCCCCCCAACCCCCCGCCCCTCTCCTGGAAATGTTGTGGCGTCGTTAGTGTTGAGTTTTAATATTCCATGTTCAGAAAGAAAGTTATAAATTAAAAGTTAATTAATTATTTTAACCTAAACTAAACATACAGTTTTGGAGTGTCATTTGATTACTATGGGCTTACTTGGGGGGTGCACCCCCGCCCCCGATGGAAATGTTGTCGCCTCGTTAGTATTTAGTTTTAAAACTCCTTTTTTAGGTAAAAACTTAGTTATTAATTTCAAGTATTCTTACCTAAACTTTGTTTAAAAACAAACTAACAAACAGATAAACAAACAAACTAACTTTGTTTAAAAATAAAGTTATAACTAACTAAACATACAGTTTTCGAGTGTCATTTGATTAATAATGCGGGGGGTTTTGCCCCCGGCCCTTACTTGGACCGCCTTGGTACTTACAAACGCTCCTGGTATTGGTGCTTATTACAAACTTGTGTCGCGTCCTTAGGGTTGACTTTTACTTCTCCTTTTAACCGACTTCATTTAGGAACAAACCAAGTTATGAAATAAAAGTGAATTTATTTCATAACTTAGTTTAAGCCTTAACAAAACATACAGTTTTGGAGTGTCATTTGATGAGGCTGATATTTTATATTTGTGATCGGGTCCCGTTTTTAGGGTTCCGTAGTCAACAAGGAACCCTTATAGTTTCGGTCTGTCCGTCCGTCTGTCTGTCCGTCTGTCTGTCTGTCCGCGGTTTTGCTCAGAGTCTATAGGACCTACAAAGCTGTAATTTGGCACATATTAATGATTGCAACGAAATGGTACATGTAATCTTTAAAAATTTTTTTTTTATGGAACCTTCCATACACATAAAGTGGGGATGAAAATTTTTTTTTCGCGTCGTAATTAAAATTTATTGTTATTTTAGCAAAGAAATATGGAAATGCCAGAATAATACAGCTGATATAATAATTATTACATGCAGCTCTAAAATTCTGATAAAATTAATTAATTATTTTTATTTACTTAAGTAGTACTTTAAAAACTTCATACAGGTAACGGAACTATAGAATGACGGACAGGTTAAGTAATGTTTGGTAAAACTTTACCTAAATCTTAATAATTTTAAATGATTTCGAGCAAAAACTTAATTATTCTAAATGCAAATTAAAATTTGCAAAATATTTAATACTAATCAGATTTTTTCTTAGAACGATGTAATTGTAATAAGTCTAAGAAAAAATGTTGTAATTAGTTATAACTCCTAATATAGTTGAACAGGTAATATTTTATAATAAGGAAAACCGTCTTTAGGGTTTCGTACCCAAAGGTTAATAAAACCGGCCAAGTGCCACGCGCAATATAGGGTTCCGTACTGTTCCGTAGTACCGCTAGTTTTTGAAAATTTTTGCATGGTCAATGAATGTACATATTTTATAACAATCGTCTCAGTTACTTTCAAAGGAATTTGAACGAAAAGTTCCTTTATACTTCGCCGAATACATTTTTTTTAGTTGATCGACTATTACTCAATAACTTATGAAGTCTTCTTAGCCGTGATGGTTTTCCTTTTAAATTCAGCATATTTTCTACTCCCGTGAATTTTTTCACATTTCCAAAAGAAACCGTTTAGCTGGTAGAAGGGGGAGGACACTGGACTCGAACGATTTTTTCCACTTAAAAACTTAATATTTCACAAATCGATTTCTAAATCGGAAAATGATCTATGAATACTCATAATATTTTAAAAAAACCTATCCAACGACACCCCACATGACGGGGTGGGCGCGAAAAAAAAATTCAACCCGCTTGATGTATAGGGGAGGTACCATAAAAACATAATTTTTTTATGTTTTATAATTATACCATTTTGTCGGCATTATAATTATGTGCATTCATGCCAAATTACAGCTTCGTAGGTCCTATAGTCTCTGAGCAAAACCGCGGACAGACAGACAGACGGACGGACAGACCAAAACTATAAGGGTTCCTTGTTGACAACGGAACCCTAAAAGAACTACCATTTGTGACACAGACCTGACATGTTTTTTTGTTATTTCAAAGATAATTCAAATATATTATACAATGTGTCCCGACACCGGAGTCCGATCCTTTAATGTCATAATCTTCGCGCCAAATTTTAGCGCGACGTTGGCAACACTGAAGCGCGTGATTTTGCTCTGTTCTGTCGACGTCATACGCTACACACGCGAGTGACATATGAGACTTTCCGCCTTGAACATAAAATATTTGAACACTAAAAAAATTTTTTTGTGTATAAATTTTTTTTACTAATTTTACTACTAAATTTTTACTACAAAATATTTATACTCTAAAAAATATTTTTTTGTATTTAAATATTTTGTAGCAAATTTACTATTTATTTATATATTTTTTAGTGTTTTACTCTATTTTTTTAGTGTTTAAATATTTAGTAGTAAAATTAGTAAAAAAAATTATACACAAAAAAAAATTTTTAGTGTTTAAATATTTTGAAGTAAATTTTTGTACAGGAACCTAGGTAATTACTATTTTAAGCTGAAAAATAAATCAAACATGTTAAATATTTTCGTATGAGAAAATGATTTTGGTATTACGTATGTATGAGAATTTCGAGGGTAGCCCGGCTCCTTAAAATGTTTGGCAGTAGATTTTAGTAAAATTACGCACATAATTTCGGGAAATACCTACATATTTGGCAGTGGGTTTTATTATTATTTTGTGTATTGTAGAGTCAGTGAAATTGAATAAATATTTATTAGTGAAATTTTTCATGATTTTGAAAATCGTGCAGTAGAGGAAATAAGTGTTTGGCAGCGAGTTCTTATTAAAATATTGCATAATATTTTACAATTGGAGTAATGCACGTTTTTCAGTAAGGTTTTATTATTATTACGTACATTGTACAGGAAATTAATGCTTGGCAATGAGATTTTTTCTTTCAAACTGTACAGTTTACTTGTTTTACGCGCTAATCTCAGGAACTAGTTTTTCGAATTGACAATCATTTTTGTATTGCATAGTTAATAAATTAATAACGAAGCCTATTTAATGTGATATTACATTGCGACGAATCAGTGGAAGAAGTAGTGAAAAAAGGTGTAAGTATGGAGAAAATTACTATCTATGTTTGTACATAATACATAATATTATTATACTGATGCAGATGAAGTCGCGGGCAACAGCTAGTCGACCAATATAAGCGATTTTACGAATGAAACATTCTTCTATGATCTTCCATGACCGACGTCGATTTTGTGTGTTTTAGTGGTGGCAAACTGGCAATCATAATAAATTTATTATACAACAGTGGCTAATATTGTTGAGGAACCTTCAGTTGTGGTAGGGCTTTATATTTTTCTAGTTCCGCACAGTTAAAGTTCATCTACACTAATCTATCTATATATTAACTTTGTTTGTTTGTCTTGTCTTGTCAAAAAACTACTAAACCGATTTCAAAAATTCTTTCACCACTCGAAAGCTATGTTATCCACAAGCAACATAGGCTAAATTTTATTTTAGGAAAAATAGGGTTCCGTAAGATATTTGGGTTTTTCTGACACAAGGTGTAAAAAATCAAACAGAAAAGTTACTTATTTTGCATACGCTGCCTAAACTATAAAAGATAGAACCATAAAAAGTTTCAATTAATAATTGTAGATCTAATAAATATCTACAAAAATGTCCGCGACACACCTACCTATGTCGAGTGAGGCTCAACAACCATTTTTTATCTTGAATTTTTTGGACTACATTTAAACGCGTTTATTTTAATATGGTATTAATCCTTATCAAAATAAATTATTTCATCACTAAGTACAGTTTGTGTAGATAATATTATATTTTGGTCTTTGAATTATTAAAATTAGACGTTTGGTTTTGAAGTTATGGCGAAATTAAAATATTACGATTTCTACTGCACGGCCCGTTCCGAAGTGGGCGTCACCAAGGGGCGCGTGCACGTGCGGGCCTGTTTGAGAGTTAGGGCCGGTTGTTTGATCACTAGTCAAAAATGACAAATAGTCTCCGTAACCATTAGTTAGTTAACTGTAGTTAAGCCTTAACCAGTTGTTAAAATAGAAATACGTTGTTTCAACTGATTTTTGACTATAGTTAAAAGTAACAATCGTCAATTGTGTTGCTATTTGAAGGAACATGGGAAACCCAAAATTCTGCCGGGAGAATTTTTTTACTACTGGTAATATTGTTTATGAAACGTCGGCTGTACAGAACCCTTTGAACTCACGCACAACCAATGTTCAAAGAATAATAGCTCTTAAAGTATTTGACATACGGACGTAATTAAAACTTAACTCAAATTCTTTGGATATAATAATCAATAAAGATGGATCATGGGGGCTCTTTCTGTAAAAAGTACAATTGTTTTTAATTTTTGCACGTGTTTTCTCTATTCATTAGAAACTTTATGACTTATTGAAACTTTTTGCATAAAAAAACCCTTTTTTTGTGTTGTTTATGGTAGGCAGCTTTTTGATATGATGAATATAGGTTTCAATATTTATGTAATACAGCACTGTTGTTGTTGGTACCTACTTACCTATTTAGTAAATAGTACACAATGTAGACTTAAATCACTTCAGCAACTATCCAAAGTTTCTTTGGACATTCTAAAACTTTCGAAAAATTCGACTTCATCCGAATAGTCTAGCAGCTAGCTGCACAATTATTCTAGAGCGAAATGTTTTCGGGCGGCGTGTTAAAACGTATTCTAGAATGATTTCTTCATCAGAAGAACTTTCAGAGTCATCGAAATGCATAAGTACATTTAAATCCATTTTTTTTTAAAAAGCACTCTTTTTGGGCAGTAAAATATCTCAACTCGACTAGATATTATCCGCAACAACAAACGAATCAAACTAATGGTCAATGTTAACTACGCAGTCCTAGCGTAGTCATTTTATTTAACAGTTTGTCAAAAAAATTTACTACAGTTAGCTTAACTATCGATTGAAAAACAACATTTTGTAATTTTTAACAAATAGTTAGTTTAACTAACAGTTTTTAACTATTTGTAACCTTAACTAGCAATCAAACAACGGGCCCTTATTCAGATCTATGAGTAAGGTACTTTGATACCTTATTAACAATAATAATACTTAACGCGAGCGAAGCCGCGGGCAAAAGTTATATAATTGTATATAATATATTATATAATTATTAAGATAATCAGGGCGAGCGAAACACAACACAACCTGAGCACTTTTGTGGTAGGTATGCTTTACGGAAAAACTATCACGCCTTTTGTGCTTGTGAAAGTTACGTCAGGTCGCATGGTCTTATGTATAACGTAAAGAAAAGCGAGCTCATGATATTTAATTCAAGGGCTCGTAAAATCGGAGATGTAGCACCAGTGCTGCTCAATGGTGTTGCGCTCCGAAGAGTAAAGGAATTTAAATATCTCGGTCATGTGGTCACTGAGGATTTAAAAGACGATGGAGACATCGAAAGGGAGAGGAGAGCGATAGCGATCCGCTGTAATATGTTGGCGCGCAGATTCGCAAGGTGTAGTACAGATGTTAAAATTACACTATTTAAAGCATTCTGTCAAACACTCTACACCTGCAATCTGTGGGTCAACTATACGCAGCGGGCCATCAACGCTCTCCGAGTATAATAATGCTTTCAGGGTGTTGGTGGGGCTCCCTCGCTGATGTAGTGCATCAGCGATGTTTGCGCACGCACGCACTGACGGTTTTCGCGCCGTGTTGCGACGTCGCATTGCATCGCTGATGTTCCGAACGCGTGGCAGCCCCAACATCATCCTGAAAACACTCAGTGCTAAGCTGGACAGCCCCCTTCTGAAGCACAGGGTCCATGCACACGTGCATGCCCCCGGTGCGCCAGAGGGTGGTAAATATTTAAATTAATATATTTCCTTCTAGGTTAAGAATTTTTTCTATGGGTTGTTTCTTGCCTGAATTAAACGTATTTTATTTATTTATTTTATTTAACAAAGCAATTTTTATTTATACCTATGTAGATGTGTAATAATCAGTCAGTCAAGGCTTGGTTATTATTAAAATATAAAAAAAACTGCCATAAAGATTATTACCACGCAGAAAAACGACGCTAGCCCTCACAAAACTCGGTTTTTAGCTAACTACGTTATAAGGTTTATAAAGTTAGTATTAAAATTGTGGCTTATAATTACTGGGCAGTTGTTGTCTTTTAATAGTTTCCGGAATATAAAATCGTTTTAGCCTTATTTGCTATGATCCTAATTAATTGAATAAATATGCATAATGATCTCTGCATATTTACTCCATTGATGGTAATTTACGCATATATATATATTATATAAAAATATTTATTATACATAATTAAAAAATAATGTATACTAGTTCCTAGTACCAGTCGTCGTACAAGAGCGTCGTCTTAACGCCTTTTATATGCGCTGCCTACGCAAAATCTTGGGCTTGACATGGCAAAACAGGGTCACCAACGAGAGGGTTCTAGAAATAGCACAGCTACCTAGCTTGACGGCGCTGCTGAAACAGCGACGTCTTCGTTGGCTTGGACACGTGTACAGAATGGAACCCTCTAACTTACCACGACTCGTTATGCTAAACGAGGTAGCGAATGCTAAAAGAAATGTGAGAAGGCCGTTACTTCGCTTCAAAGACTGTGCAAAGCGTGACATGATGGCTTTCGGAATTGATCACCGCAACTGGGAGAGGCTCGCGGAAAACAGAACAGATTGGCGCAAACGGATAATGGAGGGTAGCAGGCTTTGCGATGATGTCTGGTTCCAGGCTCTCAAAGACAAAAAACACAAAAGACAAAGTCTATGTTCTGTACCATCAACCTCTAATTTCTACTGCGGTCGTCTATGTCGCTCATGTATCGGCTTGCACAGCCATGAAAAGAGCTGTAACACAGACCAATACATCGTAAATCGTCTGACACAGACGTAAAGGCCAACGAGTACCAGGGAAATAATTAAAAGAATAATTCACAATTAACATGTTTTAACGTAACTTTACCAATAGGCTTTGACCTACGATTACTTAAGAATTAATCCGAGACGAGCCAAGCGAAGCGCAAGGGCACTATACCTACCTTTTCTCGAAGTGTTTCGCCGTTTTTGAGCCTTCATGGAATTGGTTTCCTTTGTAGCAAATAGTTCATATTATTTTCAGGATATGATGTCATAAATAGACTTATTAAGCATACAAAGTGTCAATAGAATAGCTCTAATACTTTAGACTTATTGATATCTAAAATACACCGATTTCGTAACTGACACACTGACACACTCATACACTGACACACTGATGATCATCAAATGTTTGGCAACTTCCTGAAGTGCTAGAAAGCTGAAATTTGGTATGTACTCTAAGTTTAGTATACAACCATCAAAAAATTCATAAGCTTGTAATTTTTAACCGACTTCCAAAAAACGAGGAGGTTATATGTTCGGCTGTGGATGTTTTTTTTTTTTTTTTTAATTTTTGTATGTTCAACGATTACTCCGCCGTTTGTGAACCGATTTTCAAAATTTTTGTTGTGTTGTATTAGGTTTCACTCCAATTTGGTACCATGTTCACAAAAGTGGTGACCTGATGATGGGATCCATGAGTAATCGAGGGAACTCCTCGAAATTTATATGGAAACATATGGTGATTTTGGTTTTATGAGAAGCATCCTAAGCATATGCTACCAAAACGCAAGATTTTGCACCGAGGTATACTATGGTTCCGAAGCTACTAAGAGAACTCCGGATTCCTTATAGATACAAGTTTGGGGGTTTAGGCGCTGTTTTAAGAACTGAAAGCATATGCTACTATGCAAATTACATTCATCATCATCATCATCATCATTACCACGTCAGGGTCACCAATGTCACCAAATTCAACCTTATCTCCAGAGCATAAGGCACACATTTGACATTACTCCTGAGAAGTTAAAGTTGCTTCGATAATGTAACATTCTGTTCCACTTCGCCGAGATATTCTGGAAAACAACCTAATTTCAACCATTTGCATTGCATTTAGCATTCATAGTATAATAACGCATCGCATCGCATATCTGCCAGGGCTGTCAAGCAAGCGCGCGGCGGCGCGGGCGCGGGTCGGGTACTATGCACAGAATACAAATTACTCACGGAGGTACTATGTGCGCTGCGTGTGCTTGTCGCACATGTCGAACGAGTGCCAGCCTATTGAAACTAGTCCGGTGACCGGCTACTTAGCACGTCACACGTGTTCACTTCGATTTTTTTAAATGATTGTTTAAAATTATCTGCAGGCTGCAGCTGATATTATAATATTTTGTAAGTGTGACTGTAATAAGATACGTAGAATAATATACACGTGTATTATTCTACGTATAGTACGCGTTTGTTTACTAGGTAACTAAAAAGAGTGAAATTATTATTTTTAACAAAAAATTAAAACCGACTTCCAAGGTAAAACAATAATAACATCCTTATAATATGAACTAAAAAGTATTAAATATTTATTCCTATCTAATAGTGCCTTTTTACGAATTCGGCTAAAACTCAACTATTTCTGTACTCAATCTTCATAATTTTGAAGTCGGTGCCAGTTCCAAAAGTTTCAAATATTCTGTCAGATAACAGAAGATTCATCTGGTACCGACTTCAAAATGATGAAGATTGAGTACAGAAATAGTTGAGTTTTAGCCGAATTCGTAAAAAGGCACTATTAGATAGGAATAATTATTTAATACTTTTTAGTTCATATTATAAGGATGTTATTATTGTTTTACCTTGGAAGTCGGTTTTAATTTTTTGTTAAAAATAATAATCATCCCCTATAATTTTCCTACTTTTAATTAACGCTGGCAACCCCTTTCCACCACCCGAGCGATTTGAATTTTTTTTTGGGTGCACAGGAAGTACTATAGCAACTGTTTGGAAAAAAAATTAAAGTCGCTGAGCCTACATTTTTTTCCATTTTTCCGCACTACACCTACACCCACCGCCCACGGCTTGCCAGCACGCAGATTATCAGAAAAGGTTGTCCAGGGAAGTAGCTAACGGAGTTTTAATACAACTGAAGCCATAATATGACCGAATTGGTCGCCAGCTCTCCGTCGAATAATATTTATTATTCGTTGTAGGGTGTTAATTATTTGACGATACGTCCATCTTCCATTTTTTACATTTTAATAATATTATTATGTTATCGGAGTTGCATTTTATAAAACAACAAAATTGTGGAGTAATTTTAGCTGTATATTTTTTTGTAATTAAAAGCGGAGCCAAAGGCTTTTTAATTATATTTTTATAAAAACAAAAATCCCTGAAAAACGTGTCACTCGCACAGGCCGGCACTACTGTGTTTTTATAACAAACGACCCGCCCCGGCTTCGCACGGGTATAAAATATATATCGACGGTTAAAAGGAAGTAGGGCATAAGCAACATTTTTGTCAAAAATGAGTTTTAAATGCCATCTTAGAGCGCTTACAGACGAACGGCATGTGTCGGCGGCACGCGTCGGTGACAGTCGACGGCAGACGACGGCACGTGTCGGCGGCAGTCGACGGCAGACGACGGCACGTGTCGGCGGCAGTCGGTGGCAGTTGACGGCAGCCGTCGACAGTCTATCACGCTTGCAGTTGCGACGTAACGCGTAAAGGTAAGCGTTCACAGGGCGGTATCGTACGCAACGGACGTTTTGCATCAAACGAATATTTTTTTTTTACAGTAGATCCACTGTATTGGCAGCGTACGGATTACCGACTAGCCAGTATGTTTATCTTCAAATTAGTCCAAACAAATTTCTGCTTTCGACTTTTCCATCCACACCCCCCTTTTGAGCGTTCATTTACTAGGCTATTCGGTAATCCGTACACTGCCAATTCAGCGGAATTACTGTGAAAAAAATGTCCGTTTGATGCGTGACGTCCGTTGCGTACGATACCGATCAGTTGTGACGTATCACAACTGGGGGCCTACCACCAACTCTCCTAAGCGACACCGTTTGACAGATGAACATTTATTATTTTTACATCAAGCTAGCGATCTTAAAAAGTCGATATTTCACAGCGGATTTACATTGTGTTGCATATTTTACTGTTTTTTTAGTAAAATTATATTTAAAAAGTGAGTACGGTAATGTTATTGTAATCTTACTACAAAGTGTTCTGGAAATATGATAGTTTAAGGAAAGTTCGTGGTAGGCCCCATGCAAGCGCCATAAACTGTCAACGGCTGCCGTCGACTGCCGCCGACACGTGCCGTTCGTCTGTAAGAAGCCTTACTTAAAATTTGCCGCTCTTTCGAATGCGCTCACTCTCATAGCTCTACGATGAGTTTTTTGGCGTTAATGCCCTAGCAAAAAAAAGCATTTTCCTAGTAGTGTTTTTTGTAACCGACAAAAATTCAGGTCAGTTTGTCTGTAAATTTAAAAGTGTCATCCTTTTTTTCTTAGATTGATTTGAAATGGATGACACTACGATGTTGCCACTTTTTAATTTCTTCACTTTCTTGACAGACTATAAGTTCATTAATTACTATGCTTTGTACCATAAAGGTATGTATGTGTGTTGTGCATCTTTGTGTCTGTGTCTCTGTATGTCAGTCAGTCTGTCTGTCTGTGTGTCTGTCTGTTTGAACGCCATCTAACCTACAATGAATTATTAATTAAAATTATTATTAATAATTAACAATAGATACTCTCTCTCTCTATTCTTCAACAGGAGCCCATACCGCTTTCTGACCCAGGTATCCAGCTTTTACCAGCTCAGAGGGGCTATTACGAGCTCTTACATCCAGCCAGTTTACAGGCCGGTGTCTAGACAACGCTAGCACCGCATTGGCCGCGCAGCCGCCTTTTTTTACCACCGCCTTGGTGACGTCGATGTCACCAAGGCGGTGGTAAAAAAAAGCGGCTGCCCGGCCAATGCTGTCGCTGCGTCGTCCAAACCTGTGACGAGCAGATCCACTCTCTGGACAAGGCGAGTGATCCTCACGACGTCCCTGTCGAGGACCTCTCTCAGTCTGTTTGCGAGGACGTCCTCTTTCTGCTGGGCATCCTCCCCGGACACTTCAAGTATCCGGGCGCCCGTCCTCGCTTGCCGGAATCAAACCCTTTTCCTTCTTTGGTAGATTCCTACCTCCTTCAGGTCAATCCGGCTCGTCGCTTCCTCGAGTACGGAAGCGTACGTCATGCTTTCATCCACCCCCTTCTCCAACGTAAGAGTGACGGCGGCGGACTTGCATGGACGCAGCTTCCTCTTCTTCTTCTTCTTAGGAGATACCTTATTGTAGCTTTCTTATTCTTCTTCTTTCCTATTTCCCGCGGCCCTCCTATGGACCACGAGGGTTCAGTAGCAGACGGGGCGGGTGTTCGTGCCCTCTTTTGTTCGGCCACACGTGCGACCAGCGACTTCTTCTTTCTTCTCTTCCTCTTCACTCCTTTGGGTCGCACGCTGGCGGCAGGTGCCTGTGATGGCCCCGCTGCCTCCGTTGTCGCCTTCTTCTTCTTCTTTTCAGCTGGTGGCCTACTTGCAGCCTTCGGCGGTCCTCCTTCAACCGGCACCTCCACGTCAGCAGCCGCTGCATCAGAAGCAAGCGGCGGCCTCCGTCTCAGTTCTGGAAGGAGACGATCCTCCAGGCCGGCAAGTCGCGCATTCAGCATGTTGCCGAAGGTCTCAATGTTGGAGCGTGAGACTTTCGACAACAGGTTCTGCATCTCCTTCGTGGCGGACATGGAGACTTTCTGTAGACCTTTTCATTATGTACAATACTTGGTACACTATTTTGATAAATCTCGCAGGGTTCAGCCTGCGTTAATTGCAATGTAAGCGGAAAAATATGTAATCATTAACGACCTCACATTAGAAACCTCAAAAATAACAGTATTTATCCACTATTCAATGAATGTTATTATGCTTATGAATCTTCCTCTTCAATTACTATATATATTAAAGAGAAGCGGATCAAAACCCGTTGCGTAGTTTTAAATATTAAAGGGAACAAAGGGACATAGGGACAGAAAAAGCGACTTTGTTTTATACTAGCTATGTAGTGATAACGCGCACGAGGCGCACGGGGAAAACAATAAAACTTTATTGAAATAAATTTTTGAATTCTATTTTGACAGCTATGCAACCAATCGGATCATAATTTTTTCGTGTTTGATAAGGGTCACCGCAGATATACAATTTCAAGTTGGCCGACTATCGTGTTTAAACTAAATTACTTACGTAATATCGCAATTTAATTGGACAACTTTTAAATTGTAGGTAATCGGAAAGGAATCGAATTTAGTTGCAAAAATGTGCGAGCTCTATAGTCGCTATAGCTATAATTGGTATACTGTGCGACTTAGTTGACCAATGTCTGCGGTCGTTCTAAATCATAAACTTTATTGTAATGTGAAGGTCAGACTACATGATCAAATCAACAGAGTGTGTTTGCTCCTTATTCAGACAATAAAATAAATAGTATTTAAAAAAGATAAAGAACAAACATACACTTTTGCAATTAGGCACATTTGTTCAGACGCTTGTTACTGACATACACTAACATACACAAAAACTGGGCAATTCTGGAAATATTACATAGATAATACATATAACTGGTCGAATTGATAATCACCTTTTTTGAAGTCGGTTAAAATGATGAACAAAACACCATTGCGAAGTTTCCTGTCCCTCACGTCCAAGAGAAGACTAATGATTCCTCTCAATTTTAAATTTCCCAGGGGCGAAGACTCTAATGAAACAATATGCCAAGGAGATCATTTTAATCAAGCCATATTAGGCATTAATTAAAGCAGGTAAAAAAATCGAATTATTTTAGAACGTCTTCTATAATTAAAATCGTAGTCAATAGTTTTAGACTTATTCCTGAGTCATAATATCATTATCGATACTGGAAACTTTAAAATTGTCGTAATAGGACATTTTGGCGAATTTTTTTATCAAATAATATCAGTTAATCAGAATTTTTTGGAAACAGTAATTGGGAGAATGATAACTTATATATTTAATTTATTTAAAAGCTTTTATTTAACTTGCTCTGTGTGTATGTATATTCATTCGGCTGAAATTTAGGGAACTCAATTTTGAAGCAGATATTATATTTAACCGATTGAGCTGAAATCCATACTTCCATACTAATATTATAAATGCGAAAGTGTGTCTGTCTGTCTGGCTGCCTGTCTGTCTGTCTATCCGTCTGTCTGTCTATCTGTCTGTCTGTTACCTCTTCACGCCCAAACCGCCGAACCGATTTTGATAAAATTTGGTATGGAGATACTTTGAGACCCGAGAAAGGACAATTTTTTTTTTGTGATTACTAACAAGGTAATATTTTGTGAGTAGCTATATTTTGATAAGACGAACAGCATTTTTATTTTCGAAAAATCATGAAGGTGGTAACTAACAG
Source organism: Lysandra bellargus (assembly GCA_905333045.1). Taxonomy (NCBI): domain Eukaryota; kingdom Metazoa; phylum Arthropoda; class Insecta; order Lepidoptera; family Lycaenidae; genus Lysandra; species Lysandra bellargus. The sequence continues at coordinate 27,223,858 of HG995319.1, forward strand.
AAATAGAAAGGATTTCATACTTTGACTTAATGGTCCTAAAACATGAATTGTTTTATTTGTAGGACAAGGTTACTCTTAAATTATATAACTACGTACCAATATACAAAAAATCTACTGATTAGGGTTCCGTTTCAGGGTACAGTAGTCAACCAAGTTTTGTTGATTACAGAACCCTAAAACGGAACCCTAACTAGCTGATTTTTTGCATATTGGTAGGTTAATAATTATGTAATTTAAGAGTAACCTTGTCATACAAATAAAACAATCCATATTTTAGGATCATCAAGTCAAAGTATTGTTCTAGGGCTCCCGTACTATTACGTCCAATCTGACTTTATCGTAATAAATTTATTATGGCTGTAAAGTACTTCCGTTTTTATTCCGTTTGTAGGGTGTAAACGACGAGGAGGGAAAAAATAGTAAGAGTTTCCTTTGACAATACAATACAACTAAGATATTATGACACAAATATTTTTATAAACCTCTGTTAAAATTACTATTACCGATATCGACAGTATTATTATAATTTATTATTTACTAGCGACCCGCCCCGGCGTCGCACGGTAATAAAATATATAGCCACTGAAAAATGATTAAAATCGATAACCCATGATCCTTCACGTGGACTACTTCTTATCTGTGCCAAAGACATGAAAATTGCTCCAGTAGTTCGCGAGATAAGCCCTTTCAAATAATTTTCCCCGTTTTTTCCATATTCTCCTATTAGTCTTAGCGTGACTAAATATAGCCTATAGCCTTCCTTAATAAATGGGCTATCTGACAATGAAAGAATCATCAAAATCCGTTGCGTAGTTTTAAAGATTAAAGGCAACAAAGGGACATGAGGGAAAAAAAGCGACTTTGTTTTAAATAAGTATAGAAGTATTAAAACTTATTTATCTCTAAATAATATTGGAAGCACTGGATGACTTTACAACTGAATTCACTAATTATATTTTTTTAACACAAAAGAAACTCGATACTGACAATTACTATAACTTATCTCTGGCCTCTATGCTAGTGACATAAAGATCACTCACAGGAACTTCAGAGTCGATCATTTCGTTTTCATTCAAGATCGTTACGCTAATAATAGTTAAATGTCGTCGCACTGTATTGTCCACCATATCTACCACATGGTGATAAAATTCCCGGCCGTAATTAGTGACGTAAGTGCTGGTATATATGTTATCGTTGTGCAGTCATAACTCAGTCGTCGGCGTTGGTGGTTAAAATGTACACTGTGACGCTCCTGTGTGCTACCGTGGCAGTGTTATGGTATGTGGTGCGCGGCGTTCTAAAGCCGAGGAACTATCCACCGGGTAAGCTAAATATAGTGCGCTAATTGTGATGCGAATTTGTTTTTTCTGTGTTTGACATACCGCTACACTTTTATATTGACCATGCGGAGGTATTTAATGATCACTTAATACTAATTCAATGAAAATTACTGACTTAAGCTGAGGTGTTTTATTTATTGAACATATTGTCAGAAAATGTCTCCACATTTTAACAATAATTATTGTATAATGTATCGATTTTTTTTCATACTTTTCCATATATTTAAATCATTATGAAATGTCTTCTATGAGTGCAGCCATTAATACATAACATAATCGGTCAAGTCCGAGAGGGACTAGCGCATGAAGGGTTCCGTATCGTTATAGAGCAAAAATAGGCCAAAATGTTTTTTGTATGGGAGCCCCCCTTAAATTTGAAATTTATTTAAATATTATTTATTATTAAACTACACATATATCTAAGGCCTTTGTGAAAATTTCAAGTGCTTACCATTATTGATATCGAGCAAAAAAGGATAAAAATATCACGTTTGTTGTATGGGAGCCCACCATTTAGTATTTGTTGTTATAGCGGCAGCAGACATACACAATCTGTAAAAATTTCAGAAGTCTAGCTTTAGTCTTTCTTGAAATACAGCCTGGCGACATATAGACAGACAGACAGACAGACAGACAGACAGACAGACAAAAATAGGGTCCCGTTTTTACCCTTTGGGTACGGAACCCTAATAATACCTTTGGAATAAACCATTATTCTTTATATTTTTTTCATTGGAATGTAATATGAGTATTCATTGTTCAATGTTCAATCTTTCATGTTATTACTATACATTCTACGAATAATAAAACCTAAGGAAACGTAACTCCCATAGTAATACAGTTTTAAATTTGGTTCCATTCGAAATGTCATGTAACGTCAGCCTTTATACCGCTCAAGGTCACCTAAATATTGCAAATGTATGAAAAGTGAACCTAAGGTACACTTTTTGACAAGTATTTTGGAGCATGTTTTTTGACGGAGTTACTCTTCCTTAGTTTTTATTATTCGTAGCATACATTAGTGATTATTAGTTTATTTTGACACATTGAAACTCACTTTACTATTGTGATTTAAGCATGTTATACACTATACAGTCTCACGACAATAATTACACATACGTTTTTATATATAAAATTCTCGTGTCACAATGTTAGTTAGCGAACTCCTCCGAAACGGCTATACTGATTTTTACCAAATTTTATATGCATATTCAGTAGGTCTGAGAATCGGCTACTGGATACTTTATATAATAATAAGTGTATTTGTTGAATAAATAATAGTAAATTATTACAACCTGAGACTGTTACCTGAGCGACCATTAAGTTTGTGCCACGGGATAGCGATCGACGTTGCCACGGTGACATACTTATTTAGTCACTTCAATAAAATAATATGGGCGATGTAAACTCTATGGCGAAACACTTTATTATATTATGGCAAAGCAACGTTGCCGAGACAGCTAGTACCATATAAAAACATATGTGTATGGCGATGAAAAATATTGCGATTTCTCATTCTCAAAGAATTTATTTAAGCACAATGTTGCGAAATTTTTATAGTGTTCATATTTTCCATTACTAACTAATTTATGTAATCTTTATTATCTGCACCTAGAACTTCCAAGCTTCGGTTGGAATTTCAGTAAGTAGTCAAAAACTCTAAAATGTGCGAGATCCTCGAGAAAAAACATTGCTAAAAAGTTTTTTCTTTTTTTTAATTTTTTTTGGTGATTTATATGGGCAAGCGCCCAAGCGTTACGAGTTTTCCCATACAAAAGTTAATAATATTTTTCCCTTTCAGCGCTGCTACTTTAACCATGGTCTCATATACAGGAGATGTATACAAAGTTCAAACCCTAAAGCAGGGGTTCCCAAACTTTTTCAGCCTGCGGCACAGTTACACGTCACGATATTTTGTCACGGCGTCCACCTTTACCCATCTATTAGAAAAATATACATATTAAGCAAAAATCTTTAATGATTATAGTAAGGTTTAACAGGTAATTATGCTAAAATATAATTACAGACAATTATTTAATCATCTTCTTGCTTTACATAAATAATAATATTATTTTATTTTATAATTATTGTGGTTTCGGATAAGAAAGGAGGATCGTCTCACGGCGCCCCTCTTGCCATTCCACAGCGCCGCGCCCCAGGGCGCCGCGGCGCACAGCTTAGGAACCCCAGCTTCCCTAAAGTATTATCACTTTGTTTTGTTACACCCTGTATGAATAATAATAATATACAAGATATCCCATAACATTTGAAATTTACCGGAAACAGCTATACTCGAGGAATTCGTAGAATGCATGCATTATCCATGGTCTCTGTCTTAGATTTTTTTTTCTTGACAGCTTTAATCCCACCTTTAATTAGATTAAAATATTTTAGAGATATGCTCAGTAGTTGTTAGTAGTAAGTACAGCTACTTTTAATAATCTGGAAAAAATGCGGCCCACTCCACTGCGATACGTTACAACTTGCGCGAACTAACTGAAAATTGAGCTCTACCGTATGGAAGTTTGAAGCGCAAAAAAATTAAAATACCGAGCATAAAATAATTAACAATTAATATCTAAGTGCTAAATATTATAGGTAGTTTCAGATGTAATATTCTGGTTTGTATTAATTATAATAAATTAAAATTAATAACATCTTCAGTTTCGTGACTAAGATTTTTTTTTGCGAATCAGTAATAACTCAGAAAATTCAAAACTATGTTTTTGTATACTTAGCCAGTATATTTAGTCATTGGCAAAACGACAGTTAAAAATAATAATTATTATTGTTAAAGTAATTAGCCTAGTAATTCTAAATCGAATGAGACAATAGTTTCTTTTTAAATAGTCATCTGACTTTATCGTAGTTTCGTAGCTTTCTTCCGTATTTTTGTAGGATGTAAAGGACTCTTATTTTTGTTTACAACTAAGTTAGCTATCAACCAAATTATAAACACAGCACACGAATTATTATTTATTAAGAGAAATTTGAACCCGACTTCTAAGGTAAAAACAATATTCTTAAAATGATCTAAAAAGTATGAAATAATTCTTTCCATACAAATCCCATCATCAGATCACCATTTTTGTGAGCATGGTACCAAATTCGGATTGAACCCTATACAACAACAAAAAAATAAGAAAATCGGTCTTCAAACGTTGAAGTTATGGTTAAAAATACAAACAAATATATACAGACGAACATAATTATTATAACCTCCTCCTTTTTGGAAGTCTGTTAAAAAGTAGTAAGGGTTATCAGTTATTACTTTATGACAAAAGTTTGTTTTTAAATAGTCATAAAGTTGTTTTTCTTTTCTACTTCTATTTTTGCCTTTTAACTCAATTAAGTAAATATTATTATATATATTACTAGCTGTCCCGGCAAACGTTGCTTTGCCATAATATAAAGTATTTCGCCCATATTATTTTATTGAAGTAACTAAATAAATATGTCGTCATGGCAACGTCGATCGCTATCCCGTCGCACAAACAATGGTCGCCGTCAGTCTCAGGTTGTAATAGTTTACTATTATTTATTCGACAAATGCACTTATCAATATATAAAGTACCCAGTAGCCGATTCTCAGACCTAAAGCTGTATATGCATATAATATTTGGTAAAAATCAGTAAAGCCAGTTCGGAGGAGTTCGTGGACTAACATTGTGACACGAGAATTTTATATATAAGATAATATTGAAAATTGTGTGCTCACGGTAGTCTTTTATAAGATAAATCAAGAGTTTATAAGATAAACATGATGATGTTGATTGGGTTATATTTTGACGCTTTAGCCAGAGTAAAACTATCTACTCTGCCATAGCTGATCAAATGTGTAAATAAAACTCTAAACTGTCAAAAAAAATCACAAATCGGTATTAATCACGTAAGATTAATATAATATGTATTGTGCGAATAATTTAATGCTGAATCCAATAAAATATTTATTAATTAAAAAAGACTTCAAGTGTGAAAATAATCATAATACATATTTAAAGACGTGAGTGGAAGAACAAGATAACTAACATTTTATAACATAAGGACAATTAACTCACTTTAACCCTTATCATTTTAACAAAGCTTGTAACTTACCTACTTCATCATCTGGCTAATATATGTATCTGGCTATATAAATTATCCATATTTTTTTATTTCAAATCATTTTCTCGGCCCTAGAGCCTCCATTTATGCAAAAGAACGGCAATTGTTTAATTATTACTTACCTGCTTCTTCCATTCATCTCTTAAAATGTTTATTTAATCCGTGAGTACTTTAAATGATTAGGTATTGTAATAATTTGCAATTATTAAGAAGTGAATTTTAAATTATGATGATTCAAATAATTACTTATGCTTATCATTGTGATGTTTAAACCTTAAAAATGTTTATTTATATTTTGTACCTGACCTTTTAAATGCTTATTCAATTATTTAGTTTATTCAATTTCGATATTTGCACTGATGACCAAGGCATAGTACTAACATCGTGGCTATATAGAGCATGTTTTCCTTTTTTAACCGACTTCCAAAAAACGAGGAGGTTATATGTTCGGCTGTGGATATTTTTTTTTTTTTTTTTTTTTTTTTTTTTTTTTTGTATGTTCAACGATTACTCCGCCGTTTGTGAACCGATTTTCGAAATTTTTGTTTTGTTGTATTAGGTTTCACTCCAATTTGGTACCATGTTCACAAAAGTGGTGACCTGATGATGGGATCCATGAGTAATCGAGGGAACTCCTCGAAATTTATATGGAAACATATGGTGATTTTGGTTTTATGTGAAGCGTACTAAGAATATGCTACCAAAAAGTCAAATATTGGGTCAAGGTATACCATGGTTTTGAAGATGCTGAGAGAACTCCTGACTCCTTATAGATACACATTTGGGAGTTTCGGCGTTGTTTTAAGAACAGAAGGCATATGCTACTATGCAATTTATATTCATCATCATAATCATCATCATCATCATCGTCATCATCATCATTACCACGTCGTGTTAAGGTCACCAATGTCTCATGGCACAGACTAGATAATAGTACAAGGCATAGGTATGGATATACTAATAATAATAATTATGTACTTACTGTATAACAACACCTGTTTATTTAATACATGACGGCGGTCGGCGCCGTATAGGCGACGGCGTCGCCGCCGCGCGGCGCATGGCGGCAGACGACAGATCGAATCCTTTACTAACTACTTTATATACAGATCGAATACTTTATTAACTACTTTATAAAATTTAAATAGACAAATAGAATTGAAATAAAGTTATTTTAAAAAGAGCATTTAAACAAAACAAAGTCATTAAGTCTTTTTAATTAGTTATACTTATTAATCGATAGATGGCGCACTAAGTATCGATTTGAATTCTTTATTACAAGAACAGCTGTCAATAATTATGATAATATTAAATATTATGAGTAGCTACGCTACATCCTATGCAAGTTTATACAATTTTTTATCTGATAGATCCTTCGATCGTGGAAAAACGAGACACAATAGCCTTTCTATTGTTATCGCAATCGCCGGTGACCGCTTGGGGCTTGAAGCATTAAAATTGTTAAATTACTTAGCACAATATGTTCACTTCACTGATAATATATTATTTTGTGAGTGTGAGTTGTGACTCTTAACAAATTGTAATAAGATACTTAGGTAAAATATACGCGAAGGTTTATCTACTAGTGTAACTAAAAAGAGTGAAATTATTATTATTTTAACAAAAAATTAAAACCGACTTCCAAGGTAAAAACAATAATAACATTAATATGAACTAAAAAGTATTAAATAATTTCTACTATCTAATAGTGCCTTTTTCCGAATTCGGCTAAACCTCAACTATTTCTGTACTCAATCTTCATAATTTTGAAGTCGGTGCCAGTTCCAAAAGTTTCAAATATTCTGTCAGAGGACTGAAGTTTCAGCTATCTGGTACCGACTTCAAAATTATGAAGATTGAGTACAGAAATAGTTGAGGTTTAGCCGAATTCGGAAAAAGGCACTATTAGATAGTAGAAATTATTTAATACTTTTTAGTTCATATTAATGTTATTATTGTTTTTACCTTGGAAGTCGGTTTTAATTTTTTGTTAAAATAATAATAAATACAAGTGTGTGAGTGTTTTTCTGTCATCTAAAAACCACTGTCATATTGTGTCCAGAAAGATATCAAGCTTGTGTCATTTTGAGTTTTCACTGCTTCATCCATGCTCCGTGAGTCGCGACATTAATGTCATCCACATGGATGACATAGGGCCGGGACACAAAAACACGGCACGGCGCCGTACGGTGCCGCGCCGTGAGAATTCACGGCGCGCGTCGTAAAAAACTACTGCACGGCGCCGTACGGCGTCGTACGACGTCGCCTCGTAGAAACTCATCTTGAATTTCTATGTGAGTTTCTACGGCACGACGTCGTACGACGCCGTACGGCGCCGTGCCGTGGTTTTTTACGACGCGCGGCGTGAGTACGACGCCGTACGACGCCGTGACGTGTTTTTGTGTCCCGGTCCATAGTCAAAACATCCTTATTCGTTTAACTGTCACGCCATTTTCGAAAATTTTTCAAATTTCGAAAATGGCGTGACGGTTAAACGAATATCATCAATTTCTATCAGATTTAGAATATGACACTCACACTGACAAAAAATTTATTTGCATCTCATTTTTATTGTTTACGTTGTAAGAAGTGTAACAAGGAGAGAAACAATACAAGCTGGCTTACATTGTTTATTTGTATTGGGTCATAATATTATGACGCCCATTTTGGGCGTTTGACAGATGAGAGGATAAAAGTCTGTACTATATTACAAGACGTACGATTTCACCCTTTTATCCCGTGAAAATAAACATAGTCGCGGAAAACAGCAAAATAAATTCAATGAAGCTCATGTTTTCTTTACACTAAGCTTTATATTAAATAATAAATGACTACATTAACCTTACCCTTGAATTCTCTTATTAATTTTCATACACGTGAACCAACTTTTACACGAAGCATGACATACGAGATACATGTAAGGGTCAGACCACATAGGAACGCGACGCGATGTAACGGCATATTTACAATATGTCTAAACACACTAGACTTAATTACGTTGGCGTAATTTCCGCCGCGTTTACGCCGCGTTTAAATTGCATACAAAATACGGGCCGAATACTAGAGGTGACATACTATTACGTCGATTTTGCATACGATTGACATTTGCGGCGGAAATTACGCCGGCGTAATTCAGCCTAGTGTGTTTAAACATAAAGACGCCACATTTAAAAGTAACTTTTTTTTATGAAATAAGCGGGCAAACGAGCAAACGGTTCACCTGATGGAAAGCAACTCCGTCGCCCATAGACACTCGCAACATCAGAAGAGCTGCAGGTGCGTTGCCGGCCTTTTAAGAGGGAATAGGGTAATAGGGGAGGGTAGGGAAGGGAATATGGGAGGGTAGGGAAGGAATAGGAGAGGGTAGGGAAGGGAAAAGGGTAGGGGATTGGGCCTCCGGTAAACTTACTTAGCGAAACAAAAGCGCAAGCGCTGTTTCACGCCGGTTTTCTGTGAGCCCGTGGTATTTCTCCGGTCGAGCCGGCCCATTCGTGCCGAACCATGGCTCTCCCACGTGCAGACAAACATTTCTTACTTCAAAACAAGTGCACAACGCTCTAAAAAAGGTTACTTCAATAGTTTATTTTTAAGCATTCTAATCCAAACTTCTGTGGTCCGTTCTTGATACTCAATCTACTATTTTCTACTAGACACTAGGAAGTAAGTCGCGATCGCGCGTTTCGGTCGTGCGTCGCGGTTAACGATGTACGAAGTAGCCCTAATAAGGCAATAATATATTAAACTGCAACGTACAAGGTCTTACATTTACCTTACATAAATAACGCAGAAGAAGGGACACTTTACAGCACTGTTTTAAAGGAACTATGTGAAAGCGACACAAAATAATTATTGTACCTATTTATTGTGTCTTTGATAGTGGATCGATTTTGGTATAATGGAAATTTGGTACATAGTTAGTATAAAAAGTTAGTAGGGATTATTTGGAAGATTTCGAGACCTTTTCATAATTTAAAGATGTCCGAAGACTCCCAAAGTACTTGTCCTAAATTATAAACCAATTTTCGTATGTTGAGGTGATTTTTAACCGACTTCCAAAAAACGAGGAGGTTATATTATGTTCGGCTGTGGAATTTATTTTTTGTATGTTCAACGATTACTCCGCCGTTTGTGAACCGATTTTCGAAATTTTTGTTTCACTCCAATTTGGTACCATGTTCACAAAAGTGGTGACCTGATGATGGGATCCATGAGTAATCGAGGGAACTCCTCGAAATTTATATGGAAACATAATATGGTGATTTTGGTTTTATGAGAAGCATCCTAAGCATATACTACCAAAACGCAAGATTTTGCACCGAGGTATACTATGGTTCCGAAGATACTAAGAGAACTCCGGATTCCTTATAGATACAAGTTTGGGGGCTTAGGCGCTGTTTTAAGAACTGAAAGCATATGCTACTATGCAAATACATTCATCATCATCATCATCATCATTACCACATCAGGGTCACCAATGTCACCAAAATTGAACATAACAAATTCAGCCTTAAGTCCAGAGCATAAGGCACATATTTGAGATTACTTCTGAGAAGTAAGCTGCTTCGATAATACAAGTAACATGCGTGTCTCACAACAACACATGAAAACATCCCAATTTCGACCTTTTGCATTGCGTTTAGCGTTCATAGTACAATTATAACTGTGCCTTCTCGCTTGCTACAATCTGCTAGGGCTGTCTGAAAGCGAGCGGCGCGGCGGCGCGACGCGAGGCCGGGTACCTACCAGACCGGGCGCGCACTAGCGGCCGAGCCGCAACCGGCAGCGGCGACGGCCATCGAGATAGATATTATAATATACCTTAGTGTGCAGCCGCCATAGACCACGCGCAGCTGGGGCCCAATTCTCAGAATGTGAGAAAAGTTAATCTTCTAATAAAATACCGAATTATGAGATTTTCACGAGCGTAACACAGTTTGTGCATTCTCAAAACTTCACATTCAAAATATTTCGTGCAAAGATCGCTCGAGTCGAACGAGTGGGACCGGTTATTAATAGATGTCCGAATTCGTGTAACACCACAATGTGGCCGCTTGGGAGTTGAAGCGTTCGAGATCGGTTTCCTGCACGATACCAACGATACCACAGAATATATATAAGTATTAGTCGACGATACTTATAATTTGTTGCTAATACCTAGTTTGTATCCTTCGATCGTGGATTCTTGGAAATCTATTGTTATTCCATTGTGTCTCGCTCATCGGTGAGCAGTAATAAGATACGTAGAATAATATTATACAGGTGTATTATTCTACGTACATAGTACGCGATAGTTTAATAGGTAACTAAAAACTAAAAAGAGTGAAATTATTATTTTTAACAAAAAATTAAAACTGACTTCCAGGGTAAAAACAATAATAACATCCTTATAATATGAACTAAAAAGTATTAAATAATGTTTTCTATCTATTAGTGCCTTTTTCCGAATTCGGCTAAAACTCAACTTTTTCTGTACTCAATCTTCATAATTTTGAAGTCGGTGCCAGTTACAAAAGTTTCAAATATTTTGGCAGACTGAAGATTCAAATTGATTTAAAAAAAAAGACTGAAGATTCAGCTATATCTGGTACCGACTTCAAAATGATGAAGATTGAGTACAGAAATATTTGAGTTTTAGCCGAATTCGGAAAAAGGCACTAATAGAATTATTTAATACTTTTTAGTTCATATTATAAGGATGTTATTATTGTTTTTACTTTGGAAGTCGGTTTTAATTTTTTGTTAAAAAATAATTATTATTTACCTTTACTTTGTTTACTTTCATCACTGCACTATCATAATTTGTAAAACGTAAAGTAAAATTCCCTATCTGTCTCATCACAAACATAGTTAAGTTTTTTTTATATTGTTACGGATACGGGCAGTTGTTTACCTGCGCGCGACAGTTGCGCGTATTTTCTAGAAAAGTCCAACCCTTGTTTATGTGAATTGCGTGTTTACGCAAACAATCCAGAATCGAACGTTCCAGAAAGCGTGGCGGGCCATATAAAAGGTAAACAAGCCGGCAATCAATTCAGTTTGATACAAGCGATTATCAAGGCGACTTCGAAGTGAGAACAAGTGATCAATAGTGAATGACAGTGATAGTGCTCAGTAATTTGGATCTAGTGCTTAGTGTTTGGACTTAGTGATTTATTGTGAGCTAGTGTTAGTGAATAAAGTCTTCAAGAGAGGCACCAGGTCTTTCTCTCCGAATCCTCGAACCCTAGCACGTAACAATATCTTTTGTTGTCTTTCATTTCAGGTCCACAATGGTATCCCTATTTTGGCAGCAGTGCGATAGTTGAGAAGTTAATGCTAAAACACGGTTCGCAATGGAAGGCAGTATCGCATTTAGCAAAGCAGTACTCGACTGATATTCTTGGTCTCAAGTTGGGATCTGAGCACATAGTAGTTCTGTTTGGAGAAAAGAATTTGAGGATAGCTTTCAAAGAATCTGCCTTTGACGGTCGACCGGACAATTATTTCCTAAGACTAAGATGCTTAGGCAAAAGAATGGGTGAGTTTAATGCACGTAATGCCTTATTGTCGTTGCTTTGATGTCCGTGAAGTAGGAACGTAAAGGGTCTAAATTAAAAGAAATTCTAAAAATTTATAGTGAATATATTTTTTGCTCTGATTTGATTCATAACGATAAAGAATAAAAATAATGATAATTAAATAGGACAACTTTAACCTCTTAATAATTAACATCCGAGAAATGCATTCATAGGTGGATTGCGGATATTCGTTATTTGGTCGGCCATCATGTCAATGTCAGTCATACCAAAATTCATTGGTCCGCAACTGCCTATGATAATCATTTTCTCTGATAGTGCTAAGCAAAGAAGACGTACTTATATAAAATTGTTGATGATTACAGGTATAACATTCACTGATGGACCTCTTTGGAAGGAGCATCGAAGTTTCACGGTCAAGCATTTGAAGAATATTGGTTTCGGCAAGAATACAATGGAGGCTGAGGTTCAAAAAGAGATGCATCACATTATCGACTACATAGATAAGAACAGACACAAACCTATCAACCTCAAGGGACAGTTGGCAATGTCAGTGTTGAACATACTATGGAAATTCACAGCTGGTGAGCTAATAAATTAAATAGATGTTTAAATATACCTAATAGTACCAACGATGCCAAGCTCGTCTAGAAGTTTAGAGATTGAAGAAATAACTAAATATTTTTATTTGGTAACCAAATTTTACAGAAATGCTTGCAAACACAACCGAGAAGTCAATAACATGCTATGTATGTTATTACCTCTACAATATATTATTATAATATTACAAGATTATCTTGTTCAAAGTAAGTTTATCTTAAACAGAATAGACGAGTATATTGTTAAGGGTCTAAGAGAATCGAAATAAACTATAAAATACATTCCCACTATGACAAAATTGAAGTAACTGTGTAGTTATTGAAACAAGACGTATAGTTAATGATTTTACAATAAAACCGGTCACAAAGAGTAAAGAGTAAATTGAGAGAAATACTAGCAATTATCCATAGTTTCCTGTCGTGCTTTTCTTCGAATGGAACAGAAACTGAGGTAAAAGTTATTCCAACTACAGCAATTATTTAAACTCCTAACCAGAGAAAACATGAAACCTTCGTCTTGTTGCGGAAAATATGAAACAAATATTTCCTTTTATGCCGGAAAGTTGTTCAACTTAGTAGGGTTTCGTTTGCTGTAAGCTGAATATTGTTTATGGCACCCAATAGTTTTCTAGTTATCTATATCTATACATATTATAAAACAAAGTCGTTTTTTTTTCCCTCATGTCCCTTTGTTCCCTTTAATCTTCAAAACTACGCAACGGATTTTGATGATTATTTCAGTGTTATATAGCCCATTTATCGAGAAAGGCTATAGGCTATATTTTATCACGCTAAGACTAATAGGAGCGAGGAAATAGAGGAAAATGTGGAAAAAACGGGAAAAATTATTTGAAAGAGCTAACTTGAACGCGCTAATCTCAGGGACTACCTACTGGTCCGATTAGAAAAATTATTTCAGTGTTAGATAGCCCATTTATTGAGGAAGGCTATAGGCTATATTTTGTCACGCTAAAACTAATAGAATAATGTGGAAAACACGGAGGAAATTATTTGAAATCTCGCGAACTATAACTGGAGCAATTTTTATGTTATTTGGCACAGATAAGAAGTAGACCACGTGAAGGATCATAGGCTACGAATAATAAAAACTAAAGATTATCGATTTTAATCATTTTTTCAGTGGCTATATATTTTATACCCGTGCGACGCCGGGGCGGGTCGCTAGTAGGAAATGTTTTTGGTATTTTTCTATATTTTATTAAAATTGCACCAATGAGCACCGCGCCGTTTGATTTTAGGCATTTATAGCGAAGATTTTAATATTATGGTCTAGACCACGAATCCAATCACAAAGACTCAACTACTCACTACGTAGCTTGGACGGGCGGGTTTAAATGTTTATGGAGAGAGAACAACCTTGTCAAACCAGATTACTGAAAAGAATATTATATTAAACTAGCTGTCCCGGCAAACGTTGCTTTGCCATAATATATAGCATTTTATTGAAGTGACTAAATAAGTATGTCGCCATGGCAACGTCGATCGCTATCCCGTCGCACAAACAATGGTCGCCTCAGGTTGTAATAATTTACTATTATTTATTCAACAAATGCACTTATAAATATATAAATTACCGAGTAGCCGATTCTCAGACCTACTGAATATGCATATAAAATTTAATAAAAATCAGTAAAGCAGTTTCGGAGGAGTTCGTGGACTAACATTGTGACACGAGAATTTTATATATAAGATATAAACTTAAAACATATTATTTAAATAAAGTGTTAAATGAGCATGACCAAGAGGATATGATATTATACTTGTTACTTGTTTATTATTAGTTGTTACTATTGTTTTATTTTCTTTTGTTATGATTACATGTTTAGTTTCGTATGTGTAAAAGAATATTTAATTAAGTTTCCTAAGAATTGTAGTATTATAAAACAACAGTACTCTCCGGACAAACCTTAGTGGCTTATGGAGCGTAACTATAAAGAATAGGGATGATGACAATGTCAAAAATTAGCGAATTTTGTTAATAAAATAAAGAAATCACGGTAAAAAATAAGTGTTCCCAAAATTTCAGTTCGATAGCATTTGTATTTTTTTTTTTTTGTTATGCGCCTTCAAAGTTGGATAATCAAGTCGATTTTTTTTTTCAATTAAATTTCTTAATATTTGTATACCATTCGATAACTTATGCAATTAAAAGCAACTTTTGTTACGAAACAACTTTCATAAACGCAATATACCTATCGAACAAAGTTCTCTCCCGATCCGTACAAACTACGAAAGAGTGACGTCAGTCTTTCGTCGCACTTTGTATGGAGCGTTTCGGGCAGGTCTATGAGATGTGTGAATTGTCATATCTTGGTGAATTTTTAAGCTATCAGAGTCATTCTTTCAGCGATGTTTCTATTTTTTAAGGATCTTTCAATTACCAGTAAGAAAAAAAATTAATCATCAAGCCTATTATGTATATTTTTTTTAATAAAAATAAAAAATAGGCACATAAAAGTAGCCCTAAGTAGCTCCAAAATGTATTTCTTCTTAACATACAACTTTACTAATCTGACCTTACGTTGTATCGGAACAATCTTATCTAATAACATAATACTAGCTTTTTGACCGAGCTTTGCTCGGTATTCGATAAAACACGAATAAAATGACATTTTCTATAAAATGATTCCTAGCTAGATCGATTTATCGCCCCCGAAACCCCCTATATACTAAATTTCATCAAAATCGTTCGAGCCGATTCCGAGTTTCCTATTATATATACAAGAATTGCTCGTATAAAGATATAAGATAAGATAGACGCTGAAATTGCATTTTCTAGGAGAGAGAATTGATGATGACAAGCTGATGCATCTGATAGATGTGATGGAGAGGAGATCAAAAGCTTTTACGATGTCTGGAGGGAAACTCAACCAGTGGCCGTGGCTCAGATTCCTTTTTCCACAATGGTCTGGATATAACCTGATTAAAAGTGCTAATAAACAGATGTCGGAAATCATAGATGTAAGTAATTTGCTGGTTTGGTATTTTGAGTAACAAATAGTTTTGATAGGCTTAGGGGCTGTTTCACCACTTACTGATAAGTGCCGGATAGGCTATCCACAACTTATCTGACAGATACTCTATACTCTATGTGTCAGATAAGTTATGGATAGCTAATTCTATAAATCAATTTCTATAGCAGGTACTTTTAAAAATTTTATCAAAAATAGCAAATCTTTGGACCTGTTTCACCACTCACTGAGTGACGGATCAGTTATCTACAACTTATCCGACAGATACTCCAAACTCTATTTGTCAGATAAGTTATGGATAGCCGATCCGGCACTCAGTGAGTGGTGAAACAGGCCCACAATTTTGCGATTTTTAAATATTATATAATATGATAGAAATTGATTCATAGGCAGATTCTTAATTGATTCATAGACCTATGTATTGGTCGTCTTATGTCAAGCTCTAATATTATAGATCACTAACAATAACTTGGCATATACCAACCGAATAACGTAAATCTGCCATCTGCTTATGAACGAATTTATTACATAACTTGATGATTGGGTTTTGGCGCAACTCTGTTGCGCCAAAACTCGTTTATAGCGCGAGAACCGTACATTTTTCCGGGATAAAAAGTATCCTATGTCCTTTCCCGGGACTCAAAGTATCTCCATACCGAATTTCAGCAAAATCGGTTTGGGCGTGAAGAGGTTACAGACATATAGACAGACAACCGGACAAACAGACAGACACACTTTCGCATTTATAATATTAGTATGGAAGTATGGATGTTTTGAATCATAATGAATTTGTTTGCGTCTCTTCCTCTGTACTAAAGAAACGGAAATTCACCAAATTTATAGGCACACGTAAGTCTTTCCGACAGTAACTTAAGCATTTTGCTATTGGAAGACTGTATTAGAGTGATAAAATGCTGACTCAGGGAAATTTGGAACTCCTTAAATTTTACTTACTCGGAAATGGTTATTGGTTCTTCCGACATTTTAAGCTGTGCTGTGCAAAATAGAACTTTATACCCCTTGTGAACGTTTCCAATCTAAAGTTATGTATATTTATTATTTTTAAATATAACAAAATATTGGGTGTATTTGGTAAAATTAGAAAAACTAAATCTGATAGAAGTGGAGTCTCGTATTTGCGTAATATTATAATTCTGCTTTGTCGTAAGTAATATGTTTATATTGTAAATTTTGCTTAATATAATATTATTGAAGACGAAGCAGAATATTATAATTTATAACCAATTAGGGTGGATTGCACCAGAGGCGTGGTTAAAGTTAAGGCTAAAGTTATGGTTATTGGTTATAGTTAAATATGGCGTCCTTTAACTTTAATTTTAACCGAAGAAATTCACAGATGTCTGTTGCGTTTATTTTTTTATTGAAGCTACAGGTAACGGGATGAGGGTATATAAAAATTGAATTATCTGTAAAAATCGACAGGAAAAATATAACACTGTAAAACATAGTCAATTTTCACGAAAAATTTAGATATACGTATGAGCGGAGGTTAAATATGGCGTCCGTGGACGCCATATTTCACCTTAACCAAAGATATGACATTTTGCACTATAGTTCTAGTTAAAGTTACAGTTATAGTTGAAGTTAATTGGTGCAACTCAACCTTGAATACACAAAACCTTTTGATGCAATAATTATTGATATATTATTTTTCAGGACGCAGTAGACAAACATAGAAATGGTGAGATAGCTGAAGATGACTTTATACATTTATTTTTAAATGAAGTTAGACAAGGGAGGAGTACTTACACAGGTAATTTCCCTTATAACAAAGGTAAAAGGTTACCTTCTGGTTTTGATATATTTAACTGAATGTTAGGTTTACGTATTAAAGGGATTTTGTGACAAGAAAATAAATGGTCTATACGCGATTTTTAGTAACAAGTATTTTTAAGTATGTATAACAATTAAGATTTTTATTTGCCTTTTATTTACTCCGTCGCGTACCTAATACAACTATGGAGTATCAACTCAGGGAGTGCCGTCATAATATACCAACTTAGGTCAAATATAAATCCAATTTTGGGATGCAATAATTAATTTCAATCGTTAATTTCAGAGGAACAATTACAAGTGATATGTTTGGACATTTTAATAGCGGGCTCACAGACGACAAGCAACTCATTGCAATTTGCTTTGTTGGCGGCGCTTAGGAATCCGTCTATTCAGAACAGAATTTATGACGAGATAAACACAGTTCTGGGTGACCAGGCGCCATGCTGGGAGGATACTAATAGGTAATGGCACTTTTATCTTTAAGGGCCCGTTCTTCCAAATTCACGTTTCTAGAATGAGTAATTTTTAAGGAAAGCGTTATTCAAAAAAACTGAAAAATATATACATGACGTATAGATACATCTTTTAACTAGTGACTTTTTTGGTTAGAAACACAATACAGATAATTTTACTCGATAAAAAAAATTCCGAAACAACCTCGATTTTAAAAACATTTTGAGTTTTATAGGATTTACAGGGACTCAATCAGAAAACAATTTGGACAGTTCGATTACTATTAAAATTTTACAGCGTAACCGCCACCGCACAAGGTGCACTGATATATATATATTTTATGAAATAAGGGGGCAAACGAGCAAACGGGTCACCTGATGGAAAGCAACTTCCGTCGCCCATGGACACTCGCAGCCTCAGAGGAGCTGCAGGTGCGTTGCCGGTCTTTTAAGAGGGAATAGGGTATTAGGGGAGGGTAGGGATGGGAAGGAAAGGGAATAGGGGAGGGTAGGGAAGGGAATAGGATATGGGATTGGACCTCCGGTAAACTCACTCACTCGGCGAAACACAGCGCAAGCGCTGTTTCACGCCGGTTTTATGTGAGAACGGTATTTCTCCGGTCGAGCCGGCCCATTCGTGCCGAAGCATGGCTCTCCCAC
Organism: Lysandra bellargus; assembly: GCA_905333045.1. Lineage (NCBI taxonomy): Eukaryota > Metazoa > Arthropoda > Insecta > Lepidoptera > Lycaenidae > Lysandra > Lysandra bellargus. The sequence continues at coordinate 27,242,318 of HG995319.1, forward strand.
ATAAAAATGAATGTTATTTTAATGTCATTTACGTCGATATTCGCACTGACAGACAATGGACCTGCTAATTTAGGAAGAACGTGCCCTTAATCACTGGTTATACGATGGTAGATAATTTATACAACAGCGAGGACAAAAATGGCAGGAAAAGTAGTGATGCTGCGTTTCCACTAGAGCTGAGCGGAGCTGTGTTGCGAGGAATGTTTTTGAGAACCAATAGAATCGCCGCGCTGAGCGATGTCATGGCAAAGTCATGTCAGTGATGCAATTCTATTGGTTTTCAAACACATTCCTCGCAACACAGCTCCGCTCAGCTCTGGTGGAAACGCAGCCTTATGGCGACAAAATCGCGAGCAATTTGATAAAATACAACTGGGTAGATAAAATTATGTACAAGGCTTATCATAACCCACCATAATAAGTAGTCAATAATATTATTAACTATAATAATGTATATTATAATAATACATATTTATATATCTATAGTTTTATTTATATATCTCATATCTCAGTGTATTTATATGATAAGTATAGTTTATAACAAATTTTACTAGTATAATAATTTATACATACATGCTGTTTGTTTTTTTTTTATTCTTGTAACTTCACTGGCATCTATGAGTATACAATTTTGTTCCTGTATCACCTAAAGGTCGACTGCGGTAGATAATGCCATAGCCTACCTACATAATACGAAAAAAAATGAAAATGTAATGGGTATTGTATGTAACACAAATATAAAACATAAAATATAGCTCTATAATGATTAATAGCTTATTGGACGAGATAATAAATAATTGTACTGAGTACATACTTCTAAAATGGAAGTTACAAGTCATAAATTACCTCGGTTAAAGTAAAAATAAAAGACTGATCTTTTAATCCTTCGATCGTGGATTCTTGGAAATATATTGTTATTCTATTGTGTCTCGCTCACCGGTGAGCTTATGGGGCTTGATGGGTTAATACTTAATTACAATTTTTTCTTCGCAACTTCATAACAATTATAATGTATTTTCTTTTCCAGACTAATTTACACGATGGCCTTTCTCTACGAAGTTCAGAGGTACTTCGTGATAGTACCTTTGGCGGGACCCAGAAGGCTTTTAACCGACTTCAAATTAGGAGAATATGTTTTACCTAAAGAAACGTCGGTCCTAATATGCGTTGGAGATACACATTTCGACCCGGAAATATGGGAGGAACCAGAAAAATTCAACCCCGACAGATTTATAGGGGAGGATGGGTCATTTGTTAATTTGGAACACATTTACCCATTTGGACAAGGTTAGTATTGTAAGTAACCCTAGGGACCCAAAAACATGGCCTTTGCATCCATTGTGGATTCATACAGTATTTTCTGAGCGAAGTAACGCCTCTTCATACTGTAATGCCTGGGACAAGATTTTAAATGTCCGTATAGTTGCCCAAGACATACGGCGTTCTCGCAACATAGTCGGCCTAGTCAGGTCGTACTTGAGATCTGAAAATGTCTCATTGGTACACACCTCCACCCGGGATCGAACCTGCACCCTCTCGAGTGTGAATCAACGGTCTTCCCACTAGGCCACGGAACACTAGTCCTAGAGACCTAAGGCAAGACAATAAACATTATTCAATTAAATAATTATACACTTCCCTTATACTTATTCCACTTTATTATGTGTACTAGCTGTCCCGGCAAACGTTGTTTTGCCCATATTATTTTATTGAAGTGACTAAAATATAAGTATGGCGCCATAGTCGTCCGACCTGGCTCTCGTAGGCATTTTCAAATATTTAAGAAAATAATTGAATGCGCCATTACGACAGCTGAATGAAAGAAGATGACGAAAATTGAAGATGAAAGTGTACACTGCACAGTGTGGACTGTGGGCATAGAGCTATAGCCTAATAGCTATCTAAACTCCCGTCTCGCACGCGCACCCCCAGGCCCAATGACGCCCACTTCGCAACGGGCCGTACAGTAGAAATCGTAATATTTTAATTTCGCCATAACTTCAAAACCAAACGTCCAATTTTAATCATTCACCGACCAAATATTATCTACATAAACTGTACTTAGTGATGAAATAATTTATTTTGATAAGGATTAATAGCATGAGTAAAATAAACGCGTTTAAATGTAGTCCAAAAAAATGAAGATTTTTTAAATAAAAAATGGTTGTTGTGCCTCACTCGAGATAGATAGGTATAGTATGTCGCGGACTTTTTTGTAGATATCTATAAGTTCTACAACTAATTGAAAACATTTCATGGTTCTATCTTTTAGTTTAGGCAGCGTACGCAAAATTAGTAACTTTTTTGGTCGATTTACAAATATCTTACGGAAACCTATTTATTTCCAAAATAAAATTTAGCCTATGCTACTCGCGGATAATGTAGCTATCGAATGGTGAAAGAATTTTTAAAATCGGTCCAGTAGTTTTTGAGCCTATTCATTACAATTATACAAACAAAGTTTACCTCTTTATAATATTACTAGCTGTCCCGGCAAACGTTGTTTTGCCATTTAAAATATTTCTACTTCATCAGTTGATACAAATTCTTACCCCCTCTTTTGTCCCCTAAGAGGGGTGGGGCGAAAAATTGCATACACCAGATGTTAAGTTGGAAAAAACAGTTAATAATATGTCAAAGTAAGTCCATTAAAGAAAAAGTTTGATAAAAAATCTGACCCCCTCTTTGGTTCCCTTAGAGGGGTGGGGTGGGGGGATTTTAGTCACCAAATGTTGAGTCGGAAGAAGACAATTATATGTGTGAAAACCGTATGCAAATCGGATCAGTAGTTTTTGAAAATTTTGTTGCGACCCGCGACACCAAGACCAAAAAATGTTTGTGGCCCGCATGAAAAAAAGGTTGGGAACCACTGGTATAGACTATAGGCAAATCAGTCTTCGCTACTGTGCACCCCCGCACAGTGGAAAATTTGGGTCCGTATCGGATCAAAAATCTGTAACTTCAAGGTTTTTCATCGTATTGTATTGAGATTTGGCACATGTATACAGTGATATACATACATTTTAAAAATAATCAATTTTTGTATTTTTTTTTCAATGTATACATATTTATTTTAGGTAAAAAAAAAGAAAAGAGAAAAAAAGTAATATTACGAGTAGTTATATGTTAATTTTTTATAAATAAGTACTAGTATGAGTAAAATTAAGAAAACTTAAATAATTACTTATCACACAAGCATAATAAAATACATAAAATTTTAAAATCGTATAGTACCTATCTATACCTCACACCAAACTAATTGATCTCAAATTAGACAAATCTTATAATATTATTGGTTTTTAAAACTAGGTTTTAGTTACTGATAATGTTATATCTAATTGTTACTATCCTCGCTATTCCTAACTAAAATTACTTCCGGTGTAAATGTAGGATCACCTTCAGGTACCACCTTCAAAAGACTTAGTGCCTCTTCATCAAGATCCTTCACATTTCTCACATAAGGTTTTCTTAAGCTTGAAATGAATGGATCTGAAGTATATAGAAGCGTTTTAAATACGTCTTCATTTGTAGCTATACGGGAACATTTTCTGGCATGGTGCAGGCGCATATTTCTGTAGTCTTTATTGCGCGACTCTTGTGCATCTTCCGACAGTTGCCCAATAGGAAGAACAGAAAAATGTTTGATCACGTTTTCTCCGTGTATAAGTAATTTGTGCACGGAGGATGGCATGTAGTACCAATCATAGTTACTAACATAAATTCGCGCAGTTTCTAAGGCATAAACTCCAAATTTTTCGGGATCGATCATCATTCCAGAAGATAGAGCTTGTAAAATAATATACAAGCGTTTAATCAATGTTTCATCAACACCTGTTATGTTCGCCGAGCAAGTGTAATTGTAAAAGAACCTTCGTACTGTATTTCCATCACTTGAGTTTCCACTTAATTGACGAGGTTTGTCGATAATTAATCCTAGCTCTTCCCTGAAACGTTTTTGAACAAATTCCTTCTTTTCTTTCTTCAATTTCTTTTTTTCTTCTGTTGTAGCAGACCAAGTCTTAAGGTCAAGATTGTAGCAAATGTGTAATACCATTTCCATGCTGCGAATCCAGGCATGCAATGTGGATAATCCATATTGGTAAGCACTTTCATTTTCAGGTCTAGCAGTCACTTTTAATAGGTCATTCATAAGTCGAGGAGTAGCCCCACATATCGTGCACGTAGAACCCGATGGAGTTTCTGTTAGGACCTGAGCCACCTTACCATCAATCATTGTTAGAAAAAGTTCGTGCTTCACATTTACTGCAACACTATCTTTGTTTATTAATGACGGGCGTAAAGATTCAATTTGTCTGGTAATTTCTTCTACAACTGCCTTAGTTTTTTCAGGAGTTTCGAACAGATGAAGGTACTGGATTTTGCCAAATAATGGCCTTTGAGAGGTCATCAATTAATCTAATGGGAACTAATGAAGTGACGAACAGATTGGCATCTGAAATAGTTTCCGATTCTTCTGGCAGTTTCTGCTTGTATTGACTTTGGCCAGATGAACCATCACATCCCCATTTACAATAAAGGATTAAATTTCTGTATTGTTCTTGGAAAACTGAATCAATTTTTAAAATTCTGGCAACTGTGTGGTCCAGTAAGTCTTGTATATTAATCACTTTAGCATAAGTATTTGTGATTTCGATTGTAGAAGATGGTGGATAGCAAGTTTGTTTTATTTCTTGTATTTTGTAATATGGGGGAAACATTGTACACTTTCTTCCGTTGGTTAAATTTCTTAGGTACATATATTGTGCTTTAGTTAGATCCAAATCAATAAAAGCACTCAATGCTTCTGTATCAGATAAAATCTTCACTTGGTTTGACTCTTTCCACGTAGTCGAGAAAACTTTTTTCTTTTCGCTCTCAGAGTTTCTTAGCTCTTCAACAAGACGAGCCTCTGCATACTCACCTAAGGCCCGCAGTCCTTGCAAAAATGCGTTACAAATATGCTCAAACCCATATTCTTCTAGTAAAAGAGTGTTTTTCCTTTTCTTTGTTGATTCTGAGGAGTCTCCATAAGCAATGCACGGTCTTCCTTGTTCACCAGAAGTTGATGGCAGTAAATATGCTTCAGACTCCGGAAACTGTACCGAATATCCTGACTCCAGCCAGCTTGTATTATTCAGAATAAATTGGTCCTTTTTCCGTGATGCTTTAGCCCAGCGCTTATTGAAAGAAGGCAGAATATGTCTTTGAATGTCACCAATTACAAAACACAAGTTGTTTTCAGAAACATTTAATGTTTGCTGTAGAACTATGGACAACGATTCCAAGGTTCTGCCACGCTCGATATAGGGAATGATGAAATCACCCTTAGTACAGTTGAAAGTTGACATTTTAATGGAAATAACCAATTTAAATAAGTGTCACTTAATATGAAATACACGCTGAAGTGTGCCATTTGAAGATATTTGCTTCCCCTTATATACTGGGTTTTCTGATATTAAATATGTACTAATGTTATGCATATTTACTCACGCAGGACGAGTGCAAAATAGATAATAAGCTATTGCTATCGAAATATTGTGGTTAATATTGTTTCTGTAAAGTATGTCAGCAGTAACCGCAAAAGATACCGAATTATCTACTCCGACCTCTATCACATTTTTTCCCATAACTTCCAGGACCGCAAACTTCCGCAGCAGATTTTTTTAATTTTTCATTTATGAATAGTAAGGCTATCAAATAACACATAAAGTTGCGCGTGGGGAGCCGTGGGTAAATATGAAAACCTTTGACGAAAAAAAAAGAAAGTGAAAAATAGGGTATGTCAATTTTTAAGTACTTACTCAAAAATAAAAAGCATATTTAAAAAAAGTTAATAGCTCATTAATAAGAACATAAAATATCCTTTTTAAAAATGTATAAAACCGCATGCATGTGCTAAATATTTTTTTCACAATATTCATTTGAATTATGTGTATGCAAACATTTGAATGAGCCATCCGCTACTTCAACTTACTTCAACCTATGAAAAAAAAATATTTATGCAGTTTTAGTACAAAAAAATGTCTGATTAGGATTATTTGGTTATTAGAGTATCGAATGCAATAAGTATTTCATTCAAATTGTGATATTTTTAAAAACCATTTATGATATGCTCTAGTTCTACCATTTTCCATAGTGCCCCGCCTTGGTAGCGCCCACTTCGAAACGGGCGTAAATCGCAATTTTTAATTTCGACTTAACTTCTAAACCAAACGTCCATTTTTAATTATTAAGAGACCAAATATTATCTACATAAACTGTACTTAGTGATTAAATAATTAATTTTGATAAAGATTAATAGCATGAGTAAAATAAATACGTTTAAATGTAGTCCAAAAAAAATCAAGATTTTTAATAAAAATAATGGTTGTTGTACCTCACTTGACATAGATAGGTATAGTGTGTCGCGGACTTTTTTGTAGATATTTAAAAGATCTACATTTACTTAGGACATTGTATGGTTCTATCTTCTACAGTTTAGGCAGCGTACGCAAAATAAGTAAATGTTCTGGTTGATTTTTTTCACCTTGTGTCAGGAAAATCCAAATATTTTCCAAAATAAAATGTAGCTTATGTTACTCGTAAATAATGTAGCTTTCGAATGGTGAAAGAATTTTTTAAACCGGTCCAGTAGTTTTCGAGCCTATTTATTACAATTAAACAAACAAACAAACATATATATATATATATATATATATATATATATATATATATATATATATATATATATATATATATATATATAAGTAAATAAGTATAGATGTGTATTGTGTAAATAAAGTGGAATAAGTATAAGGAAAGTGTATTATTATTTTATAATTGAACAATGAACATGAATTTCTACCAAGAAGTGACAGTACATTCAGCATCATAAGATAAAAAGCGTTGATATATTTTGTATATATATAGTATATAGATAGTTCTTTGTTACACCGAAGAGCATAACTTTTTAATCCTATTCGAATTAATAAATTAGAAAAAATGGGCTTTGTTTAAAATTGCTGTCAATTCCGTTTAAAATAGAGATCATCTGACGGTCTGGACAACGATTATTATCAAAGCACAAACATAGTTATGATAATATGCTTATTCAGAAAGGGCGTATTTACTCGCGCCTGAGGCCAACGCTAAGGTCCTAGGCTATATAAGTATTTCCTGTTTCTTTTAATCGAGATTGTAATTATAATGAAGCTTATATTCTACAATTAACTTTAACAATTAAATTAATTTAAATAATCCTAATAATTAAAATAACTGAATACAACAACACAATAATCTTTATAGTAATTTAATTATGCGAAAACAGTAATAAAATATATTGTATTATAGTTTAATGAAGCTTATCTTCTACAATTAACTTTAGCAATTAACATTATTGAATACAAGAACACAAGAATCTTTTTATTCTGAGTTATAATTTAATTATTGCGAAAACAGTACTAAAATATATTATATTGTAAATTATTAATTATTAGCTATATTTAACCCAATTAAGCTCCTGAATATGAAGAGCTATCACTTTCAATAGCACGTTGATTTCACTAACATTTTCAATTGAATTATCTTTATGAATTCCCGTAATAATTTATTATAATTGAATGTAATAATTATTGAAATCATTATTAATTGCGGTCTTATATAGTTGCAAATTCGTTTAAAATTATTCACTTTATGTTTGTATAAACTAATATTGAGCGGTTTGTTCGCTTGTTTGCATCTCCAAAGTTTTCTGGACGATTTCGATGAAATTTTCGCTAATTAAATGCTAGAATTAGGCGGATCGTTAATGGTAGATCGCAATCAAACGGATCAACTTTATTCTTTAATTCTTGCGCAATCTCAAAGTTTTGCGTGTTCCATAACATCTGCAAAACATTGGAATAATTATTTTTCTCTTCTTATTTTACAGGTCGCAGAAGATGTCCAGGTGATTCCCTTGCCAGGTCATTCCTGTTCATCGTGTTTGTTGGGATCTTGCAGAAGTACAAAGTAAACTGCTGCAACGGAGTTCTGCCTAGCGACGAACCAGATATAGGCATATTATCGTCACCCAAACCGTTCTCAATAGATTTTATACCGAGGCAGAATAAAGATGTATTTTAAAATAGGTTTAATAATTTTAGAAGTAAGCCAGCCTATTAAAAGTTTTCGGAAACTGTTTCGACCGATGCTGAAACCGAAACCAGAAATCTTTTTGCAATTTTAATGTAGATCGGCTGTTAAATGTTAATTCTAAATATCAATGTTTTGAAAATCATCGTCATCTAGTATTGTGTAAAGAATATTATAATAAGAAGTATAATTGTCCTTTACAGTATTACAATCGAACAAAAAAGGCAGTTTGATAATTGATTGAAACTTATCAAGGCGCCGACGACAGCGCGGCGGCGGCCACCGCGAGTGTGTCATGTTATTTTTCAAATCAAACGACCGGCTACCGATCCCCATCTCTCTTCCAAATACGCTAGAAAGTTTCTCAAACGTATGCCCTCTCTATTCCATCACTCTCTCCCATCAGGTGGAACGGCTGACCGACACGACCAGTGAGAGAACTGCCGAATAACTGGCTGCTTTGCATGCCCGGTCTACGCATGGATCGACTTTCTTAGAATTATAGCGAAACAAAGCTCGGCCGGTCGGCTGGATATAATCTATTTGACTAGACCTATGATGCAGATGTTTCTATTTTGCTTATATGGTCGATTTCCCAAAACTGCTATTTGGAAGAAAATGAAAGAATTAATTATCAGTATTAGTTTATTTTTTTGATCTTGTAGTCTGATTAACAAGTGCCATTTTCGTCAAAACCTGATCTCATGCACCGAAAATTATGATGTTAGGCTCATTCGATTCGGAATACCATCTAGAACATTCTATCAAAATTCCAAGAGGGGCTGAAAAAAAATGCAATAGTTATAAACAATTAAGTAAACATAAAAAGAAGGGTTTGGAATTTTTTTTTTGATATTTCGAAAACTATTTGATATAATCAAAATTTGAAAATAGATCCTTAAAGAGCAGGAAATTTCCTAAAAAAATCTTAGATCCTGGAACCTTACCAATAATCCTTATAGCTTTAAATGAGCGGCGAAAGTAACGGTAAAAACGCGTAGTTCGGGTTTCGCGTGAATTGCCGCAATCTGCCACGCGAACTAAAAATATATATTTTAACTGATTAAATATTAATATAAAGAAATAAAAAAATTTGCATAATAAGTAGACATATAAATAAACAATAATCCGTAAACAAAAATAAATTATCACAATTTGTTTAAATGTTATGCTTTTGTTCATTTGTTGATAGTCACCATTTTAATGTTAACATAAAAACGCTGATTATTTCTAAACAAGAAATCTAGAAATTTTTATTATTCTTTTGAGCTAATCTTAAAAGGGTTTAGAAGAGATATCCGGTGGAAAATTTCAATAATTTTGGTTTTTCACTTTTTTATGAACAATCAAAGGCATTCATGAAATTTTCATGTAAATTAAGATAAGCTCAAAAGAATAATAAAATTTCTAGATTTCTTGTTTAAAAATATCAGCGTTTTTATGTTAACATTAAAATGGTGACATTGATATTAACAAATTAAGAAAAGCATAATAATTAAACAAATTGTGATAATTTATTTTTGTTAAATGATTATTGTTTATTGATATGTCTACTTAGTACTCAATTTTTTTTTTATTCCTTAATATTAATATTTAATCACTTAAAATATTTTTTAGAAAAATGTTTGCTACTACATTTCCCCGTGTCGCTCCACCAATTTCTCCCACTCGATTGAAGTGGGAGATAGAAGTGGGATCTAGTGGGAGAAATTGGTGAAAATGAAAAATTTTTGGAAAGCCAGGCAACTACTTTTAGTTGCCTGGGAATTGCTTTCCAAAAATTGTTCTGAACGCACGTAACGAAGGTACTTCGAGTTAGTGTGACTAATTTGGTACTTGATTATTATTATTAACGTGCTGCATCTATACGCACGTTCCCTATGATCACTTTAGGGCTGGGTCTAGACTTTCGTGACGACTTTTTTCTTTGCTCAATTCAAACCGATTTAGCTCACCAAAAATAATTAGAATTCCAGCGTACAATTGACGAACATTATGAGAATACCATTTTGCTGTTGATAAACGGACTGGATTGAACAAGGAGAGAAGACTTTACAATACAATATACTAGCTATGGCCTATGGAGGAACCTATAAGTCGCCTTATATAGGCCTGAGTTTCTTAGTAGGTTCCTTTTTATTATTGTAAAGGTCAAATCGGTTTAGCGGTTCGGGAGTGAAGAGGTAACAGACAGACAGACAGACGGACAGACAGACACACTTTTGCATTTATTATATTAGTATGGGATATTAATTTTCTTATAAATAAATAGATGATGCCCGCAACTCTGTTACGCCAAAATTCGTTTATCGCGCGGGAACCGCACATTGTTCCGGGATAAAAAGCATCCTCTGTCCTTTCCCGAGACTCAAAGTTTTGCCATACAAAATCTAAATCGGTTCAGCGGTTTGGGCGTGAAAAGGTAACAAACAAACGCACTTTAGCATATTTATAATATTGGTAGGATAGGATAGAATTTTGCTATATATAAAGAATTGGAGTTACCTAACAATTGTCACTTGACATCAATTGGGAAGACAATACGTAATAACCCGGAAGCCAAAACAAATTCGCGTCATGAGTAAACGACCTCGCCGAAAATAGCCGAGCGCTCCCGGACAGTTCCCGACGACGCCCGAAGTGTCCCGAACGGCGCAATCGATACTTAGATATCCCATCGCTGAAAGTGAAAGCTGTTCGAATATGATAAAACTAGCACGACCGTGAATCGGTATTTTGACGGACGACACCGTTTTCCAATGTTTTGATGTATGAATGTTCAATTGATATGCACTTTCAACTGATGATTTTGTCTTTAAAAGGATGATATAAATTGGCTAAGCTGTGGTTTATGGTTATGTATTTTAGTAAGGTAATGTTAATTGAAGACGTGAGTGGAAGAACACACAAGTAACAGTAAAAAAATGCCGTTTATGCATAAATGGAGGCTTTAGGGCCGGAAAAAATATTTGAAATAAAACAACTGTGCATTTTATGTGTAGCCACTAGCCAGATACATTAGCCAGGTGATGAAGTAGATAAGTTACATGGTGTCAGGGTTGATTCAGACCGCAACACGACGCGTAGATGCATTTCTAAATTTGTATTGAATTGACAGATTGGCATGTCGCCTCGCGCAATTGAAATTTGGCAAATCCATACAAATGTATGCCGCGTCGCGCCTCGCCTCGCCTCGTCGCGTTACGGTCTGAATATTGACCCTTATTGTTACAAAATGTTAATTATCGTGTTCTTCAACTCATGTCTTTAATAATTGCAGATTATGGTCAGACGTGAAAAAAGGCATTGTACACTAGATTACTACCGTAACTTTGTAGCGCAGTTAATATAAAAAAAACTGGCAATCTTAAGTGTCTAAACACACTATGCCGAATTTCCGCGGCATAGTGTGTTTAGACACTTAAGATTGCCAGTTTTTGCTTGATTCCGCCTGCAATGTAAGTATTTTAAATTACCGATGACACACCATGCCGAAATTCCGTCGCGTTATATTGTATGCGTTTGACATTGCTGGTGTAATCATGCGGAATTTCCGCCGCGGAACATCGGCATGGTGTGCTTAGACTATGGTTTAGACATTAGAGTTTAGACACTATTTTAAGTGTGAAAAAGTAATAAATTAGACACACTTTCGCAAGTATAATGGTTATCGTAACACCTACAATTACAACAAATGCAGTAAATCTAAGGAACCTGCAACTACACATTTTGTCAAAAATAGTACCAACAATCTATCTGCTTCATTATTAAAATAATCCTAGTGATTTCAGCGAACACTCTTTTTCATAATAACACTAGATGACAGTTGACATCCGCATTCCGCAACTCCTTTGCGCCAAAATTCTTTTATCGCGCAGGAATCGTACATCTTACCTGAGAAAAAGTATCCTATGTTCTTAGTCGGGTCTCAAATTATCTCCATATCAAATTTAAGCAAAATCATTTCAGTGGTTTGGGCGTAAAGAGCTAAGGTCCGTCTGTCGGCGTCCGTCTGTTAGTTAAAGGTGAAGAGCTAACAATACAGACAGGTAGATGGACAAACACACTTGCACATAATATTAAGTATGGATTGTAGAATGTAGTATCTGTAATTTTGGATATAATATAAACGTTTAGATTTTGAGGATAACACAATTTAAAGCGTGTTTTAGTGAGGCAGTTTTGTGCCCGCATTGGCAAAGGTTCAATTTTGCTCATGCACCAAAATCTGGGACCAGTCACTTATTACGGGTTATCTGAAGATTACGCTGCTACAGTAATATAATATCATCTTTATCGATTTGCGTACTGTATAATTTTTTCATCATCGCCTTTAGATATAGTTATTGCTTGATATAATAATATTTCGTTGGAATATGAGAAGTATCTACAACCTCCCCCAACCCACTTTGAAATTCACGCCCACCGGCAAAATAACGTAAAGTCTACGTGATAGTCGTTAAATATTTTCCATTTTTAAATCGTTAATTTTGAAGAATGTTATTTTAACCCTAAAAAATTTTTGTTGCGGCCCGCGACACTAATACCAAAATTATATAAATAATTAAGAAAATGATAAGGATCAAGTTTGTCGAAAAATTGATTTTCTTTATCTTTAGTTCTTATAATTTTTTATTGTAAAATAAATATTAACGGAAATAACTGCAAAAAACAAGTCAAAGTATAATTTCGACCTGTTCGACTTCTATCGCGATTATTGTCGAATACTGAAAAAAAAACAGAAATAAACTTGTAGCTCTTTAACTAACCACAATTAAAACTAAGACTTTGGTGTCTGTCCGTCTGTCTGTCTCTAGGCTTCAAGAACGGTGATACGAGTAGGTGGAGACTTGAAATTTTCCGATATTATGTATTTTGTTTTCCTCTATAACAACAAATACTAAAAAATATATTATATATAATATAGATGGAGCTCCCGTATAACAAAGAGGATTTTAGTGGCCTTTTTGCTCTATCAAAAATAGCAGCACTAAGACAATTAAAATATGTATAAAACTAGCGACTTAGTCCGCGTGGACTTCAATTTATACCGCGCGGTGTCAACAAAATTGGTGTCAAATTTAAAAGCTTTTTAAAACCTTGCTACCCCTTAAATCAAAATACCCAAAAACAGTTGTGCAGTGTGCACAATATAATATTTCATTTTTTAAATTAAGTAAACTTTATTAATACCAAATTTAAAGCTTATTTAGCCCCCCCCCCCCCCCCCCATTACACAACTTTAGCTTTACCCATAAACTATTTATCATTGGTAGGTTTAAGGTTACGTCGCTGCATAGATAAAGTATGAGTAGTGAGATATTTAATAACGTATTATTGTATTTAAAATTATGCTTTTATCATACCTTATTTTAATAAATAAAACGTTACACACTACAATGTGCACACTACGGTATTTTGAATGACAAGCCTATACACACGAATTATACTCTTTGGGGAGCCAAAAGAAGAAGTAGAATGTAAATTTTTTGGTAATAGAATATTAATAGCATTGAAACGTATTAATTAAATTTAAGGTCGAATTTCGACCCTTGGGTGTGTGACTCTAGTATAAAATGTATAAAAATTAAAAAGTAGATAAAAACCGATTCTAAGGCCTAACGAATGTACATACAAAATTTCATTAAAATCGGTTGAGCCGTTTTGGAGGAGCTTGCGCACAAACACACATTTTATATATTAGAAGACTAGCTGTTGCCCGCGACTTCGTCCGCGTGGACTTCAGTTTATCGCGCGGTGTCAACAAAATTGGTGTCAAATTTAAAAGCTTTTTAAAACCCTGGTACCCCTTAAATTAAAATACCCAAAAACAGCTGTGCAGTGTGCACATAATATTCCATTTTTTAAATTAAGTAAACTTTATATCAAATTTAAAGCTTATTTAGCCCCCCATTACACGACTTTAGCTTTACCCGATGTAGGCGACACTGAGCGCCATCTGTAATGAATTTTTGGAACTAACTTAATTTGAAAAAATTTACGCATTTTCACCCCCTTACAACCCCTTTTTCCAGTTAAAAAGTAGCCTATGTACTTTCTCAGGCTTTAGACTATCTGTGTACAAAATTTCATTACAATCGGTTCAGTAGTTTTGGCGTGAAAGCGAGACAGACAGACAGAGATACTTTCGCATTTATAATATTAGTATAGAGTATAGATATTAATATAGATATATAATTGTACTAGCTGTTGCCCGCGACTTCGTTCGCATTAGCATAGTAGATCACATCCCAAGTACTATTTATTGTACAAAAATATTCAATGTACACAATTGACTTTCCTACGATTTTATTATATTATGTATATAGATGTTCCGCACGGCTTCGCTTGCGTAATTTAGGAATTTCACGCAACCGTACATTTTTCCGCGAAAAATAGCCTATGTCCCATCACGTAGTCATGTTCATTGCCATGTTTGCCAAATAAGATAAAAATTTCTCCAGTAGTTCTTAAGATAATAAGCAATTTCATATAATTTCCCCCGTTTTTCCACATTTTTCTCTATTTATTCACTCCAATTAGTTTTTAGCGTGATGAAATATAACCTATAGCCTTTTTCAATAAATGGGCTATCTAACACTGAAATAATTTTTCAAATCGGATCAGTAGTTTCTGAGATTAGGCTATACTTTATTACGCTAAGACAAATAGGAGCGAAGAAATAGAGGAAAATGTGGGAAAAACGGGGGGGGGGGGGGGGGGAATTATTTGAAAGGGCTTATTTGAACGCGCTAATCTCAGAAACTACTAGTTCGATTTGAAAAATTCTTTCAGTGTTACATAGCCCATTTATCGAGGAAGGCTATAGGATATATTTTATCACACTATAACTAATAGAAGCGAAGAAATAGAGGAAAATGTGGAAAAAACGGGGGAAATTATTTGAAAGGGCTTATCTTACGAACTACTAGAACAATTTTTCTGTTATTTGGGTCAGATAGGGAGTAGAGCACGTGAAGGGTCATAGGCTATTTCTTAATAAAAATGAATCCATATACTTCCCTTGGTTACGACATCACGCGTAAACAGCTGGACCGATTTTGCTGAAATTGGGTATAGATATATTATGTACTTTGAGTCCCGGAAAAGGACATAGGATACATTTTGTCCCGGAAAAATGTACGGTTACCGCACAATATACTTTTATGATTTGCGCGTAAACTATTCAATCGATTTTGATGAAAGTACATGTCATATGAGTGATCGGTGAACATACATAAAAAAAATACATACAGCCGAACGTATTACCTCCTCCTTTTTGGAAGTCGGTCAAAAATGTATCGGTTTACCGTTATTTAAGTTTGAATTAGACTTAGGAAAATATATATATACAATCACCTATAGCTCACTTTGAACGACTATAGGAAGGTATTTTTAACCGACTTCTAAAAAACGATGAGGTTATATGTTCGGCTGTGGTTTTTTTTTTTTTGGATATTCAACGATTACTCCGCCGTTTGTGAACCGATTTTCGAAAAAAAATGAAAAAAAGTTATTGCTGTTTCTTTTCAATACTGTACTGTTTCAATTATCACTCGAGGACTGCCGCCGTGAAGCTATTGAATATAATTTTTATCAACTTATCGAATCATAGATCAACTAATCACGTATCGCGAGCTTCAAGCTAGAAAAAAAGTAGTTTTTTTAAGTAGAAAATAGTAGTACAATACAATGTTATTGCTTAATTTGCTTGGCTGGTCTTGGCGGGGACACTACCGTGCCCCCAGATTACATGAGTGGCAATAATGAGAATCTCTCATAGGCACATTAGAAGCTGATGATTACTGGTAAAGTTACAATAATTGCAATTTTTTTAACTGGAACCTATCCTATACCATCGGCAATAATTATAATTCGCAAAATTAATTCAAGCAGCCTTCGGCATATTCACGTTGTCAAGTCAGTAAGCATCTTCCACGTAAGCAACGCTTTGCTCAAGCAAAACAAGATGCATGCAAACAGAACTTGAACCTAAATATCAGCAAACTGGACCTCATCCGGTGCTGCACCCATCAAATATGTAGTTTTGTTTTCCAAATACATGTGAATATTCCTGAAATTCTCCATGATCCGTCCAACGCTTATCGTTCAGTTAATGTTCTATCATGTTCCTATCAATCAACGTAGGATGAAACGGGAATTTGAATATTCCAAAATCTCGACCAGTTGTTTCGAGCTAAGCGTTACATTCGGATAAAACAGAATTTATGTTAGTAATTAATGTTCATGTTCGTCGTGTTTTGGGATAGACCGTGAATAATAACTAGGTTTTTATGAAGGACTCGTTTTTAATTCAATGCTGCACAAAAAATGTTTGAAGATTCGAGGTTGGAGAAGCAGGTTTTTTCACGAGTAGGCGATCAGATTAAAATACGTGCTCAAAAAAATTCTTATCGGATTGGCTATTCCTGCAACATTTCGTGAAGCAAGCTTCAACATCGACCAATCGAATTAATCCTTTGATCACGGATTCTTGGAAATTTATTGTTATTCTATTGTTGTCGCGATCACCGGTTATCTCATGGGGCTTGATGGGTTTTAACCCAGACACCCAACTCTTAGGTTGGGTGTCTGGAAGAAACCGCTTGAAGCGGTAAGACCGCCAATTTGCGCAGATTCTTTCTTTTTATATTATTTTTATTATGTTTTAATGTGCGACTAAAGAATTTATTATTATGATTAATATGGGGTGTTTTTCCAGGTTCCTGCTGCTATTGAATTGCGGCAACATTGTATCTTTTGTTATTATTACTACTTTTTTTCCAAATATTATGCTTAAATTAATTTCTTTTATAAGGGGTCACAACTCACAATAGAAAGACAAAATGTTTATGATAAAATAGCGTATTTTATGTTTTCAGGCCAAGATTACATTCGTGGTCAAAACAGGCTTTCTTATGAATTGGATTATACTGTACTCGGCGAAAAATGGCGGTAGTAGTCATTGACTTCCTGTCAAAAACTTGTGATTTTCTTTATAAACCGCGATTGACAGTGAAGTGTCAGATGTTGTCAATCGCGGCAATGAACAGAAAATGACAAGCTTTTGACAGTCAATGACCGCTACCGCTATGTTTCGCCGAGCACAAGCAATATTAATTTAATACATTTTTAGGGTTCCCCAGTCAACAAGGAACCCTTATAGTTTCGGTCTGTCTGTCCGTCTGTCCGTCTGTCTGTCTGTCTGTCCGCAGTTTTGCTCAGAGACTATAGGACCTGTAATTTGGCATGAATGCACATATTAATGATGCCGACAAAATGGTACATGAAATCTTAAAAAATATATTTTTTATGGTACCTTCCCTACACATGAAGCGGGAATGAATTTTTTTTCGCGTCCACCTCATCGTGTGGGGTGTCGTTGGATAGGTTTTTTAAAAATATTATGAGTATTCCCATATTTATTAGTGTAAAACACGATATATATATATATATATATATATATATATATATATATATATATATATATATATATGATTAAACTACAATATTAATTATTCATCCAGCCTCTGACACCTGTCCATAAAAGCAAATGGATTACACCCACACACTTACATGTGGAATGCGATATTGATGCGCAATAGCATTGTTCAAATACAACGGAAATTCAACCAAAACATTTTGCAAAACTGGAATAAAACGATATCATATCCGACCATTGTTTGGACAGCTGCTGTTAACCTTCACCTTGCCAGGATCGATGCGCTTCCACGAAACTCTACACAGAGCTGTCTATTGTCCCTACACAAGTTCATCTGTACTCATGCGAAAGCGAGAGTTTGTATATGCAATTGTAACGATATATTGAAATATTATGACAAATGCTATCAATATTTGGTTATATTTGGTTTTTTTCGTAGTCTATGACACAATCTGTTACATTTTAGGTACTTAAAATTTAATAATTTATTCCTTTGTTTATGCCCAAATATTATATCATATAATTCTCTACATCTAAATTACGTGTTTTATTCAAACAAGAAATGTTTTAGGTAATTTAATGAGAATAGAATAAACTTTTTGCACTTTAACTGACTCACCTAGATAATCTGCAGAATACCTTGTTAATCTAGTCTAACTGGTTTACGCACATTAGCGGTAACATATATATATATATATATATATATATATCCATAGTTATTATAAAACAAAGTCGCTTTTTTTCCTCATGTCCCTTTGTTCCCTTTAATCTTTAAAACTACGCAACGGATTTTGATTATTCTTTCTATGTTAGATATCCCATTTATCGAGGAATGCTATAGGCTATATTTTATCACGCTAAGATTAATAGGAGCGAAGAAATAGAGGAAAATGTGGAAAAACGGGGGAAATTATTTGAAAGGGAAATTTGAACGCGCTAATCTCAGGAACTACTAGTCCGATAAAAAAATTATTTCAGTGTTAGATAGCCCATTTATTGAGGAAGGCTATAGGCTATATTATTTTATCACGCTAAGACTAATAGGAGAATTTGGAAAAAACGGTGGAAATTATTTGAAAGGGCTTATCTCGTGAACTACTGGAGCAATTTTTATGTTATTTGGCACAGATAAGAAGTAGATCATAGGCTATTTTTCAGTGGCTATGTATTTATACCCGCGCAATGCCGGGACGGGTTGCTAGTATTTTAATAAGTATGGTAGTGAAAACTTTTTCACGGGCAAGCGGTCACCCCCTTGTCAATTAATGTTTTTAAAGCCATGTCATACTTTTTCTCGCAATAACTATTGGACAAGTTTAGTAGCTTTTTTAAGAGCCTATGCTGTCCCACTGCTGTGCAAAGGCTTCCCCCAAGTATTTTCATTCATCTCGCACTGACGCCACCGTAGGCCAACCTGGCTTGTATATGTCAAGTTCATCGCGCCATCTTTTTCAAAGTCGGCCACGGTGGCATCGTCCATCATCAGATACTAACCAGTCTGCGTCCAGCTCAGGCTCAGTTATTTCTGTTTGTAAAATATGCTTTAGAAAATGTATCGTATTACTGAAATTTACGGGCGGCTCCACCAGATGTAGTTTATACCCAGCCATGTTACATAGGTAAATTTTCTCTAACATAATATATACTGAGGTGATATTAAAAAATCTTTGACCAATAGCAAGACACGTTACCTGTGAATGTCATAGGTTATAAAATTTTCAATATTACGAAGAAGGATCATATCACGCGGGCAAGTCCATGAACAACAACTACGGAATAAACTTGAACTAGAACATTTATAGTAACTGAATACGGTAAGAGGATAACACGGGATCGTCTCTACAGCTTACACACGATATTGCGTCGTGGGTGTAAAAGGTTAATTTAAAATACATTATGCAGAACTTAAGTCGCTATCTTTAGTAGGAGCCTTCTCGTGGATAAAAGATTCATAATTTTATGATCGAGGAAAATCTATTTATAAAAAGGAGGATATAATATACAGGTTGTAACAAAACAAAAAATACTTTAGGATGAGTACGAGTTCCATAGATCAGCTGTTAACTAAAGCTGACACGTTCACAGTGCTCACACTTATGCAATTTCACTATACAGTATGTTTAAAAATATGATATGTTTACATCATGATACAAATTATCGTATAATCTGCGTACGATAATATTATGATTTCGTACATCGTACGTACGCACAAAATTATCGTATGTGCACGATAATTATCGTACGGTTCCGAACGCTGGCCGCCCGCCGATCACACGTTACCGACTTGTAACATCACGCTGTATTTATAAACAGTAGCATAAGAAAAACAATAAATGTCCCCTTCACGCTCATAAGATAGACCGCGCGCGAGAGAGACGGGCAGACTTTTTATGATGCGTATGCAGTACGACGTCACGCCACGCGCTTATTCACAGACACTACACAAGCGCAATGTTTAAATGTGTTGATCGTGCCAGTCAAGTTTTTCGAATTCCAATTCCAATTTTTCACGGCTAGGACAATTAGAGCCAAATAAAAGCACTCAAACCTACACTCAAACGCTAAAATTTCGAGATTAACTAAATGGACTGTAAGAGCTATTTGCTGATACTTGTTTCATGCGTTTTATTCCAACATGCTCCCATTCAATTATCTGAAAAATGCACTGAGTGGTGGGCATAAAATGGAGTAAATATTAGCTTTGCGCTTGAAAATGGTGGTAAATTTTCATCACCAAGCTTTTCTAATATTTTAAATAAGCGTGTTTCTCGCAAATATACAATAGTTTGCCGCCTCTTGATTTGCAATTTTGTTTCTACAGGTTCGTAATAGAAATAAGACAATCTAATATATAAAATTCTCGTGTCACGGGGTGCGTAATCGAACTCCTCCGAAACGGCTTGACCGATTCTCATGAAATTTTGTGAGCATATTGAGTAGGTCTGAGAATCGGCCAACATCTATTTTTCATACCAAAAATTATTTATATGGCAAAACAACGTTTGCCGGGACAGCTAGTAATATCATAATAAGAAGTAATTCAATTATAAGACCTTACTTTCTCTTAAAAAGTTCTATATCGTTGCCACCACGGACGTAAAAAAAACGGACGTAACCTTGTCTTATCCCGAGTGGAGCATAGTAATGGCCGCCCGTGTAGGATGTGTGCGTGTCATTGGCGCCGTCACTCGATGTACAATGACAGCGGGTTGTAGTACTTAGATGCGTGTGTGAGTGTTGGTCACGTGTACAGTAAACGAAATTGTTGTACTTTGCATGCTTCACCTCTTTATAGTGTAATGCTACGTCCGTATTTTGTTTTACGTCCGTGGTTGCCACATCGTTGCATAGTATCTAATTATCTATTTATTAATACGCGAGTGAAAAACTTTGGATCCCTTTTGACGAAAAATGCAAAAACGTAGGTGATTGAAATTTTGCACAGTTATAGTTTATATGGTGAAGGAGTGCATCGAGCTAATATTATTTTTAAATTATACTTTTATCATACACTTTTTTAACAAATAAAACATTACACACACTACAACACACACACTAGGAGATTTTGATTGATAAGCCTATACACACGAATTGTACTCTTTTATTTATGGTTTGAAATCTGTTGTCAAATTGAAAATAGATTTAGTTTTGTTTTTAAATTGAATCTTAAATACTGTTAATAGACAATTATTACACGGCCAGTCTGTCATCATTTCACTTTATTAATCTGGGACTGTCGCAGAATTATGTCTAAAAAATAATAAAAGCAATATTACGACAATAGGATATCAATAGAAAAGCCAATAGAAAAGCGTTGTTTGAAACTTATAAATTTAGTTTTTTATTTGGAGTCGAATTTCGACCATTGGGCGATCTCTAGTAATAATTAATAAGCAAAAAATAAGATTGTTCAAGTATAACAATAATAATTAATTGCAACAAAATACTTTATTCGCTGTCTGCATTTCAGTTGTCAAGGCGCTGAAGGATGATTTGCATAAAACACTATTGCTGTTGTTGCGAGTTTAAATTTTAAATCTGATATTATTCGGTGCTTTTCGTGAATACACAAATTTGAATCATAATGGCAATTGTAGGAAACTTAGGATCCATTACAGCCTTTTTAAATCCAACGTGCTGACAGCCATTGTATTGGAAGTTTATGAAAGATCTTTATTCCTAGCCTTCATTCTATTAAAGGAATATTGTTCGACTACTTTTCTACGTCTGCGGAATACCTTGAAGGAATCAGTCGCTGTTAGCAACAGAATGTATGCTTTACCAAGAGTAACCCTTTGGTTTTACGACCATTTTCGAGAAGCAACTTTATTTAATTAACTAGACGTTCCGCGCGACTTCGCCCGCGTAAATTAGATATTTCGCAAACAAATTAGTCCACAAAAAATAGCCTATGATCCTTCACGTGGTCTACTTCTTACCTAGCTAAATAACATAAAAATTGCTCCAGCAGTTCGTGAGATAAACCCTTTTCTTTGCTCCTATTATATATAAAATATCAAAAAAAAATCAAAATCAAAATTGTTTTATTTTTGAATAAATTTAAAATAAATATTTTTAGAATGTCCTACAACCTACATGATGCCTACCACCGGTTCGGGAACTAACCCGGCGAGAAGAACCGGCGTAAGAAACTCGCACGGGGCCCACTTTTTTACCAAAAAAAGTGAGAAAAAAGTTAATCTTTTAAAATAAAGTTTACAATTTTGTAACTTAATATTATATACAACTAGCGACCCGCCCCGGCGTCGCACGGGTATAAAATATATACATATTATGAAAAATGATTAAAATTGATAGCTTATGATCCTCCACGTGGTCTATTTCTTATCTGTGCCAAATAACATAAAAATTGCTCCAGTAGTTCGCGAGATAAGCCCTTTCAAATAATTTCCTCCGTTTTTTTCACATTCTCCTATTAGTCTCAGCGTGATAAAAAATAGCCTATAGCCTTCCTCAACAAATGGGTTATCTAACACTGAAAGATTTTTCAAATCGGACCAGTAGTTCCTGAGATTAGCGCGTTCAAGTTAGCCCTTTCAAATAATTTTCCCCGTTTTTTCCTCATATTCCTCTATTTCTTCGCTCCTATTAGTCTTAGTGTGATAAAATATAGCCTATAGCCTTTCTCGATAAATAGGCTATCTAACACTGAAAGAATCATCAAAATCCGTTGCGTAGTTTTAAAGATTAAAGGGAACAAAGGGACATGAGGGAAAAAAAGCGACTTTGTTTTATAATATGTATAGATATCCACATACATAATTGTAAGTCCTATGATAATGTAGAAGTAGTCTTGCAAGAAACCATCCTACTCCCAAGGTGTGCCATCGTTTATGAAATCATTGACCTTATAACAAGGCTTTGACACACAAACGTTCTTTGACTACTTTTTTTTAATGGAAAGAATTTGAACGTTTTCTGGGATTTTTTTGTAAAGGCGTATACATTGACTTTTAAAAGATTTACTGACTTTACTAAGTCTGATCACCGGCATATCTAGCTTGTGCTTATTTCTAGTATCCCTACAATCAATGTCACTTTTAACTTTAAATTTTGTTATATTTTTTCTAACATATATTACATTATCCAAAATGTATTGAGAGGCAACAGTTAGAATACCAATTTCTTTAAATGTATCTCTCAGAGATTCTAAAGCAGACATTTTATAAATATAATCGAGGAAGGCTCTAGGCTATATAAAATATAGTTTTATCAAATCAGACCAGCAGTTCCTGGGATTAGCGCGTTCAAACAAGCAAACAAATAAACTCTTCCGATTTATAATAAAATAAATAAATTAAATTATCTTATATATAAAATTCTCGTGTCACAATGTTAGTCCACGAACTCCTCCGAAACGGCTTTACTGATTTTTACCAAATTTTATATGCATATTCAGTAGGTCTGAGAATCGGCTACTCGGTACTTCATATATTGATAAGTGCATTTGTTGAATAAATAATACTAAATTATTACAACCCGAGACTGACGGCGACCGTTGTTTGTGCGACGGGATAGCGATCGACGTTGACATGGCGACATACTTATTTAGTCACTTCAATAAAATAATAATATGGGCAAAATACTTTATATTATGACAAAACAACGTTGCCGGGACAGCTAGTTATAATATAAGTATAGATAATATTAGTATAGATTTAAGCATTGTATGGTGTCTCACTTACTCAGCCAAATACAGTCCGCTTTCCGACGGCCAGAGACGTACTCTAAAATAAATATATATGATAATATTATAAATGTGCAAGTGTGTAAGAGATAAGACAGTTATCTCTTCAGGCCCAAACCGCTGAAGCAATTTTGCTGAAATTTGGTATGGAGATATTTTGAATCTCGGGAAAGGACATAGGATACTTTCATACAGGAAAAATGTACGGTTTCCCGCGCGTTTGACAAATTTTGGCGCAATGGAGCGCAGTCCAGTTAATGAAAGTCGTTTACGCGACCAAATCAAATCATTTATTTCGGGCATCAGTGGCCCATAAAACAAATACCTTAAATCTAACATACATATTAATTATATAATAAATACTCACCTTAAAAGTTACATACATAATACATATTTTATATTATATACATAAAAACTAACACTGTCACATTTTGCTGGCGATGTGACTCGCTTCGTTTCGGAGTCTCTCCCGGAACCTCCGGTAGACCACATCCATCGGCCAGAACTCCGGCGCCTCGAAAGTCGACAGAAGATTCGTCGGTACTCTCACCACAAAGGAGCTAAAGTTAACCTTGTGGCTAGACTGCAGACGCTCGACCCTCAGGCGCGGTGTCGTCTTCTTCTGGATGTAGTCCGTCGTCGTCAATTTTTTTTTTATGAAATAAGGGGGCAAACGAGCAAACGGGTCACCTGATGATAGCAACTTCCGTCGCCCATGGACACTCGCAGCATCAGAAGAGCTGAAGGTGCGTTGCCGGCCTTTTAAGAGGGAATAGGGTAATAGGGGAGGGTAGGGATGGGAAGCGAAGGGAATAGGGGAGGGTAAGGAAGGGAATAGGGTAGGGGATTGGGCCTCCGGTAAACTCACTCACTCGGCGAAGCACAGCGCAAGCGGTTTCACGCCGGTTTTCTGTAGGAACGTGGTATTTCTCCGGTTGGGCCGGCCCATTCGTGCCGAAGCATGGCTCTCCGTCCGTCCGTCCGTCAGTCCGTCGTCTGCCTGTGAATCAACTTCTCTGTAATCTTTATCTTCCATTCTATGTAGAGTGTCGTTGTTCTACATCGCGCGTTAATTTGATGAAGTCTGTCATATAAAATTCCATTAAAGAAGCTCGGATGTCTCAATAATTAATTTCAGTGTCCTTATTAATTCTAACTTTGTATGGAGAATAAGTTCGTGACTCCATGATAAGTTTCGTACTTAGTGGACGGCGTAGACCTTAAAAGTGGGAGATATTACTTCGATATTAGAATTTGGTTAGCAATATAAGCAAACCCCTTATGTAAGCCTCTGTAATGGTCCAGTGTAGAGCGTGTCTCGGCGGTTGTGACTTGTGAGTTCGATTCCCGCATTGCAAAAATGTTATTTTTTTAATTTGATAGGGATTTGATTGGGATTAAAAAGAAAAATGATCCATGTGTCCGATGGGCATGTAAAAAGTCTGTCCTGCACCTGATCTCATACCAGTCGTGTCGATCATACGGATGGCCGCCCAGCTAGGTTACGAGAGTAAAGAAAAAAATATGTTTTGGTCACTTTATCTCAGTGACGGGTTAACCCTTAATCAAATTAAGCAATTGCCTAGGGCATCACGTCTGAGGAAGCACAAAAAAATCCGTCCTAGGGCATCACTCTCTTACGTCACCAAAAACCGCATCAAAAAAGTTTCTAGGAAAAAAACTAAGTTTTTTAGGCGGTAAAGGCTTAAAGACCGATTTTAGTTGACATACGGAGGGGGCCCCCTAAGGGCATGGATTGCTTAGGGCATCAAGTAGTCTTAATCCGTCACTGCTTTAACTCCTAAGTAGCTGGCTAGGTTCGAATGAAACCGGCTACCGTCACCGAAACCAGCGGGCGGCGTGGGAGGCATCATTTATTACATTTGTGCGAATCAACGTAACTTCTGCACCTATTTTCTTTCTGCA
This sequence comes from Lysandra bellargus, assembly GCA_905333045.1. Lineage (NCBI taxonomy): Eukaryota > Metazoa > Arthropoda > Insecta > Lepidoptera > Lycaenidae > Lysandra > Lysandra bellargus. The sequence continues at coordinate 27,268,006 of HG995319.1, forward strand.
ATCTATGGCACTAAATATTATAGTAAATATTTGTAGCTGTGCTCAACAAGGGAACGATTTCGAGTCCTTCCATTTATAGCTGCAGCCTAGTTTCCTTAAAACCATCGGCCTTCGAAATATTGGCTAGGCTTGTTTGGCTTATGTTTTCGATACAAAAATATTTTCGCTTTATTTCTTGTTCATTATGACAATTATTATTTTTTCCTTTTTCGAGATTTTGTAAAGCTAGTGACAATAGAGTTTCAAAAAACTTAAAATTCACTTTATTTCTGCTTAGTTATTTTAAGTCACAAACAAAGTTTTTAGAGTGAAAATTTCTTTAGCAGCGTTATGCACTTATATTAAAGTCACGTGACCCTGACGTAAAATGGAGGGAGCTCGGTGAAATACAATTCAATATAATTTTTTTACATCATATACTATTGTCATACATCATATACTATTGTTATAAAATAAGTATTAGTGATTTCACCAAAGCGGTGTTTTCAGCTACGACAGTCATCAATAAAACTTATAACTATGTTTCGAAAGCTTTCCTAGAATCATCCTTTTGTCACTATATAAAATATATAACATATATTATCACGGACATACTACATTTAATATTATATTAATTACAGTCATCTATACTAATATTATAATTGGGAAGAGTTTGTTTGTTTGTTTGAACGCGCTAATCTCAGGAACAACTGGTCCGATTTGAAAAATTATGGCAGTATTAGATAGCCCATTTATCAAGAAAGGCTATAGGCTATATTTTATCACGCTAATACTAATAGGAGCGAAGAAATAGAGGAAAATATGGAAAAAACGGGGGAAATTATTTGAAAGGACTAATTTAAACGCGCTAATCTCAAGAACTACTGGTCCGATTTGAAAAATTCTTTCTTTCTGTGTTAAATAGCCCATTTATCGAGAAAGACTATAGGCTACACTTTATCACGCTAAGACTAATAGGAGCGATGAAATAGAGGAAAGTGTGGAAAAAACGGGGGAAATTATTTGAAAGGGCTTATTTAAACGCGCTTATTTAAACAGGTTCGATTTAGAAAATTCTATCAGTGTTAGATAGCCTATTTATTGAGGAAGGTTATAGGTTATATTTTATCACGCTAAATCTAATAGGAGCGAAGAAATAGAGGAAAGTGTGGAAAAAATGGGGGAAATTGTTTGAAAGTGCTTATTTGAACGCGCTATTCTCAAGAACTACTGGTCCGATTTGAAAAATTCTTTCAGTGTTAGATAGTCCATTTATCGAGAAAGGCTATAGGCTATATTTTATCACGCTACAACTAATCAGAGCGAAGAAATATATGAAAATGTGAAAAACGGGGTAAATTATTTGAATGGGCTTATCTCACGAACTACTAGAGCAATTTTTCTGTTATTTAGAACCAGATCATAGGCTATTTTTTGGGCTAATTTGTTTGTGAAATATCTAATTTACACGGGCGAAGCCGCGCGGAACGTCTAGTACATAATATTATAAAACAAAGTCGCTTTTTTTCCTCATGTCTCTTTGTTCCCTTTAATCTTTAAAACAACGCAACGGATTTTGATGATTCTTTCCGAGTTAGATAGCCCATTTATCGAGAGGCTATATTTTATAACGCTAAGACTAATAGGAGTGAGGAAATAGAGGAAAATGTGGAAGAAACGGAGGAAATTATTTGAAATCTCGCGAACTGTAACTGGTGCAATTTTTATGTTATTTGGCACAGATAAGAAGTAGACCACGTGGAGGATCGTAGGCTAATCATTTTTTTAGTGGCTACGAGTAGGCATTTACTTTATACCCGTGCGACGCCGGGCGGGTCGCTAGTGATATTATAATATCATTGAAGAGGGAAAACTACGTGCTATAATAAAGCTTTATCCTATATTGTTTCGATAGGTTCCTATTATTGTATACAATTACACTATTATACAAAACGTTCCCCATCTTTGCCATCCCTTTAAAACTTTCATGCTACGATATCTGTCGTAAACAGTAAAATAATAGAAAACCATTGATTGCCTCAAAGAAACAATTTACTCGATTAAATGTCTATAAATAAAAATAAGAATTGCCCGAAGCGTTATGTATTGTGTGTAAAAGAGGTTGTAGATTACAAAGGAGGGTTTAAGGTTTCAAAGGTAGGATTAAATTTTCTCTAGCTTTTACAGATAAAGCCTGACATTGGAATCGACTAAACCCGGCATAAAATCGTTTGAAACATCGGGTAAGTTTAGAATTATAACCCAGTATTCTGGCCAGTGCTCGTTTACAATCGACGCTATACTGCTCGTATTCGATCCGAAATACTTTGTTAGGATACAGTGGCGAGGGCTGAATATTTTGAGAAGGGAAGCCGGAGTAAAAAATCTACTTACCAATTTTGGTAATTTATAATTGAATGACATGCTTTTAATTTTCAAAACTAAGTTTGGAAAAAAAGTTTCCTTCGACAGCAAAATATAATCTGTCAGACAACAGTCTTGCTGAATTAATGCCATATTTTCCGAACTACACGATTACGTCGTACGACTCACAATTCACAAGTCACAATATAAATTAATTTAATTCACGACACTCTTCTAAGTTCTAACGCTAAAACAAAATTTAAATTCGACAAAACAAAACAAACGACATGTTGTTTACAAACACACTATCCGCCATATTAATATGTCAATCTAAAAACCAGCAAAATAAAAATGTATTACGCGCCTGTCATATTTAGTACCGCTAAAGGCATTCTTAATAAAGTCGTATTACAAAAAATCCTACCAAAATAAAATGTATTACGCGCCAGCAAAAGTATAATGTCGCTACATTCATTCTTAAATTCGAATCATAGCAATTTTATTTCATGACTCATCTATCTCGCTTGCACTTGTGGGTTGCTAATTAACCTTTCTCCGTAATAACTCGTCGGGCATCGAGTTATTTCCAAGTATATATCGCGCGTGCTAGAACGAGACAGAACATGACGACCAGTTTACAGGAATGAAAAGGACAGATGCTTACTATGAACTGTCGTTGTATGGAGAAATAAGCCGCTAATCCACGGCTTGATTCTCTGCGCCCGCACATTGCATTGCCTTTTAAAATTTGTAGGCGATAGTTATTAATTCAAACTATGTATTTCAAGTGAGAGAAAAATTTATTGCATATAACATTGTGAATTCAAAGTTTTTTAAGTAGGTATGTAAAATATTTATTAGATAAATATGTCGTTGGCCCATATATTCGATTTTTCTAAGCCCTAAGGGAAGCCGATGGGAATCGGGTTATATGGACGCTTCGCCACTGTTAGGATATAATTATACTAGATGATGCCCGCAACTCCGTTGCGCCAAAATTTGTTTATCGCGCGAGAACCGTACATTTTTCCGGGGTAAAAAGTATTATATGTCCTTTCCCGGGACTTAAAGTATCCCTATACCAAATTTCAGCAAACTCGGTTCCGCGGTTCGGGCGTGAAGAGGTAACAGACAGACAGACAGACACACTTTCGCACTTATAATATTAGAATGGAAGTATGGATATGGAAGTATGGATTACGTCACACTTGTCCTACGCAGTTCACACACAGTAGCTATTATGTTTATTACGTCCCGTGATGTATAATCTTCTAGAATCTAGAGTTCTAGACAGTTGAAATTTTCACTAATTATATTGTATTTCTGTTGCCGCTATAACAACAAATACTAAAAAAAAACAAATATTTAAGGGGGCTCCCAAACAACAAACGCGATTATTTGGCCTTTTTTGCTCGACATAAATAAATTAATGTCAACAGGTAGGTACTTAACAATTCGACCACAATATTCTTTGATATATTTTTTAATAAATTTATATTTCAATATTTAATATTATTTTATTATTAAATTATTTTTATTATTTGTATTCTACGAATAATAAAAACTAAGGAAACGTAACTCCCATACTATTACCGTTTTAAAGGTTCCTTTCAAACTGTCATGTAACGTCAGCCTTATACAGCTCAAGGCCACCTAAATATTGCAAATGTATTGAAATGTGTATCTAACGGTGCATCCACGTTTGTATCATATTTTGCGCGATCAGATCTCCGATCAGATATCCGTCGCGTATCATCGAAGCGTGTCAAAATGATACGCGTATCATGATACGCCCCGATCGCTATTAACCGCGTATCTAATACGTGTCGTATCAAATACACGCATGATCGGCAGAATGATCAAATAGGCGTCCACACTATGATACGCATACTTGATACGGCGCGATGATCGCGACGGAGATCTGATCGGAGGTCTGATCTCGCAAATGATACAAATGTGGACGAACCTTTAGGTACACTTTTTTGACATGTATAATAATTATGGAGCATGTTTTTTGACGGAGTTACTTTTCATTAGTTTTTATTATTCGTAGTTTGTATTTAAATAATAAAAATAATTTAATAAATTTAATAATAATAATAATCACCGGACAACAGCTAGTATTTATTTATAATGGTAAAAAGGTATATAATTTGTGTACCTATATTTGTTTTTGTCGTCCGTATTGTGTCGCACTAGTGCCTGGCTTCACCTTATTAAAGTTTTGATTCGGGAGGCTCTACTTTTACTTAACCTCCAGTCGGTCACGTGGCGTCTTTATAAGCCCGGAGATTGCGAAAACGAGAAAAAAGTATATTTAAATTAATAAATTTGTGTTACATATTTGTTTTTGTCGCCTCGTCGCACTAGTGCGGCTTCACTTTGTTAAAGTTTTAAAACGAGAGTTACTTTTACTTAACCCTCGGTCAGTAACGTGGGGTCTTTATAAGCACGGAGATTGCGACGAAAAATAGTAATAGGGATAAAAGGTATACTTAAATTAATCATACCATTTAGCAACTCCGCTCTTTAGGTAGCTTGCTAAGGCTTCTACTGAAGAACGGCACGCGTCTGTAGCTATACCTAGAATCCACATTTTTTTGATTTCAAATCATTTCCTCGGTCCTAAAGCCTCATTTTATGCAAAAACTACTTACTTCATTACTTACTTCATCCACTCATGTCTTTAATTGCTAGATAATACTAGATCGGTGTCTAAATTAACCCTGTATAGTGCTCAGCTCAACCGCATTTCAGCTTTGGTGTGAACGGTTATTACCTCGAATGTCACAGTAATAATCTAATCCCGCACCAACTAATAGGCTTGCGTGTAACCCAACATCATCTGGCCGATTCTCGGAAATCGAATCTCGATTGTCAGAGCGTGGATGGATTAGAGAAGTGTTATTGATACTAATATTATTATGTGAAAGTGTGTCTGTCTGTTATTTCTTCACGCTCAAACCGCTGAACCGATTTTGCTGAAATGTGGTATGGAGATACTTGGAGCCCCGGAAAAGGACGCGATAAACGAGTTTTGGCCCAACAGAGTTGCGGGCGTCATCAAGTAATAAAATAAATATTAGAAGTTGGATTGAATAAGAAAGTCGAATGAGAAATTATGAGAATTATACCCCTGATTGTAAGAAGTTACCTACGGCGCAGGCAGTCTTCACTCTTCTTCTTACGAATTTGTGATGAGGTCACTTGTGCTGACGCGAATTTATAATTTTTTTCCCATCACAAAAAAAGTCACAATGACATAAAAAGCTTGAAAATAATCTGAATTTCTTACAACATTGCCAATCAGTCATTGATTACAACACTTATTCACAAACGTTTTGTTACGTTTTAAAAGAAAAAAAAAGATTAAACTGCTGACAATTAACACTTTTTCTTCCTAACGGATAAAACAGGGAATTTCCTCGTAGCGAGTTAGCGACTGCATTCGCTTAGAAAAACACTTTGTGAAGGTTCCACCTGTGCAAACTCGGCACTCGGTTAACTCATCAAACTTAACCGTAAGCGATATCATCAAGCTATATAGTATAGCAATTTTTTTTTTATGAAATAAGGGGGCAAACGAGCAAACAGGTCATGTGATGGACAGCAACTTCCGTCGCCCATGGACACTCGCAGCATCAGAAGAGCTGCAGGTGCGTTGCCAGTCTTTTAAGAGGGAATAGGGTAATAGAGGAGGGTAGGGAAGGGAATAGGGTAGGGGTTTGGGCCACCGGTAAACTCACTCACTCGGCGAAACAGCGCAAGCGCCGTTTCACGCCGGTTTTCTGTGAGAACGTGGTATTTCTCCGGTCGAGCCGGCCCATTCGTGCCGAAACATGGCTCTCCTACGTATAAACTATCTGCCCTTCATTTTAGTTCTATTGAGGGTGTTTTTGATAGAAAAAATTCTTGTAATTTGTTTTTGTAATTTCGATTTTTTTCTATTAATCCTTCAGGCCCCGCGCGAGCACCGGTGATCGCGACAGCAATAGAATACAATAGCAATTCCTGGAAATTCCGACTGAAGTATTAAGTACCTATACTTTCTTCCAAAAATAATTGACCGAGCTGCGTTCGTAAAAGGAACCAAAACGGTAGAATTATGAGAATTACGTTTTTTAAATAGTTCACTAATAATATTATTTTCTGTAAGTACGAAAATAAGTGTATTCGTCTTTTTTACCGACTTCCAAAAAGGAGGAGGTTATATTATGCTGTCTGTAACCTCGTTTACGTGGGAAAAGGTTTTTTTAGATGCAATGAATGAAACGGCATTAGATATTTTTAGGCTGTTGCCTAGCTTTTATTGCGGGCTTTGAGTGCGGCGACTAAATCAATAAAATCCGTAACACGGGAGGTGTTAGGTTTTTTGTTACGGATTTTGGTTCCCGCGCGATAGGTGATTTTTGGCACAACGGAGTTGCAGGCATCATCTAGCACAAATATAAAATATTGTATCTCCATTGAGACGTCACCATACAAACAGGTAAAAGGAATGTTACACTTTTGAAATAAATTTTATTCCAGCCCATTTCTCTCTTGTATCAATATCGAAATGTCAGATCTTTTTCGCTAAAAGTGCTTGTCAAGTTTTCATTTCTGTAACCTGAAAATGTATTTTACACTTAGAATTTCCGTGGAGGCCGAAAAATACTATCACCATTGTTAATATTATGAAATGATGGTAACTGGATAATTGTATGAAGCTATTGCTTAGGAACGGATTTTTATACCGTACAATTTTATTTTTTTTGGTGTGACTCTAGGGAATTACACATGTTACAAGATTTATTAATCTTGAAAGAGTTTATTACAAGAAATATGATGTCATGTCGTAATGTTAAAATAAGCGTAGAAATGTTGGTTCCAATATAATAAAATACTTATTTTAATTATGCATTATGATATATGCAATTTAAAGAAGACAAAATTAGTGAATATACGTCGCGTTGTGTCGTCGATTCATCAGCGCAACGGATTTTTTTATAAATATGTATGACTTACCATATTGATGGGTCGTGTCGTCGGACGCAATATTTTGAGGAAACAACCATAATAATATGAGTTACTGAGATGTAATTATGGTGAGCATAATCGTCATGTACTATGTTTACGTGCTTTGTGGCAACGCATCTTTGCGGCATATTATGCGTTATTCCAACGACGCAACGTACTGGAGCGTGTGGTCTCGCTTTTAAATGTTTTGAGATCGTAATTAAAGCAGCACTCAAGAGCCTCTTTAATGAGTTACGCGTTCCCTAATCGAGACACCAAAGCCTTCTTTGGCTGTAAATTTCAAGTTCATTACACTTTAATGATGGAAAAACCTAGCAGTTTAAAGTTAACACCTTCGCTGCGGCAAGAAAAATCCTAAGCCTTCGTCTGGTGCGGCGGCGGGCCAAAGTGTACCCCCAATGATATTTCCGCCAGTGCGTGGTAGGCCTTTCTTGACCCACCAGCACAAGGTTAGGTTAAATTACTATAACTTTGCGAAAACATAATGTAGGTGTACAGTTTTTGGACTGTTGGAATAACCTTGAACCCAACTTCTTTAGATTTGATTCACCCCGGGATCTGCCAAACAGGAAATGAGAAATAAACCAGGGAAAGTGGCGGGTCGATATCGACCTGAACCGCACTAGAAAGTAATTTTAGTGGTGATGGGAAAGACAAAAATAAGGGGATATCGAAAATATATTTTTGATTTATATATCCAAATTATCCTCGAAGAAGCTTGGTGTTCTTAACAGAGCGAGACAGTACTTCAGTCCGGACCAACGCCTACAACTGTACAAGGCGCAGGTTCGGCCTCATATGGAATATTGTTCTCATCTCTGGGCAGGGGGGGGTCGAATTGTTGACTGCCATAGTGTTTCAAACAGCTTGGACCCCTTGGAAAACGCCGAGATGTAACTTCACTCCGCATCATCTATCGGTTGTATCACGGGGAGTGCTCTGAGGAATTGTTCGGAATCATACCACCTGCAACTTTTCGCCATCGTCCCACGCGAAAAACATACCATCCTCATCACCTTGATGAGTGGCAGTCTTCCACAGTGCGTTTTTCGCGTAACTTTCTGCCGCGCACTGTAAAACTCTGGAACTAACTGTCACCAGCAGTATTTCCGGACCTATACGACCTGCAAATCTTCAAGAAAAGAGCGTATTCCCTCTTAAAAGGCCGGCAACGCACCTGCAGCTCTTCTGATGTTGCAAGTGTCCATGGGCGACGTTAGTTGCTTACCATCAGGTGACCCGTTTGCTCGTTTGCCCCCTTATTTAATAAAAAATGCCTATCTTTAAAACACAGAGCACAAAGATTTTGAAGTATGTTTTAATATTTTTTAAAATTTCTTTTTATCTTCGACACTCCTCATGGTTTCCCGTAGTTTTTCATAGCACCCTGCACAATTTCACCATTTAACGCTCATCTCAAGGACATAATATTTTGTTTTCTGCTATCGTGTGTTTTTAATTTTATGAAATGAATAATTGTATATTTTAAAAAAGATAAAACCGACTTCGAAATTGTTCGTAATTGAGAATCAAAATTCCCTATTTTAAACACTACAGCTGAACTAATTTTAATGAAACTTATAGCATTCCCGAAGTTCAATAATACCCAGTACAACAAAAAAGAATTACTTTAATCGGACTAGTAGTTCCGGAGATATGTGAACAGAAACATAAAAACGAACATACACTTAAGAAATTTGACACATTCGTTCAGATGCTGATATAGACTAAAACATACCAAAACTGGTCAGTTTTAGAAATAATACATACATACAGGTCGAATTGATAACCTCCTTTTTAAGTCGATTAAAAAACGCGACGTACGTCAGTTACGATCACTACGATACATTGCACAACACTAAATGGCGAGGCGGGCGCTTGGTGCGGTATCGGGTCGCCAACCGCCTACTTGGACGGCGGGCTGCAATAGGCCCACTGCCGCACCGAGTTAATTTTTGACACCGTCAGTGCGTGGTAGGCCGATAAAGACCCGCCGTGATTTTTTTATAGGGAATACCTATAATTTTCAATACAATCTCAAATATATATTTGTCTCTGTCGTACCTTTAAAAACACCTGAGATAATAGTTCCGCAACGAGTGAGAGAACATAGTTTTCTTCGTCCGCACCAGCTGAAATTCCGCGGCAGACCGATTTTGGCCTGATCCGCAGTGAAGGTTAACCTGACTGGAATTTAGTTTCATTTCGCAATAATACGTACGACCTGACTAAGAGGATAATATGTCTTATATTATCCTCTTAGTCAGGTCAATCGCTCAAACTAGGAATTTATTATTAGATGACTTTTTACTTTGAAAAAATATGAGTGAAATTAACTTAAAAATATGTAGTTTATGTAAAACAATAAGATAAAACATCCGAATAAGTACGTAACAGTTTGAATGAACATCAAAGTCCTACAAGTCGGAGCGTATTAACAATTCAGGAGCCGAAAAATTCATTGTCGGGACTTTGTGCTAACATCGGGAATTTTGTATGAAACATCTACAAAGCTTGAATACGAAACGGAAAGTATCATCATCACTGTATTGAAGTGAAAACTTCTTTTGTTATTGGTTTATTGCACATGGAGAACATTATAAATATAATAATTTACATAATAACTAATGATAAGTGAAGCAAATATTTTACGAAACATATTTTAACAGCCATACATTAAGCCTTCTCAGACTTGATAGTTTATACTAAGTTAATTGATTAATAGTTTATACTAAGCAACGAAATAGATACTTAAAACCTACTAAAAATACATTGCTCTGTCAGGCTTAAAACCGTCACTATATTCATTAATCATCAATATTTTTAGTCCTCTATCGATCGCCATATACGAGCATTATAAGCCCCATGATATTTCTCTATCACTATCTAAGACTGTCATAATAGTATAGTACCGTTACGGTACGTTGCATCACATATTAGTACTAACCCTGCCCCGAAATTCGATATTGCCAGTGTTAAAGCCTAAGGACCTAAGTTCTAGCTAAGTCTAAAGGGGAACTCTCAAACGCTCTGTCTAGTGCGATTGGGAATACTATAACTCAAAACAAGGAGATTAATTCGCTGTCAAAATACCTTTTGAATGTTATTGCTGTAACAATAGGGTCTAAAAGTGATAAACGAAAACAACGACCATTGTTTTCTCAACGAATACAATCGACGCGTTTGTGTTAGTGCATTTTCAGACAGATACAAGTTGGTAAAATATCGATATCATGTCGAAATAGTATCACAAGATATAAAAATTTTTGCTTGTCTACCTGTCTGATTTCTATTTAGAGATTAGCTAAACTAATATAATGTATAAAGAAACACTTTTTTATTTAAGTGTTAGTAAGGTACAATATAATTAGATGGTTTTTAGCGCAGCAACGGTTTTGGCGCAATATTTTGCAAATCTCTATTCTGAATACTAACAAAATAGAGCGCAACATCGAATATATGAAAAATATGTAAAAAAGGTAAATGGATTTATTTTATAAAATAAACCTTAGTTTTATTTTATACTAATAATAACTAAAGGTTAAACTTAGGTCTTAATCTATCTTCACACGAAGTCACGAGTCAGAAACAATTTTTCATCAAAATTCAAATTGTATATCAAATTCAACCATACGTAAGTCTAAAGTTTAGTAGGTTAAATAACAGTATTGCGTTAGTTTCACAGTAATATGATTCTGGAGTGGACCGTTGGAGTTAGAATCATAATTGAGATCTAGTTTAATGAATTTTCACACTGGATCAAGTTACGGCTTTGGTCTTGAGGCTGTTTTGTATTGAGAAATTGATTGACCAATCTTTATAGGACTACAGCAAAGCCAAAGGAAGGATGATTTTGGCAGTTTGTTTAGGTAACATATTATTTAATAATATACCATCAGAGAAATTATAATATAGGCTTTACATTTAATAAATTAAATATAAAGTCTATACAAAAGATATTATAAGCGTTATCAGAACTCTACCTTTAACTCAACCTTAATATACTGTCAAAATATAACTTCATTAATTCAAAGTTAAGTAATCATTAACTCTCCCTGAACAGGGGTTACAGTTTAAATGCATCTAGTACTTTGAAAATACCCCCTAAATTCCCCTAAAGGAGAATTTGCATGTTGCCCAGTGACCACGTTAGAAAAATGATCACGTCCTGCTTACGATTATGACCACGTCACACAGACGTGGAGTACTCTCAAGAATTTTGGCACAGCTTCAAGCCAACAATATGCTGGAGATTTTTGTAGGTGACTTTACCCGCTCTTTGTAAGTAATTTATTGCCTACCCTCGCCTGCTTTCTCGAAGCTTTACATTCTTAGCAACGTAAAGTTGTATCGATTTTTATAGATGACCACGGTATTCGCAAAGTTTCTAGTTTCGGGTCACTTTTATTGGTTTTTAGGTTTAGTACGTTAATTAAGGTACGGTACCCAAAAAATAAAATGTATTCACATTCCACCAAATAAAATATGTGCAATGTATAATTACGACTTACGAGAAGGTATTTTTAATAAAATATTTTCAACACGAAAAAGATAAACTGTTCTTATTAGACAAAAAGTAAAACGAATTCGATTTCCAAATTCGTTTTCCGTACTTGGGAAACCGAATGCATGGAACCAGTAGAAAATACATGCTGCCGCGCACTGGTTTTTGTCCTTAAGGAACGAATTCTGCACGTACGATTCAAGTGCAAGCCGGCGCGTTGAAAGAAACGAACGTTTAGTCTCACGGAATTCCGAATACAGAATTCGAAGTCGGAAATCGAATGCGGAAAAAGTGTGCGCGACCAGCCTTAGTAATGGTTTCAGATGCCAGAGCGATCAGACATAAATCCACATGGATGAAACCTTAGGTTCTCGGTAGGGCCTCATGTACTTAGAATACCTGCGTGTTTGTGGAGCTCTACGCCTGACACCTGGGCAGGCACCAGATCAGTAAAGTAACTAAATATTTGTCTTCTTTGACTTGTAATATCATCATGGCTGATATTTACATTTTTAGAATATTATTCTGAACTAGTGTAATTAACTTTTCATGGACCAAAACTTTTGTCAGACGCTCTACAAAAAATAAATGTGTTGCTATATTGTTTTATAAGGCGTTAGTTTTATTTTATAACCATAGTAACCATCATCAAATTAATCTAAAATAAGTCCTCTTAACTTACTTATCGACTAAGAAACTAATATGAGCCATATTTTCATTATTACTCTAGATTATTACCTCGGCTCGATCTAATTATTATCACTTATAGCACTGTGTCTAGCCGACCGTGTGATTGTCGCGCTAGTCTAGAAATCTAGGCAAACTATAATAAAACTAGATGACGCCCGACGAAGGCTATTCGTTTATCGTGCGTGAGCCATACATTTTTTCGTGATAAGAAGTATCATAATATGTCCTTTCCCGGGTAAGTATCTCTTTACCAAATTTCAGCAAAATCAGTTCAGTCGTTTGGGCGTGAAGAGATAACAGACAGAAAGACAGACAGACACATTTTATAATATTATGGATGTAATGTCTCGCCATATTTTAGTTCTATGTATGTCTAGAGATAATGTTATAGCGTTTCGACGTTAGTGATAAAATATGATAATATACGCTTACGCCCTCTACACATTGTCTTTTTTCGTACATGACAATCTTTTAAATTAGTGATTTGACTGAATGACTGTGAATGTTTGCTTAAAAATATAGAGGTAGAATTCACTGTGAATTTTACGTTTGTATGAGAACATCAAATATGATCAGTAAGGGTTAATTTATACTAGAGGAAATATTCTTCTGATAAATTACATATGCGCGTCGAAAATGTATGCCTGCTACTGTTTTTTCGTTTTCACTTCTACCGGAACTCCCCAAGTGCCGTTGTTTTTACCCGATTGCACCCGGGTTATATTTTAGGAGAGTATGTATAATTGTATACGTACGATTGTTTAGCACGCTCTAACTTGATTTCAGCTTGAGAGTTGAATGTTGATTCGTATTTACTGAGTGTCAACGGTTATATCAAAATGGAGTCGAGTTTTGTTTTTAATTTCTTGTTTATATTTATTTTGTTCTATTTCTCACATCAACCGCATAAAATTTTCACTTCACCGCCAGATGTTGTAAAATTTCCCAAGTGTATCGCAGAAATCACAAACGCTGGGTTGTTCAAGTTTAAATGATAAAAATAAACTAGTCAGCACATAAACCAGGTCAGTGGCACAGAAGGTTCGTTCGCCTGTATCAACTAAATGCTACTCGCGATTATAGGTTTAGCCTGGGCGTACAGGTGTGTTTTTAATTTTCTTTAGATTGAATAAAGATTTAAAGACTTTCATTAAAGGTTATGAAATTAGGCAATAAGAATAAGGGCCAATTTGGACCGCAACGCGACGCATAGATGCATTTCTAAATTTATATGAATTTGACAGATTTACTAGACGTCTCACGCAATTGAAATCTGTTAATTCAGTCAGACCCAACGTACTTCGTTTCGCCAGGCCGTAATTTATTGTACCATCGAGGAAATTGATTTTAAGACAGTTGACGGACAGGTACGTCATGACTCATGACTCATGTGGTCGGCTTAGAACCGGGACACAAAAACACAGCACGACGTCGTACGGCGCATTACGGCGCCATGTCGTGGGAATCCACGACGCGCGTCGTAAAAAACCACGGTACGGCGTCGTACGACGTCGCCTCATCTTGAATTACTACGTGAGTTTCTACGGTGCGACATCGTACGACGCCGTACGGCGCCGTGCATCGCCATGCCATGGTTTTTTACGACGCGCGTCGTGGATTCCCACGTCGTGCTATGTTTTTATATCCCGGCTCTGAGTCCATTGAAATGTTACAATTTTAGGACCGAATATTACATTTATTAGAGGACACAGTTTTATTTTTAGAATATGTTGGGAGGGTCAATAGAAGTTTAACCTCAAGTTTCTGGGGTCGCCACTCTTGTCCCCCGGCCGCCATCTTGAAAAAAGGGGTGACAACACTACTTTCATGATATCTCGGAAACTATGTCTTACAAAAAAATTTTAAGAACAAAATCTGTTGCAAACTATTTTGCCTACAAATATGTTCATATAACTTTTTACCCTAATAAAAGTTATAAGCAAAAAAGTGATATTTTTTTAAAAGGTTTGTTATTGCTCTTTAACGTTGTTTAATACATTTTACAATAAAATTACCTTAGAACAACCTTGTAGATGATCTTATGAGAAAAAAATCTCCAATACCCCCCGATCTCATGAAATTAATTTTCTGCAGATGCAAAGGAAACTGTGAAAGCATGTGTGGCTGTAAAAAGGTACTTGACTTTGACTTAACGTGACCAAATTACTTCGGTCCGCCATCTGCCTAGGAATCAACTTCTCTGTTAGTAAAGGGAGCTTAAAACTATTTCAGGAGGATGTTTCCAAGTGACTAAAACTATCCTACATCTTTTTCCTGGCCTCAAGGTACTCGTACATATCTAATTTCATCAAAATCGGTTGAAACGTGGAGAGGTAAGACAGACCCACTGTCGCATATATAATATTTATTAATTTATTAAATTGTCGGTCTGTAGCGATCACCCTCGTCACATTACAACTCAATTAACCGACCACGGCGGTTTGCTCATAAAATGTTTACTATGAATAAACATTTTATTGTTTTAATTAATAATAAAATGCAAAAGAAACTATTATGGTTGCGGTTTAATATTGTTTATCTCTCTCTCTAATACTTTGGCTTGATTACGGTAGGTGTAATAAGGCTCTAAGTTTTCTAAACAGCTTGGAAATAAAACATTTTTAATTTTAGTTTTTTCATGTTATACATTTTAAACGTCATATTTATAGGGATAAGGGTCCGTGTTCGAAATTTGCCGATTTCGCTGATTTTACAGACGTGATTTAACAGTTAAAATAAAGTATTTCTATGAGTTTTAATGCACAACATGTACGATCATTTCTATTATAATCTAGTGTTGGAGCTAGATTTTTTATTTTTTTAACTATTTTTAAAGAATGAAACTCAAACCCGCGACAGTTTTGTGATTTTTGCTGTAAAAGGTTTAGAATATCACCTGTTTATGGATTGTATTGACGTCTTAACGGTAAAAAAATACAATGTACTGTTGAGAAAGTCGTCTATAAAATGTTGGAATTACTTTTTACCACTTTAATATGAAATAGTTGAGTAAAAAAATATGTAACTCGGCAAAATTTTAGGGAAAATGGGGAAAGAATTGCTGTTAATTTCGGCAACTTGGAGCTGTAATTCATAAAAAGAAAACGACAGAAATAATCTATAGATAAAATTCTATCCAATTCGAGAAAAAAGAAAAAAAAACAAATTGTGCCAAAAAACACGATTCAAAACAACCTAAATCTCACATTATATTACTCGCCGCAAGTTCGAGTCGGCTTTCCGCGATTAAATATATTTAAAATCTAATAATTAATATACATTTTTAAGTCTAATAAAGGGAAAAAACCTAATAATATTTCTGTAGCGAACCTTTGCAATTTCGGCAAAATCGAAAAAATTTCGTATACGGACTCTTAAGCCGGCCCCTAGACGTGTAATTTTATTGTCAATCTTATCTGGTTTTGGTATGATTAGTCAAACGTAATATGACGAAAATACAAATAATATATAATATCCTATTGTAGGGCATACCTTATCGATGTTTTTTATAGGGCGGTCTAGATAGTATAGGTATTCTCTCTCGGTGTTAGCATCAATAATAAATTATAGTACACCTGTCTAGATTAGAACTTAGCAACTCGCGGCAACTACTTTAAATATTAATTTGTAGAATCTAGATAGTCCATTCGCGGTATGTTCGGCGCGAATTGGGGCAAAATATTATTATGTAAACTTCAACATTCGTTTTTAACCGACTTCAAAAAAGTAAGTTATCAATTCAACCCGTGTGTATTGTAATATTTTCAGGACAGCCCAGTTTTCGTATATTACGTTAGTCCATATCAACGTCTTAACAAAATAATTCGTCACCCTCCTGGCTAAGTGTAGTATCTAACAAACTGTCGTAACTACACTGATACTACCTTCGAAATCGTAGCTTCTTTTTGCTGTTCTTTCTAACAATCGTATCGGTATCTTCTACCGTTAAAGAGATATCACATTATTTTTTTAAAATGCTTATCTGTGAAATTATGAGAAAAAGCAATGCTAACTGTAGTATGTACAAATTATATACGACAGTTAGTGCGAATGGATTTTCTATTAAAGTAATAAAACTTGCTGTCGTATGTACATGGTGGTAAAGAACACATTACACAGGTTCACAAAATAGTTGTTCCAGAGAAGAAAATCGGTTCTCCATGTGGTGCCTACATTTGCAAACTGAATCAAAACAATATATTTTCGTTTTAAAGATGATTTTCGTGACAAAATATTTAAAAAATATATTGGCAGCTGGGAAATCTTTAATCACAACGTGAGTTCATCGTCAGACATGTAACAAAACAGCCTATCGAACGTCAAACTGCTGGACCAGAATTGAGGAGACAGTTTACTCTTACTTATCATCTTTCACTTGAGAGGAAAATGTAGCAAGTTTGCCGCAAATTGCTTTTAAGCACTTTTTTGATGAAAATAGAGATATTTTCAATTCAAGACTGATTGTTTCATGGCTGTGATGGGGCCGGCCGGTCAAAGCTGATTGTAGGTGGCGCTGTCATAGCTAGTCCTTTGTTTACCAATTGTGACATTTCTCCTTTTCTACATTATTGTGAATTTCTGTTATTTCTTTCGTTTTTAGCAGTAAAAAAATGTACGGTACATGGCAAGTTAACCAACTCAAAGAAGAGTTTAGAAGACGTGGTGCTACGGTGCGAGGGAAAAAGGCAGACCTCATCGAAAGATAAACAACAATAACATGCTTTGTGTTCGATTTTTGGAAAAATCTTATGCTTTTCAGGAACAATTACGATTTATTTGTAGTCACTAAGCTTAAAACAATCTATAAATACATAAATTAATCAGTATTGTCTATAAAGTAAAGAGATTCAACATAAACTTTGTTATAACCTTAAAAATTACTTTATTGAAACTCTTTTAAATTTGTTATTTCAGGTTGCAATTCTACGATAAATATTCAAATTTTGGTCAGGCTGAGACCCTGGAAGAAGAAGACCCTGATGTAATAGTGCCTGCGACTGAAAACTTTCGAGACATTGATAACATACTTCCACCATTAAATAAAACCCAAATAAGGCATTATCTATATTAGTAAGTACCTACCAGTACTAAAGCCTGAGGCTAAATGTTGTATTTTATCTGAAAACATACTTACGTAGGTATTGTTTATTTCAAATCACACATCAAAGATAAGGTTTTTGTATCATTTATATAAAATTGGGAAGCCAGAGGTTGTGGGTTTGATTCCCGCATGGCTAATCTCAAATGAGATTAGCCATGGTGGCTGAATCCAGTCAAGAGGACTATTATTATAACTTAGACCATTGATATACTATTATGTTTCTTACTATTGAGTTAATATTTATTAAGTTTAATATAAATTATTATATTACAGCACTCAAAAAAAAATTGATGCAACCTTGGAACTATACGAGTCAAGGCACCTTATAACTGTCAGGTCATGTGTGGCTGGTGACAACACATTTTTAAAAGGATTTTGCCGAAAAACCATGAAGAATCTTCATTATGAAGTAAAACTAAAACTGGATGAATTTGGCAACCCACTCGAATCACATTGTGAATGTGCTGCAGGAAGCGGAACCAATGCTACAATTAAACATATTGCAGTCATTCTTTTAGGAGTTGAACAAATGAAAAGAGAAAAAATATTTTAATTGATGAGGTTTGTACGCAAAAATTACAACAGTTTCATGTGCCGAAGAAAAGGTATACAGGAACACCTGTAAAAGCCAAGAAATTAGCCTCGAAGAGAAAAAAATTTGTATTTGAACCATATCCCATTGCAAACCTAGATAAACATAATTATAATCAGAGAGTAAGGAGCTTAATATTAAATTTTGAAAACTCAACAATGCCCCTAAAACAACTTTATAAACCAGCCAACCCATACGCATTACATAGTGATCATGACTACAATCAGTTTCATGCCCAAGATAAGTTTTTATTAGATTTTAAACTGTATAGAATTTCTCAAAAAGAAATTCATGAGATTGAGAAAGCAACCAAATCTGCCAATTCTGAATGGCATAGTTATAGAAATTATAGGATGACAGCGAGTAATTTCCATACCATATGCCATTTGAAACCAACGACATTGGAAAAATTTGCAAAACAATTATTGAATAAAAAAAATGTTCAGTTCCCGAGCTACTACCCATGGATTAGTTCATGAAACTATTGCCATAAAAGAATATTGTGCAAAATATGATTTGTTGGTAGAAAGCTGTGGGTTGTTTATTAGTCATGAAAGGCCATATTTAGCTGCTTCTCCTGATGGCGTATTGGGTGAACAATAGTAGAAGGTGAATAATAGAAGTCAAGTGCCCTTATGCAAGTCGGTATCAAATGATATCACCTAAAACTGTTCCCTATCTGATAGAAGAAAATGGCATGTTATCATTAAAGAGCACTGCCCCTTATTACTATCAAATACAGGTACAGTTGTACTGCTCAAATAAACAGTTCTGTAATTTGAACATTTATACTTTTAGAGATTTAAAATTGATTTATGTAAATAGAGATAATACTTTTATAAAGAATATGTTATCTAAGTTAGATATATTTTATAATACTTACTTTAAAAATGAACTCTTTGAGAAATACTTATATTTTGACTACCGAAGCATGAAAAATAATTGACATACTTTAGATAGTATTGTATTCTCATGTGGTTCCTGAACGGACCTTGGTAAACCTACCTGAGGGCCTTATGTTATACTCTTAGTTAAATAAAACGCACTTATAACTTATTTATTTTGTTTTATTGACTATATTTTCCCTAAAATTACTTAACATCAAACATATATAAAATATTTTAGATGCTAATGGTACATAGGATTTATTTAACTCTGATGTCAATATTTTATAGGTTTTCGTCAAACCTATCAGTATCTCTATGTGCACTCTTTGGCTGGCTAATTTCTGATCCAGTTTTAACTGAACACCAGGGATCTGGGACTTTCCTTTTAAAAATGATGGAATATTAATTCCTATACCTTTACTAGCAAATAGGTTTTGGACGTTAAAACCTCTATCTGCCATTATGCTATCACCAGATTCACACAGTTGACATAGATTGCTTCTTTCAATAATTTGTCGGTCACTGGCTGATCCTGCATATGCCCCTGAGCAAAAGGTTAATAATCCACCAGGCGAAGCCCCAACAAGAAACTTTAATGTATTTTTGTGCTTATAAGAGCTGAATGTAGACTTTTGAGAGTCAGGTTGGCTAGGCTTTTGAATTGGGATCTCTGTTCCATCAATAATTATTCTTATTGTAGGATACAGCTCTTTAAAACTTTGCGGCATATAAAAGTTGACCAATTCTCTGCTCGGCCAAAGGTCAAGTAAATACCAAATATCACTAACAAAATTAATCCATGTTACTATGACATTTGACACCTCAGTCTTGCTTACACCAAACATTCTGCTTAGCTCAAAGTCCGGTTTATTTCGCCGTAGCTTTATGAGCAGCATTATAAATTCAACAGATAATCCGACTACTCTGCTCCATCGATATTTAATATCATTTGCCATGGGTATTAGTGTGCTTAGCACAAGTGATAATTTGCTGTAATTCTCTAAACCTGTGTAGAACTTAACGGATTCTTCATCAGTTAGCAAGAGTTCTGTTGAAAATAACCTCAAAATGTTTGATGTTTGTGTACTGCGGCTAATATTTTCACACAATATACTTTTGTTTTCTATACCGTGTTCACTCGCAACTTCTACCTCTTGAGAGATATCCTGGGTAGCAGAAGTCGATGGACTTTCTTTGAATAGGGTTCTTGGTGCAAGTATGTTACTTGCTCTACGATTTCTTGCTAACGAACGTTCTTCTCTAGCTTTTGCTTGAGTGTTGAGAGGCTTTTGGTTCCATGAAAAAACAGTTGGTATAGCAGCTTTCTTCAAGTACTTGTGTTGATGTTCTAGTCCTGCAAAAATACATTAAAACTTAAACAACGCAAGGATTAGAGGACTGATAAACTATAATAATGATGCATTCCAATATTTACCAGTGCTTTTGGAGGCTTTCTCGTAGTCATTTTCAACAAAATGTTTGCGACATAACCTATGATAATTTTTAGGTTGAAAGTTCTTTCGCCGTATTGCTTTTATCCAAAGTTTTCGATATGTAGGATCCTTGGGAAAGTGATGGATACCCATTTCCGAGCATTGAGGTACACTACAACCAGTCATTGTAAATATTTTCCAGAAAAACGAGTAATTTCTATACAAAAAACAAGTGTTTACAGGACTAGCTACGACAGCGCCACTTTGACAGTTGCCAACCCCATTATATTAAACAAGACGTGCTAAGTTTCTAGTAGTTCACTGATTTTATTAAGACTGTTCATTTCATTGTTATAATTAATAATATGTTTCTACCTAAGTTAAAAATATATAATTTCACATAGAATATACTTAGTTTAATTTGATAACACTTATAGAATTGTCGTCGTAACTGACTGCTCACACAGAAATGTAAAACAAAGTTCTCACAAAGTGACGTATCTGCTTCGTTCGAGCTTAAGTAATTACCAAAGTTTTTAAAGCCTTTGTGATTCAAATTAATGCACAAAGATAGCCCAAAGGATCTGAAATCAGTAAATAGTTTGTTGATAAACCTAAAAATGGGAAATCCATAAACAAAATACATAACACTCAACCGAAAAACAGTTGCCCTGCAAACTATTGCAGTTATTAAAGTATTCCCTAAGTTGAACAATACCTAGTACAACAAAAAAGAATTACTTAAATTGGACTTGTAGTCCAGAGAATCCTGACAAATTATGCGAACACAAACATACACTTTTGAAATTGGCATATATCGTCGCCTTCCTGGCTAAGTGTCGTAACTGGAAAGTATTACTAAATACTTTCCAGTTCAACTTAGGGAATACTTGCAGTATTCCATTCCCTATGTTTCATCAAAATCGCTTAAGTAGTTTTTGAGATAGGAACAGACTGACAGACGGACTATCTGTCTGTCTATCTATCTACAAGCTGTATCTCAAGAACCGCTATTGCTTGTCTGCTGAAATTTTAACAGATTGTGTATTTCTGATGCCGCTATAACAACAAATAATATAGTAGAGCTTGTTTAACTTAAAATGACGCGCCCCTCCCTCGTATTCACAGTACAAAAGTTTTCATTTATATCAAATTTGTAGTGGTGGGGCGCGTCATTTCAAATTAGGCAAGCTTTACCTAGTGTAACAAATGCGCGCCTACCCGGCAAGTGCGCCGTGTAGCTATTATATTATAATAATTCTATACTGCGCATAGGAGATTTCTAATCAGCAGCAGTGAAATTATAGCTACCTATATGGCGCACTTGCCGGGTAGGTGCGCTTTGCCGCACTCATTATAATAGTATAAAATAAAGAATTAAAAATAAAAATAATATTTAGGGGGCTTCCATACAACAAACGTGATCTGTTTGGCTTTTTTTGCTTGGCAACAGTTAGGCACTTGAAATTCACAAAATCCTTAATTATATTATGTGCATTTTAATCATTAATAATAAAATTAAAATAAACTAAATATTAGTTAACCTATCAAGCCCCATAAGATCACCGGTGATCGCGACAACAACAGAATAACGATAGATTTCCAAGAATCTACGATCAAAGACTTAAGGATGGCTAGAGCCCCCGATACCGATATAAATATCGGTACGGAACCCTTCGTGCCCGAGTGCAACTCGCACTTAAGACGCTGACAACTGCCAATGACCTTGATCTTGCATCACTCTCGCACCACTGTCGATTTTCATGCCAGAGAGACAGAGATGTGAAGTGTTCACTCGGTAGCGTGGATACATTTTTCGTTTGTTAAAGGAAAAAATAAATATTATGGGAAATCTAGTTGTCAGAACCGAAATTTAGATCTGGCCATCTTTGGATTTTTGTAAAAGGTATCAAATAAACAAATTTTTAAAGCATAGATTGTAGTATTACTTTTGTTAGAACTGTTTAAAATTCCTGAAAGATGGGACTTTGGTATTTTTTTTCATCTAGTAGGAGTACATTATTTTATTATTTAAATTCAACAAGCTTTTCTAAATATGATTATATCTAGAAAAGCTTGTTGAATTTAAATAATTGAATTTAAATAATGTAATTTTTAATCAAAAATAATTTTTGATTAAAAATTACCTTTTTTTTATGTACCAATCAATGAAATACATACATCTAGAAAACTGCA
Source organism: Lysandra bellargus (assembly GCA_905333045.1). NCBI lineage: Eukaryota > Metazoa > Arthropoda > Insecta > Lepidoptera > Lycaenidae > Lysandra > Lysandra bellargus. The sequence goes on from HG995319.1 coordinate 27,290,771, forward strand.
CAAAGATGTCGAATTATCAGCTGTCTTCCCCTTAACTGATTTTATAGCATTATTCCAGCAAGATTAAAACCCAGTAATCACCACTCGTTAATAATGTGGACTTTAAGAATGTCAGTCACTTAACTAATTGAAAACGGCAATTTAGCGCACGTCTTCATAAGCTAGATTTTTTCCGCAGCTCTTTGCGCAAGTTATTTTATGCAAATCTCTCTGTGCCTTTTTTATTTCGCTAAGAGAATCCTAATAAAAGTGATCTTTATTAAGCGAGGGCGGAATCCAATTTCAACCTTAGTGTATTGATAGCTCATATTTTTATTTCCGCCTAATGGGATCAATTTAGTGCTCAAATCAATTAAATCCTTTATTGCGTTTTCAGTAAATAGCTTTTTTATGCTCGCCAAATAAAACTCTTGCTGGTATTGGCTCACGAAAATAATATGATTGAACTTTTAGTTACGTTCATTTTATTAATTATCCGTGTAGAGTGCTTTATTAAAAATTCATAAAATTGAATTGTTGTTTCAATTTTGATGTATACACTGCTTTTGCCCGAAACTATCGTTACTGTGTGGAAACTTTACTTTTCAGGTTAATAATATTGGTATAGATAAAGAATTATCTATACTTCAGATAGAATAGAGAAGTAAAGAAAGTTTTTCTAACTCGTGGTCGTATTTATATTCGTCTAATTATTCACTAGACTTCCTGTAGCCTTTGTTTAGTCTTTAGAGTTACTTTAATATTCTGCAGCATTTCCCATGAGACCATCTAGATTCTGGACTAAAATTGTATGTCCATATCCTGTGTGCGGGTTTGAATCTACACTCATGGCAATTTTATGGTCACGAATTAGTATAATATTAAGCTTTATATTTCGTCGCCATTATAAACACTATGCATATCACTTCTGATGCATCTTCTATTCTGACTGAGTAAACGCTTTAGATTTTAAAGATCTATTAAAGCACACACCAATTCAGATAAACAAAATAAATATTAGTAGATGCAAACCTTTCCTGGACTTCTGCGAATATCTATACTAATATTATAATTGGGAAGAGTGTGTTTGTTTGTTTGTTTGAACGCGCTAATCTCAGGAACTACTGGTCCGATTTGAAAAATTCCTTTACTGTTGGCTAGCCCATTTATCGAGGAAGGCTATAGGCTATATTTTATCACGCTAAGACTAATAGGAGCGAAGAAATAGAGGAAAATGTGAAAAAAACGGGGAGAAATTATTCGTAAGGGCTTATTTGAACGCGCTAATCTCAGGAACTACTGGTCTGATTTGAAAAATTCTTTCAGTGTTAGATAGCCCATTGATTGAGAAAGGCTATATTTTATCACGCTAAGACTAATAGGAACGAAGAAATAGAGGAAAATGTGGAAAAAACGGGGGAAATTATATGAAAGGGCTTATTTGAACGCGCTAATTTCAGGAACTACTAGTCCGATTTGAAAAATTCTTTCAGTGTTACATAGCCCATTTATTGAGAAAAGCTATAATCTATATTTTATCACGTTAAGACTAATAGGAGCGAAGAAATAGAGGAAAATGTAGAAAAAACGGGGAAATTATATGAAAGGGCTTATTCGAACGCGCTAATCTCAAGAACTACTGGTCCGATTTGAAAAATTCTTTCAGTGTTAGATAGCCCATTTATCGAGGAAGGCTATAGGTTATATTTTATAACCCTAAAACTAATTGGAGTGAAGAAATAGAGAAAAATGTGAAAAAACGGGGGAAATTATATGAATCTGCTTATTATCTTAAGATCTACTGGAGCAATTTTCATGTTATTTGGCAAACATAAAGAATATACCACTTGAAGGGACATAGGCTATTTTTTGCGAAAAAATAATATGGTTGCGTGAAATTCCTAAATTACGCAAGCGAAGCCGCGCGGAATATCTATATATAATAAAATCGTAGGAAAGTCAATTCTGTACATTGAATATTTTTTAATAATAAATAATACTTGGGATGTGGTCTACTATGCTAATGCGAACGAAGTCGCGGGCAACAGCTAGTTTTAGGATTAAAATTCTCGCGCCACGAACGCCACAAACGTGTGCGAACTCCTCTAAAACGGTTCAACCGATCTAAATGAAATTTTGTATGTACATTCCTTAGGGCTGAGGATAGGTTTTTATCTACTTTTTATATTAATACTAGAAATAATTTATATGGTAAACACGTTTGCCTGGTCTTCTTTTTAAACACGTTTGTATTCTGGGGGCACGCTCCAAGTCGAGCGCGAAGCAATATAGATTTTCATTTTTTGTTTCACCTTTCCACTAAAATTTTAATCGTAGTCGCATGCACAAGGTAACAATAAAAGAGAGAACTGACGTGTTATAACTTCGTAACATTTTTCCCGTAATGATAGCGAGAGGTCGGCTTTAAAAACGGAGCCGGGCTTGCAAATATTAATTTTACTTCGCCAAGTGCACTTCGTCAATGTCGACGGAATTTGCTTTCGGTTGGTTTTTTATTGGTTCAGCAGGCACCAATCGTGATTTAATATGCACATCGGAAGATGCGCGTTTGGTACTCCACTGCAGCAAGGGGGGTCGTCTTTTAACCGACGTCCAAAAAGGTTATACGTTCGGCTGTATGTAATTTTTTTTAGTTGATTTTAGGCATTCTGCAAGGCTAAAAAATATATTGAGGTACTGTTATGTTCATATAATATTAAATGGGAGTTTGACTGTCGCAGTTTTTTTTTTAATAAGTAGTTTGTTCTTAAAATGTAGTTAGATCCTAAAAGCTTATCTATATGGAAATAAAAACATTTTTATATTATACACTTAATATCGTTATTATAAAACTATTATATTCGAGGGCAGATCTTTAACCATCTCCCCTAGCATTGAGATACTTGGCGTCAACATATCGAGCGAAGTCCAGTTCCGATATCATCTAGAGGGTAAGGCCAAATTAGCCTCGAATAAGCTTGGTGTTCTTAACAGAGCGAGACAGTACTTCAGTCCGGATCAACGCCTACAACTCTACAAGGCGCAGGTTCGACCTCATATGGAATATTGTTCTCATCTCTGGGCAGGGGCGCCAAAATACCAACTGCTCCCTCTGGATCGTATCCAACGAAGGGTCGCTCGAATTGTTGACTGCCATAGTGTTTCAAACAGCTTGGACCCCTTGGAATTACGCCGAGATGTAGCTTCACTCTGCATCCTCTATCGGTTGTATCATGGGGAGTGCTCTGAGGAATTGTTCGGAATCATACCACCTGCAACTTTTCGCCATCATCCCACGCGAAAAACATACCATCCTCATCACCTTGATGAGTGGCAGTCTTCCACAGTGCGTTTTTCGCGTAACTTTCTGCCGCGCACTGTAAAACTTTGGAATGAACTGTCACCAGCAGTTTTTCCGGACATATACGACCTGCAAACCTTCAAGAAAAGAGCGTATTCCCTCTTAAAAGGCCGGCAACGCAACTGCAGCTCTTCTGATGTTGCGAGTGTCCATGGGCGACGGTAGTTGCTTACCATCAGGTGACCCGTTTGCTCGTTTGCCCCCTTATTTAATAATAAAAAAAATTATAGTTATACCTTTGTGAGACTTTATTCATTTTTTGCAGCAAAATTTACAATTCCGGTTGATAAGTATATTCAACAAAATCTTCCCGGAATTCAACCATTAATTCCCGACCGTAACTAAAAATGTGAAAATTAAATTCTAAACTAATTTGCCATTTACACGCACATACTAAATGTGTAACACTGTAACCACTAAACCACTACCGGTATGAGACCACTAGTAATACTTAACGCTGTCCATAAAACTAACAGCTTTCATCTATCCATATTGAAATATTTCAGCAACGAGTCCGTAAAAACTAAAGCGAAATCTTTTTTGAATTTTTTTTCGCTTTTTCCCTTTGAAAGAGATGCGAGCCTAGCATATAAGGCGTATTTTATAAACTTTGGCTTTGTGATCATTTAATCTCATTTCCAAGTGTACATTGAATGTACTTCTGTTTTACAAAAATTTTCACGTACAAATTTTGTAGTGAAGATATTAATTTTAAAAAGTTAACTAAAAATCTGTATTGAAATCGTTTTGAAGATAAATGATGATAACTAATAATGTAAATATATCGTATCCTAGCTAGATCATTCAAAATATAAGATTAGGCTATCAATCAGATTAGGTCATCTACTTTATGAACACTTTTACTTTTAATTTAAAAATGCATGAACAAATACAACCGATTGGGAACTTTTAGGGCCTGTTTCACCACTTCCTGACAAAGTGCCGAATAGGCTATCCACAACTTTTGACTGATTCTTCATACTTTATCTGTATAGTTAGGTGGTGGATAGCCTATCCGACACTTATCAGAAAGTGGTTAAACAGGCTCTTAGTGTGATATTCGTCTTTGCCCATAATCGACGTCAAAAATTGCTCAAGCTTTCATGGTAGCAATTTTGGCGATACAATATGCATTGCTCAACGAGAAACCTTTACAAAGAGAACCAACATTTTGAAAGTCAGAAAAAATACATGCATCTTATATTTTATTCAAGCCATGGTTTAACCGGGCGTCCAAAATAACAAAAACAGCTTCCACTCCGTATCGGTCTTTGTGTGCGGGGTAATTAATAATTTAACTTTTTGCGCAGTACGTTCTGTGTCCGGGTGTTTTGCTCTTTTACGTCACGGAACTTTGATTTATACCGGGAAAATACTGACCTGCAACGAAATTGAGGCATTTGAATGACATTGTCAAGATGCAAAGCAGCTGTAATGTCACCAGCGTTTTAATTTTGGCGCACGCAAAATCCTGGATCACAGTGACAGAGTTGGTTTGAAAAACTGATCGCAATCAATAGGATGACACCGCCATCTTGTAAAGTTAACGCCGCCACCTTGTAAAGATAACACCGCCATTTTGTAAAGTTAACACGTCCGCCATCTTGTAAAGTACACTTTACAAAATGGCGGTGCTAGTTATAATTTCAGCTACATAGAGCCTAGTAGAGTAGTTATGAGTAGAGATCAACTACGATAACATATTATGGCGCGCCCCTCCAATAATGACTGTTTCAAGTGTGTAGTCACATCCATATGAAAGAGTTTGTATGTAGTAAGTATTCAACCAATCACAGTACACGTAAAATTTCAGCTAATGTCACTTATTACCAAGATTTGTTGGTCAACTAATCTTAACTAGCCTACCGCGCAAGACAACGAACTTCAAACATTTTGACAACGCACTTCAAACGTTTTCAATTTTGGAGGGGCGCGCCATGTTATCGTAGTTGATCTCTAGTGTGGTGTAAAACATCATCCCGCTGATTAAGATCTTAATGAGATATCTTAATGAGATATTATAAAGAAAGAGACGACAAAGTATAGTAGCGCATGCGGGCCAACGAAAGAAGAATAATTTGAGAAAGAGATTACTGAGAGATTTTGTTTTAAGCTAAAAAATTGCGGATTTTATCTATGAGGATTAAAAAACGCTGGTTTCAAATAAACTTAAACTGAATTACAGACAACGAGCAAAATTAGTGGCGCAAAAATTCTTCAAATTTTTATTGCGCTATAGCGAGAACTAATGAAAAATGCTTGTTAAAGGTAAGTTAAGTCTTCAGGGCAGTTCAGGTCTTGAAGTAAGATTTTAAAGTCAGTAAAGTTGGAAAGTTCTATAATATTTATGAAAATGTAGCACTGTTCATGCTGCTGTAACCCTATTTTGCAGTTGAATTCTCTGTAATATACTCGTAGCCAGATCTTATTCTCGTGTCTATTCTATTCAAATTCTCGTGTCACAATGTTAGGCTGCGTACTCCTCCGAAACGGCTTTACTGATTTTAACCAAATTTTATATGCATATTCAGTAGGTCTGAGAATCGGCTACTAGCTATATGACCAAGCTTCGCTCGGTATACAAAAGATTCAAAAACACACACATAAAATGACATTTTATGAAAATGATTCCTAGCTAGATCGATTTATCGCCCCCGAAACCCCCTATATACTAAATTTCATGAAAATCGTTGGAGCCGATTCCGAGATTCTAATTATATATTTATATATATACAAGAATTGTTCGCATAAAGATATAAGATAAGTGCATTTGTTGAATAAATAATAGTAAATTATTACAACTCGAGACTGACGACGACCATTATTTGCATGCTACGGAATAGCGATGTACGTTGCCATGGTGACATGCTTATTTAGTCACTTCAATAAATATGGCAAAATATGGCAATTAATATATTATGGCAAAGCAACGTTTGCCAGGATAGGTAGTGAATTAATAAAACTTATTTTTTATGGGAAAATTCTTTACGGTTATCTCCTACGGTTGTAGAAACGTCGGTCGAGGTGTCTAGGACTCTTCAGCCATGGATTTAACCCTCTAAAACCCCATGGGCCTCCCATTTAGGAAACGATAAAATCCACCTCTCTGCCAATGGTTTTACGTAACCTAGCAACAAGAATTACCAAGTGGGTTCCATTACTCACCGAAAATCCATAGCCGTTATTCATACTAAGGCAGGCATCGCTTTCCGTTTGCGAATATTTAATTCATTTATTGACTGAAATGGTTGTGTGGGCAATGTGGACGTGAATTATTAACTAACACAACGCTTTTATAAATCAATAAATGTCATACAAACACGTTGTATGCGTTTTTTAACACTCAGTATGAAGCACGCCTCTGCGGATAGCTTGTATGGGTATACGTTTAAAAAATACGTTTGGATTAGTTTTGTTATTTGTAGGTTTGGATGGACATAATGTAAAAGTTTTTTTAGTATAATGAGATATCTTCAGAACTTTGTCTTCAAATTGAATCTAAGGGTTAGAATATGTACTCGATAATTTTGTCAGCAAAGTTAGAAATTAAAAATGTGTAGTGTATTACACAGTTTATTTACAAGATGTAACAATACTAAGTGATAATAATTTATGGAGTGTATGAGTCCCCTGTGAAAGTAGTAGCTCAGAGTAACTTTTTTTAAACTTTTGTACGGACAAATTTACATGACACTGGGGCGCTTGCCCATACAAACCACAAAAAATAGCTTTATCAGCGCCGCCACTTTCACAGTGAGTGTACAAGGGACTCATACACACACTAGAGCATTATCAGTATGTCTTGTAACACCCTGTATGACTTCTTCACCTTAGTCTAAGTACCCTCAACCGAGAGTAAATACTAAAAGTTAGAAATAAAATATAAGGCTCCGCAACCTTGACATAATAATTTTTAATTAGGATGTACTAGCAGACAAGTTGATTCTTAGGTAGATGACGATGACCTAAGTGCCGGTTGGCAGCGGACGACATGAAGCGGCAGCTGCAGATTTCATAGACGTATGTCTATGAAATCTGCAGCTGCCGCTTCGTGTCGTCGCGAGACTATAACTGTTTCTATGTATTTCTATGAAAGTGTCGCTAGCTTCGTGTCGGTAGCTGCGCAGGGTATTTCATAGAAATGAGACGACACGTCATCTGCTGTCGCTTCATGTCGTCGGCTTCCAACTCGTACGTTTAGAGCGACCGCAGACTTACAATTTTAAGTTGGACAACCAAGTCGCACAGTAGTCAGTACACCAATTATAGCTATAGCGACTTATGAGAGCTCGCACATTTTTGCAACTAAATTCGATTCCTTTCCGATTACCTACAATTTAAAAGTTGTCCAATTAAATTGCGATATTACGTAAGTAATTTAATTTAAATACGATAGTCAGCCAACTTGAAATTGTATATCTGTGGTGGCCCCTATGTTGAACTCAGCACAGATCACGGATAACATTGAATTGACATACCCCAGCTAAATGACGTAGGTCCGCTATCTGCCTATGTATCTATTTCTTCGATGGTACATCTTCATTTGAACTAACCTTTGGTATTAACTGCGAGGGAGGTAAAATTTAACGACGGCACGTAGCCGACCCGATACTAAACCTTATTTTACTAATTGGAACGTCGACTATTACAAGATACACGAAGGCTGGGAGAATTTTTAAGGTTCCGTATCCAAAGGGTGAAAACGGGACCCTATTACTGGGACTTCCATATCTGTCCGTCTGTATGTATGTCTCCAGGCTGTCATGAACCGCTAGATAGCTAGACTTCTGAAATGTTCACAGATTGTGTATTTACGTTGCTGCTGTAACAAAAAATACTAATAATCGGCCAAGTGCGAGTCGGACTCGCGCACGAAGGATTCCGTACCACTATAGAGCAAAAACAGTCCAAAAATTGTGTATTTTGTATAGGAATTTTTATTTTATTTAAATATTATATTATTAATTATTAAACAACACATAATTATTAAGGCTTTGGTGAACATTTTAAAGTGCCTACCTGTCGCCATTATTGATATCGAGCAAAAAAGCCCAAAAAAAACATGTTTGGTGTATGGAAATTGGAAGCCCTCTTAATTAATAATTTAGTTTTGTTTTTTGTATTTATTGCTATAGCGGCAAGAAAAACACACAATCTGTGAAAATGTCAGAAGTCTAGCTATAGCGGTTTGCTTGAGATACAGCCTGGAGACAGACAGAAAGACAGACGGGCAGACAAGGAAGTCTTAGTAATAGTGTCCCGTTTTTACCCTTTGAGTACGGAGCCCTAAAAATGAAATAAATATGCCCTATACTAAAAACACTATTTTTGGCCTATTTTTTTCTCTATAACCGTACGGAACCCTCCGTTAACGAGTCCGGCTCGCACTTTACTTTTATAAAACGTATCTAGTTCCACGATAAATAGCTAGTGCTCCTGCCTAGGTATTTATCAGAGCGAGTCGAAGCAAATATATTTTAGTACTCTCATATTTTAAGTAGTAACTTAATGTTATACTAGCCAAAAACCGAACTTTGTGAAGGCTTGCGTCGTCACACCTTGACTGACTGATGATAACACATCTACATCATACATATTATAAATAAAAATTACTATGTTAAAATACAAATCAATAGGCGTGATAGTTTTTTGGTAAAGTGTACCTCAAGATGTTCAGTTGTGAGATATACTAGAGCTCGCTTTGCTCGCCCTGATTCGGTTATTTTATTTATAAAATTCTTGTTTCGCTACATAATATTATGTTATTCAAAATGGCTGGACAGATTGTCTTGAAATTATAAGATAGCAGTACTTATAGTATATATATATAGTAGCCTGGATAGTCAGGTTTCTTCTAATCTGAAACAGTCTAACATCTTGATTCTTGGCGGATACTCATATACTCGTTAAATATGCATATTGCATAACATATTTTATTATACATATTCTAATAATAATATACATATATATACATAATTCCTTCCTAACGAAGGGAAAGCCGATCGCTTCGATCAGACTGATCTCAGGCCGAACCTTCACCGAATAAACCTTGACGGTATGTGGCGTCTATTTTATAATTTACCGTAGCTATAAAATACATAATCGACATTATTTAGAGCGAAGGCGGGGCCCCTACGTGATCCGACTACGAATTAGGCCGATAAGTTCTATATTTTTGTAGCCTCGTAGATTAATCAGGCAAATAGATAATATTTTCTTATACACGCAATTCGCTGGAGTTCGTTCGTGAAACCGTACCTTTTTCCGCAACAAAAAATATCCTAATAATATGTGCCTTCTCGTTTCTTAAAAAATCTGGAGTCGCCACATCTATCTTCATTTGTTTTTATATAAGTACCTATATTTTGTTTAAGAATAATAATTATATAAATACTGACAGACGTTTGCGATTCCATATATATGTTAAAAAAATGATTTTTGATTTCTGTCCGTATCGAATCTTTAGCTATAGAGGAATGCATAGACTTATAATATATACTGTAGAATTTTTAATTTTAAGTCATTACCACATCAACGCCCTCTGCACCTACTTCGCAGGTACTAAATAAGTGTCGGTCAAAAAGTGTCGTTACAACTTTTTCCGTCTAGCCCCCTTTTGCAACGCGCGATAAGGAACTTCGTTCCAAAATTTAATCCACGCCCGAAGCTGCGCGGGTCGCTAGTATTATTTGCACGCGTTTGACCCGAATTAGATACAAAATATCATCGATTTATTTAAAAAGTGTCACTGCCGGTCCCCGAGCCGCCTGACCCCATCTGTCACTGTCACCTGGGCATTTCGCGCCATTCCCGCGAGCGCTGTCAATTATGGCAACCCCACGTTTTGTTGTTCCATGAACGAATATGATTGTTGCTCAAATGTGGATTTTCAAAGAAGCTTTTTCGTGACATAATACGACAGCTGTTTGACACGATAGACCCTACGGTTACATAGCGCCACAAAACTATCATTGATCGTTGCTCAGATTTACCTTTAAAAATAATTTACTTAAGACATCATTGGGCTTTTTAAACATATTATCCTTTTTGTGTCTCTTTTAGATAACAGTTCGTTTGTTTCTTTTTTCGTTTTTTAGGGTTCCGTAGCCAAAATAGCAAAAAACCGAACCCTTATAGATTCGTCATGTCTGTCTGTCTATCTGTCTGTCTGTCTGTCTGTCTGTCTGTCTGTCTGTCTGTCTGTCTGTCTGTCTGTCTGTCTGTCTGTCCGTCCGTATGTCACAGCCACTTTTCTCCGAAACTATACTATTGAAACTTGGTAAGTACTTAGATGTAGTCTGTGAACTGCATTCAGATTTTGATACAAAAATGGAAAATTTACTAAAAATTTTAGGGGTCCCCATAGGTACAGCTAAAACAAAAAAAAATTCGTCTAACCTATGCGTGTGGGGTATCTATGAATAGGTCTTAAAAAATTATATTCAAGTTTCTAATAGATTTTTTTTCTAATCTGAATAGTTTGCGAGAGAGAATCTTCCAAAGTGGTAAAATGTGTGTCCCTCTAGCTTCTAGGCATGATAATTCTAAAAAAAATATATGATGTACATTATTATAAAAACTACCAACGAAAATTGGTTTGAACGAGATCTAACGAGTAGTTTTTTATACGTCATAAATGGTAAACCTTAAATTAACTTTCATTAAATCAACTAAAATATAGAAATAAATCAAAAACATTTTAATTTTATAGAAATAAACCTTATTGCTGCTGCGGAACCCTTCATGGGCGAGTCCAACTCGCACTTGGCCGGTTTTATTTTTAAACAGTTATCTATTCTTATTTTTATTGGTATTTGTATTAGATAATATAATATTATTACTAGCTGACCCGTAATAGTTGTTTTGTCACATTATACGATGTAGGAATGTGCTTGAGAGCCTCAAAGGAAGATCTTCCTACGAATCGGAGAGTTGTCATTTCAGACGGTAATGAATCCTTTCAGAACCTCCAACTTTCAGTATTGACTGAATGTTAGGGGTTCTGAAAGGATTCAACGCCAACGCCAATTCAACGCCTCCGGGAAGCATGATTTCAACGAAATCGGTCCAGTTAACTTGTAACTCTTTACCATTTCTTAGAGCCCCCACAGACTACAGACTTTTAGTCGGCCGATTGTTTGATCAAATTGGCGTTTCAGTACATTATTATCGGCTGATACAAATCGTTTAGTGTTCGCACTTTCATACATCTTCGTACTGATTAAGCTGAGTTTTCGATCAAACTATCAGCCGACTAAAAGTCTGCAGTCGGCCGATACATGTTTTAAACACAAAGCTCCTTTGAAAGCAACACCAAGAACAAGTTTTATAGGAGAAGCTTACAAAATACACCTCATAAGGTGTGTAAGCTTTGGTGCCACACTTGTTGCAAAGGCAACTATAAGTTACAACTTCTTTGTAACTTGTATGTTTGCTACGCCTGGGAAGGAAATGAAAGGATATCCTATATATTTCTAATGGGGTAGTTTCCAATTGGGTAGATTTATTTATTTACTATGGAGTGTAGATTCTGAGTCATTACTATATTTTAAACGTTGTAATGAAGCATGTTATTTGTAACTATTTGTTACCTTTAAATGGTTTCATTAATTTTATATTTTCTAGAATTAATTACTATCATCATAGTTTCTATTAGTAACACTAGCTAGTAGTGTTAAGTAACTAGTATTCTTATTACATTGTACAATCTATATAATAACTAGCTGTCCCGGCAAACGTTGCTTTGCCATAATATAAAGTATTTCGCCCATATTATTTTATTGAAGTGACTAAATAAGTATGTTGCCATGGCAACGTCGATCGCTATCTCGTCGCACAAACAATGGTCGCCGTCAGTCTCAGGTTGTAATAATTTACTATTATTTATTCAACAAATGCACTTATCAACATATAAAGTACCCAGTAGCCGATTCTCAGACCTACTGAATATGCATATAAAATTTGATGAAAATCAGTAAAGCCGTTTCGGAGGAGTTCGTGGACTAACATTGTGACACGAGAATTTTATATATAAGATTTATCTGAAAGTTTTGAACTAGGTTCTGGAGCAGCTATACTCAAACTGCGGCCCGTGGGCCTCATGCGGTCCGCCGCGCGCCGCGCCTCCGGGAGTTTATTAGTGGCCCGCTTGAAATGAAACCATCTTTAATTTCATGCCCACCGGCAAAATAGTGCAAAATCGTCGTGAGAGTCGTGAATTTTTTTTCCCACTTTTAAACCGCTGATTAATATGAATAACGTTATTATATTATGTTATTAATCGAAAATGTTATGTTCATCTAGCATAAATATTTTCTCTCACACACACAAATATTCTACGCTAGTAAATTCATAAAAAAAATTACCGGATTGCACTACTGCAAGACTGACGAATTAATTCCTCTACTACGCCTCGCTGGTAGTCTGAATTTACGAATTTTCGATCAGTTGTTTTACTACCCATCTTAAAAATTGCACAAGGCTAAGTAAAGCCTAATTTAAAAATAATATCGAAAGTTACTAGATGACGCCCGCAACTTCTTTGCGCTAAAATTTGCTTATCGCGACTCAAGGTATTTCCTTTCCAAATTTCAGCAAAATTTGTTCAGTTGGTCAGACAGACAGACAGATGGACAGACAGATACACTTTCGCGTTTATAATATTAGTATGAATATTTATTATTTAAGGGAAACATGTTCCCGTAAAAGCGAATGTAAAATGTATCCACAAAATAATAAACCTCTTGTCTCTGGTCAGAATGTGTCCATGATTTATTCTCCCGGACATGTGGTTCCGTACGTGAGCGAAGTTCGCTTAAAATATTCAGAAAAGTTCCTTAACTGTTCAAACGATGCCAACAGCTAAAGTTCGCTACACACGACCACGGTGGAAATGTACGGTTCTTATTCATAGTATATAGCGTACTATACGTGTATAAAACCTACTATAGTATCAACCTCTATGATCTAACAAAATGTGTGGGTGTCATTCTATCAAAATAATATTAATGTAAGCTACGAATAATAAAAATTAATTGTAAGGCAGCTGTAAAAACGAAGTAATATTTTTATGTAAACCAATATTTTCTTTCCATTCAAACTAATTTCGGCCCAGCGGAGTTGTGGATGTCATCTTTCCATGAGCCTTTTTCCTTTGATAAATCGCTACGTGTGTAGCAAGCTTAAGGATGAATTTTTAAAACTATGTGCCGTGTAATGGCTGAACTGTGAACTGTGCTACTATGTAATTGAGTATTTCGTGTAAAGTGTGACCCAGACACAAATATCTTTTATGCATTGAAATATCATTGAAAATGATCATTTTAGCTTAGCTATGTTAATAGCTGTTTATTAGTAACAAAAAAAAAAACAAACGCCTCCGTGGTCTAGTGGTATATAGCGCGGCTCTTGACTCGGAGGTCGTGGGTTCGATTCCCGCGTTGAAAAAATGATATTTCCAAATTTGGTTAGGACAATGCAGGCTGATCACCTGATTTTCTGACAAGTAAGATGATCTATGCATCGGATGGGCATGTAAAAAGTCGGTCCTGTGCCTGATCTCTCGCCGGTAGTGTCGGTCTGCCGTCCCACTGGGTTATGAGAGTAAAGGAATAGAGTGCTCTTGTGTACTGCGCACACACTTGGGCACTATAAAATTACTTCTGCGTAGCTGGCCTTGTTTCAATGAAATCGGCCACCGTCACTGAAACCGGTGTGGGAGCTATTATTTTTATTATTAGTAAAAGCATTACATGACAAATGTCTCGGAAAACTGAATCGAAATAAGTTATTAATTAACTATTAACTAGCTAAAAGCCAAGCCTTGTGAGAGCTCGCATTATCACACCTTGACTGACTGATGATGACACATCTACATAAAAATAAAAATTACTATGTTAAAGCACAAATCAATAGGCGTGATAGTTTTTCCGTAAAGTGTACCACAAATTAAAGTAAAGGGTGTGGGATATACTAGGGCTCGCTTCACTCGCCCTGATAAATAATTAAAAATAAATGGCATGTGGGTTAGTGGGTAAATTTAAATTATGTATCTTAACGAATTATATTTATATAGTATGTATACCTACACTGCGGATACTGAGGTAGAAATGTCAATAATAATATAGATTTTATTAATCGCGCGCGGAATTTTAAAACATTATAATCCATGGCTGGACGAGTGCCAACATGCAGCCCAAAAATTGTGCAAAGCCTTCCTGAATTTATGACTTGAATAATCATGATAGGTCGTATCGAATTCGGGCGTTAGAAGTAAAAAGTTGCATAGACATAGGATCGTCTACGACCTGCGCATAAAAAAAAAACGACTAAAAACATCAGTGGATGGTTCGGGTAACTAATATTTTACAACATAAGAGCAATTGCTCATTTTTCCCCTTATGATTTGAACAAACCTTGTAACTTACCCACTTCATCATCTAGCTAAACATAGAGTCCACTTTTTTATTTCAATTCACTTTCTCGGTCTTAATGCCTCAGATTGCCTTGACAGTTTTCAAATTATTTCTTACCCGCTTGATCCACTCATGTCTTCAATTATTTTACCTTCAATTAGCTTTAAGTCTGCTTGAAGCCCGTCACAGACTTAGCTATAATATATATTAATATATTTATAGCAAGGCATATTATTCTATACTAAATCCACATGTCACAGAAATATATATTATAGCTGAGTGTTTGGTCACGCGAAAATTAGTATAGAAAATATATATTAATATGCCTAGCTATAAACATTAATATATATTATAGCTAGGTCTGTGACGGGCTTTAAGTCATTTTGTAAGTTAATGTCTTCACCTTATGTCAATGTCAAAGTTTAAAAAATACAATATTCTGATCCGGTAAAACTCGCTTAACAAACATTATATTGGAAGATATGAAAAATGGTTGTTTTCCGACCTAGCTGGAAACACACAACAAAATTCTATCAATATCCAGCCGTTTCGAAGTTAGGCAACAAACATCGCGACACGAGTATTTTATCTACTAGAGTCTGGCTAGCGAAAGATGAGACTGGAAAAGGCGGCAAATTAAAAAAAAATCGACGTTTAGAACCCTGTCTATAGCCGGAATTATAGTTTTGATCTACGAACTACAAATAATAAAGTTCCTTAGTTTTTATTATTCGTAGTTCGTAGATCAAAACTATAATTCCGGCTATAGACAGGGTTGTTATACGTCAATTTTTTTTAATTTGCCGCCTTTTCCAGTCTCATCTTTCGCTAGCCAAACTCTTTTACTACCAAAAAACACATCGTATATTAAGCCTTCAAGGTTTGTTGTTCTGTCCGTCATGTGATGTTTCCAATATACATACCAGACAAAATAAACTTTGTATTGTATACGCATAAATATTTTTAAGGTATTGCATAGCTTTTTCCGTAACGAAAACATCTAACTTTTGTCTAACGTCTTTTCAGTTCGGCAGAGTTCGGTTTGGTGTGGCTAGGGTTGTGACTTGTGGTGCTCGCCACACCGAGGGCGACCTTACCAACTTCGGCACCGTGTTTGTGTGCGTGTGACTAGAGTCTAGACGTATGCGAATTATAATTGCATAACTTGATAAAAAATGCTATGCAATAGCTTTGCCGCGGCAGTCCACGAGTGTCACACATAAGTATTTTGATTTTTAGTAAAGGGTTCATCATACTTCCTATTTTATCGTAACCCGCAATATTGCCTGATGCATTGATCAAGGCTTATGGAAATCGCCTTAACCAATTCGTTGCCACCTTCATTTTCATGAATTCTTACGACAGGCCAAGCAATGACGCGCCATAAGCGTCATCGGTCCTGCTAAACGATGACGCCCCACGTGCGGCATTGGCCACTGGTTGTGTTTTATGCACATTTAGACTAAGGAATTGTAATTACAGTATAATAAATTAGTTTTAACGTGTTTTTAACTATCCTTGTATGCCGCGCCTGGCGCGTCATCGGCATCACTGAATCTTTTTAAATGACGCGCTGGGTGCGGCAGTGGCCACGAATCGGTTAAACAAGCAACCTACTTAATCAGACGCTTACAACGTAAAATTTATGGACGACCCAAACAGCAACCAAGCGTAATGAACACCTAATAAGCAGCCAATATAGCACTTAACGCTGTTTTACAGCTGTAGAAGATCATTGAAGAGATGTTGTAGTGCTATTATGTCGGTTTAGGAGTAATTATTTAGCTCTAGCTTTATTAAGTTTGTATTAAGAAGTCAAAGTACGCTTAAAGTTCTCAGTTTATCGAAACTGTCATGTACAGCTTTAAGTTTCCTGTAACGCTTTGATCCTCATTATAGTATTAAAGCTGCATTTTGCATACCGTCACTTACTTAATACAGCTTAGAGCTGTATAATGGTGGTCCTCAAATCTTATTTCTGTAAGAAGTAGGCAAACTCTCTTCTACAGCTTCTTTTTATGGTATAATTGTACACCCTTTTACAGACTAAAGCTGTATAATTTCTCTCTTTGAGAGTAATAAACAGCAATAAAAGTAAATGGCGCCTACAGTACAGCCTTAATTCTGCTTCTCAAATTGTCGCCATTTTATCAATTACAAATCGAAGATTACGAACATGAGTACATAAAAATTTGACTAATGTTTTTATATTTATCAATATTTTTAGTTTGTCCAACTATGCACCAACGAGGCTCTACGTCCATTAATTCAAACTTTTTGAATTCTAACCTATAAAAACCATATTTAGTAACCGTATTTAATGTCTCTTCCTTGATTATTTTGCTGGCGCTTTTATTTTTTATCACAAAACATATAAATATTACCACAATAAATTTATTTTTGCACGATAATGCACTGTATCCTGCGCCTATCGAATCTCCAAATCTTATTTAAACACAGCGCTTAATACTTTGATCAACAGTTAATATTATAAACGCCATTATTAAAATATATCTTAATCTGTTTCGTTTTAATTCTTTTGCAACTGTGTTCAACAGCATTTTTACAGCGTAAAGCTGAACAAGTGAGTTACAATGTAGTCATTGGAGTGTACAAGCTTCTTCGTACACCATAGTACAGCCGCAAAACAGCTATTTGCAGCCTATTCATCCTCTGTACAGCCAATATGACGCAAAACGCTGTATAATATGTGCCCATTTCAGGGGTATACGGGCTGAATAAGCGCTTATACAGCCTTTATGCAGCCTGATTGTACAGCATTAAGAGTATAAACGAACTTTAAAAAAGCTGTTATACAGCTTGTGATGCTGCTTGGGGAGGCTTTAGTGTACAACATACCACTATTGAACTTTATTTTTATAGCAGTAAGGTTCAAATACCGTAACTGCACTAATACATTTTTAACACGCTTTTGTAAGCGTGGGCTGTAGAGATCAACAACGATAACATGGCGCGCCCCACCAAATGACTGTTTCAATGTGTGTAGTCACATCCTTATGAAAGAGTTTGTATGTAGTATTGTATTCAACCAATCACAGTACACGTAATATTTCACTTAATGTCACTTATTACTTATTAGTTATTACCAAGATTTGTTGGTCAACTAATCATAATAATTAGCCTACCGCGCAAGACTACGCACTTCAAACGTTTTGAATTTTGGAGGGGCGCGCCATGTTATCGTAGCTGTTCTCTATTTATGTAACGGAATCTTTGAGAACGATTTTTACCTACCTCCTATAGTCTAATTAATTCGAAACTTCGTAACATATTAAGAGCCAATGACAAACATAATTAATTGTTTTCGAAAACAAATGTTTTGAAAAAATAATGAATTCGAGCAATTCTATTGAATGATGAAAATAAATAAAGCGTGCTTTTTAGTTTTTTAACCGACTTCAAAAAAGGAGGTTATCAATTCGACCCCCATGTAATGGTTTCAGACTTTTCGTATATTACCCATGCTAGTCTATATCAGCGTCAGAAATACTGCAAGTTTCATTAAAATCGGTTCAGTAGTTTTTGAGATAGTGAATTTTAATTCGCAATTACGTAGAATTTTGAAGTCAGTTCTATCTTTTTAAAATACTATTATTTGTAACTATTGTTATTCTTCTATTCACCAACCCCCTTATTGAGCTGACGAGGCTTCTGAAACATGATACTTATAAGTTTTACCTTTTGAAACACAACTGTATCAGCTGTAATAATAGTAGTATTTTAAAAAGATTAAACACTAAACAGGCTTAAAAATTTTACGTAATAATTGAGAACCAAATTCCCTATCCCAAAAACTACTTAACCGGTTTGAATAAAACTTGCAGTACCTATTCCATAAGTTGGACAATACCTAGTACAACAAAAAATAATTATTACTTAAATCGGACTTTTCGCTTAGAGATATACGAACACAAAAATAAAGTTTTAAAACCATATAAACTTTTGAAAGGCATATTAGTTCAAATGCTTATATCTAAGACAAAATCCTTCTTATACCTACTTCTTTTGAAGTCGGTTAAAAAGACAGCATCAAATACACGGCACAGTTTTTAAGATCAGTAAGCCATTTTGATATATTTTAGTTTCTGCTAAATGCGATGACATCTAGTCGGGAGCCCTAGAACAAATTTTTTTATTACTAACAAGCTAAGTTTTGTGAGTAGCTTCATTTTGATAAGACAATGTTACTTTTAAATCATATAACTATTAAACCTACCGATATACAAAAAATCTGCTGGATAGGGTTCCGTTTTAGGGTTCCGTAGTCAACCAAGTTTTGTTGATTACAGAACCCTAAAGGCCTTAGTCGATCTACATTGAACGTTGGTGTGATATAATATGACAAATCTAACAATATCGAGGCGTTCAGATAACTATTGTGATTGGCACACAATTGTTACCTAAGAGGTTGGCTTCTCCATTTCTATTGTTACCTGATATTCTGTCCGTGGGAATGATTAGCGGCTTGTAAAATATCAATCCATTAATCACGAGGATAAATTAATTTTGTCAAGTAAACGATGTATTTCGTCTAGTTAAATAAAAGTATTGTCTTTTGTCAATTAGTGCATATAAAAAATTAGAGTACGAGTTTCTTAGGCCGGTTCTTCTTGCCGGGTTAGTTCCCGAACCGGTGGTAGGCCTCATGTAGACGCGACGTTCTGAAAGTGTTAACTTTTTATTTATTATTTAATTATTTTAAGTCGCTTTAAACATATCAGCAGTCGCTCATTAGCGACTTACAAATTCTTTAAACGAAGAGATGAAATAGTTATTAATAGGCTAAGAATAGGACATTGTAATGTTACACACATTCATCTCATTACTAAAGCTTCTAGGAATTCAAGATGTGATTGCGAATTGTCTATAAAACATTTACTTATTGATTGTTCTTTGTTCAGTTCAGAAAAAAGTAGTGTAAATCTTCAAAGTACATTAAAATATTGTCTATCAGATTGGGAAAATACTGTAGAATTTCTAAAGTTAACTGGATGTTATTCTTTAATCTAATGTAAACTTGTAGTGTTAACTTTGTTAACCTACTTAGAAATAAATATTTTTCATTTCATTTCAAGAAATTAAACAGTTGATTGATACATAACAAAATAATAAGTGCCCTTTCACGATACCAGCAAACCACTGCTTTAGAATTATAGAACATAAAATGTTATATTAACATTAACTAACTGCAAAAAGATCATAATATTTATATAGTAATATTATATTTATTTTGTTTATTAACCTTTCAACAGTATTTGTTGAACGATTAATTCATCGTTACCAAAATTATATACTTTCATAATAATATGGTGTCTGGATGACACACAACTACTAATATTCCGATGATTTTTTCAATTTATTTGCGTTATCTCTAAATATTTCACATTGGTACGGATGTAGCTTTTTGTCGCCAATATTCCAAAAATATACAAAATTAAAATCCAAAACGTACTTCAAACATCAACATACAAAAATATAGCTTCGCTATCAAATTAGCCTAGAGCGGTTTGATTTGGCCTTTTATGTTCGGGCGAATAGTACCTAGTAAAAATAAACAAACTAACATGTTTGTAAATATAACAGTTTACTCGTCATAATTGTTTACACGGTTTATTTGTTTATTCCCCGTTCCTGTTCCTCAATTCTGCTTTTTAATGAAATAATAGTGCAGCTTTATATTTTCTTCTTTGATTAATGCCCGTTTTTCTAAAAAAATTGGCAGGGTCGACCTATTTACTAGTTAGGGTTCCGTAACCAAAGGATAAAAATGGGACCCTCTATCCGTCTGTCCGTCTGTCTGTCTGTCTGTCTGTCTGTCTCCAGGCTGTAACTCAAGAACCGCTATAGCTAGACTTATGAAATTTTCACAGATTGTGTATTTCTGATGCCGCTATAACAACAAATACAAAAAACAAAATAAAATAAATATTTAAGGGGGCTCCCATACAAGAAACGTGGCATATTTTTTGGCCTTTTTTGCTCGTATTCAATAATTATGGTAACAGCTAGGCACTTGAAATTTTCACAAAATCCTTAATTATATTTTTACTTTAATAATTAATAATAAAATTAAAATAAAGTAAATACTTAAGCGAAGCTCCCATACAAAAACACTTTTTTGTCTACTTTCGCTCTATATCGGTACGGAACCCTTCGTGCGCGAGTCAGACTCGCACTTGGCCGATTATTAATTGGCTGACGTCAAAAAGTTAACTTCTAGATAATTTTAAATTAAGTACCTCAAAGATACTGACTGACATAGTGATCTATCAACGCACAGCCCAAACCACTGGTCAGATCGGACTGAGCATGCAGATATTATGACGTAGGCATCCGCTAAGAAAGGATCTTGATCAATTTTACCCCCAAGGGAATAAAATAGGGGATGAAAGTTTGTATGAAACTTTGTCAATTTTAAACCGATCAGGCTAAGATTTTGATACCTAATCTATATATACTAATATTATAATATTATGTTTGTTTGAACGCGCTAAACTCAGGAACTACTGGTCCAATTTGAAAAATTATTTTAGTGTTGGATAGCCCATTTATTGAGGAAGGCTATAGGCTATATTTTATTACGCTAAGACTGATAGCAGCGAATAAATAGAGGAAAATGTGGAAAAAACGGGGGAAATTATATGAAAGGGCTTATTTGATCGCACTAATCTCTGGAACTACTAGTCCGATTTGAAAAATTATTTCAGTGTTAAATTGCCTATTGATCTAAAAAGGCTATAGGCTATATTTTATCACGCTAAGATTAACAGGAGCGAAGAAATAGAGGAATATGTGGAAAAAACAGGGGAAATTATATGAAAGGGCTTATTTCAACGCGCTAATCTCAGGAACTACTGGTCCGATTTGAAAAAGTCTCTCAGTATTAGATAGCCCATTTATTAAGAAAGGCTAGAAGCTATATTTTATCACGCTAAAACTAATTGGAGCGAAGAAATAGAGAAACATGTGGAAAAAACGGGGGAAATTATATGAAATTGCTTATTATCTTAAGAACTGCTGGATCAATTTTTATGTTATTTGGCAAACATGAAGAATAGATCACGTGAAGAGACAGGCTATTTTTTGCGGAAAAATATACGGTTGCGTGAAATTCCTAAATTACGCAAGCGAAGCCGCGCGGAACATCTATATATAATAAAATCGTAGGAATATCAAATCTGTATATTCCGTATTGACGACCTCCGTGGCGCAGTGGTGAGCGCGTTGGTAGCTTAAGCCGGAGGTCGCGGGTTCGAGTCCCGCCGACGGACCAAAAAAGTTTATGAAGTTCCTGGGTCATGGATGTGTATTAAATATGTGTATCATATAATAAAAATGTTAAATATGTGTATAGTATAAAAGTACTAAATACATTTCCGTTGTCTGGTACCTGTAACACAAGTCCTTCAGGTACTTAGCACGGGGCCAGACTGACGTGGTGTGAAGCGTCCATAGATATAAAAATATAAATAAAAAAATATTTTTGTACAATAAATAATACTTGGGATGCGTCATTTGATCTACTATGCTAACGCGGACGAAGTCGCGGGCAACAGCTAGTCTATACTAATATTATAATTGGGAAGAGTTTGTTTGTTTGTTTGAACGCGCTAATCTCAGGAACTACTGTTTCGATTTGAAAACTTTTTTTACTGTTGGATAGCCCATTTATCGAGGAAGGCTATAGGCTGAATTTTATTACGCTAAGACTAATAGGAGCGAAGAAATAGAGGAAAATGTGGAAGAAACGGGGGGAAATTATTTGAAAGGGCTTATTTGAACGCGCTAATCTCAGGAACTACTGGTCCGATTTGAAAAATTATTTCAGTGTTAGATAGCCCATCAATTGAGAAAGGCTATAGGCTATATTTTATTACGCTAAAACTAATAGGAGTGAAGAAGTAGAGGAAAATGTGGAAAAAACGGAAGAAATTATATAAAAGGGCTTATTCGAAGGTGCTAATCTCAGGAACTACTGGTTCGATTTGAAAAATTATTTCAGTGTTAAATAGCCCATTTATCGAGAAAGGCAATAAGCTATATTTTATCACGGTAAAGCTAATTGGAGTGAAGAAATAGAGAAAAATGTGGAAAAACGGGGAAAATTATATGAAATTGCTTATTATCTTAAGAACTACTGGAGCAATTTTTATGTTATTTGGCAAACATGAAGAATAGACCACGTGAAGGGACATAGGCTATTTTTGCGGAAAAATGTACGGTTGCGTGAAATTCCTAAATTACGCAAGCGAATCTGCGCGGAACATCTATACTTATTATAACAAAACCGTAGGAAAGTAAATTCTGTACATTGAATATTTTTGTACAATAAATAATACTTGGGATGTGATCTACTATGCTAACGCGAACGAAGTCACGGGCAACAGCTAGTTAATAATAATACTTCTGAACGCGAGCAAAGCCGCGGGCAAAAGCTAGTAGTAATATATAACTTAGATAAAGTACGGTGAAAAAACCTCAGAATATTTCCGTTTTCTATCACAAATCGTAGAGTCAAATATCAAACTAATAAGTTTGTCATAATATTTTCATGAGAATTGTATAAAAATTAAGGGCCGTTTTTAATCCTCAGATAAACAGACAGATAGTATTTATTCGACAGATAGCAAGATATTGAATTTTTCAATCGTCAGATAGGACTTAACCGGCGAATAACCCTGTTAACTGAGGAATAAAACTATCCGTCGCGTGAACCACCAAATAACCGCTATTAGACAGATAGCTTACGTTGATATTGGTAACTGGTATTTGGCTTGAGGTTGTAATTTACGTTTATTTAACAACTAAGGATATTATCGAATATATTAGATGAAATTGATGATATGACAATTGAAGAAGAAGCCATAATAAACGAATATATGAATCGAATGAATCCTTTGGAAAGAAAAGGAACAATCATCAGATCCAGGCCTGATCAATATAACATGTGGGATCCAAAAGATTTTCAGCGCCGATTTAGACTTTTAAAAGAATCTGTGCTACATTATCTTTCTTTTATAGAATTTAAAATTAAGCACGAAATACAAACACGAAACACAGTCAATGAATAGATAGGTATCCTATCAGGTACCTAATACAGTTGGTGCGGTTCAAAAGTCTTTGTTCGTCACAGCATCTGTCTTTTTATTATCAATCACAATAGTTATGCAATAAAATATGTGCACAGGCATCCGAATAGCCTAAAAACCACAGAAAAACAATGAGACTGAGTCTGTCTTGCTCTAACAATAGAGTATTCAATATATTTGTGTAAAGTACGAGTTGCCAGACTTCAAAAATTCGGTCAGATAGTTAGTTACCTATGGAATAAATGACATTTTAAAAATTGACCCTAAAAATCGGCCCTAAATCGAATAAGACATTTTAACTACGAATAACAAAACTTAACACCAATGTCGTTGGTTTCACATTTGACAAGAACGCTTTTTTAGGGTTTCGTTGCCAAATGGCAAAAAACGGAACCCTTATAGATTTGTCATGTCTGTTTGTCTGTCCGTCCGTATGTCACAGCCATTTTTCTCATAAGCTACTAAGTTTAGCTTAATAGTTATATAATAACTAGCTGTCCCGGCAAACGTCGCTTTGCCATAATATTATATTTGCCATATTATTTTATTGAAGTGACTAAATAAGTATGTCACCATGGCAACGTCGATCGCTATCCCGTCGCATAAACAATGGTCGCCGTCAGTGTCAGGTTGTAATAATTTACCATTATTTATTCATCAAATGCACTTATCAATATATAAAGTACCGAGTAGCCGATTCTCAGACCTACTGATTATATGCATATAAAATTTGGTAAACATATCAGTAAAGCCGTTTCGGAGGAGTTCGTGGACTAACATTGTGACACGAGAATTTTATATATAAGATAAGATATATAGCTCTTAATCTATACTATTGAAACTTGGTAAGTAGAATATGTAGTCTTTGATCCACATTAAGATTTTGATACAAAAATGGAAAACATATTAAAAATTTTAGGGGTCTCCATAGGTACAACTGGAACAAAAAAAATTTCATCCAACCTATGCGTGTGGGGTATCTATGTCTTTCACAATCATATTGAGATTTTTAATATCATTTTTTTTTAGATTGATAGCCGGTTTTTGTAGTTTGATAGAAAACTAAGTGGAACAATAAATTAATGCTGCACTAAAGTAGAATCGGGGTACTATGTGGTGAGTATAATTATATATTTATCTAGGTAGTTCATCTTTTGAAACGCCTCCGTGGTCCACTGGTTTAGAGCGTGGTTCGAAGGGACTCTAGGTCGTGGGTTCGATTCCCGCGTTGGAAACATGACGTTATTTCCAAGTTTGGTTAGGACAATGCAGGCTGATCACCTGATTATCTGACAAATAAGATGATCCATGCCTCGTCGGATGGGCATGTAAAAAGTCTGTCCTTCGCCTGATCTCTCGCCAGTCGTGTCGATCGTCCGTCCCACTGGATTATGAGAGTAAAGGAATAGAGAGTGCTCTTATGTACTGCACACACACTTGGGCACAATAAAATCACTCCTGCGTAACTGGGCTGGTTTCAATGAAACTGACCACCGTCACCGAAACCGGTGTGGGAGTTAAGGATAGGTTACACAGTGCGAGCAGCTGAAGTGACAGCAGGCAGCTACTGTGCCTGTATACTCGCATGAGAGCAGCTCGACTCGCCTCCCTGGGTCACACCATGCAAGCTGCTGACATCGCAGTAGGTAGGTAATGTTCTAGTGACATAGCCTGGTCGAGTGGTGGGAGAAGACGAGTGGCGAGTGAAAACAAAAAATATTGTAGTAACTCGCAAGCGAGTAACTGACCCACTCGCACTTGAAAGTAACTCGTATGATGCGGTCACACGCTGCAAGTAGCTGCACCTCAGTAACTGACTAGCCAGCTCACATGTCAGCTCGCACTGTGTAACCCAGGCATTGGGTATATATATTATATTTTTGACCGACTTCCAAAAAGGAGGAGGTAGTACGTTCGGCTGTATATATCTTTTTTTTTTTGTATGTTCAACGATTACTCAGCCGTTTGTGATCCGATTTTCAAAATTCTTTTTATGTTCTATAGGGTTTAACTCGAATTTGGTACCATGTTCACAAAAGTGATGATCTGATGATGGAATCCTTGAGGAATCGAGGGGACTCCTTAAAATTTGTATGGAAACATATAGTGATTTCGATTTTTTCTGAAGCATTCGAGGTAAATGCTACCAAAAATTAAGACCTTGAGACCTCGCACCAAGTTATACCCTGGATCCTAAGGTACCGGACAGAACTTTTGAATGCTTATAGGTACAGGTTAGGGGATTTAATAATAAGCCAACACATCAATTTGATTGATCATCACCATTACAACCATAATTATACCATCGGTCATCACACTATGACCCAATTATTTGTACTTTTTGTGATATTTTGCATCGAAGCAGATGTTTTTGATGATGATTTCGCTGTTTGTGGACCGATCTTCAAAATTCTCATGTTGTTGTGTAGGATATAATCTTAATTTTGTATAACCATTATGAAAATGGTGAGCTGATGATGGAATCTATGAGTAATCGAGGGAAATCCTTGAAATATGTAAAAACACTGATAGTGGTTAAAAATGTTGTTTCTAGTAAGTTAAACATAATATGTTACGAATAAGAGAAATTTCATACAAATTTGTCTCTTGGTCCAAAGGCACTGAACAGAACTCCTAAACCTTTAAAGATAAAAGTTTGGAAATTGCAGCATCGCTTAGATAACTGCAAGCATTTACCACAATTTCGCTTACAGTAACATAATGTGAATACTTAGTTAACATTCGTATTAGTTATTTACGCATAAAGCCTTATTTTGTAGATAACTAAAAAGAGTGAAATCATTATTTTTAACATAAAAATTAAAACCGACTTCCAAGGTAAAAACAATAGTAATATGAACTAAAAAGTAATAAATAACTCTTACTCTTTAATAGTGCCTTTTTCAGAATTCGTCTAAATCCCAACTATTTCTGTACATACTACAGTCTTCGTTACTTTGAAGTCGGTACCAGTCCCAAAAGTATCAGATATACTGACATTACTGAACTCACGATTAAATTAGCTGGTACCGACTTCAAAATAATGAAGACTGTACTTTGTGTGTGTGTGTGTGTACTTAATGTACAGAAATAGTTGGGATTTAGACGAATTCTGAAAAAGGCACTATTAAAGAGTAAGAGTTATTTAATACTTTTTAGTTCATATTACTATTGTTTTTACCTTGGAAGTCGGTTTTAATTTTTATGTTAAAAATAATAATGATTAACGCTTTTTTACACGTTATAGAATTGCAATGCTTACTATATTTTCATACCATAAACCGAGCGTAATTTTAAACATAATATTTAATTGTTATTCACGTTATTCATGAATGATACAACTTAATATAAAATGTATCTTTTTGTACAAAAGTGAGGTATTCTTGATATTTGAAGCGAGATATGAGATACATTAAAGTGCTGCAAATATTCTGCAAGTATTCGCTTAAATTGAATGTATGGAGACGCAACCAATCCTAAGTTATTTCTAGGAACTGCATAAAATTTATATATTTTGTACTTACTAGTACAAATAAACCTTGATCGGTACACAGTAAAATAGAAGCTTTTTTTAAATTAGTTAAATGTAAAATTGTTAAGTGACGTCACGCTAGGGAGGTGGTCCCACAAATGTGACCACAACATTAAGGGCCCAAAAATCATGAAAATCATAATGATGTACTTTATCGATAGTTCCTAAGTTATAATATTATGTTAAAAATATACTAACAAACAAGTAGTCAGTTTAAATATTATATTTTTGTACAGAATAATTCTTATATTATACTGATCAACAAAATTCGTTTTAAGGAATCCGAGTTTGTTCTATCAAGGTAGATCAGCCTCGTCTACTGTCCATTAGTGCTAGGCCTTAGTTCCTCGTAGTCCTCCTAGGTAATAATTACTAGTGCCTCAATAATAATTACTAAGGTAATAGGCAACAGCAATCTAGATATAGTAATTGCTAATATCTTAGCATTAAGCACGTGTGCTTTGTCAAAGATCAATTCAAAGACCAATTTGCTTGATGTTCACTATACACGTTGAGTTACAAAGCTTTGACATCAAGTTATTCATACAATGATACTAATCTATTAAGAGTTGAATACATAAATTATATAATCTAAGGTTGGATTTATATGCGTCCGCGCGAATGATCGGTTTCGCCGCTACACCACGAGTATGGTATGTAACGATTCATTTAAATAGCGGCGCCGTTGCGTCACTATTTGCATACGATTTCTTGTGATCTGCTAACCTAAAAAATTGTGCAATTCCTCTCAAATCAATTCAGAAAACGAACTGTCAAAACTGTCAAACTGATGAATGTCAAATTAGTATGAATTGAATGCGAATTCCTAGACATATAAATTGCACCCCACACTATCAGGTGGACGCGAAAAAAAAATCATCCCCGCTTGATGTGTAGGGAAGGTATCATAAAAAAATATTTTTTTAAAATTTTATGTACCATTTTGTCGGCATCATTAATATGTGCATTCATCCAAATTACAGCTTTGTAGGTCCTATAGTCTCTGAGCGAAACCGCGGACAGACAGACAGACAGACGGACAGACGGACGGACAGAAAGAAACTCCTATAAGAGTTCTTTGTTGACTACGTCTTACGTACTTTTTCTGCAGTGGACGCATGAAAATTGAGCCTAGATACAACACAATATTTTATGTTTACACTTTACCTACCTGATTTTATCTTTAAAAGCAAAAATAAATGTAATAATTGAGACAAATTGAATAACCAGCTTATGAAATATTTTGAGTATGATAATTAAGAATTTAAATTGTCTCCAATTTCCTTTGTACGAATCGAGCGTGGATGTCAATAATTGTTGATTGTATTAAACTCCAGCATGTATTATATCACTTTACAATTTATTTTTGAATTAAGTACTTTATGACGCAATTTCATCGTTATCATATTAATTTTATATTAATAAAAATTGTATTAAAGTTATTCAGTGTGAAATAATTGTAATTAATTGGTATTTTATAATAAACTTAATAGGAACTACGTTATAAAATTCGTTTTAACATGAACTAGTTTTATTCGCGGGACTCATTATTCGGGATCTATTTATATCGCTTTGCCAGTGCTGAATCAATTTTGATGAAACAGAAAGTGAAAACAGACAATCTGGTTTTCTCTGGAACTCTAATTTAAATATTGACAGAGTTAGAAAAATAAAATCATTAAATAAAAATAAAATTATAAAAAACTTTGCTTCATTATTCATGATCATAGTTCCATTATCAAGAGTTTATAATGTAAGTATAGCTTACCAAGAGATGTATTTTTTATACATTTTTCTTTGGTATAGCACTAAAACTATCATGATAATCACTATGATGTATAATGTATATATATTGATAACTATGTATAAAGCTCTAAAACCACATTGCGCTAATACCAATAGGATTATTATGTACGCTTCAGCCATTTTAAGCTGGCAATTATTTAAAATAGGTTTAATTTATGCCGCATATATTTTTAGCACACTACAAGCTATTCCTGGCTCCTATAATGAAACCTGAACCTTAATGGAATTAGTGACAGGCGGTTTTTATGACCTATTTCGTGAATTTAAACTTAAAAATTGAAGATACTATTGGATATTGGGTCATGTATTTCTCGATTGGATGAGGTGAAAATTTGCAATTAGCGAAACGGAAAAGCTGCAGGAAAATCGTGAATTTTCAGATACAGATGGATAATGAAAATAGCCTAGATCGTCGAGTGCAACTTTACGGGAACCGTACATCTCTTTAATTATGTCATTATGGTCCGCTCTAAGTATTTTTTGGAAAATGTTATCAAAATTACTCTACTCATTTTGAGCTTATTCGATGACAAAGACGCTATCAAGTATTTCTTCTTTAGACTATTATCTATTGAGTATTTAATTAATATGAAACGAGAATCATAAAACAAGTGATTAACAAAGAAAGAATAAGTCGAAACGCAACTTTATTGTAAGACTCGTTTGATAAACGTTTTACAGACGTCTGCATTATCAAGAATCGCGGAGATCCGAGAAAGCGCTTGAATTAAACGGATAAATCGCGCCTCTTTCGAGAGTTCCTCGAAATATCTGGCATACACACGTAATAACTTTAGTCCGTGCATTATTAAACGCCCTTCGATGAGGTAGGTTTTTCGAAGTAAGGATAAAAGGCTATGTGGCCTATCTGCTTATAACCTCTTGATTTTTGAAGACTGTCATTCAAAATGAAAATGAACCCGTCGTCGCCATTTTATTGTTCTTTTCATTTAAAAGTAAAGATTTGGTGCATCGCATCGTCATAATGATCAATTATCATTGGCCATTCCAAAAACAGCTAAAACTAAAGCGGCATTAACAATCGTTTAGCCACATGCAAAAATATTATACTTAAATCACACAAGTAAATAAGATTAATTGTCATTCGCGAAATTGTGCACTCTCGAGTCGCATTGGCCCCAATGGGTTATAACAATTGGAGATATTTTAACGCTATGACAGGTTTATCTTTTGGATAACTACACATTTAGTATCCGTATTGCTTCTTAATAAGACGTAAAGTTCGATCATGAATCGATAGAATATTTTATTGGAAATTCTCACTGATTAAGCTAATCCGTGATAATTTCCAATAGAATATTATACCGATTCATTGATAAACTGTTTTTTTAACAGGCTTTGGCCCACCACACATTACCACCACTGTATCTCCTGTGTCGCCAGGATCGACAGCGGTATCCAACCACGAAAACCCTTTGATATGATCTCAGGGAGCCCGAGGGACATGCTAAAACTGATAGTGAAATCGCCGGTTTAAAAGATATTTTAATGCATAAATCCCTACACACAGCACCAGCTTTAAATCTTAAAAGACGGACTTCCCCGCACCATTGATTCTGTCTTTATCCATAGGAACATAATACATGCGACTTTGTGTTTCTCAGTCTGTTTGTCTGCCTTTCCGCCTGTCTACCTTTTTATTTCTGTCTGTATGATGATGATACTGATTAAATTGGTATGTATATATTATCAATCGGTTAAGTCGTTTAAGTTTAAGGGCCGATTCACACCGGAATGGCAGAGGCGAGGCGAGCAGTTTCAGTGTCATATGATTATAAACTTTATCTTAATTATAATACATAGTATCGCTTGAGAAATCTACAGCCGCCCGTGGACGCTCGTGGCAGCTCGTGGCCTCTGGCGGCGGCGATTTCTCAAGCGATACTATGTATTACGATAATGAAGATCAAGTTTAAAATAATATGACACTGAAACTGCTCGCCTCGCCTCTGCCATTCCGGTGTGAATCGGCCCTAAGAGTCTCGGAAAAATAGTTTAAAAAACGTTATTTGCAGTCTAACCGGCGCAACAAAGTTGCGGGCAGCATTTTGTCCAGAATTTCTACGCTTCAAATCCGTACTAATATTAAAAATGCGAATGTGTGTCTGTCTGTCGGTCTGTCACATCTTCACGCCCAAACCGTTAAACCGATTTTGTTGAAATTTCGTATGGAGATAGTTTGAATCCCGGGAAATGACATAGGATTTTATCCCGGAAAAATGTATGGTTCCCGCGCGATAATTTTGACGCAACGGAATTGAAAACATGAGTGGAAGAATCGAACAAGTAACATATACGGACAATAAATCATTTTTTCCCTGATTATTTTAATAAAACTTAATGTAACTCATCTACTTCATAACCTAGCTAATATAATAGCTACACATAATATAATCTAATCTTTTTTCTATTTCAAATAACTTTTCCGGCCCTAAAGCCTCCATTTAAGCAAAAAACGGGAAGTTTTTTCTATGTTACTTACCTTATTGATTATTCTTCCACTCACGTCTTGAATTGCGGGCGTCATCTACTAATATTATTAAACCTCTGCGAGTATATTATTATGCACGTGGTGGCCGGAAAGCAAGATCTTCCGACCGAGCGAGGTGTTATGCTCGGTCAGGCAAAAGCCTACGTAATTGATATCAGCTCTCGTATATTATATACCGACGTCCTTCTAAACTTCGATAGCGCGATGCAGGACCGTGGCGCTAGTTGTACCGACACACCTTCTTAAATGAAGATGTGAGTGAATGAACACGATAACTAAAAGTAAAAAAATTGCCGTTTTTTCATAAATGGAGGCTTTAGGGCCGAAAAATGTTTTGAAATTAAAGAACTATGCACTATAATATGTGTAGCCAGATTTATTAGCCAGGTGATGAAGAAGTTACAAGATTTATTACATTATTAATAAGTCACAAGATTTATTCAAATTATTATAAAGATAAAAATTAGTCCGTATGTTCCAAAATGTTAGTTATCGTGTTCTTGCACTCACGTCTTCAAATATGACCTACTTAAATAAAAGCTATTTTCTCCAAGTCTTTGAACATCTTTATCAAAGCAAATAATATTGTATTCACTATTAAATAAGTGAAATGTAAATAAGTGAAGCCGTACTTATACCCTCTGCCTTACATTTACTATTGTTATGTAAGTGGCTTTGTGAGCGAATTCCGTGATGAACTTAGGCTGTTTTCATACTGACGCCACAATATGCGATAGCGATAGAGCGAGATGCAACATAGCGCATTCCCGTTTGAAGTACATTAGACAGAGACAGAAGATCTGTCTTTGCGGTTCGTATCGTCGGTGTGCAAACAGCCTTATTTGATTCAATGATTTGTGAATGAATTATTGGAGTATCGCGTTTGTTTTTCCTCACACAGAGGACTTTTGTTTGTAACGAAGAGGCTCAAAAACGAATTAAGTTTTCTACTGTTATTGAGAAAGTAATTACAACAAAGGTGCCTCGCTCCCTCATTCCTCACCACGAGCATTCACGTGTAATGTTACATTTTAGATTCTACTTTCAGTATTACATTACAATACTATCTCCCTGACTGACGAGCATTCGAGCGTAATGTAATATTTTGTATTCGACTTTGAGCATTCCATAGCAAGTTGACTTCACTGTCACGTAGCATTGATATTACAAGTTGTATAATTACAAGGTGCGCATTGTAATGCTCGGCTCTCCTCTCTCACTGATGTACTGCTCGACTCTGTAACGTTACATTATAAACGAATGATCCCGGTGAGGGAGCACTTTTAGATTACGTTTTAATAACGATAGACATTCGTATGTATTATAGGAACAAAACAGAATCACGTATTTAGGGAATAACTTGCAACCGTAATCAACTAGATGACGTTGTCAACTCTGTTGCGCCAAAATATTGCGCCGGAACCGTACATTTTTCAGGAATCAAAAGTAGTCTATGTCCTTTTCTGATACTCATAGTAACTCCATACCAAATTTCAGTAAAATGGATTCAGCGGTTTGGGCGTGAAGAGGTAACAGACAGACAGATACACTTTTGCATTTATAATATTAGTATGGAATTTATTAACTAATTCGGGAAACGAGAGAAATAATATTATATGTAAACAACGATTAAATTCAAGCGTTAGTAAATAACTAAAACACATTTCAAATGCTCATTTCACACTAAATCTGTTTCTGTGAATCTCAGAATTATGAGGTTAAGCCGAAATGTACTTAAACTAGTTACGTTAAATGTTCTGTTAACAGTAAGTAGAATCTAAATAATTATGATAAATCGTGCCCAATAGGATTACAAAAAAAATATGATTTTTTTTCCTGAAAAGAATACGTTTTATTTGTTTTAATATCACGACTCATTACTCACAACTCACAATATTATGACGTGAGTCATGACTCATGAGTGATGAAATAGAGTTGGACTATCAGGTATCACCCTTGTCGTAGCATTGCTACAGTAAGTACGGCTACGTCGTAGCATTGCTACAAAATATAGTGGCGCTATGTAGCACTGAGAGCTACAGCGTGCTACGCCGTAGACACCGCGCTACGCTATGGGCCAGGCTTGAGTTTTCTTTTAAAAATGCGAATAACGGCTTGTCGCTCGCTTGCAATTATTGATTTTTTTCTTATTATCCTTTTAATAGCTATTAAAACAAAATTACTCAAAAAACATAAAAAATCCGATTATTTTTTTTATAAGATAAAATTCATGATTTTTTTTTTCATAACCACGTGTGGTGTCACCAATACCCCATGACGGCCGATATGATCCATGGGACAGCGGCTGGGTCGATACGCGACAGCGCACGCGCGAGATTCGGCAGCAGCCGTGTTGGATACAGTCGTCGCGGAGCCGGCAGGCCGTCCGCCGGCTCGAAAGCTCGGCCCTCTCGGCTCGACTCGTCTCGACTCGGCAAAATGTTTACGTCACTGCTCGCTGTGCTGAGTGTCCTCCATGCGGGCCGCGCCGCGTAAGTATACCGCGCCACAAAACTTTCCGCCAAGTTGGAAAGGAGTTTCTCAAAGTTTTTTAGATTTTTAGATTTTATTTATTCAGTGTTTTAAAAAAGTGCGATCGAAAGTTTGTGAAAGAAAGTGTGACTGTGTTATGATTTTATTAATTAAAATGTCATCTTTTTTAACAATGGTGTTTCGGTTATCGCGTCGTTTTCTGACCTTTTGTATTAATTATTTTTATGAGCGTTTCTGAGATTGCGGGTTTTAAAGCGCGAGCGTTTACTTACAAAGTATGATTTTTGCACCACCTAATAACCTCATATAAACAAGCTACTTAAATTATCAATTATATCCAAATGTTTTAATAGTGTTGAGTAGTGTAGAAAAAATGAAGTGTTTCCGACGCCATATTAAGTAGATCACATGGTACAAAGATCGAACTTGGGAAGGTTTTGTATAAGAACGATTTGACGCACCCCAGCAAAGGTTTTCGCTACCTCTTGGCCTATTTCGGTCTCGTTTACGCCAATACGCTATAGTAAAAGCTTACGCGCGTTTTGCTGCGTTATTTCAAGGCTCCTTTTCAATATTAAGCAAGGTAGTGATGGTAAAGAAATAGTTGAAAAAATTAAAAGTGTTAACACTAAAAAATGCTTTGCTTTGAAATTTTGGAAAGGTGTTATTCGTAATTTTATTACAATTTAAGACAAATTATTAATTATTTTTAAACGATATCAGTGTGTTATTTGTATAAACCACGCTATAATACAGTTAAAGATGATTAAATTTTGTTCCCCTACGTTTAATGGTACTAAGATTATGGGAAAGGCCAAAATATACATTCTTAAATAAAATAATAAATGACGTATACAGTAAAATAATATTGATTACAACATAAAAATATTAATAAAACATACTTATTGTAATTAGGTGAGCCCTGGACCACACTTTAGGCTGATATTCGGCGATTCTTTTTTTGTTTGACTTAACACTAGATGACGCCCGCAATTCCGTTGCGCCAAAATTTGTTTATCGCGTGGGAACTGTACATTTTTGCGGGAAAAATACTCATATCCTTTCCCGGGACTCAAGGTATAATTTGATATGATCTTTCACACCAAATTTTAGCAAAATCGGTTCAGCGGTACGGACGTGAAGAGGTTACAGACAGACAGACACACTTTCGCATTTACAATATTAGTATGGATTTTTTCACTTCAAGTGATGCATTTGGATACAAAATGTATCATGGCCGTATGTATTGACAAGAAATTCAAGCATTCATTCGATTCAAAATAATCACTCAAGTGATTGAACGTCTGGTGTCTGCTTAAGCTTGAGTGCCAATTTTACTGTTGCCCGTAAAAGCTAATCATTAAACATCTTGTATCTCTTTCGAGTGCCTTTTTGTGAAAGAGAAGGCAGGATGCTTATGATAATAATAATTTAGTATTTTATTTATTTTAACTTTTTGTTATTACAATATTTAAAAACAAACTTAAATATCATGACAAATTAAAAAAAAAATATTAGGCACCGCAGGATGTTTAATCGGTTAAAACAGTGATTTCGCGACGTATAATCATCTATGGAAGGTTTTTGTGGGTATTTATCTATTTGATAGCGTTCGACTTAATTGGTCAATATTTATTTATTAATCTTTATTTACTCAATGTTTTGACGCAATCAAAAGAGTTACTGAAAAGACTCCTAAGAAAAAACTTACAAAACAATAATAGAGGTATTATATTTGTCATCGAAAGTTTGTTTGTTGTTACAAACAGAGGCGGCGTAAGGCGTGGGCGAAGTAGGCGACCACCCACGGCCACGGTCCACGAGGATTCACTAGTTTTAACAATGATATTCTATGTTACTAACGTAACTAGATTGGCAGTTTACGGCAGCAACGCGTTGCCACTTCGAAGATGCCTGCAGGCATATCTGACTTTAATGACATAATAACATTATGAATTGACATTGTCTTTTGAACTATCAAGTGGTTACGCATTTCTGAGAATCTTTTGTAAGACGTTGCTACTCTAGTATTTTAGAAACTCATTGAGTTTTGATATTAATTTTTTTATAAAAAATTGTAAATAAAAGTTTCTAGTCAAATATTAATCAAAAAAATATTTCTTAACAAAATCTTCTCCATGCGTCATCCATCAGAGGGCCTCGCAAAATATACCTTGCCCACATTTTTAAGTCTTGCCCCGCCACTGATTACAATAAGTTACTGATATACCTTTATATTTTAAGTTAATATTCTGATAGTGATATTTGTATACCTTGATAATTGCTTGATAATAATTGACGCTTCACCTCAAATTGTCAGTAATTAGGACAGCCTACACTAATATTGTAGTACATAGATATCCTTAACTCAGCGCAGGCAGTTTATACCGTGGGAACTAAACTTTTTTCTTAAGTAAGTATAACTTTTCTTTATAATTTATCTGATTTGGTAGGCTCAAGCCGCTAATGGTTACAGAGGTAACAGGGAGACAGATACATTTTCGGTTTTTTTACATCCTTCATTCTTATGTACGACCTCTGTGGCTCAATTGGTTGAGTGTGTGGCAGCTCAAGCCGGGTGTCGCTGGTTCGAATCCTGCCGACGGAACAAAAGGTTTTCAATGTTCCCGGGTCCTGGATGTGTATTATACAGTGTGCAACAAAAATAAGTGATAATACTTTAGGGTGTGTCCGTGTTCCTTGTAGAGAGTTCACTGTGAAAGTAGCAGCGCTGAAAGTCGATTTTTTTTTTCACTTTTGTATGGGGAAACTCGTGACGCTCAGGCCCTTGCCCATACAAAAGTGAAAAAAAAATTCGTCTTTCAGCGCTGCTACTTTCACAGTGAACTCTCTACAAGGAACAAGTAAACACCCTAAAGTATTATCACTTATTTTTGTTACACCCTGTATATTATGTATATGATATAACTAGCAGCCCGGTACGTGCTTCGCTACGTATAAAGTGAAATAATGTATAATAGTGATCGAAGGAAATAATACAAAAATCAGTTAGAACATCGATACATTTCTTAAAAAAATAATTATATTACTTAATTGCTAGCTATTTAAAAACTTAATCCAAAACATTTGGATAAAAAATATTTTTTGTTTTTCCATTTTGAGTGCGAATTACTTTCCACTTCCACTTACGTTCCACTTGCGTTCCAGAGTGGGTCCCCAAACGACTGGGGGTACCCACTCTGGAACAGGCAACATAAAGTTGGCCATGTGTAAATATGATTCTTCCAACTTTGTACCACAAACATTAAAAAAAATTGAAAACAAAATTTAAAACAATTGAACTAATGCGTGACAGCCATGCCACACGACGCGGTGCGGCGCCGCACCGGAAGCCATCTCGCCGGACTACCGGCCACATGGTGAGTGTGGTGCCACAATGTTTTGCAGTACTGTAGCAGCGAAGGACTCGAGCTCCACCAATACATACACCCCTCCCCGCCTCGTCTCGATTCCGGTGTCGGAGCGTCAGAAGTCCGAACACCGGACGGCGCCGTATGACATACCATACATTTTTATATGTAGGAAACCGGAGCGGCACTGGTGACTGGTCAGACGCCGCGCCGCCGCCGCACCGCATCATGTGGCATGGCACTTATGCTGATGGAAAAACCATTGTAGCTCATGTATAATTTCTCGTCTTGTATTAGAAATATTTGCACAACGTTGATCCAATTCACGATTTTCATCATCAATAAAATAAATTTGCAAAAATTGATGATCAGCGTCGGGTTACGGCAATAACGAACCAATTGATGATAATAAATCTGGCCCCGAATCTGTGACATGTATGCAATTTTTGGTTGTTGGATAAGAATTTTTAAAACTATCGAATACTTTATGATTAAGATTGTTATTTAAACATGGGACAATCTAGTTGAAAAAAATAATAATTTCACTCTTTTAAGATAGTTATATAAGGCTTTCTGTTAAGACTTATGTGACCTGCTCAGTGACTTTGGATCCAGGATACACCTTCATAATACGAAAACTCATAATTTCAGCTGACTTCACTACCACCACTTAGTAACAGCAACACTAAGCGTCAATTTATACTACTCGTAAGTTGAAGCGCATCGAAGCGACCCACTAATATTGAACATAACAATTAATTCAACGTTAACTCTAGAACGTAACGTACACAGTCACGTGACATTGGTGATCCTGATGTGGTAGTGATGATGATGGTGATGATGATGATGATGAATATAATTTGCACAGTAGCATATGCTTACAGTTCTTAAAGCAGCGCCCCAACCCCCAAACTTGTATCTATAAGGGGTTCAGAGTTCTTTTCAGTACCGTCGAACCATGGTATATCATGGTGCAAAATCTTACTTTTGGTAACATATGCCTGGAATACTTCATACAAAAGCAAAATCGGCATATGTTTCCATTTAAATTTTGAGGAGTTCGCTCGATTACTCCTGGATCCCATCATCAGATCACCACTTTTAAGAACATGATACCAATCCACGATGATACCATATACAACAAAACAATAAATATTTCCCCGTCTAAAAAATGTAACAATTTATTGAATTCATTTGTCACAAAAAATGTGATAAATGAAGAACTACTTGACCGATTTTGTGCAAACTTCACATAAACCATCTACTAAGTAGTCCAAACAAACCCTGAAAATTTTATTTGGATAGGTGAGCCCATTCTTGAGTTATAAAGTGACAACGAAAATTGCCACTTATTTTTATATATATAGATAAAACTCTTAAATATATATGTATAGTATAAAAAGTATTAAACATACTTCCGTTCTCTGGTACCTGTAACACAAGTCCTTCAGGTACTTAGCACGGGGCCAGACTGACGTGGTGTGAAGCGTCCATAGATATTATTAGATATTATTATTATGTAGGATTGAGGTTTGAGAAACGACTGAGGAAGAATTTGACATCAGATTCTGATAGTTCAGTCTGACATTTTTCACGATTTTATACAAGTAACCAAAACAACAACAATAATAATAAAGAAAATTTTGTGTATATTTATTGGAATTTACAAAAAAATTATCAATAGTCAAAACTGTAAGCACATTTATGTATGTGAGTGAGCAATATTTCGATTCTATTGACCATTATTTTATTGCAATCGAGGTAAGCTGTACTCGTGTCTAATTTGTTAGGTTTTTTGACCTGATTGGCTGACGTTAAAATATTAACAACACTTTTGAATATACAAAAAATAATATTATAAATAAGCTCCTGCCAAAAACACTACCTTTTTTTACTCAAAAATTTTATGCTTTTATTACATACAATAAATTTTAATGAAACTAAAAATCTGCTGTTTAAAAGTTTCCGTTCAATTGGCAACACCGCGCGCTTCCGAGTGACACAACTTTACGTATTGCTCTAAAAAACAAATTTAGATTATTGAGTTTGATACGAGATCTACCATATAAAACATTTATAAAGTGAACTTTAGTAAAAAAGTGATTAAATTCTACACATTAAGACAGTGTTTAACCAGATACAGTACAAATAAAATCTTTGTGAACAGCTATCGTTGCTATCGCCATACATACATATATTTAAGATTTTTATTATATTATGATACACATATTTAATATACATCCATGACCCAGGGACTTTGAAAACTTTTTGTTCCGTCGTCGGGATTCGAACCCGCGACCCCCGGCTTGAGCTACCAACGCGCTCACCACTGAGCCACAGAGTATTGTAAGTTATATTGTATTACAAACAATGTTTCATAACATTATTAATGTCCAAATTTACATCATTATTTATAAATTAATAACACAAATATAAATTAAAATAATTAAGGAGATAAAAGTTAACACGATCATCCGAAAACTTCATAAATCGAAAATTAAAACACAAATAGCTCGGCATTTAAATACAATAATTTCTGATATCATTCCATTTGAAATAATCCTGACGAATGGCTCTACGAGATTAACCGTGTAAGGTTTCGATTGAAAGCTTAAAGAGTAGTAAACATTGGCGAGTCACGTGACAGAATAATCCGATTACAATCGGATTGTTTCAAGTTCATTATCAATCACTGCAGTACTGAGTTTACTTATAAAAATACAGGGTGTAACAAAACAATACAAAGTAATATAGTTATTAGTTAATCAGGGTACGTTCGGATACATTTTATGTCCGGATGATTCAATTTCACGCTAAATTAAACTACAGCTACGGTACTACAGTTTGCGGTCGCAGTGCAGTGTGGCGTGTATGCCCGTAGCGCCAGGCAAAAAAACAGGGACTGATTTAGTGATAAGTTGAATTATCTGGACTTACCCCATATCCTAACTTACCCTGATTAACCTTATAATACTTTAGAGTGTGCATATTCTGTTCTCAATATCGAAATCACTATGAAAGTAGCAGCGCTGAATGTTGACTTCTATGTTTCTATGATAGTTGCCGCAACGTCATGAAATTGCCCGTACAATAATTTTCATCAGCAATCATTTAGCGTTGCTGCATAGTAAATTGTATATTTACAAGACACATAAACATTAAGCACTTTAAACTATTGTGATTATCACATTGTTTTGTTTGCCGTATATAAAGAAATAAAAGACAAGAGATCCATAGAACTGACTTTTTACATTCGACTAATGGATCTTTTTTGTTAATGGTGGATTGCCCTAACCAAACTTTAATCCTCCGATCGGGGATTCTTGGAAATCCCATTATATTTTATTGTTGTCGCGATCACCGGTGCTCTTATGGGGTTTGAAGGATTAAAATAATATCATCGAACGCGGCAAGCGAAGCTACGATTTTCGAGGCTACTTTCTAACTTCTAAGCCAAAGGAACACGGAGGCTGAACGTATTAATTTAAAGGCGACTGTAAAATCAGTGATGGTAGATGGACCCTGTTAAGCATTTGTGTATCATCCCACAAAAAATTACCTATTAAGTTATGAATACAGTCATGTTTTTTAGATCATTTAGAACAGGTTTGCATTCATAACTGAACAAAAAATGATTGTGGGTTAATTCAAATTGGAAATCTTTAATTTAAAACATTTAGAAATAAATAATATCAGCCAGCGCGCGTTGTTCTAGCATTGCGAAACCTGACGAAATAGACATAACTAAAGATACTTTTACTTCTGAAGTCAAAGTGCTGGTAGTTAGGCACATCTATTATGCCGTTAGTGACTATTGAACTGTTTGTATTTGTTTGATAATATTAATAAGAGCGGGGTCTCCTAATCCAGGATTTACCTAAAAAGGTATCCTAGCTACCTGTATGAAAAACATGTTGGTTATTGAATAAAGATTTTTCATTTTCATTTTGAATTTCATTTTTATTAACACACAAATGCTAAGCAGCGACGAAATGATGGCAATAATGATGATGATGTAGGTAATGATGAAGCAATGCCGTTTGGTCATAATGCGCCGATTAATTCCCGTCATCGATCAGCAATGACGTCTGCCAAGGTCATAGCACAAAGGTTTTGATTAATTAGGCACTATCGATATCTATATTGTTGGTAAGGCCGTTTTAGGGTGCGTTTTCACTGGCGCTATGAAATGTGGTTATGAGAACCAATTTTATTTGTCAGTGATAACACGTTATGCAGTGATTTAGTAAAAGAAAAAATATGTTGTAGTACGCGTGGTAATTCAAATATAATCTTCCATACTTATTGCCTATGAACGATTAATCAATCAAGAACAAATTAAGAAAAACGAACAACATAATATCAGCCACGACACGAATTTGGCGTTATGGTTTTTTGTGATTGCCAGAATGCGTCGTGGCCGTTTTCATTAGAACCACCATGGTGGTCGTGACGAATTTCGTGAGCACAACGCGTTGTGAGCTATTTTTGCGCTCACTGAGCGTTTTCAGTCTTTGAGCGTAACATATGCACTAAGGCCTTACGGAATCCGATAAATATCCATACTTAATATTATAAATGCGAATGTGTATCAATCTGTCTGTTACCTTTTCACGCCCAAACCACTGAACCAATTTTGCTGAAATTTGATACAGAGTATCAAAAAAATACCTTGGGTCTTGAAAAAGGACATAGGATACTACATATTTTATCCGGGATAAAATCCCGAAAAAGGGTAAGGTTTTTGCGCGATTAAAAATTGCACCCACGCATCCCCGGTAGTCTGAGGAGGGCCATGGTATATGGGACGCCACGGGGGCGGTGAAGGCCCCACTGGGTATACCCACTAAAACCTCAACGGTGTTGCTGCTTTTCCGCTTTACGCGGAGCCCCGGAATGCA
This sequence comes from Lysandra bellargus, assembly GCA_905333045.1. Lineage (NCBI taxonomy): Eukaryota > Metazoa > Arthropoda > Insecta > Lepidoptera > Lycaenidae > Lysandra > Lysandra bellargus. The sequence continues at coordinate 27,333,250 of HG995319.1, forward strand.
CAACGGATACGCGTGGTATACGGAAAGGAACCGTGGCAGAGCAAAACAAAATGATAATATTATATTATTAACCGACTTTAAAAAAAGAGGTCACAGCTCAATACCTAATTCTCGCTTTAATTAATTCTGTTTTTCCACCACAGAAGCCTCGGTAAATGAATTTTCATCGTAACGCAATCTTATGAACGAAGTTAGCATTCATTTCGGCCTAGATAACGCTGGGTCGTAGTATATAATGGCTTTAAAGCCGCTTTCATACTATACGACACGATAATCATATCGTGATCGATAAGGACACTCATCTTTTATATCAATATGAGATGAGTGTCCACTCATCACACGCTGATGTTTTTGAAACAGATATAAGAAAAATAACCTCTAGGAAAACTTATGCTCACTGGTCTAGCTAGTATAAATTACAAATGACTCTCTTTCTGTGTTTCATCAAAGTCCGTATTGTTTGTGTGAAACATTATTGCAAAAGGTAAAAGGAAAATTAACAATTAATAAGCTTTTGTTTTATTTTTTAATTACGGTCATACCTTTTGCATATAACACTGACACTCTAATAATAACTTTGTCAATAATCACGGGAAACTCTTTGTCTCTACAAACAGGGTTATTTATTTTGAGTGTATGCATAATACTGCGTTGTTACAGTTAATTTCTGAGGTTAAACGTTATTATCATAACTACAAATTGCCCACTGGTCGAAATTCGACCTCAAATAAATAAATTAATTAAAAGTTTCGAATTTCAACGCCTTTCTATAATTTATGGAGTGTAGATGGAGAACTATCTTATATGGGAGACATTTGAAAAAATGTCCAGCTGTACGCAGTAAATAACAGTTGAAAGTGGCGCTAGCTGCAGCAAAGGGTATGGAATGAATGTAGCTGTTGGTGACAAAATACTTAATAAATAAATAAAATGAATAACAAAATAAATAATGCCAATATATTTTGAAAAATATAACCTAAAATAGCTAAATAAAAGCTGCTAAACGAAAATCTGGATACATTCGTCAGTCCATCAGTCACCATCAGTCAAACATAATTCATCATTGATGGAATTGACTGACGAGGAACCTACCGTGTAATGGATGCCTCAGATTAATAAAGTCAAATGATGACAGACTGGCCGCGTAGTAATTGTCTAACAGTATTTAAGATTTGATAAAAAAAGCTATTTACAATTTGACAACAGACTTCAATCATAAATAAAAGAGTACAATTCGTGTGTATAGGCAATCTCCTAGTATGTGTATTGTAGTGTGTGCAATATTTTATTTAATATAATTATAGATATTTGTTTTGGTCATAAGACTGACACTAATTTGTAGCAGTCAGGTTTTCTTTTATTGTTGAGTTATTTAGTAAATTATAAATGATAAACATGCTGACGTGCTTCTTATCATAGAAAAAGAACCCCACTAAGAAAAATACCAAATACGAGGTATGTCCACCTTTTTCTGGCACATGTATAGGCATTCGGTATATACATCGTTTTATTACTAAACTCCACTCGGGCTAGCTTGTCGCTAGCGGTCATTGACTTCCTGTCAAAAACTTGTCATTTTGTATATAAAACCACGATTGACAATATCTGACACTTCATTGTCAATCGCGGTTTATATGGAAAATGACAAGTTTTTGACTGGGAGTCAATGACCGCTAGCGATAAGCTAGCCCGAGTGGAGTAAGGCTGGTTTTAGAGTCACGCTGACTGCGCGCGCACCTTTGGCGCTGATGGCCCGAGGTATAATATGAAATTGTAGGAAGTGTTTTTGAATAACGCGTAGCGGTCAGCGCTGATATTTCATACATTTCGATGTCGGCGCCGACGGTCAGCGAGCGTCAGCGTGACTCTAAAATCAGCCTAAGGGTACCATGTATCCGCAGTCCGTACAGTGCAAACGCAGCTTAATGTGAACTGAAGTAACATAGCCCGTGGAGCGCTTTTTGGATGTACTTGTGCATTAACGGCCATCCACTTCTAGTACTATTTCACTGAGACAGCCGTGGCATGACTTTTTAATTTTTATTGCCTTTTGTGCGAGAATGGATGTGGTCATTTGAATGTTCCGAATGGCGAGATGCAATAGTTTCAAAGATTTAAAAATGCCCGTGGCTTCCGGGTTTGCTGCAATTTAAAATTACCCATTTCTCGTATACAGGAAGTACTTATTAAAAATATTGCGAGTATTCATAGATCATTTTCCGATTTAGGGATCCCTTTGTGAAATATTAAGTTTTAAAGTGGAAAAAATCGTTAGAGTACAGTGTCCCCCCCTTCTACCAGCTAAACGATTGGTTCTGGAAATGTGAAAAAATTCACGGGAGTAGGAAATATGCTGAATTTAAAAGGAAAACTATCACGGCTAAGAAGACTTCATAGGTTATTGAGTAATAGTCGATCAACTAAAAAAAATATACTCGGCGAAGTATAAAGGAACTTTTCGTTTAAATTCTTTTGAAAGTAACAGAGATGATGTTGTTAGTAGTATAAAACACGCTATGAATGTACGTTCACTGACCATAAAAAAATTGACAAAAACTAGCGGTATTACGGAACCTATATTGCGCGTGGCCCGGCACGCACTTGGCCGGCTTTATACTAAAATTTTACGTTTCTAGGTACAATTAACTTTAGGATTCTTACCTGCAGATCGTATATGTCCTGTAGGTAACTCGTGTATGTTCTGCCGTAGCTACTGATACCGTAACCGACGACCGAATCATAACCGAAAATATATACATAAATATTAAATTTACTACAAAATATTTCAAGTCTAAAAAATATTTTTAGTATTTTAGTAATTTTAGTATTTAAATATTTTGTAGTAAATTTACTATTTACTTATATATTTTTTAGTGTTTTACTCTATTTTTTAGTGTTTAACTATTTATAGTAGTAAATTTAGTAAAAAAAATTATACACAAAAAAATTTTTTTTAGTGTTTAAATATTTTGAAGTTAATTTTTGTTCAGGAACCTAAGTAATTACTATTTTAAGCTGAAAAATAACTCAAACATGTTAAATACTTTCGTATGACAAAATGATCTTGGTATTACGTATGTATGAGAATTTCGAGGGCAACCCGGGCTCTTAAGAAAATATATTTTAAAATTGTTTCTAGGCTTATTATTATTATTTATGTTTGTACATAAATAGTTACTTGTAAAAAGTTTATTTGTAAACTTACATAAGACGAGCGCGTTAAATAAAATATATTAAATTACTATGATGATCAATGATGACGTCACATCCAAATCGGAAGTCCCACAAAAGCGTTTTCATCAGTTCAAATAAAAAGATATAAAATCATATTTTCAAATCGACTTTATTTATCAATCATAAGCTTTTATTTGATGATAAGGGTGAAATACTATTTCCTATGCCAAGTTCTATTAGAAATACGCATTTGTTCAATGAAATTGAATAGATATAGGTCAAGTAGCCTAATGTAAAATTTCAGTAATGAGCCTGCCTGCCTGCCAGTCCTAAGCCTGGAAAGAAGTATAATATAGGGAAGTTCATTTCCATCGGTCACAGACCGTCTCGTCGTTCGTCATCATCACTCGTCGCGTCGATCAGCAAACGACAACAGTTTGTCAAAACAGTTAATGCTGAAAGTCATTTAGTCAAAAAAACTACTTTGTTTGTCATAGTTTATTGCTCAGTTCAGTATTCATCGAAGACGAAAACAAGTCGAAAAAAAAACTGTTTTTTCAACTAGTTTACGATGAACGATAAACGGTCTCGTTTCGTTAATCGAAAAAGCGTCGACGACCCACCACTAGTCCTGTTAGAGCTGGCGCGCACTACGACTTTTTGTCGCGCGATTATTTTACCGACCGATCAAAATTCAAACAAAATGTCACTTTATGAAATAGGCTATAGGTTTCATTTTCTACCGACGTTTGTCTAGCGACCCATGCCGCCGCTGCTTGTCAATGGCGTAGAGCAAAATGAAATATATAGCTTATGTCATAAAATGGCGTTTTATTTGAATTTTACAGGTCGGTAAAATAATCGCGCGACATGAAGTCGTAGTGCGCGCCAGCTCTTACACTCTCCATCGGTAGTAACGAGAACCGATTTATCTCAAGGGACTCATACATTTGTTATAAAATATTTGCCAGACAGCTCCCAGAGTCCGAACTCGTGTAAATGCACCTATAGCACCTTTAGTCAAGTTTACTTCGATAATTTTGAATATAAGAAATGGAATATATGGAATTCAACATATCGCAAGTAACATTCTTAGAAATCTTTTTGTCTATATTAATAGGTATTATGTTTTTAACTTCATTTGTCGAGATTTTTTGTAATTGCGGCTCCTCACGATGGGCCAGCGTAGTGGGCCATCACGATGGGCCAGCGTGGGGAGGACGTAGTGGCGTAGGATGGCCGATGGCGCCAGCGATGGCCATGGAATGGCGGCGGTGTCGGTTTTTCGGCCGCACATCAAAGGATGATGGTCCAGCGATGGTGGTACGCCTCTACACGTTGGCGATACGACAGTCGGTGCCTGACCGCGGTCGAGTGAGGACGTCGTAATTCTTATTACAATTTACAAATTTCATTCAAAATGACGAGTACGTGATCTCATAATGAATGAAAATATAATAATATTATAATAAAGGCGAAAGTTTGTATGGATGTATGGATGTTTGTTACTCTTTTACTCAAAAACTACTGAACGGATTTTAATGAAACTTTACGATAATTATTATAGCTTTTACATTATAATATACATAACTCCTGACTTTTTAAAGATACAAGTTTGGGAGTTTCGGCGTTGTTTTAAAAACGGAAAGCATAATAATATGGTATTATTTTATTTATCATTGTCATCATCATCACTACCATAAACCATTATTTTAATTTTAGTCTCAAAATAATCATTCCTAGAATTCAAGAGAAGGTTCATATTAGGCGGGAGGTGATGCGAAGTTCACCGGGTCATCTGGTGAAGTCATAAATTATAAAAAATGCACGTTGTCAAATCAAATCAAATCAAATCATTTATTTCGGGCATCAGAGGCCCATATAACATACATAAGTATTATAATTATATAATAAATACCTTAAAACTAACATACATATTTTATATATACTTAAAAAAAATAACACTGTCACGTTTTGCCGGCGACGTGATTCGCTTCGTTCCGGAGTCTTCCTCGGAACCTCCGATAGACTACATCCATCGGCCAGAACTCCGGCGCCTCGAAAGTCGACAGAAGATTCGTCGGTACTCTCACCACAAAGGAGCTAAAGTTAACCTTGTGGCGAGACTGCAGACGCTCGACCCTCAGGCGCAGTTTCGTCTTCTTCTGGATGTAGTCCACGACGTCCTCGACCTCCATGGACCAGTGCAGGCGGGATATGTACAGGGGCGTCGCGGGGACCTCGCTCCGCAGACGCAGCTCAGGTACATATGGTGCAGTGCCGCGATGGTTGCGGGCGGCGGACTTCTTCCTCATCTCCACCAGTATGAAGCCCTCCTCATCTCACCTCCTGCTCTCGTCCTTGCCAGGCCGAGAAGACTCCACCTTGCGGCTCTTCGTAGCCTTGCGGCTCACCTTAGTCTCGCGACTCTTCAGAGCCTTGTGGCTCTCATTCTCCCCTTTACTTTTCGCCCGCGGGGGAGGTGCGGGGCGACCAGCAACAGTCGCGTAGTTTTGCTGAGTCGCCTGTGGACTCGGCGTCGGCGCAACCGGGAGGGGAGCGTGGGCGGGGTCGGCAGCGGCGGTGTTCATTGACCCGTCCGCGTCCGATAATGCTGACGGGCTAAACGTGGCCGCTTGCGCGCCACGACGAGTGTTGACGTATGCGGCATCAGGTGACCTATATATTGAATTACCGCTTTCTAATTGCGATAATTCAATACGTAAGTCACTGATCGTTGACTCTGATGCCTGCAATCTACCCTGAACCGGCCAGCTCCTCCTTCAGGATCCTGATGTCCTTCAGTAGGCTGACGACGTCGACGTGGTCCAGCGTGACAGGCGGCAGCTTGTGCAGCTCCTTTGCCACAAAAGCCGGCACCTCATCAGGATCCGTCTGCTTCAGCAGGGAGATGATGTCCTGCACGCTTCTTTCCGTCCCATCTCTTCGTCTCGACGGCATATTCGCGCTCTGTCCGAGCGTCTCGTACAGCAGCTGCTTGCCCTTGCAAATCTCCTCGCTGGAAAAGGAGGACTTGCAGATCTGCATGATGCTGACCTCGTCCATGGTGTCGATGGCATTCTGGATAAACGCCAGCAATTCGTTGGCCACGAGTGCCATGGTCACGTGCAGCGGCAATGTGCCGCGCGATTCGCAAAAATCTTACTTTTGCTGCGTTTGTAACGCGGAGCACGACCGGTCGCTAGCTCGACACATTACACGCTGATTTTGCATTGCCGCAATGGCTAATGCTTACACGTCCATCTTGAACGACGTTTAGATCACAACTGAACACAGCCATCATGTAGAGGCGTTGCGACCATTGCATGGCCATCGCATGCGCTATTCGATCGCCCAGATCGCATCGCCACTGTTGTAGAGGAGCCATAATACTTTACTTAATTCCCATGCTTTTAAGATTTTTGAGTGTCGTTTATATATATTTTATATTTGAATAGAAAACGAAGATTACCAGGAACTGTATTTTTTCAATACATTCGATTTATAAAAATGGCCTCTCTCATTAAAAAAAAAACAAAAAATAATAATGTTGTCTTAAACCTTTCTCTCCGGAGGGCTGCTGGAAGAGATTTCTTATTAGAAATAAGCATCCTCTGTGTCGTCCTACTGTGTAAAGCGGCCATTCTCCGGTTTGGCATTATTTGCCTCATTACCGTAACCATTTTTTTTCTTCGTCGATTTGACTTAGGCACATTGAAATATTAAAGAAATGAAAGATACGAACACAATTATAAATGTGGCGTGAAACAGTTAGTTAAAGTTTTTTGGATAATGAGACTTAAAAATATATGGGTACGGTAATTAGACAAATGTAGTGTTTTACGTAACGATACAATGACACAATTGACAAAAACTAGCTTAGGGCAACGTACGTAGGCCAAATTATGTAACATAAACATAACATACATAATAAAAATCTAATTTAAACATAATTGAAAATTAACGATTACGGTAATTAGAAAAATTTGTAACCAAAGCTACGGTAATTAGATACTAACGTGCTTTATCGGCGGCACACTAACATTAACGACGTGGGACCGCTGATGGGCCATGGCACACACTAAGGAGAAGCAACCCGTGCACTCGCAATGTGCCAAATCCTGATATTTTTGGATGGGCATCCAAAAACAGCAGGTGTTACGGTAATTAGGACTTTTGATCGGACAAGCGATTACTTCATGATAACTATTTATAGGCTGGGCCTATTGAGTCGATATTTTGCAATACGATAACCAGTGTTTATAAGCGTTTAAAACCATGAATAGATTAAATTAAATAGGTACGTTATAAAAATTATAAGCAAGTTTCGAGATCAAGTTGGCATGGGGACACGTTACGGTAGTTAGAAAAACATGGTTTTTGAACACGACTTCAATTAATTTAGTTTGAATTACTTAAATTAGAAGTCTGTATTTAAGTTTGTAGCTACTACTGCTACCTACCGTTTAAAAATATTACATACTTGAATAAGATAATATTACAGAGTATACAAGCCCGGGACACGTAAATTTTGCTCTCCTGAGAATGGCCGAAAGGCGCCAATCCACCGCGGCGCACGCTGTGCACGGCCACGCGGCGCACGGATTTATTTCTTTGAATACGTGGGTCAACGTTTCCACTGCAGTACACGCTATACAAAAACGTTAATTATGTCTATGTACATTGTACACGCTTCCGTGTAACCTGTGCACAGCATGCGTAGCGTGGCCAGCGTTGAGCTACGTGTGCACCATATTCGAGCAAGCACCGTGAGTCAATTCTTGCGTAGCGTGTTCGTGGGTTGCAGTGGACACAGTCACATATATTTTCTTACAAAGCAAAGCTTGACGCACGTGCGTAGTCTCTCTGTGCGCTGCGGTGGATTGGCGGCTTTACTACTTACATCTATTGTAAATGTTTTGTGTACACAATAAATGATTAAATTAATAAAAATAGACTAAAAATACCTCCTCAAAATAGTAAAGTCGGATAGTAAAACCGGACGGTAATATTCCGTACAGTGCACAAACACCCCTACTTAACTCTGACGAGTTAAATCGTTAATCGCCAAGCGCCCCTCTTAGTATTTATGAATTTGTCTTTGAAAGCATACTGGTAATGCAGCTAGTCTGTAATATTATGAAAAAGTGGTTATTTAACTTTGCTTTAATGCCCGCTTCTACTGAGCACTTTAATTCATTTAACAATTTATGACGTTAAGAATGGGAATAAAACAAGCCATGTTTTGTGAACGGTAAACTATATTTTTAACATTCATTTGCCGATAAGTAACACTTACTTCATTTCGCTAAGAAAAATACGTCATCTTTTCATCATCATATTATGCGATTTGTCGATATTTACATATCACGTATATTTTATGTGAGGCCGTGGTGTTTATTCAGAAAACCTTTCGTATCAAAAGTTTTTGTCACACGGATTAAAATTTTTATTTCGTCGACTGAACCGACCGCGACATACCGTTAATTCATTCCAAAAGCCGATATTTCGGAACGTATTTGAATTTTTCCACCTTTTTGGTAAAAGATGGCCCCATGCGAGTGTCTTACGCCGGTTCTTCTCGCTGTATGTACGTATGAACAGTATGGCGTAATGAGCCAGAATCCTCGGTTTGTCAAACTTGTCTCAAAAGTACAAAATAATGGCATACCTTTAATTTAGTAAATGTATATTATGGCATGTAATATGCATGCATGCATGCACAAGCACTGAACAGTATATACTGAGTTATGTTTCGGAACACTGATTTTGCTCTGTATCCTCGCCACCATGGCAACATCCTTCTAAGTCTGATTTGATGTCAAACGCCTTACTACAATGGCTGTGTAGAGAAATGACAGGCGCAGTCTATTGTAATTAGCGCAGGAACTGCGGCCATTGAGTGAACAACAATAGGAGCAGATTACATCTCTATTGTACATAATATTAACGCGTAAGGTACACAATGTGTAACAAAAGTAAGTAATAAGTTGCAGATAATAATAGAAACTTAACTCGTGTAAAAAAAGACATTTGTAATTATCCTCTTATTTTTTGCATTGAATAAATTCTGCAACTAGTTTGCTATAGCCATTATAGCCATAGAGTTCGTGTTTACATAATATGATGATACTACATAGACATACATCAGTTTTACTATAATATAAAATTACTAGCTGTCCCGGCAAACGTTGCTTTGCCATAATATAAAGTACCTATTTCACCCGTATTATTTTTTTGAAGTGACTAAATAAGTATGTTACCATAGCAACGTCTATCGTTATCCCGTCGCACAAACAATGGTCGCCCTCAGTCTCGAGTTGTAATATAATTTACTATTATTTATTCAACAAATACACTATCAATATATAAAGTACCCAGTAGCCGATTCTCAGACCTACAGAATATGCATATAAAATTTGGTGAAAATCAGTAAAGCCGTTTCGGAGGAGTTCGTGGACTAACATTGTGACACGAGAATTTTATATATAAGATAGTATAGGTTATTTATCTATAATGTACTTAGCACGTGTATCTACATCTGGCATATTATTATTACCTGCTTCTAAAAGGGCATTATATGAAAAACTAATTAGGTTAGGTACTTAAAACCTCTCTAAATTCCATAAAAAACACAAAGCTTAATAATTTCTAAATTTCGTTTTAATAAAATTTCAAATTCCTAATTCAATTTCAATTTACTGGAGTGGCTGGTTTTCACGTATTAAGTAGATAAGTAGTTAACTAAATTTTAACTTAATTTTAAGTTCTTAATTGCATGTAAACACAAAATTTAGTAGCAAGTAGCAAGTTAAAATTTAGTAAGTCCTAAACTAGATGACAATTAGAATTTAGTTACTTGCTACTTATCTACTTACTACGTGTAAACCGGCCCTTAGGCATAACATGTTTCGGTTTATCACTCACACTTGACATATCAAAGGAAACTTCAAAATTGAAAAGTAGACAAGCATGAAGAACGGTAGGCTGCAGTTACTGAGAAAACTAAGGCTCCGACTACAACGAACGTAGAATTTCGACAGAATAAAAACACAGTTCGTTTTATTATGATGCTCTATTGATTAACAATATCCTTTAAAAGTTTAAACAACATTATGTCGCATCTCAGAGATATACCTAAGGTTGACAAAGTAAATATTAGTTTTAAGATACCCCATCAGTTTTCAGCCAAATCGGTTAATTGCTTTCTTGGTTTTATCCACTTTTTACATTGATACTAGAAAAAATTTATACGACAAAACAACGTTTGCCAGGTCAGCAAATATTATATTCCATTAATTAATTTGCCATGCGTCACTTTCTGCTTACTATTACATGAACGCAAAGCAATGTAATTCAGAACTATAACCACTCAGATGTACAAATATTTGCATTAAATAATAATAATTAATCTAATGCTGTAAGCTGATTACGAGATTAGAGTGAATATAAGCTGTTGATTGGCTGGAATGTAACCGACGGAGTTCTGATGTTTATACAGTTTCACCACTTCCTGATAAGTGCCGGATAGGCTATACACAAATTATTTGACAGATTCTCCATACTCTATCTGTCAAGTTAAGTTATGGACCCTTCCAGTCTAGGAGCTATGTGAAAAATACTCGTACTGCATTCTGTTTAAACTTGAAGGATAAAATTAAATTCTTGTAAAGAAACAGACTATTAAAGTTTCATCGGAAAACGTCTTACTTACCTCTTCGTATGACAATCTCCATCTATTTATGAGTTGGAAGTGTCAGATATTATTCATACTATTTTCACATCGTGTATGCAAAATACGATATCACGGCAGACTGCACATTAGAGACACGACAGTTTTTAGACAATCTTGTTTCATATAGACGAGTCAGCTTTTAGATTAAAGAGAAACATTTGTGTCTACCATGCGGCGCATACCAAGACGAAACTGTTTTGTCTACGACGACGCAACGCATACATCAGACTAGGTACACCGCTACACAGTTTTGTCGTTGATGTGCGCGCTCGCATACACTTCAAAGGGAAGCCGACAGTCGTTAGTCAGACTTGTCGCCGTGCAGTTCTTGTACGCATTAGACATATTTATCTATGAGGCGTTTTGTTTCAAATGTGCGCGTCTATAGGTCTACCAGAATCTGATGGCAATTTTTGACAGCAGATTTTCAAAAAATATCCTTGATCATTGGATAATTTTTTATATTTGCATGTTTAACACACAGAATCAGCCGCTATAAGAATATAAAAGGATCAAAATGTATTATTCCAATCACCCCGGTATTGCTAGGGTCAATTTATTTTCTCACTTTTTGCCATCAGATTCTGGTAGACCTATAGTACTTTTTACTATGCGATAGTCTGTCTTAAGACTGTCGTGTCTCTAATATACAGTGGCACTTAGACTAGAAACATCTGTCACTCCATTGTCAATCGCGGTTTGTATAGAAAATGACAAGTTTTTTGACACGGAGTCAATGACCGCTACAGACAGAATTTCGCAATTTGAGATTATTTATTCATTATTATTAATATTATCAGTCTCACGCCATCGTGTACGAGACCTTACGATGTCCAACAACAAACTTCCTAAGTTCAGAACGTGCAGAAAACGTTTATGCAGTTTGAGTCACGTTTCAAGAAACAATCCCAAAGACACACTTGCTATCTCGTGGTTTGGTTTTCTGTAGTATAGACTAAGTATATATTTAATTTACTTAGTCTATACTACAGAAAGTAAGTAATTCTTTTCTATGCGGAAATGGCATAATTGAAGACGTGAGTTGAAGAACACTTTTTTACAGAATTCACTCAATTTTTCCCTTATAATTTGTACTGTACATTTTATGTACATTGTACATAAAATGCAGTTTTATTTTATTTCAAATAATTTTTCCGGCCCTACAGCTTAAGTACCTATTTCATGCCAAAAAACGGATTTTTTTACTGTTAGTTATTTTGTTCTTACACTCACGTCTTTATATTTTATGTACAATATTAAGTTAAAAAAACCATCACCTGACAAAAATATACAAAATTTTGTAATATAATATGACCTATGTCACTTGCGACATCGACGAAACTATTGACAGCTGATTTATTAAAATTGGGCTAGAATTTTAGCCGCTACACATTCTATATACAAACTGTCAAAACTCTTCCTTTTGGATTCACCGTGATCAATTAGCTATGTCCACACTGTGCAGTGTGCACTTTCATCTTCAATTTTCGTCATCTTCCTTCATTAAACTTTCGTATTGGCGCATTCCATAATTGAATACATCAACAAACGCAACGCCAACATTGTCATGCGAAAGTTTTGGATACTGTCAGAGCGCATGCGTCGCGGGCATGCCTCATGTGCGCTGTTGACTGCGCTATAATGCATGCCCTTGACGAACAATAAAAGGCACAGTGTGGACAAGCTGTTGAAGTCTGTAAAATTTTTAGTTACCACACAGAAACATTTAAATAGTAATTAATAATTATAATAATTAAGTAGTATTTTAATCGGTGTAATTATAAACATATTGAATGATTTAAGTAACAGGATTGCATCAAAATTGGTTTAGCATGAAGATTGAAAACATTATAATATGCAAAGTCTATTTGTCTGTCTTTAGACATATTTATATCATTAGTATGCAAATTTTCTATTTTTCTCCCAGAACTTACAATTACATTTCCTAAAAGCTACAGTTTCCGATGTCAAAGTCTTATTCGATCCTCAGCTCTTATTTCAAAGATCTTTGTATATAGGACCTATTGGCTCGTTTGAATTAGCTGAAGAGCACTGAGTAACATTTAGTTTGACCTTTGACATTATAGGCTTTGCACTATTATTTATTACCTATATTTTCATAGCGTTAGCTTTATCCCATGACTTTCCCCGAGTGACTTAGGACTCCTCGAAACCAGGCCAGGATATGAATAGGCCTAGCACGACAGCGTCCACAGAGGTCCTACAGATTACGTACATGGGACGGCGAAAATAAAGTGGCATACTCTCATTTTAAAAAATCGGCACTGCTTGAAACCTAAGGCTGCGTTTCCACCAGAGGCGTGCTGCGAGGAATGTGTTTTTAAGATCCAATAGAATCGCTGCGCTCAGCGAGGTCACGGCAAGCGCACGTCAATGAAGCGATTCTATTGGTCTTTGATCTCAATTATTGGTCTTTGATTGATCTCAGAAACGTATTGCTCGCAACACATCTCTGGTGGAAACGCAGCCTTAGCCCTTAGGGGTGAAATTTTTAAAATACCTTTGCTATTTACGTACCTACACATTTTGAGAATCATAAGAAGTATGTTACACTAAGGATCAAGTCCGAAAGGCAAATCAAATTTTGTATCGCGTTAGTGCACTGCCGTGCATTATATTTTGTTTTATCTTGGTGTGAGTGATGTGACTGACCCTAAATTATGCAAAATTAAAATACTCTACTATTTATGAGAAAAAATATTTTTAAACACATTTAAATGCTTATTTACCGAAAACTAGCGCTCAAAGAGTTTTTATAAATATTTGATGAAACATTTTCTTGGAAATTTCGCTTACATAAATATTTTCTTTTCAAGTATTAATTGGAATCCGCAGATGGAATCAACTGAAACCGAGGCGGAAAAATGGCGTTCAGTAAACAAAAACAGATAAAATCTGTTACAATGTACAGACTCGGCGACGCGATGTAAGGACGAATATAATATTACATTATTTATTCTAAAAAGACACAGCACATATATTAAACTTTACAGCAAATAAAGCAAACGCGACAAAAATGCACATTAATTATTGCTTATTTTGAATGACAATACCCTGGTCTAAAAGATTAAATTTTTATATCATTATTTTTTCTTAATTTTTGTTTTATAATATGATAGTAAAAACATTTTATAATATGCAAAAACAATAAGAAACGCCTACTTCAATGCTACTTTTCCCGTGATAGGACTCTGTAGTAGATTGGTGTTCGTTTTTTTTAAATTAAATATTAAATAACCCTTGATAGTAAGGTTTAAAATGTAATTTGACTACTGAAATATCTAGGGGGGTGTCCACAAATTACTTGAGGTGTTTTTTTTTACGTTTTCTGATCCTCCTTCCCCCCTGGTAACATTTCGTGAGATTTTATTCAACCTTATCATTCTATTTTTCTCTAAAAATATAATATACAGTATTAAACGCATCACAATTATCTTTTTGGATTAAAATACTTGATAAATTATCTATTGTTAAAAAATAAAGATAAGGAAAGAAAAAAACTGTATAATAGTTAAACTTTGTCACAAACCCGACAAAAAAACTGAACCGCAAAATACTTCAACAAAGAGTCGGCCGTAATTACAAATTTGTTACGGTCTTACTACAAAAGACTTAAACAATTGTCTAGAAAAAACCTAACTACATAATGGTGTCTAATGTGTGTATTGCGGATAAAACATGTTAAGACGTTGTTTATTTCCAAACACGTGAATTTCCTTGATAAAGTAATGTGTTTATTATGGTGTCAAGATTAATTTTGACCTTTTAAATAATTGATTACATTAGCGTGAACTCTTGTTAATTTTTTATGAAGACGCAAACGGATTTTGGGATAGTTGATTTTATTGACGAAATTAACTTTTATTTAACATTAATTAACTATTTAACAGCATACAGAGCCGAAGACATACCCCGACAAAATACTATAAATGAAACTATTTTTAAAAAGAAATATAGATTTAGCCTTTGCCTCCAAAGTAGTGGACTTGATAAAAACTACAAACAAACAGGAGTTAATCTAGTCAACAGGACTGTATATTATTTAAAATATTTATAACTAATCAAAAACGCAAAAAAATATTTAAATCATATTATAAAAAAAAAACTCAAAACACCTCAGAAACCTGGGCACAAGTGTGAACGAACACTGGATATCGACGGCTAAAAATGCAGCTAGAAGGCATTCCAACTTATTGCTTTGCTGAGTTATTGGCTTAATATTGATTAATGGGTTAATTTTTCTTCATTAAGCATTACTTCAATAAATTATCGCTTTATTTGTGGAATTTTGCATTCCTTCGTCCATTTGTTTTCAGATTATGCTGCGCTCTGTATTGATTTATCTTGACAATTGTTTTGGCTACGTCCATATTTTTGAGGGTTTTCTTTGTTGTTTGGCCGAGTTTTTAATAAAATATTTTGTAAAGATTTGGTCAGTTTGCTTATAAATAGGATGTTAAGTTTGTGATTTCTGAAAGAGCGTATCTATTATCCGTCCTAATGGTCGATTTACACGGGTGACTAAAGCCGCACGATTTACGCCGCACGGCGAAAATCGACCCGTCTAAATGGCAATTCAACTACGCCGCATGCGGCTAAAGCCGCAAGCCCGAAAGTCGTACGGCCAATGGCCGCATGCGGCTGGTGACTTTTTTTTTTTCGAAAGGGTCTAAGCTACTGGTCTGGTTAAGACCATGGTAGTTTAATCGTGGCTATAACTAGTCTGTTGCTAGTTGGTTTGGAGATAAACAATGAGGAGGCCTGGCCCCCTCCCCTAAAGTCACACGTGTGACATTCTAATCGGGCAATATTGGGGAGAGCTACGAAAATAAGCTATTTTCATCTGACGTGGGGACATGGATCCCCCCTGCTCTTAAGGGGTCCGACCCCTTAATCACTCTCTGACGAGTGAGGCTGCTCGCGCGCGATAGCACAAACTAGCTGCGTACGAGTTATCGCGGTAGATGAGCTCAAGTTATTAATGTTATTGCATAAAAAGGCTGGTGACTAAAATCGACCATGCAAACGCTCAGTCGCAAGCGATCGCTTGCTGCAAATTGATAGTTTGTCGGCACTAGTCACAGGCGATTTTTGTAGAATGTGTAAATGGGATGGCGATTCGACTGGTGACTTGCCGGGCGACTAAAATCGACCCGTTAGTCACCCGTGTAAAGCGACCATAAGACACTAAAGGTGATTAATGTGTTATAGTGCATTGCGGACATACTTGAACACTATAAAATAGCTGCAGATATACTGATACCACTGTGGATGGAGTCAACATATTAACCTAAAAACTAATAAAAAGTAATTTTCATCAGTTTTGACTTGAGCGTAGCATCCACTCTTCAATTTGTGTAGTACCTGAGACAGGTTATTTTAAATGCCCTTTATGAAGACCAAGCAAGGCATTCTCGCAATACATTCGACCTAGTCTAAAGTATCTCTGAGGTCTGACTTTATATATACGTCTACAGTCTACACGTCTGAGATGACAGTATAGCTGCAGACAACTAGGTTATACTATACTTGTGATTACTAGGTAACATATATACACGCATCCGCTGCACAAATGAAAACTTAATTACCCGTATGGTACCCTAATGAAAGTCACTTTAAAGCATACGGTAGAAGCTGAACTTTGCCAATTAAATGTAATTGCACCTAGTGTGTGCTAAACGAAAAATTTTATACTGTTCTACGCTCTTCCTTAAAAAGTATACATCACAATAATATTATATCTGAGATTTTTACAATATTATCCTGGATACTAATATTATAAATGAAGAAATATTATAAATGAAAAAAGTGTGTCTGTCTGTCTGTCTGTCTGTTACCTCTTCACGCTCGAACCGCTGAACCGATTTTGCTGAAATTTGGCATGGAGATTCTTTGAGTCCCGAGAAAGGACATAGGATAGTTTTTATCCCGGAAAATGTACGATTCCCGCGCGATAAACGAATTTTGGTGCAACGAATTTGCGGACGTCATCTAGTACACAATATACTGAATATACTTACTTATTAAAATAAGGGGGCAAACGAGCAACGTCACCTGATGGAAAGCAACTACCGTCGCCCATGGACACTCGCTCACACACATCAGAAGAGCCGCAGGTGCGTTGCCGGCCTTTTAAGAGAGAATCTCTTTTCTTGAAGGTTTGCAGGTCGTATAGGTCCGGAAATACTGCTGGTGACAGTTCGTTAAAGAGTACTTCCATAAGCATCACTAAAAAGTTTTTAAAGTTCTTGGGTCATGCATAAATGCTACGATCCCTACAAACTGCCAGAACTCCTTTCGGCAGGATTTAAGAAAAGGGAAACCCGGCTTTATCATTGACGATCAACTGAGCTACAGAGGTCTTTATGAAACCAATCAACGTTCATGATATTAGTTATTCTAGCCCTTAATTACAATATTATCTTTCCAGTCTATCGGCTTTAATTTAATTCAAGTGGATATTCTAAGATTTAAATTTAGATACGGTCTCATGGTTAATAGCTTAGCTTATGTTTCTCACTACACTTCTGCACAACCTGTAAATGTTGGAAGGAATAAAATGCTTGAGAGTCTAAAAGGAAGAAATAGCTTCCGACCAAAGGAGGAATTGTCTCTTCAGACGTCGTAATGAACAACAGAACCTCTTAGCCAAACTTCGATAGTGCGATTTAGGATTGTGAACTTTTTGGTCCGCTACAACATAATTTCGAAAAACAGATATTGGGCTTTCAGACCTACCCCATAAGCAACGAAATCTCAAAAAACCTGTCCAGCTGTTTCGGATGAGTACCTATGGGAACAAACGCAATACAAGATTTTGAAAATTAAAAAATGTACAATACAACCAATTAAAATATTGTACAAGTTCTTAGAAAAACTACTTAATGGAAAGTAGACGCAAAAATTCTACCAGCTTAAACGTAGGAATATGCATCCAGGAAAAGAAAAATACCATTGTACATCCTCTTCCTTTTAATACCTGAATAGTGAATAATATTTTACTATGCATATTGGGAGCTCTTTGAAACTCCTTGAATGGCAAAATGCCTCGTAGTCGCAAGTACTATTGACTGATTCTTTCGGAAAGTTTTCCGATATTTCTCTTATGTGGGTAGTTAGAAACTCTTGATTCTTTAATGGGGGTTCAAACAAACCATTTTTTTTTTGCTATAAGAGTTTATGAGTATGGATGGGTATACTCATATTATGATACAGAATGGACTTTGATTTCTTTGTCATAAAACGGTTTTCCATGTTGACTTTATTATGTTATCTTAAAAATCGGTTCAACTATTAACGCAAGATGCCGTGAGCAAGGAAAATTTGAATTTTTATACATTATAGGAGAACACGCAAGAATATTTTTATATAATTATTAGTTATATGAAACTTGATTCATGTAAAATTATACCCTGTGTTGCATAATCTAAAATTGATAATTAATTGAAAGAGGTGAGCAAATTTGTTCTTCGTATTACCTAAAGCAACAGCTACGTAGACATTCAGGTCAAATTATTTAGTAGCCGGATTGGTATCTGTTGAATGTATTTTATCTGTATCGATAGGACTATAACAGACCAGGTTGCCACAACTTTCGAAATTCGATTAACGCCCGCGAACCGTAAATATTTTCAGGAAAAACGATCGTTTAATCGAACATATTTTTTTAACGGGCAAATGGCCGACCACACATTCCCACCACTGCAACTCCTGTGTTGCCAGGATCGACAGCGGTATCCAACCACAATAACCCTTCGATATGATCTCAGGGATGCTCGAGGGACAAGCTAAACTGTCTTAGGACCCACAACGAAATAAATCAGAAGAGAGGTAGGAGGAGTAGGAGAAATCAAACATATACCTTCCATAGTTATATGAAAATGACCTTATCTAACCAACCTTTTAAAAAGCACTGATGTGATAATTGTGTGTCACACAATCATAACCAATCTAATAATAACTCTGGAGGTATATATCTGACTCGCTTACCAAACAAATATACGTGTACCTACGTAGTACACAGTGTATTGTGACAGAAATTTCTCATGGGACAAATAAATACACAACCCAGCTACAAATTGAAAACAAACTAAAAAGCTTACCCATATTAAAAAAAAAACTATACTTTATTTAACATGTTACGTAGATAATAAAACGCTTTATTATATTTGTAGAGCCACGAACTATAAAACTTTTATTATTTTTAGTTCTCGTTAAAACGGACGTTGCTCGATCAACCGGATTAATTTTGAACTGAAAGGAAAAACAAATATTTTCAGTCCTAGTTAGAACTCTACTATCTACCGTAGCGGATAAGCTGAAAAAGTTGTAGATTTTTGCGTTGTTATCGACGAACGTGGGTTTAAAGTTTCTCTTTGTGACATAAATAAAAAAGAACTAGTATCGAAGTTATTGTTATGACTTATGAAGAAGGGATAACAAAGTGAAGAAAAAATAAAGGGATAGAAAGGAAGAGTGATAAAATTAAATCTGATATACACTTTTTTTTAATCTTTATTTAGGACTTGGTTCACAAACAGAGGCGACCATGTCGTCCTCATAAGGCTACACAATTACAATTTAACAATTTCTTACATCTACACCAAACTTAACTAACAATACTAGGTACTCCGCATATGGTCATGATACATACAAAATAATTAAAAATGGAACACAATATTATATTATCTAGATATCGCCCAACGATCGAAATTCGACCTCAAATGAAAAATTATATTAAGTTTCGAATTTCAACGCTTTTCTACTGATATTCTATTTTCAAAATATTGACTTTATTCCTGCGACAGTCTCAGATTAATAAAGTCAAATGATGACAGACTGGCCGTTAACTGTCTCAGTATTTAAGGTTCAATAAAAAACTAAGGGCCTGTTTCACCACTTCCTGATAAAGTGCCCTGTGCCGGTTAGGCTATCCACAACTTTTTTGACAGATTCTCCATACTCTGTCTGTCAAGTTAAGTGATGGATAGCCTATCCAGCACTTATCAGAAAGTGGTGAAACAGGCCCTAAATCTATTTTTAATTTGACAACAGGCTTTAACCATAAAATATAAAAGAGTAAAATTCGTGTGTATAGGCTTGTCAATTAATATCTCCTAGTGTGTGTGTTGTAACTTGTAGTATGTGTAATGTTTTATTTGTTAAAAAAAATGTATGATAAAAAACAATTTCAGAATAATATTAGCTCGATGCACTCCTTCATATTCATTCAAGGCGCCCGGTATGAGAAAAATCCGAGGGGTAAAACCTACTAACAAGTAACGAAAAAATGTGTCACGTTTTTGTGCACACCTTAGTGCGCAACTTTCTAATTTGGCTGTGAGTGTATTAAGATCATAAAGGTAATATTATACCTATCGGAATATTATATTATTATAATATTATATTATATTCCGATAGGTATATTAACTTTATGATTAAGACGTACATATGGTATGCTGTATAGGCGACTATACCTATATACTATATGTTATTGGGCTTATTTGTTTCTATCAGTGTCGATGTATTTATATTGCTATTTTTGTTATAAATATCAATAATTAATATTGTTATTGTGAAGTTATAATTTTTATCATTATACTGGCTAAAGTGAACTAAAAGTATTTTGAAATAACTATGGCAGAAAGGGGTGTAGATAATATTGCCGGAACATCTGATTTCATATGATATTAATCTTTTTTTCAGTTGAATAAACTCTTTTTACGTATGGTTAGATACTCGTACTTAAGGAGTAAACTCCAGTCGTGCGTCGGAGCTGCACACTTTTTTTATTTTTTTTTCAAGCAAAAATCTAGCGTGGCCTTCTATTTTATTAGAAATACGTTACGAATATTTTGTTGAACAAACGTCAGTATTTTTGAAGATTGAGGTTGAGTCAAATGGAGGAAACCTCGAGGAACTACTATTTATATGAGTATTGACTAAACTAGCTAACTAGAATTTTTTCGGTCGGTGACTTTTGGACCTAACAATTCAGACCGCAATACGATGTGTAGATGCATTTATAAATTTGTATGGATTTTAACAGATTTCTACTGCGTGCCCACTGCCCAGACGTCTTGCGAATCTGTCAAATCAATACAAATTTAGAAATGCATAATATTATACGCGTCGCGTTGCGGTCCGAGTTGACCCTAAGAGTGGGTTGCACCAGAAGCGTGATATAAAAGAAGCGTGGTTATAGTCACAGTGATGGTCAAAGTTATGGTTATAGTTAAGGCTAACTTAAATTTAACCTTAACTTTGACCACAGAATTTGACAGATGTGTGTTACGTTTATTTTTTTTATTAAAGATATATATATTTTTTAAATTTTTTTTATTATTTTATTAAAGAAATATATATATTTTTTAATTTATTCCTGACTATGGATACAGGTCCTTCAGTCATACACATTATAATAGTACAATGAACTTATATAAGAATACAATTAAATAAATTCAATTCAATACAATGAAATATAAATTATAACAAAAAGAAAACTTATATAAACTCTAAGAATGATACATTTCTAAGACACTCATAAAAGCTTTAAAAAACTAAAACTAGTGACACATGACATCTATCAAAAACAAGTGACGTTACAAAAGTCAAAACATAAACATACCTAACCTAACCATAACATTAAATTTTCTGTACAGTATTTACAATATATTTAAAAACAGAGTTATAGAAAAGAGCATTTGCCAATAGGTCTTGACTGTGGCGGGGGACTCTTAAAGAGTTCTCTTCAGCAATTACCTTGATCGTATCAACAAATATGGTTCTTTGTATGGCAAAGACTGGACACTTAAAAAGCACATGATCTATGTCTGCATTTTCTTCAGAACAATGTGTACAGGTACTATTGTCTATTACATTTATTTTCCTAAGATGTGATGGGACCAGGCAATGACCAAAGCGCAATCGATTAATTGTTGTTATTAATTTCCTGTTCGCATAAACTATCTTGTTGTACCATGGTATCGTCGGTAAGTCTTTTTGAATTTCTGCGTACCATTTTCCTTTAGTTTCTATTATCTTTGCCCAATAGTCTTTCCATAAACTTTTAATTGAACTTTTAATTGTGGGTATAAATCAGTAAAAGGTACTTTAAAACTTTCTGAAAGATCTACATTGTGTTCCCTACGAGTCACCTGGTCTACAATTTCATTGCCTAATATGCCACTGTGGGAGGGAACCCAAACTAGTTCTATGTTCTTTTCCACCAATTTTGTTAACATATATCTAATTCTAAATATAATATAATTTAAAAGACATACTTTGATTACTTAAACTATATAATACACTTTTAGAATCAGTAATTATTAAAATATTTACATTGTTTACGTCAGTAAATACATATTTTAAAGCTGCTAATATAGCCCAGGCCTCTGCTGTAAAAATACTGCAACTTTGTGGTATTTTAAAACATTTACTTAACTTACATTGTGGGTCATAGTATGCAGCTTTAACTTCCTCACTTTTGGAACCATCTGTATAATATATTGTGTAAAAATCTCTCTTATCCTGTAGAAATTGTGAAAAGTCATATTTATTTGTAACGGAATCTAAATGACACTTAATATTAAAAATTGTAATCTCATATGGATATTGATAAATTGGCCACTTGTTTGTTACTAGTGTACATATTTTTAGAATATTTTTTTGTTAATAACATAATTCTTGGTATTTCAGGTAAAGAAGCAGAAATAAGATCATTAGATGTGATAATTGGTGGAGCTGACTGTACAATTTCTATAGGATGCAACAATTTCTTTACTAGAAAATTGTTATTACAGGATAACTCTTTAAGACAAAATCTCTCAGCCAATTGTAAACGGCGCAGGGACAATGGAGGTATACAATTTTCAATTTCCATAGACACAATAGTGGTGCTACGCATGGCACCACTTATTATTCTTAAACCTACATTCTGTACAACATCTAATTTCCTTAGTAATGTTATACTCGCATTCATGTAAGCTAATGAACTGTAATCAAAATGACTTCTGACTATGCTTTTGTATAACATATTAAGAGTTTTTGGGTCTGAACCCCAAAATGTTCCTGCCAAACTTCTCATTACATAATTTATGCTTCCCATAGCATTCTAACATACATAGTTATGTGTTTATCAATTTTAAGTTTATTATCCACGATAACTCCTAAGAATTTGTGGTGATTCACTATGGGAATACTGTTGTTATTATAAATTATATTAACAGAATGTGCAGGTACGTCTTTACTAAATATTAGCACTGAACTTTTCTCTGAACTTATTTCTAATTTTAAAATATTCTTATAATAATTTTCTAATTGAGCTAAAGCTCTATTTATAAAATCGATAGCCATATTTAAGTTTTTATTTACACTGTACAAAAGCTAGTCATCAGCAAATTGCAAAACTTTTACTCCAGGAATATTTACAAATTTAAGGATTTGAGATGTAATGATGGCGATGTCGTAGCCCCTTGCATTGTGCCTTTATTGGCCGTCTTAGGCCCATGCAATTTATTATTGAATTTTACATAAACTTTTCTGTTACTTAAAAATTTATGAATCCATTTTAAAGTTTTCACGGGAAATCCCAGTTCCTGTAAAACTTTAATTAACACTTCAATGTTAACACTATCAAAGGCAGCTTTTACATCTAAAAATACACATACAACACTGCAGTGACTAAGTTTTGCCTTAATAAATCTTGTATAAATGATACAAAGCTTCCAGAACAATTTTTCCCTTTCCTAAATCCAAACTGAATATCCGGTAAAATGTTTTGTGATTCAGCAAAATAATCTAATCTCATTTTTAACATGTTTTCAAAAAGCTTACCTAAACATGATGATAGGGAAATGGGCCTGTAGGAAGATGGGTTACTAGCTGGTTTATTTGGTTTTAAAATAGGAATGACACATTGAGTTTTCCATGACTCCGGTATGACTAAACCATCCCATAACCTATTATAAATCTTCAAAAGAATTTCTGTTGCATTAGGGTGTAGTTTTTTAATTAAAATATATGGTATACTATCCAAGCCTGGCGTTGTGTCTTTTCTACTTTTTAAAGATATGTACAACTCGCTCAGTGTAAATGGCTTATTGAGAAACGAATTACTTTCGTCTTCAACAGCTTGATCATAAATAGTTTTTAAATTGCTTTTATTTACCTGAGACTGATCTGAAATTTTATTTAAAAAGGATGGTACCCAATCATCATTTAAAAACCTATTGTGGGAAGTACCTATTCTCTTGAATCTTTTAATATATTCCCATTTTCTAGAGACTGGTGTCATTCTATTAAAACTACTACATAGATCTTGCCATGATTTAACCCTTTCATCCTTTAATATCCTTTTCTTTTGAACATCAAATTTTTTATAAGTAATAAAGTTATCAATGCTGGGCAAAGCTTTATAATTTTTTAAAGCTTCCTTGGACTTTCGAACTGCATCTTCACATTTTTGGTTCCACCAAGGAGCTGGTTTTCTCAATTGCTTCGAAACTGGCTTTGGATTTTGTTTTGGTACTGTTATTGATCTTAGATTACATAAATTACTGACAAAACTATTGTATAACTGAAGTGGTTCTAAATTATTATTATCTACATTTAATTCTGAAAAATATGTCTCTGATAGCTTAAAATATTTATTCCAATCTGTTTTACTGTAAATATATTTTTCTTCCACAGGACGAACTTCATATATTGAGGGCTGTACATTAATAGTGTTTTTAATTTACCTGATTTTTATAATTTACCTGAGTTGGATAGTGGTAGCTGCCCATTGGAACACTATGGACAAGCCATTCGCAAAGAGGAGCTAAAGAAGGACTAACAAGAGCTAAATCAATTGCAGATGGATTTCTATTTGGTGTCTAAACTGTTGTGACACTGCCATCGTTCAATATACACATATCAAATTCATCTATGATGTTAAACAAACTGTTTCCTCTGTTATTGTTTGAGTGGCATCCGAATAAAATGTGGTGTGCGTTAAAGTCTCCCATGATGAGACATGGTTTAGGAGTTTCAAGTAATACTTAATCGTAAAAAGTTGTATTTATAATTTTATATTTGAGGTTTTGTTTAATTAGTATACCTACTCCATTATGTGAATTTAATGAATCCTTACGTATGAAATTATAAGGTGTAAAATCTGGAATTATACTTGAACTCTTAAGCCATGTTTCATTTAACAGACATATGTCTATATTATGATCAAAAAGAAATGTTTTTAATAAGGATCTTTTATTCTGCAAGCTTTGTATATTAAATTGTGCTATATTTAAATATGTATCCATTATGTGATTAAATTAGATAACAATATTTCTTTGATTCTTTTATTTGTGACTGGAGTATTGTTATTATCGAGGGTTACAAGAGACTTAACTAAGGCATTCATTGTAATGTCATTGCTCAAAGTTTGTTCAACATTGAAAGTCGTTTTGGTATTACTAACAGAATGTACATTAACAGGTTTTGAAATAGCTGGAAAAGATTTAGAGTCAGTGAGCAACGGAACACTATGAGTAGTGTTCCACAGTGGCATAACTACGATTGAAATTCTCATATTTGGACTTCTTTTCCTGCATTTTCTTCTGTTTCACTGGACAGTCTCGCGAGATGGCCAAGTGATTTCCGCTACAATTGAGGCATACAATTTCTTCGACATCACATTCTTTGTATGAATGTTGTCCAGCGCATGAGGAGCACTTTTGTTCTCCTCTGCAAATTTTAGCAGAGTGGTTAAACTTGAGGCACTTGAAGCATTGTAGTAATGGTGGTATATATAAATGTACTGGATATCTAAATATTTGTATGTAGGCATACTGAGGTAAAGTTGTACCAGCGAATGTAACTGCAATTGTACCCGATGGAGTAAGTTTCCCTTCTACTTTCCTAAAAATTATTTTAATTGAAATGACTTCTGTGTCGCATGTAATGTTTTTGTATATAGTTTAATTGGACAGATCCTTAGGCACATACTTAATAACACCAGTGATCTCCGACTGGTGGGCCGGTACAAAGGCTTTCAGTTTATTTTTTGTTAAAAAATGGTCCATTTTAAGGAAATTATTCGCCGGTGCGGGCTTCTTAAAGGTGACACCAACTTTATGAGCGTTAGCTCTATGAACTCCTATGATGCCTTTGAAATTTTCCGTGAATAATTTGGTCAAAGCAATGGGATTTTTGTTTCCCAATTTTTCATTGTTTATCGATTCTACATACGCAACGCAATCGCTACTATAATTCTCCGGGAATTGTCTTTTATAATTAGTTTTTGTAAACATTATATAATCCACTGTGCAGCTATCGATATCGTCCTGCAATTTTCTTTTCTTAGAAGTATCCGCAGGGGCCGGACCCCGTCGCTATCTACACTCATCTTATTTATATATTATTTAACACTATTGAAAATTACAGTAATATTACTGGAAAATTAATTTTTATAAGGCAGAGAAAATTTTGAACACCCGCTCTTTTCGACTTCCCGCCAAAAGTCCTTATTAAAGATACCGACAGTGAGATTGAGAGTATAAAAAATTGAATTATCCGTAAGAATCGGCAGGAAATATATTTGTTATAACAACACTTTGAGCCATAGTAAATTTTCACGAAAAAATTTCGATATAAGTTTGAGAGCTTATGGGTATCATTAAATATGGCGTCCATTAACCAAACATTTTGCGTTGTAGTTATAGTTAAAGTTATAGTTATAGCAAGTAGGTGTAACCCACCCTGTGTTAGTACAGACAGCGATGACAAAATTGAAATACTCCCCCCAAGCGTCAATCTCGACAAATTGACAAGATCAATCAATCAAATCATTTATTTGCAAAATAAGTACAATTAAAAAGATGTTATACTTCATAATACACGAGGTACAACTTATTCTAACCTATCTGAGGCATACAAATTATTTATAATATTAATTAGATCCTTGTACAATTGTTATCCAGTGTCTATCAAATGACTTTTCCAATACCAAGCGAAACACCGAGTCGCGAAATATTATTCAAATACGCTAGATGCTCGTATTGAGTAGAGCCATATTTGTTTTACATTTTGGAGTTGCTTAATAATAAATAATAATAATTACCCATCACATTACCCACATATTAATAAATAAAAAAAATGAAGAAGTTAAAGTGTCGGAGTAGTTCACTAACATTTTTTTTCTTTCTATAATTCACTGTATTTGCCATCGGTTCGAAAAGTTCTCTATCAAAATGTCTGCATCTAGGTCAAATAGTTTTACTTATTTATACAATTCTGTTAGATGCTTATTAAAAGCCGCTGAAGATTTTTATTCAAATTTGCTCTACTTAAAAAATAAAATGAAAATGTTTATGTAGGCCGTGATCATTGTATCAATATATTGGTACTTTCATTTTATTCCTAATTTTAAGAATTTTGTGTTATGATCATTATTCTAAAAAGTTTATTATATTCAATGTCTATTCAAAATTAGTTTAATTAGTTTAGTATAAAATGTGAAAACGTCAAAATCAAAAGTTTGTAAGACAGAGGGAGAATAAATTGCTGGCACAGCGTAGGATATTGCACATTATTAACGAGTTTTCACTTCTGCATTACGGGAACCACCATTTCACCACCTTTTTTAAAAATTCACCCTGTGGAGTGACTCTACAGGGTAAATTTTATTAAAATAATATACTCTAGAGTCTAGAACAGGGGCAGGGGTCACCAAATGGCGGACCGCGGACGAGCATTTTTGAAGGTGAGCTTCGTTAAAATAAATTTCAGTCTGAACATTTACAGGATTTAATGTCAATAGCTTGCACCAATTTCAATCCAGACAAGCATTTTTTATAATAAATTATTAATGTGCAGACCGCGAATGTCATTTCTTTTCTTAAAATGGACCCCAAGCGAAACTAATTTTATTGGTGAACCCTGGTCTAGAAGGTAAGGGGTCAATAAAGTCAATTTCAAAACCATATAATGTACACTGTGAGTACATTACACAAAGTACATTACACAGAATCTGTACTCTATTTACCACATCAATAGCAATAACCAGTGATAGATTACTTCCAATTAAGGCTTCGTCCACATTTGTATCATTTGCGCGATCAGATCTATGATCTGATCTCCGTCGCGTATCATCGAAGCGTATCAAAATGATACGCGTATCACGATACGCCCGATCGCTATTAACCGCCTATTTGATACGTGTCGTATCAAATACGCGCATGATCGGCAGTATGATCAAATAGGCGTCCACACTATGATACGCATACTTGATACGGCGCGATGATCGCGACGGAGATCTGAGGGTCTAAACAAGTGGACAAGTAGACGCTTCGAAAACGATGACGAAATTCGTTATCAAAATGTATGGATTTGACTTTAATAATCGCTAATTTAGCGATAACTTATGTCAAATCGCATACATTTTGATAACGAATTTCGTCATCGTTTTCAAAGCGTATGCCACTTGTCTAGGCCCTCTGATCGCGCAAATGATACAAATGTGGACGAGCCTTATTAACGTGGAATCATTTGAATTAGTCGGTCTGTGGCTTCCTGGGCCCTTATTTGTGGCCCGCGCACTTGAATGAGAGTGATTGTGTAGTACCTACTATACATGCCATCCGTCCATATTATCCACATTTTAACATCATTCTGTATAAACATTTATTTAATTAGGTTAATATTCGATTTAGCATCATGCTTTCTCTGGGTAGAGTTTATCGTAATTGTTATATGAAGTTATTAATTCTAACCATTAGTTAGGCACAAACCGTGACACCAGTCACAGAGTTTATTTTAAATACACGGTTGAAAATCATCTAATCTTTAGAAAATTTAATTATTAGTTTAAAGAACTTTTTTCAAAAATTTGAACAAGCTATTGCATTGTCATCGGCTCTTAAATAATACGTACACAAAGTTTCGAATTAATTAAACTACTGGAGATAGGTAAAAAATGTGCTCAAAGATTCCGTTACATATACAGACAGTTCAGACTTATAAAAGCGCGTTAAAAATGTAGAAGTTCCGTGAGAAGTCGCAGACATCGTCGTCTGCTTTACAATTTAATAGAATAATAATGTTACTAAAGTACTGTCACTTGAGTCCCAAGTTAAACTTCCGAAGAAAGTTTTAAGTCTTGATAAAAGAACAGTCAACAGAAGTTTCTTCAGGAATAAATTATGCCTCATTTATCAAGGAATTGTTACGAGAAATGTTTTTTATATGGTTTCAATCGTGAAACGAGGCACGAAACTTTTAGGGCCTCACTTAAGACAAGACAGTCTAATGACAGATTATTATTAATACATTTCACAATATTATGTATTGTATTAGTCCATAGATACAAACAAATATTTTGTACTGCAAAAGTCTGTCTTGACTTAGGTCTTGACGTTGTCGTAGCACAACTAAGCACTAGCTTTTGTTTTTTTTTTTTTTTTGAGTTCTCTCATAGATATTCATCTCATAGATCTCATATTCTCATAGAAAAAGTTCATTTGACGGGCTCATTTGATGGTTTTAAGGATAACTGTATAAAGTTTTGTATCTCGAATCACGATTTCGATTACACTCTTAAAGCTAATAAACTGACTATAAATGTTAGCATGGCTTCGCCCGCGTAATTTAGGAATTTCACGGAAACCATACATATTTCCCAAAAAAATAGCCTATGTCCCTTCACGAGGTAGGTATATTCTTCATGTATACCAAATAACATAAAAATTGCTCCAGTAGTTCTAAAGATAATAAGCAATTCCTAATAATTTCCCCGTTTTTTCCCACATTTTCCTCTATTTCTTTGCTCCTATTAGTCTTTTCGTGATAAAATATAGCCTATAGCCTTCCTCGATAAATGGACTATCTAACACTGGAAGAATTTTTCAAATCAGACCAGTAGTTCCTGAGATTAGCGCGTTCAAACAAACAAAGTATTCCGCTTTATAATATTAGTATAGCTATACATTTATAACTATAAATGCGAAAGTGTGTCTATGTTATGTATTCACGCTTAAACCGCTAAACCAATTTTGATGAGTGCGGGGATACTTTGAGATCTGAGTTAATTTATAATTCAGTCACAGTATTAAACTTGGATGACAATGACAGGAGAGTTTGGGTTGGTATTACACTAGCGACCCGTCCCGGCGTCGCACGGGTATAAAATATATAGCCAGTGAAAAAATGATTAAAATCGATAGCCT
The DNA here is from genome assembly GCA_905333045.1 of Lysandra bellargus. Lineage (NCBI taxonomy): Eukaryota > Metazoa > Arthropoda > Insecta > Lepidoptera > Lycaenidae > Lysandra > Lysandra bellargus. The sequence goes on from HG995319.1 coordinate 27,363,382, forward strand.
ATGATCCTTCACGTGATCTACTTCTTATCTGTGCCAAATAACATAAAAATTGCTCCAGTAGTTCGCGAGATAAGCCCTTTCAAACAATTTCCCCCGTTTTTTACACATTTTCCTCTATTTCTTCGCTCCTATTAGTCTTACCCTGATAAAATATAGCCTATAGCCTTCCTCGATAAATGGGCTCTCTAACACTGGAAGAATCATCAAAATCCGTTGCGTAGTTTTAAAAATTAAAGGAAACAAAGGGACATGAGGGAAAAAAGCGGCTAATTGTTTTATAATAATAATTATTATTATGTAGAATAGATTCTGTGCTTTGGGTATAAAAATATAGCTTCATCTCAAGTGACTCCTTGCGAAACAGTGTCAGTTAGAGACCATTATGTTTTGTGTTTGTTTTAAATGTACTATTACTGTTATAGGTAAGTACCATAGCAGTAATATTTAAGTAAAGATAAGTAACACTTATAATATTTTTAATAGCATATTCCCATCACCTAGTTTACTCTTTCAAGCTTATTAAAGCCAAGCTCACTCCTAATTTAAAAAATCCTGATTAAAAAAGCGTAATAACCGTGGAAGGTGAAAAACCTTTTTCCTTAATAAAAATCAGTTAAGATTGGATAAAACTCACGAATAATAAAATGCAGATTCATAATATACGTAATAAACGATTGTCTAACTGTTCTAGAAAATTATTACGTGGAGAAAGTTTAACCTGCACTCTTTACATTTTTTGGTGGCCCATTTAAGAAATGACATTTTTGACGGAACCCCAAAAAAATGATGTTTAGTCTTTGAATGAATATTTGTTCAGAAGTAAAAATAAATTCTTCATAATCAATCATAATTATACGATACAGCTGAAGACAATCCCTTACAACTTCTAAACCTTACTTCGTATACATAAAGTCGAAAATTGCCTACCCAATGTCCTCACTATCTTTTGCAGCGTGCACTCTGCAGAAAATATAAATTCCCTGTGGAATTTATGAAGCGACTAACTTCTGACCGCCTGTAATTATGTTAATGCGTCGCAGTGGCGTATTCACCCGAGCGCCTTTAGGGCCCCCGTCTAGACACCACAGTATAATAATTAATATAAGTACTAGTTATGTACTAATCAAACTAGTTCAACATCAATTTCAACACAGATACAAAAACGCGCAACGTATTGCTGTTTTATTTTGCTAGGAATAGTTTACGTGAAATCACGATTCGTGGGAAAGACATGTTACCTTACCTTACCTATTTTGAATTGCTGCATCGTGCTTTAAGTCTCGTTTTAGTGTGATTCTTACTTAATATAAACTATTTGACCGAGTTTGCTCGGTATTCGATAAAACACGAATAAAATGACATTTTCTAAAAATGATTCGTAGATAAATCGATTTATCGCCCCCGAAACCCCCTATATACTAAATTTCATGAAAATCGTTGGAGCCGATTCCGAGATTCCAATTATATATTTATATATACAGTCAAAACCGTTTATAGCGACATCGCTTAGAACAACATGCCGGTTAAATTGACCAAAATCAAAGGTCCCGGCTGAATGCTGTCCACCTGTCACTGGTTATTACAACTATCGGTTTTTACGACTAAATATGAGTAGTCCCTTCGATGTGGTTATAGCAGATTTTGACTGTTTAATACACAAGGATTGCTCGTTTAAAGATATAAGATAACTTTTAATGATTGCAATTATAAACTCGAAATAAACTTGCTGCCCAGAAAACTAAAAATATTTTTATCATTTTGAGAATTAACTTACGTGTCTTTAGTTTGTTATTGAAACACAGTTACTTTATCATAGTCCATAACCTTAATTAAAAGTTAAATACAAGTTAAACAATAGTGCAGAAGCAATGAGTTGAGTGCCGCCCTAGCGGTTAGCGCAGTAGACTCATCAAGAAAACTGGACTGTATTTTCTCATATAACCTATATACTTACATATTATAAAGTTTATGCTAAGAGTATTTTTCTGTCCCTCAGGTGCTTTTATGAAAGCTTTATTATTAGCTCTCTCTAGTATCAAGTTTTTTTTTAATGAAATAAGGAGGCAAACGAGCAAACCGGTCACCTGATGGAAAGCAACTTCCGTCGCCCATGGACACTCACAGCATTAGAAGAGCTGCAGGTGCGTTGCCGGCCTTTTAAGAGGGAATAAGGTAATAGGGCAGGGTAGGGATTAGGGATGGGAAGGAAAGGGAATAGGGGAGGGTAGGGAAGGGAATAGGGTAGGCCGTAGAGTATTGGGCCTCCGGTAAACTCACTCACTCGGCGAAACACAGCGCAAACGCTGTTTCACGCCGGTTTTCTGTGAGAACGTGGTATTTCTCCGGTCGAGCCGGCCCATTCGTGCCGAAGCATGGCTCTCCCACATATAAAAAGTAGTCCTCTTACAAATAAAAAATATTTACATTATTATAAATATTTAAAATCGGTTTGTTTTTTTCTGGCGCTTTGTGAAAGTCACTTGATAGACAAAGATAGTAGGTAAATCTTGAATAGTGATTTGTTTTGTACAAAAATCTTCATTAGGTAGGGGTAAATTTTCCATGCTTTTTTCCGTAAGATAAGTTAAATATTACTGGAAACGTAAATTTTCTCAACGTAAAAAGCAAATTTGTCTTCCCCAGTAAAAAGACACAATATGTACAAGATGGCGTAGAAAAATAATTTACTACTGCTATTAATGACGACGTGGTAACTAGTTTTTGAAACTTTACCTTTAAATATTACCTTAACAAAATATTAATTAACCGATATAGATGTAAAAGGTGAAATAAAACTAAGTGATAATACTTTAGGGTGTATATTGTATGTTGTTCACTGTGAAAGTGCAGCGACGAAAGAGCAATTTTTTTTGTGATTTTCTATGTGCAAACGCCGCATTATTAATTTTTCCATACAAAGGTGAAAAAAGTCACTCGTTAAACGCTGCTAGTTTCACAGTGACCCAAACACACTCTTAACTCTAACTCTGCGGCCCGGGGTAAAATTCTACTTCCGAATTTTGGCCCAAGTGTCGAAAAGGTTGGCCACCCTTGCCATAAATTATTATCATTTAGTTTTGTTACACCCTATACTAGGGCTGGCAGACTAAAAAACATAAGTCCAAAAGTGAAACTTTTCAGGAACAACAAAAAACTTTATAAGAAAAAAGTGTTAAACTATAAAACCAACTTTATTGGAACATTGACATGTTTTTAATTAATACTAACATGCACGTAAATATAATTTGATAAAAATATAATAAAAAGCGATTTTAGTGACTTATGTTAGAAAGAACACTGTGTACCTATAACTGTACTTGTGACTTAAGTGTATGAGAACAGTAAATTTAATATTATAAACTATGTTTGAGTTGACATTCATCTTCTTCACCATCAAAAATATCAGTATCAGTATTACATAGTACATTGTTTACAGAAGTGAGAAGGCAAATCTAAATAAAATATTTGAAAAACGTCGGGTATAAAGGAGACAAAAGAAATTAGATCATCTTTCTTTTCTTTTGATATCGGTAGGGGCTGTACCGATATAACAGGAATAGTGTCAGGTATGGGCTGTGGCAGAAACTCGACGTTTCAAATTAAATTTATAAAAATTACATTCCGTGTCCGTGTCTTTGTAGCTGATTACGCCAAATTCAGAATTATAGGGCAACCACTTTTTATCGAGCCATTTAAGTTGTCACCCTACTACATCTTTGTTTCTTAATACTAAAGGACCCTTTAACAACGAAGAAAAATCCAAAGAGTCGGAACTGCGCATTTCGACAACTTCAAATTTTTTACTGCTCGATCTGATGAGTTGAATCCAATCATGCGGGTGATAAATCTGCAAATCCGTTTTTTTTTTCTTTTTTTCAATGATGCTATGATCCGTGTCCACTTCTAAGTGGCTATGACCCGGAACCATGAACTTATGGTCTATGACACCTATGTCCTATTTCTGCAAAGCCCAAGTCAACATTGAACTGATATGAGAATTTCGGTTCTGACCGCCACAAGTATCAGAATAAAATATTACATGTTTTGTATTCTCAGGTATGTTTGAAGCTCTCTAGCAGTAATGAATTAGCTCCTCTAGCAGCTACGGTTTCATACCATATGTAACACACAGCTTTTCCTGTTTTGTTGTCATGGACAGTCAGGTTGAACGTCCACAACAGCTTGGGTTTGTAGAAAGCTACAGAAGAGCTGAGGGCTGGAGTGGATAAACACTGTTGTCAGTATCGATGGATGTTGACGAATCTACTGCTGTTTCAGGGAGTTCGAAATGTGGATCCAGAACAGAATCATCACTTGAGAAATCCATTTCTTGATTAATAAACATGAGGCCAGTCAGTGTGGCCTGACGATGTGGAAGGCATTGGTTCTTCTTCCGCTATTGTGGGTGTATATTGCTGTTCATTTCGTTCATCTCAAAATAAAAACATACAGTAGAGGCTTAACAAATAATTATTTTAATAATTTATTTATGATTGATGCTAAAATGAACAAATCACTGATGATTTCAAGAAAAGAGCGTATTCCCTCTTAAAAGGCCGGCAACGCACCTGCAGCTCTTCTGATGTTGCGAGTGTCCATGGGCGACGGTAGTTGCTTACCATCAGGTGACCCGTTTGCTCGTTTGCCCCCTTATTTAATTTTAAAAAAATTAGTAATATTTTTAAATAAAATGTCACACACCACAATTACTGTGATCTGTTAACAAATCAGAGCAAAACTAACTCGACTAATGTGACCCAAATCATTACAGTTACCACTTCAGTTTTTTGTAAGCAATAAATAATAATTTGAGTACCTGCCCTCCAATTAAAAATCGAGATAACATAATCCACTTGACGTTCCTAATAACATAAGTCACTTTCTGTGTCCAAGAAATCCAGACTCAGTCCGAGAGCTTCAAGTGTTCCTTTTAACATAACTCAACTTATGTTTTTTATAACGCCGCAAGATTAATGCGATTTAAGAGGTTGAAAAAGGACACGACACGTTTCAAGCCCGAACAAGCGAATATGACTTATGTGCTTTAGTCTGCCGATGTATTGTTGTAAATCAATAATTTTGGTACAAAGAAAAAATATTGCAATTTTTTGACTTATGTGCTTTAGTCCGCCGATTATAAGTACGGTACGGTAGAACGAAGTTTGATTATAGCCGGATAATAAATATTTAATATAATCGAAGTACGTACGTTTCTTCATGAATATTGCCGTCAAAATTGTCTTCCATCAGCAAATCTAGGTGTAAAAGCGTTACAAAATAGCACCATTTCTCGTAGAAAATTATTTACATTTAAATACCCTTTTAGACCCAGAAGAATTATTGAATTTTAAATAAACGTTCTTAGCGTTCGCGCTGTAACATGGAATGCGAAATTTCAAATTCTTGCATTTTAAACTTTACAGTTGTCTTGACATTTCACTGTGAAATACTATTTTTTCCTTGGCCACATCTCTCTACTTTGTAATTTATTTTTGAATTATGTTTTGTTTATCACTCTAAGATGTTCTAGAAGGTATAGTGCAAGCAGGCCCCTAGACGATCAATTTTATTGTGCAATATCATTGAACAATTTTATTGAACACTTTATTTGACAACAAGATTGAAAGGCGGCAATAAGATTCAATATCAACCCTAGACGGTCAATAATATTGCACAACACGACGTGATATTGCACAGTAAAATAATTGATGATTGATATCAGGTGGTAGGTTTCTTCTGTATCCTTAGGCAATATGAAAACTCTACAATACGACCTAAGGCATCCATTAGACGGTAGGTTTTGCTGTCAGTTTTACCACAGTCATGACCGTGACTGATGGGTAACCTACCATGTAAGAGCGTGACTGACGGTTATTGACGAAAATCTTTATACATTCGTCAGTCCATCAGTCATCATCAGTCAAACATAATTCATGTTTGATGGAATTGACTGACGGGGAACCTACCGTGTAATAGATGCCTTAAGAGCTTGAAATCTCCATATTTTTTAACTCTTAAATTAAGTCAAATAAGTTTTGAAACTCGAGGAATTTGATATTAAAAATCTTTCCTCAATATTAGGGAAAATAAATCGATATTTAAAAGAAAGTTTTATAAGTGGCTTAACTAGTTTCAACTTTAAGCAAAAACCATATCGGGTCTTAATAACTTATACTTGGAAACGGACCAACTTGTGCGGGCAGAATTGGAAAATTTCGCTGAAATTTTTCGTACTGCGTTCAGGATTTAGTGGGAACCGTTTTGAATAATATATTAGTAAGTATAAAGTTATCGTAAATGTAAAAATGTGAGTTAGTTTTAGGCATATTAATGACAATATCACTTCAGGCTTACACAAAGACACTTTCGTTAAAAACGATGACGAAATTCGTTATCAAAATGTATGGGATTTGACATTTATGAAATGACAGGATGCGGGCAATTTGCATGCGGACCAGATCCGCGCGCGGGTTGGCGCGGGTGATGACATAAATTAGGGGGAAAATGCCCTTACTCAACGTAAGGGATTAGATTACCAACAAACGCACGTGACCTGATCTAAAATTCGTAAGACGGAGGAGAGCAGACCGCCAGGGCGGTGTAGGAGAGGAAGATATTTATATTATCTCCTTTTATTTAAACATGCAACTTCGACAGTAACATTAACGAAAGCATCTAGGCTAGGGACCTTTGACGTTTGATAACGGCTGATCTATTGCATCTGGATTATATTTGTGCTTTTATTTACATATAGATGTATTATGATCGTAAGTCAGTCAAGGTGTGAAGAGGCAAGCCCTCACAATGCTCAGCTTTTAGCTAGTATCTATACTAATATTATAAAGCTGAAGTTTGTTTGTTTGTTTGAACGTGCTAATCTCAGGAAGTACTGGTCCGATTTGAAAAATTATTTCAATAGCTCATTTATCGAGGAAGGCTATATATTATTATCACGCTAAGACTAATAGGAGCGAAGAAACAGGAAAATGTGGAAAAAAACGGGGAAAATTATTTGAAAGGGCTTATCTCACGAACTACTGGAGCAATTTTTATATCATTTGGTACAGATATAGAGTAGACCACTCGGAAGGACATAGACTTTGATTTGCGAAAAAATGTACGGGTTCCGTGAAATTCTTTACGCAGGCGAAGCCGCGCAGAAGGTCTAGACTCTAGTATATTATAATATTATGGTAGATAAATCTGATCATCTTTAATCTATCCGCTATAAGCTTGCCATATCATAACAACGAAAATACTCTTGTTTAGAAAGGGTACCGGAAATATATTTTTTTATTTCCGTGTACGTACTAGCGGTACTACATAGTTGCGTGTGTACGGTAAATTATATGGCTATTGCTGAACCAAAGATTTCCTTTGGTAGGATTGGTCCTTATGGCCTAAGGATGCATTTAAGATGTGGAGCCACCGCGATTTTTGATGTAATTTTTTTTTAATTTTAGCAGCTTCTGCTCTGGAGGAAAGTAGAGTCTCAATATGTATAGAGGCATTAATTACGGTACTATTCCAAGTTCGGCTTCATATTCGGATAACTTAAGAATGCTTAATTCATTTTAGGACTCATATTTGCACGATAAAGATGTTAAACAACGTAAAAAGAAGAAGAAGAAGTAGCATTATTTAAACGCGCTAATCTTAGTATGAGTCAGTAATTACTGGTCCGATTTGAAAAATTCGTACAGTGTTAGATAGCCCATTTATCAAGGAAGGCTATAGGCTATATTTTATTACACTAAGACTAATATAAGCGAAGAAATAGAGAAAAATGTGAAAAAAACGGGGGATATTATTTGAAAGGGCTTATTTCACGAACTACTAGAGTAATTTTTCTGTTATTTGGCACAAATAAAAAGTAGGAACGTGAAAGATCATAGGCTATTTATTGTAGACTAATTTGTCTGTGAAATATCTTATTTACGCGGGCGAAGCAGCGCGGAACGTCTAGTAATATTATAAAGTTGAAGTGTTTGTTTGTTTGAACGCGCTAATCTCAGGAGCTACTCATCCGATTTGAAAGAATATTTCAGTGTTTGATAGCCTATTTATCGAGGAAGGCTATAGCCTATATTTTATCACGCTAAGACCAATAGGAGCAAAGCTACAGAGGAAAATGTGAAAATAAAGCTGAAGAGTTTGTTGGTTAGTTTGTTTGTTTGAACGCGCTAATCTCAAGAACTACGAAAGAACTACGAGCCCGATTTGAAAATATCTTTCAGGGTTTGATAGCCTATTTAGCGAGGAAGGCTATAAGCGCTAAGATCAATAAGAGCAAAGATACAGAGGAAAATGTAAAAAAACGGGGAAAATTATTTGAAAGGGCTAATATCTCACAGACTACTGGAGCATTTTTTTATGTAATTTGACATGAATATATAGTAGACTACGTAAGACATGGGTTATTTATTTGTGAAATATATACGGTTTCCGTGAAATTTCAGATTTACACGGATGAAGTCGCGCGGAACGTCTAGTATTATTAATATGTTTATTGCTCCATTCATCACCATGTCTTTGGCATGCAGAATAATGCGGCTATCAGCCTCCTTATATTAATTAAGCCCTGTCAACAGCATTTTCGTTGGCTGAAAATCATATATTCTAATTTTTTTATTTTATTTTATTTTTACTATCTTTTATATAAATATTATTCCAAAATTGGTATTTAAACATTCGATTCAATCGAAAATGATACCAAACTCGACTATATACCTAAATCCCACGCAGTTATTGACCTCATACCTTGTTAAAGCTAAAAACCCCCCCTCCCCCACCTGCATGAAATATTCAGGTGGCTCCACATCGTAAACCCATCTTAGGGATATAAAGATCAATCCTACCAAAGGAAATATTTGGTTCAGCAAAAGCCGTATTCCCCGTTTTTTTTTTTTTTTTGTCTTGTACGCACACGACTAACAAGATACAGCGAACTAAATACATTTTTGTGCTATGAAACACCGCTACAAATTTTAAGTAAACACTCTGTTTACGCAAAACATTAGTGTAAACAGTCTGTTTGTGTTGGCACCTGCGATTCAGTTAGGCTGTATTTGTTCAATATTGCTATTTTTTCTGGAAAACAAAACATTAGGCTTCGTCCACATTTGCATCATTTGCGCGATCAGATCTCCGAATCTCCGTCGCGTATCATCGAGGAGTATCAAAATGATACGCGTATCATGATACGCCCCGATCGCTATTGACCGCGTATCTGATACGTGTCGTATCAAATACGCGCATGATCGGCAGATTGATCAAATAGGCGTCCACACTATGATACGCATACTTGATACGGCGCGATGATCGCGACGGAGATCTGATCGGAGATCTGATCGCGCAAATGATACAAATGTGGACTAGTTTTAAATATGCTGATGGGATTTTTGATAGATTATTATTTTATTTTAAATAAGTATGTCTTAAAATGCTACAAGTTTTCATAAATTATATATATATATATATATATATATATATATATATATATATATATATATATATATATATATATATATATCTACCGCTTAAAGTATTAGTAATTAAATCACATGTTTTCTCATTAAACCATATCATCTATCAATAATAATAAATAATAATATTAGTACCAAGATTTAACGTAAAAAGAGAAACACGACACAATACATACAATGAATATAAAATATGTATGTCTGTCGGTCTGTCTGTTACATATTTACGCTCAAACGAAATTTGATTCCCGGAAAAAGACATTATGGATTACTCCTAAAAAATGTACCTACGGATCCCGCGCGATAACGGAATTTTTGCGCAACGGAGTTGCGGGCGTCTTCTAGTAATACTATAAACCATTATGCTGTTAAAATAAGCTGTAAAATATAGCAAATTCTAGCTACATACTTGTTAAAGTTATTATAAGGTGCCGGTTAGACATGTAGACATGGTTAGGCGACATGAAGCAACCGCAACGACGTGTCGTCGCGACACTACTGGTTTGTATGCATTTCTATGAAATACCCTCCGCAGCTAGCGACACGAAGCTAGCGACACTTATTCATAGAAGTACATAGAAACCAGTAGTGTCGCGACGACACGTCGTCTGCTGTAACTTCATGTAACCGGCTTCCAACTTGTACATTTACATAACGGTTAACAATTATCATTAAAACCTATTAAGATAAAATTGTATTTTTATTTTTTACATTGGATTTCCGACCGCGATGTTGTAATATTGGTGTTTTAATTACTCTCATATTATATTACAAAGCGTAATTGGATGTTTATTGGAGCGGCGACCACAGTTTTAATATTTAATAGCGTAATATCGGAGATTAAAGAGGAACAGATTGTGGGAAGATTTCACTACAAGCATAAAGTTAATCTATATCTATACTAATATTATAAATGCGAAAGTATCTCTGTCTGTCTGTCTGTCTCGCTTTCACGCCAAAACTACTGAACCGATTGTAATGAAATTTTGTACACAGATAGTCTTAAGCCTGAGAAAGGACATAGGCTACTTTTTAACTGGAAAAAAGGGTTGTAAGGGGGTGAAAACGCGTAAATTTGTTCAAATTAAGTTAGTTCCAAAAATTCATAACAGATGGCGCTAAGGGTCGCCTACATCTCGCTATCGCTTGCTCATAAGTCTTTCTATAAGAGGTGGCACCATATTAAATAAAGTTTTTCGATTCTATCAATTGTTTTACACGTTATTAAATATCTCACTACTCATACTTTATCTATGCAGTGACGTAACCTTAAACCTACCAAATACCAATGATAAAATATAGTTTATGGGTAAAGCTAAAGTTGTGTAATGGGGGGCTAAATAAGCTTTGAATTTGATATAAAGTTTACTTAATTTAAAAAATGGAATATTATGTGCACACTGCACAGCTGTTTTTGGGTATTTTGATTTAAGGGGTACCAGGGTTTTCAAAAGCTTTTAAATTTGACACCAATTTTGTTGACACCGCGCGTTATAAACTGAAGTCCACGCGGACGAAGTCGCGGGCAACAGCTGGTCTTATTAGAAGACCAGCTGTTGATATAAAATGTGTTAATATAAAATGTGTGTTTGTGCGCAAACTCCTCCAAAACGGCTCAACCGATTTTAATGAAATTTTGTATGTACATTCGTTAGGCCTTAGAATCGGTTTTTATCTACTTTTTAATTTTTATACATTTTATACTAGAGTCACACACATACACCCAAGGGTCGAAATTCGACCTTAAATTTAATTAATACGTTTCAATGCTATTAATATTCTATTACCAAAAAATTTACATTCTACTTCTTCTTTTGGCTCCCCAAAGAGTATAATTCGTGTGTATAGGCTTGTCATTCAAAATACCGTAGTGTGCACATTGTAGTGTGTGTAACGTTTTATTTATTAAAATAAGGTACGATAAAAGCATAATTTTAAATACAATATTGGCTCGATGCATTCCTTCTCCATATAAACTAGGTATCCCAAGTAGCACAAGTATATCTAGTGAAGCACTATTAGTTATTTTATAGAATTAAACTTAGTATTCTTACATAAGAGTCAATAATCCCTGAAGATATCTTGAAGATATCCTATATACCGAGTTCAGTAAAAATGGGCACCTCTGCCGTCCTAACGAAGAGTGCAATAAGTCGAGTTTTTGGGCAAATTGACTTAAGACCATATACGTAATCAGGAAAATGAACTTTATATTTTCGTCTTAGACGTCTTTTTTGTATCTTCAGTAGTTTCGGATCTGTTTTTTATCATAACTGCAATATCTAATACTACGATTTGCAAGTAGCTAATCATAACCGAAATATCTTGAGTTATGACTTGTATAGCTTTGATATTTTGTAATATTACATAAAGTAACCGCAATAAATCCAGTTATTGCACTTATGACTAGTAGGTACGTTTTATAAATTTTAGGCACATTTACTAGTCATAAACGCAAAAAGTAAAGAGTTAAGAGTTAATGCAGTTATCATAAGGAAACTTATTACTTAAAATGTCTAGCTTACTAAATGTTTCTTAGTAAACATAGTTAATAGTCATCTTATTGCTGCTAAATCTATTACAATAGGTACGTTTTATAAATTTTAGGCACATTTACTAGTCATAAGCGCAAAAAGTAAAGAGTTATTGCAGTTATCATAAGGAAACTTATTACTTAAAATGTCTAGCTTACTAAATGTTTCTTAGTAAACATAGGTAATAGTCATCTTATTGCTGCTAAATCTATTGCAATAAAATATTTCGAACCCGGCCACACGTTCATGTCAGCGGTCAACTGGATGATGACTGTTCAACTTGGTGGTGAAAATGGTCATTTTCACCACCAAGTTGAACAGTCATTGTAAAAGTTAAGTAAGTACGTAAGTACTTTAAAGATTGGCCTCATAATGTGCCTTTTTAAAAGATACTATAGATCGCTCAATGGTCGAAATTCGACCTCATAATAAAAAAATAAGTTATAAGTTTCTTTCAATGCTTTTCTTATGATATTGTATTGTTAAAATAAGAGTTCAATTCGTATTTATCTAGGCTTGTCCCTAGTGTGTGTGTTGTAGTGTGTGTAATGTTTTATTTGTTCAAAAAATGTATGATAAAAGCTTAATTTCAAAAAAAAAATGCGGGTTGCACTCCGGTAGTGCCGAAGAAGAGAGCGTGAAAACTTGATTATTAACGTTGTGTATTATTTTTTTTAGCCCATTTTTTATGAAAATCGATTTAAAATAAAATAAAAATAATAAAATAATAATAATAAAAAATAATAAAATAAAAAATAAACGAACGAATTTTTTACCCATCCCACAAAAGTGGTCAACGCCGCTAAAGAAGTTTTCACTTCAATAATATTAGCTCAATGCACTCCTTCACCATATTACATATAAACTATATAATAAGGTTGGGTTGCACCAGAGGCATGGTTAAAGTTAAAGTTAAGGTTAATGTTATGGTTATAGTTAACTTTAGCTTTAACTTTAACCTTAACTTTGACCACAGAAATTGACCGATGTCTGTTGCGTTTATTTTTTTATTAAAGCTACAGGAAATGGGATTGAGACTGTAAAAAATTAAATTAAGTATCCGTAAAAATCGACAGGAAAAATTTCACGAAAAAAATCGATATAAGTATGTATGAGCGGTTAAGGTTATGGTGAAATACTATGGCGTGGCTTAACCAAAGATTTGACATTTTGCACTGTAGTTATAGTTAAAGTAAGAAGTGCAACCCACCCTAACTGTCCGAAATTTCATGCACCAACGTTTCCCCATTTTTCTTAAAAAGGGTTACAAAGTTTTTCGCTCGCGTATTAATATTATGATGATATAATTTACTGTTATTAATATAAGGAAAGAGATAAAAATTTTGTAAAAGAGAAGATATAGGAGAGAAGTTTTTTGATTTTTAAATGTTTTTTCTATTAAGTAATATGTGAAACTGAATATTTCCTATACTTATTATGATTTTATTAATTGATGAAAGTAGTTAAATGCACCTAACATTTGTTTCATATATATAACATTTGTTTAGATTTTTACAATTTCATATAAACTTATTAAGTTCTTGCAATGTACCATCTCCGCCTTACAACTAATTAACATATTTTACTAAGAAAACCCGCAATAACTAGGATAGTTAATGGACATATAGTTGGAAGAAACTATAGGACATCGTATATTTTGTGCTACACAAAAGAGCAATATGTCGGTATACTAACAAAAACTACAATAAGTAGGGTAGTTATTGCAGCTATGATTAGGAATGCTATATCAAAACAATTCATAAGTCCTAATGATAAGTACATTATTGCATTTGTTAGTGTGTATATAAACTTATGTAAAAATATATATACTACATAAAATTAAGCATTATTTTATCTGTCGTTTAGTAAAAGTTTCAAACCAATTGCTTTCATAGTTACGAAGATACACACAAAACAAAGATTTAATCTTTAACCGCCAATATCTCGAAAGTAGTCAAAACCTACTTATTGCACTCTTAGTAAGAGCGGCAGACCTATCTACACTATAATGACAAGAGCAGCATAAGAATTCATCATTAGATAACGTTAAGAGCAATTTATATTTGTCTATAGGCAATATCTACAAAACTATAATAAGAACTTAATAAGAGGCACATAAAAAAGGAATTAGGTTTTGTAGCCAACATTAAGATAACGCCATTACTCTACTGATGTTCTAATGGTGAATATTTTTAAAACCACTAATAATCAAAATCAACTAAATAAGAACATCGACAAGAGTTATTTCTTTTAAAAAGCATTTCCTATTTTCTAATGGCATACCGTAGTTTAAAGTATTTAAGTTACAGCTTTAATGGCGAAATGAAATTAAATAATTATAATACTTATATTTTTTGTTTCGCGCGAACAGAGGGCTCAAATTCCGTGCCGAATTTATTTTATCGTAAAAGTTGATGAAATAGTTTTAAAAAACTTATGGGCCTATTATATTCGTTAATTTAAATGTTTTTTTTTTTAAATAAAAAATATTATTGATACACATTTTTTAGTACCTAAACAATGTATTTCATATATTTAAGTATTTTTATGTTTACAAATAAATAAATCGCGTATTTTATTGTAACAAATTTTTTAGATTTTTAACGAAATGGCGATTACCGTCGTATTCCATTGATAAAAGTGGCCTCTAGATTAAATTATCTATAAGTGAGTATTGATTAGAAGATTTACTCCTAAAATTGAGCTAAGAGCATGACAAGTCAACTTGCACTTTCACCAGAAAAAATAGTATTTCAATAGTGTAATCGTTCTTAAAACCATCCTATCGTTATCTATAGAAAGAAATGTTTGTAAACTATTTTTTCTCGTAATTATCTACCAGAGTATATTCAGAGTGGCATAAGAAGAAGGTGTTTTGTTCGCGTTTTGGTGATTTTTCAGTGCAATACCATTTTTGTGCAGGAACCTAGGTAAATAATATTTTAATCTGAAACGTAACTCAAACATGTTAAATATTTTCGTATGAGAAAATGATTTTGGTATTACGTATGTATGAGAATTTCGAGGGTAGCCCGGCCTTTTAAGCTTCACTCTTGCGGCGCTTAGTAGCTTCAGTTTTAGCCGAAAAATGTATTCTGAAGCAAAAAAATTCGACGCCGACTGCAAGTTTGCAAAATTATTTCGGTTTGAACTTCGAGCGCGGTCTGTAAGACTCCATGTCCATGCTTCCCATATTATTTTTGTTTGTGTTTTCGGTAGTGCGCAATCAATGTCTAAATAAAATGTATTGAAATTACTTCTGCATATGTTTTTTAGTGAAATTCTTCGTCGTAATTACATAATGACACCAACAATTATTTATACTACGCTAACTCGATTTTTGGGTAAATCCGTTTTTTGCACCAAGTGGCTAAAATGTGGTGTTTTACATATAATAAAAAAATCGTGCATAAATATATAAAAATAACAAAGTTACGAATGTTAAAAAACGCTAAGTATAGGTACTTTTTGTAATCACTCGATCTAAACTGCGCTAACTAATATTGGCGGCGTGTAAGCGGGGAGAGAGAGCACCGCCCTCTTTATTTACATTAGCCTAACTACCACTTGTCGCTCTGTAAGATGTAATTTTGTTAAAAATCTTTAGTGTAGGGAAAAGTATATCAATATGTTCTGTAGCAGTAATCTCCGTTTATATTTATTAAAAATTTTTATCGAATTCCGTGCAACACTACGCTAACATTACAGTTAGCTTATGTTAGCGATATTGAGGTTGTGAAATAATTATAAAAATCCGTACATTAATGCTATCTTGTCTCTTATAAATAATAATAAGTTTTTATTTTACAAAAAAAAAACATTACTTCAACATAAATTATTATACCTAGTGTTACAGAAACGTCACCGTTACCTGCCGAAATTGATAATCCTGAATTCGTAACTCTACTATACTTAATTAAGTACGTCATGTTTGATGAACCTTTTTCAAGCCGAGATACAGGCAAAGACAGGAAAACAGTGTAGTATTACAAGACATAAATATAAACGACTTGGGTCCTCCACTCAATATTTCTTCACCTATAGCATTAACTTCTATTCAAACACCTTCTCCATTAACATTAACTTTACCAAGTATCGCACCTTTATCAATTACTGCATGATGCCCGCAACTCCGTTTCGCCTAAAATCGTTTGTTGCGCGGGAACCGTACATTTTTACGGGATGAAAAGCATGGTTAGCATGGTGCGTCCACGCAAAGTACACAGACTTTCCAGGGACTCACCATGTCAAATTTCAGCAAAATAAGAAGTAACAGACAGACAGAAAGATAGACAGACAGTCAGATAGTCGCCTGCTGTATAGGCTATAGCAGGCTCGTTTTGGGGGAAGGTTTATTTACCTTCCAAGCCTAACAGATAAATTATTTGGGCCTTGCTTGCGTCATTCTTTGCGCGCTGCGCATGCGCATCGCAACCAATTTGGAGGCTCATGCAATGGGCGATAGCATTTCCAAGCAGCCGCCCCGAGTGCTCCAGCTAGGCGGGACGTTGTGATCATTAATAATTCTGATCCTACGTCTTCGCCTCGGCCTGTTTCGGGGATTGAGCCACTCCAGCTCTCTAGGGCATCCATTACACGGTAGGTTCCTCGTCAGTCAATTCCATCAATCATGAATTATGTTTGACTAATGGACTGACGAATGTATCCAGATTTTCGTCAATCACCTACAGTCACGTTCTTACACGGTAGGTTACCCATCAGTCACAGTCACGACTGTGGTAAAACTGACAGCAAAACCTACCGTCTAATGGATGCCTAAGACGCTCAACAACGCTCAATATCGCTGGGAGTGTAATATCACGTCCGAGACAGTCCGTCAATTCCGAGCGCGGTGTGTCTCCCATGCGGGACGTGGCATAATCATGTGCCTTTATTGCGGCGCTGACAAGCCGTTATTTCCTCTCGTCTTACTAGCTCACATAGGTGCCGACTGCCGACCGAAGTACCCAAGGGCGGTCTGTAGCTGCGAGAGACCAGAAAAGACAGTGCACCGGTCTTTCAGTTGACCCGTTCTTTTAAACCAGGTTGAATGGATGTGAGCTGGTTGAACTGACTTGCGGCTACTCAAGTGTCCCAACCAAAAGTACAAGAACTCGTAATTTGGCCCTATTCCGCCATAGCCGGATATTGTGAGGTGAAGGGTCCTGTATCGTGTTTTATTTGTTCTGGCATTACCAGAGCACTTCAGCCAGTGAGGCAACCTCCAAATCTCAGGGCACAACTCATTGCTTACTTGGAATAATTGGCTGATGCCATGCGTACCCCCAAGCACGTAGAGGTGGCCGCCTTCTTTTGAGTTTTTCCAAATCATTTGTTGGTATTTTACCTTCCATCTGATCTATGACTCGTATAAGAACGTTGGGATCGATTTCTTATTGCTTTTATTTAATAAAATAAGTTTTATTACATATTGTATGTATAGGAATCGATACTCTAAATTTGAAATAGTACGCTAACTTGTTGCACAGTACGATGTAAATAACGCTATTTTCAACTTGGCTGCTTTTAATACGTTATCCGCCAGTGTCGCACGCGCCAATTAAATTAAGCTAACTTTAAAAACGCGCTATTTTCGTTAAGTACTAATTTACCTTACTACATCTTGCGGATATACTTAGTAACCCAAGGTTAAAATTTATACATCATTTGTTTAAGAAATAATAATTAAAACCAATAAAAATAACACGTATTTCATACAATCATCTCCCGTAATACACTACGCTATCATTAGTTAGACGGGTGTATCATGTAAAGTCTTATTGAGGAATTACGTTTATATACGGCTAACTTGCGCTAAATATTAATAATGAGAAATAAATAAGGTTAGTAATATTACAGTACATAGATAATAGATTAACTATTAATGGTGCCAAATTTCATATTTGTACCCTGATTATGAAAAAAGTTATTGCTCTTTTCCCTTTAAACGCGTCTCCTGTAAAGTTCACTTTTATGAGTAATTAGCGTAGTATAATATTAATAATTGTTGGTTTATAAAATTGTGATTGCTTGTGCTCTCTGCTGGTGAGTTTCGGAACTAATTAAGCCTAAAATCAATCTCGTCGGTTGGTTGTCGTTTTAGTTTCGGTGTTGTCCGCTAGATGGCAGCGGCTTTGTGGCCTCTGCTGGTAATTTTCTGAACTATGTCTAAAATCAATCTCGTCAGATGGTTGTCGTTTTTGTTTCACCGGTAATCCGCTAGATGGCAGCGGTTCTGCGGTCGGTATTATTATATTGGGCAATTTTTAAATTAATGAAATTGTGATTGCTTGCGGCCTCTGTTGTAGAGTAGAGCACTATTCTCATAAACTATTTATCATTGGTAGGCTTAAGGTTACGTCATTGCATAGATAAAGTACTGAATAGTGAGTTATATTAATTACATGAATAACAATTGAAAGATTCAAAATTCTTGACTCAATATGGTGCCACCTCTTATAAAAAGACTTATGAGCAAGCGATAGCGAGGTGTAGGCGACTCTTGGCGCCATCTGTTATGAATTTTTGGAACTAGCCTAATTTGAACAAATTTACGCATTTTACCAACTTACAACCCCTTTTTCCAGTTGAAAAGTAGCCTATGACCTTTCTCAAGCTTTTCAGGCAGACAAATTAATCCATAAAAATCGCCTATGATCCTTCACGTGGTCTACTTCTTATCTGTGCCAAATAACATAAAAATTTCTCCGGTAGTTCGTGAGGTATGCCCTTTCAAATAATTTTCCCGTCTTTTTTTTCACATTTTCCTCTATTTCTTCACTCCGTCTTAGCGTCTTCCTCGATAAACGGGCTATCTAAAACTAGAAGAATTTTTCAAATCGGACCAGTAGTTCCTGAGATTAGCGCGTTCAAACAAACTAACGAACTCTTCCGCTTTATAATAATTATTATGTATAGATGTATATGTAGATAACTAGACATTCCACGCGGCTCCGCCCGCGTAAATTAGATATTTTACAGAGAAATTAGTCCACAAAAAAACCGGCCAAGTGCGAGTTGGACTCGCCCATGAAGGGTTCCGCAGCAGCAATAAGGTTTATTTCTATAAAATTAAAAGGTTTTTTGTTTATTTTTATATTTTAGTTGATTTAATGAAAGTTAAATTAAGGTTTACCATTTATGATGTATAAAAAAACTACTTGTTAGATCTCGTTGAAACCAATTTTCGTTGGTAGTTTTTATAATAATGTACATCATATATTTTTTTTAGAATTATCATTTTTTTAAAAGGTATAGGGGGAAGATACACATTTTATCACTTTGGAAGAGTCTCTCTCGCAAACTATTCAAACTAGGAAAAAAATATTTTAGAAACCTCAATATGATTTTTAAAGACCTATCTATGTAGATTGTAGATACTAGATACCTCACACACATAGGTTAGACAATTTTTTTTTTTTTTGTTTCAGTTGTACCCCTAAAATTTTGAATATTTTTTCCATTTTTGTATCAAAATCTTAATGCGGTTCATAGACTACAGCTACTTACCAAGTTTCAATAGTATAGCTCTTAAAGTTTCGGAGAAAAGTGGCTGTGACATACGGACGGACAGACAGACAGACAGACAGACTCACAGACAGACAGACATGACGAATCTATAAGGGTTCCGTTTTTTGCCATTTTGGCTACGGTACCCTATATAGCCTATGACACTTCACGTGGTTTACTTCTTATCTGACCTAAAACAGAAAAAATGCTCTAGTAATTCGTAAAGATAAGCCCTTTCAAATAATTTCCTCCGTTTTTTTATACATTTTCCACAATTTCTTAGCTCCTGTTAGTTTTAGCGTGATAAAATATAGCTCATAGCCATCTTCTATAAATGGGCTTTCTAACACTGAAAGAATTTTTCAAATCGGACCAGTAGTTCTTGAGATTAGCGCGTTCAAATAAACCCTTCCAAATAATTTCCCCCCGTTTTTTCCACATTTTCCTCTTTTTTTTCGCTTATATTAGTCTTAGCGTGATAAAATATAGCCGATAGCCTTCTTCGATAAATGGACTAACACTGAAAGAATTTTTCAAATCGGACCAGTAGTTCCTGAGATTAGCGCGTTCAAACAAACAAACTAACAAACTCTTCCGCTTTATAATATTAAGTATAGATATAATAATAAAGAAAAATAAATTGTACTTTATTTTTATACTGTGTACTTTATTTTTCATACTTAGAGTAATCAATGTACTTTAAATGCAAAAATAAAAGTTGGCAACCCTATTTATAATATTAGTATAGAAGTATAGATTAGTATAGATTGCTTGCTTAATCAGCGACAAACACTTTGAATAACATTTACACCAAGAGTTCACTAACTATGCTTTGAGTTTTTTTAACTTTTTCATTGGTTTAAGCTATTTGAACTTTTTTGGAGATAAAATAAACTGTATGGAGCTGATGTTTATTGCGGCGAGAGCGCCATCTATCCCGTACCTGTTGACATTATTAATACCGAGCAAAAAGCGTTTGAAAAATCACGTTTGTTGTATGGGCCCCTTAAATATTTAATTTATTTTATTTTTAGTATTAATTATTGTTATAGCGGCAACAGAAATGCATAATCTGTGAAAATGATGATGGGCAAAAATATATGGGCTCTTTATGGGTGATATATTGAATAAGTATATATAAAAATATGGTATACCATGACCAATTATAGGTCAAGATTCATTGTACTTTTTAACCGACTTCCAAAAAACGAGGAGGTTATATGTTCGGCTGTGGATATATATATATATATATATATATATATATATATATATATATATATATATATATATATATATATATATCCGCTGTTTGTGAACCGATTTTCGATTCCGATTTCCGAACAATGAAGATAAAGTTTAAAATCATATGACACTGAAAGCCTCGCCGCTACCAAAATTCCGGTTTGGCGCGGCCCTAGCACGTGTCCATTTCGATTTCTTTAAAATGTATTGTTTAAAATTATCTGCAGCTGATATTATATTTTGTAAGTGTGACTGTTAACAAATTGTAATAAGATACGTAGAATAGTATACAGGTGTATTAGGGCCGATTCACACCGGAATGGCGGAGGCGAGACGAGCAGTTTCAGTGTCATATGATTTTAAACTTTATCTTCATTGTTGTAATAGATAGTATCCCTTGAGAAATCTACGGCCGCCCGTGGACGCTCGAGGCCTCTTGCGGCCGCCGGCGGCGTCGATTTCTCAAGCGATATAATATATGTATTACAATAGTGAAGATAAAGTTTAAAATCATATGACACTGAAACTGCTCGCCTCGCCTCTGCCATTCGATGTCAATCGGCCCTAATCTACGTATAGTATGCGATGATTTTACTAGGCAACTAAAAAGAGTGAAATTATTATTTTTAACAAAAAATTAAAACCGACTTCCAAGGTAAAAACAATAATAACATCCTTATAATATGAACTAAAAAGTATTAAATAATTTTTCCTATCTCATGATGCCTTTTTCCGAATTCGGCTAAAACTCAACTATTTCTGTGCTCAATCTTCATAATTTTGAAGTCGGTGCCAGTTACAAATGTTTCAAATATTCTGGCATCTGGATACAGCTATATCTGGTACCGACTTCAAAATTATGAAGATTGAGTACAGAAATAGTTGAGTTTTAGCCGAATTCGGAAAAAGGCACCATGAGATAGGAAAAAGGATTTAATACTTTTTAGTTCATATTATAAGGATGTTATTATTGTTTTTACCTTGGAAGACAGTTTTAATTTTTTGTTAAAAATAATAATTGAGTAAAACATGTTAAAAGTGACATCAGCGCTCATACATTTCATGCTAATAACATCACGTTACATTAATAGCATGATTATTTTTAGGGTTCCGTAGTCAACAAGGATATTATAGTTTCGGTCTGTCCGTCCGTCCATCCGTATGTCCATCTATCCGTCCGTCCGTCTGTCCGTCCATCCGTCCGTCTGTCTGTCCGCGGTTTTGGTCAGAGACTATAGGACCTACAAAGCTGTAATTCGGCACGAATGCACATATTAATGATGCCGACTAAATAGTATTTGAGATATTTAAAATAATTATATATTTTTTACACATACACATCGCTACACATCAAGCGTTTTTTTTTTTAATAATGCTCTTGTCCCTTATTTTAAGTTGAGGGATTTTTGTTCTTAATACAATTTATACACCTAAACAGTATTTTAAGTCTACACTTGTTTTCTATATTTTATATTTTCTGTTCTGTCATCGTTACCTGCTCCGCCGTCCAAGGGTGAGCAGTATGAGGGACTTAAACTACTACTGTGAGCGTAAATCTAAGATGTACTGTCTAAGACAAGACATCCGTAACCTTTCTAAGCGCAAATAAATCTTACCACATAGATGACAAAAACTACGTCGGTAACGCCGGCCTTGTACGTTGACTGTACATTATTTCAAAAAGTACAGTTGATAGGGGCTGGGCGCCATATAACTTTTTACCTACTCATTAAGAGTTGAGCAATATACCAAAATGCCCATGATCCTTTCAACTCTCTAGTCTCTAGTAGTTCTTAAGTTACAGACGGACTAACGGACAGACATCGAAGTCTCAGTAATAGGGTTCCGTTTTTATCCTTTGGGCACGGAACCCTAAACAGGGAACCGTATATTTTCCCGCCTAAAATAAGCCTAATACAATATCTTCCCACTACGACTTGACGATGATACAGCGCGAGCGCGGCGCACAAAATATAATACGAGTCTCATAACTACCTGATGTCGCCCGCAACTCCGTTTCCAAAATTCATTTCGGGTACCGATCATTTTTCCGGGATAAAAGTATCTGCATACCAAATTTCAGCAAAATCGGTTCAGCGGTTTGGGCGTGAAGAGGTAACAAACAGACAGGAAGACGGACAGACAGATAAACACACACTTTCGTATTTATAATAAAAGTACATGGATATTATAAATAAAGTAACAATCCTATAACAGTCATCATAACTTATAGGTCAATAATCTGACAACACTCAACAGCTGCTCGGTTCGAGCAGCCATTAAAAAAAATTAAATGTAAGGAGGGCTAGCTTGTTAGTGGTTCGTCATTGTAACCTAGGTTAGTTATTGACAATAATTGTCTCGTCAAGGTAACAGACCGAGTTTCCAATGTCTACTTATTACTAAAGAGTAAAGAAACGAGCAAGCGATAGCGCGAGGCAGCCGCTTCTTAGCGTCATCTATGTTTTGCGATGGCTAACCAGAATGTCTTAAAAATAAGGGAGGCTACTGACATCTAGTATGAAGTAGCTAAACTTTTTAGTAAATGCACAATAAACTGATGCTCGAATACGAAATGTCTTAACTGCCTGTTTTATGTATTGCATAGCAAACTCTACTTTAGAGTAATGAAGGTATGTCTTTGTTTTCAGTTTAAATAAATTTAGGCTTATTTGGGTTTAGAATAGGGATCGTGCAGAAACTATAGAGGGCGTCGTAATTCGACAGCAGCGACACGATGCGAGTAAAGGAAGTAACTTGTGAGTGACTATGGCTTCGCATTGTCTTTGACCCCGGCTAGTTTATAAGTGTTTTTTTTATGTTTTAGACTATAAAATGACTTAATACTTACACTCCCAAGTGGCCACATGCGGCTGCGAGAACAGAGAACAGATTTCCAAGAATCCGCGATCGAAGGATTAAAGTAAAAAACTAGATGAAGCCCGCAACTCCGTTGCGTCAAAAATCATTTATCGCGCGAGAACCGTACCTACATTTTCCCTGAAAAAAAGTAAGTATCCTGTCTATTCCCGGGGTTCAAAGTAAATCCATACCAAATTTCAGCAAAATTGGTTCAGCGGTTTGGGCGTGAAGTGCTAACAGACAGACACACATTCGCATTTATAATATTGAGTATGGACGAGTTTCTAACAGTAAACAAAGAAAGAAAGCGTGAATAAAAATTTATAAAGCTTATCTAGTTATCTAAGAAAATATTATCTGAAAAAGTAATTAGTAGCATCCATCAGCATAGAAAGTAAGTATAATAAAAGTGTACTTAATAAAATAATGAAGATGCAAAAATACTTAAAATAATTACTGAAAATGCTTGTGGATTAATAAAATAAACCAAGTTCACTAGAATAAATGCTTTTATTTCATCAACCTTCTGCGAATCGCTCGATACCATCTTCACAAACTTTTGTCTGTCACTACTTTTAACTAATTTCAGTCTGGACCTCATA
This sequence comes from Lysandra bellargus, assembly GCA_905333045.1. NCBI lineage: Eukaryota > Metazoa > Arthropoda > Insecta > Lepidoptera > Lycaenidae > Lysandra > Lysandra bellargus. The sequence continues at coordinate 27,387,613 of HG995319.1, forward strand.
TTCAGTGCAAACACCATATAAGTATTCTTTAAATAACACACAAAGACTGCACTATTAATCTTTTTTTACTCGAAGAATCATCCTTTTGAGAATCAACACTTTGACAAGATGGTTAAAGTTCAATACTATCCTCAGTGTTGAATTCCTGGCAGGACTTCTCCAAATTATCCTTACTTTTGATGCAAATTTATGCGTAATTGGCATATCAATTTAGACGGACATGGAAGCCAGTTTGGATGTTTACTGAAAGAAGCAACGGTTATACGTGTAGGTAATATGTTCATATTGTGTTCATCAAAAATGAATTTACGGTTATAATCTACAAAATTCAGTGATTTACGAGTCTACACTTATCATTCAAGGAACTCTTTAAATACTTACGTATGTTTTATCCGGCTTTTATCCATTTCTTTCGTTTTTCAATAAGCCATAGCATTTGAATACTTTTGCCAGGAAAATAGTAAAATTTTACATCGTTCGATTTGCCTTTATTTTTCTTGTACGTGAGCGTTTTCAAAAAAAGTGTACCCATCACTTTTGGCCTGTCCCCCGTGTTCAAACACGTAAAACGTCGAATAACAAGTAAAATTTATATGAGGCTAATTATTGTAATGCTTGACAAGTAATAAGCACATCATAACTTTATAAATTCAAACTACTAAATTTACTATAATTAGCGTAATATTTTTAAATTGATCATTTTCAAAACCAAGGCGTCAGTTTTTGGCGTGTCCCCTCTCAAATTCCTCGATGTTATAAAAGCTTTTCTCAAAAATTTTATACTAGGGTACCATAGGTTTTAGTATCGTTTGAAAGTACTTTTATTTGCAAATCGTCGTATATAGTTCATAATTTAACTGTAATGCTCATATAAATACAATTTGATTTCAAAAAATATCTTAAAAAGTGGTGCCGACCGGACATATCGGGTTTGTCACGCTAAATAATGCCATTTGAAAATTATAGATGACTATTTAAATTTTTGAAATGGCTTCATCATCCTTTATACTCACTGTCTGGCATTTTTAAAAAACTATTTTTCTAATAGGTTTTGAGTAAAATAGACATGTTTTGTGAGTGTAACGGCCGTCAAAATTTCTACTGTCTGGTTTGAGACACATTATCTACTTGATAGTGTACATCATTTAACTGTTTTCAGAAGATAAGCAATGTATTAATAAAACGTTATTTTGTATATGATCGAGAACGTCACGTCAGTTTTGCGACAAAGTTCTTCGTGGCATATAGGCTGACAAGAAAAGTCGCAAAATGACAGCATAAAGCTAAGTCTACATGTCATTGTAAGATTTTACATTTTTAGGTTTCACAATTTAGCGAAAATTGAAAAGAAGCCCAGAGATTAAAAAATTTCACAAATTCATCAAGGCTGGGTTTACATTGAAACCTTTTGGTTTATAAAATATGGTCTATCGGTTTTGCGACCAAAACAGGGTTTTGCGACATGAAAAATATTAATTTTTACTTATTTTTATGTATCGGATACAATTTACAAATAATTTGAATGAAATATTTAAAACGGTTTTACTATTCTGAAAAACAAAAATCACTTTGCTGATTTTAAACGACTTTATTTTATTCTATCGTAAAAGTAGCAGCTACTTTGGCATCAGCTATGACAAAACAGAACTTAAAGCTAGTTAAATTGGCATTATTTTCTATTAGTCGACTTTAATGTTCTATTTTTCAAATAATATATTTTATAATCTTCGTAACGCAATTAAAATATTTCGCGTCTTTCTTCATAGTTAATAGTTACAGAGCATTGAAGACTGTGGCAAAACTGACACTTTTTTTCACAGTGCCAAATTAATTTGATGATTTCTCGTAAAATAAATTAATCGGCAAGCAATTAAATATAATTTCCATAAACTATAATGTAGGTATCTTTAAAATATCTAAATCAAAATTTCATCAAAAATGTAACATTAAAATTGAACCATGAATTTGGTCATGGCTTTATTTTGAAAACGCTCTTAAATTGTTGGCGTCGATACGAATCGGTCAAACGATTGGAATATTGCGCTGAAAATGTTCTAAGGAACAAATTTGGGTCTAGGAGAGCTAATATTCAGGAAATATTTTTTTTACAGCAAAAACTAATTAGATCTGTTTAGAGAACTATAATAAATACTAACCACAATATGTTTAGTTACATTTAAGCTATAATTACGTTTGTAGTGGCCTTTACCATGTGAAATGACTGCCAATAATTTTGTCCATGTTTGACCTATGTCAACATTTTTATGTTACATGTTCAGAAGTTTAAATCCCAATTTTTATATTAAATAATATAAGACATTATATTATTAATAGGCAATCAAGGCAAAAAGTTTTAAAACTTATGTTTCTTTTATAAAAATTGCATTTCTTCGTCACAAGTGAATGAAAGTCTTAAAAGAGACTTTTTTGCTTCAAATGCAACATTTTACAATATAATTTAGAATGTTGGATATTTAACCAATACATTCCCTAAATCAATGGTGTGTGAAGGCATTTAAGCAAAAATAATCCTAAAATATCTTTTAATTACCTAAAAAACAGATGAAAATACGAGCGGTCTGTCAGACCCCATGTCCATAAGTATGTTACAACTTTTAGATGTCCATAGTTAAAGTTTAGTACTATGGATCTACATTATAAAATAGGTACAAAGTGTCATATCTGTAAGTTTTTCATTTACTAGAATATACCCTTGAAGTTCATGTCGCTTCAAAGACATACTGTGATGTATATCAATTGGAGCTTCTCAGCAACTTAATCAGCTTGTGTGGCAAGAAAGGATTCTATTCATAAAGCGTTCTTTTAATAGACTTTAATCTGTTCTTCTTTACGTATGTACCTATTCTGTGATGATATACCTTTCATATAACTTAAAATAGAGCTGACAGGTTTGCAAAGTACAGGTTTCACTTAAATCAGGTAAAATTCACAAAGGTAAAAACAATATTAATAGCATCCTTATAATATGAACGTAAAAGTATTAAATAATTTTTCCTATCTAATATGTAGTGCCTTTTCCCGAATTCGGCTAAACCTCAACTATTTCTGTACTCAATCTTCATCATTTTGAAGTCGGTGCCAGATATAGCTGAATCTTTATTTCTTTGACAGGTTTCTGGCACCGACTTCAAAATTATGAAGATTGAGTACAGAAATAGTTGAGGTTTAGCCGAATTCGGGAAAAGGCACTACATATTAGATAGGAAAAATTATTTAATACTTTTACGTTCATATTATAAGGATGCTATTAATATTGTTTTTACCTTGGAAGTCGGTTTTAATTTTTTGTTAAAAATAATAATTTCACTCTTTTTAGTTACCTAGTAGGTAAACTGTTAGTGCTAATTCAAATTGTATAAAAAAATAGTTTCATATTGTCTTCACTAGATGTCACTGAGGCGCTCCTGTGTCGCGCTATCGCTTGTACGTAGAAGTTTTATATAGGTAGTTGTATCTTATAATAGACTTTTGTCGTTTGTCGTTGTCGTGTTGTTGAAAGTTTGTAAGCAACTGACAACTCAACAGTGAGCTTGCCGCTTGGTGTGAGCAGTGAGCATTGAATTGACAACATAATCATAATATTGAGTGGTAATTGATCTCGTATAATTGTTATTAAGTTGACCTCCGTCATAGTCCGCGAATTTATAAGTGATCGTCGGTGGTACTGCGCATATTCTACGTATCTTATTACAATTTGTTAAGACTGTTAAGAGTCATACGGCATACCCCAAGGCCCAAATATCAGGTAGATAGATACATTTAAACAATACATTTAAAAAAAATCTAAGTGAACACGTGCTGAAAAATGCTCGCAGCGCGGCATGCCGCATGCCCTGACATTCCGGTTAGAACTTGAATACGATGTTTGCGCTCACACCGCGCGGCGTGCGGCGACGCCGTTGCCTCTGCGGCGCCGACCGCCGTGTATATTAAACAGCCTATAATTGGTGTTATTATGTATATAATTATTATTATTGTATCCATACCTATGCCTTGTACTTATTATCTATTTTGTGCCATGAGACATTGGTGACCTTAACACGACGTGGTAATGATGATGATGAATTTGAATTGCATGGTAGCATATGCTTTCTGTTCTTAAAACAACGCCGAAACTCCCAAACGTGTATATATCTATAAAGAGTCAGGAGTTCTCTCAGCATCTTCGAAACCATGGTATACCTTGACCCAATATTTGACTTTTTGGTACTTAGCACATTCTTAGTACACTTCACATAAAACCAAAATCACTATATGTTTCCATGTAAATTTCGAGGAGTCCCCTCGATTACTCCTGGATCCCATCATCAGGTCACCACTTTTGTGAACATGGTACCAAATTGGAGTGAAACCTAATACAACAAAATAAAAATTTCGAAAATCGGTTCACAAACGGCGGAGTAATCGTTGAACATACAAAAAAAAATATAAATAAGTATCCACAGCCGAACATATAACCTCCTCGTTTTTTGGAAGTCGGTTAAAAATAGAGCTGACAGGTTTGCAAAGTACAGGTTTCACTTAAATCTCTTTAAATAAACATTTTAATCGCAAGTTCAGCTATCGCTCAATTTCACATAGCATGGCGTTGTCCCATCAACATATTACTGCTGTCAAAATTTAATAACATTTTATCTTTAAAAAAGTTTATTTCTCGTTTTCGGAGCCTTTTTATAAAAGGCTCCGAAAACGAGATGAATTCCCTAATGGAAAGCGATTACAACCGTCCATAGCCAAAAGTGGCATGAAAATTAACCCCAGTTAAAAATCTACCCACCAGCAGAATTGTTCGCGGAAAATTTCGCGAAAACTATACATTTCCTCTTTGAAAATGTCCATTTTAAATAAGGGCTCAGTTATATCTAAAAGCTTATGCAAACAAGCAAACCTTCCCCATATTTTTATTAGCGTAGAAAAAGTCACATTGATTTTCTAATTTTAGTTTTATAGGTTATTATTAATAGTACTTAGAAGCCTAGTTTTTCGATTCGTAACGTGAACTTATAATCAGGTTAATTTTGTGGTTGTTTTACACGCAAGTCTGCGCTTAGCAAGATCTGTAATCAATAGGTACAAATCCACCATCAAACTTGAAACACGAACAAAGATTGTGATTAGAAATCACGGCAACTTGTAAATTACACCATTGTTAATGGTTCTAAAGGTTTGTGTAAATTATATTGTAAGTATTATATTTTTAGTACTAGCATTCCTTACCTATATTTACGGCGAGAAAAAACTCAATGTTATACATGTTATGAGTTTTTTCTCTTTATACATAATATACAGTGTGTAACAAAATTAAGTGATAATACTTTAGGATGTGTACGTGTTCCTTGTAGAGAGTTCACTGTGAAAGTAGCAGCTCTGAAAGACGATTTTTTTTTTTAATTTTGTATGGGCAAGGGCCCGAGCGTCACGAGTTTCTCCATATTTTTATATTTTTATATTTTTGTTACATCCTGTATACTGTATAGCATTCACTTAATTAACTATCCGGACTTTCTCTGATCCGAAATAACCCTGTATCCGGAATCTTATATCTTTAAACGAGCAATTCTTGTATATATATATAAATATATAATTGGTATCTCGGAATCGGCTCCAACGATTTTCATGAAATTTAGTATATAGGGGGTTTCGGGGGCGATAAATCGATCTAGCTAGGAATCATTTTCATAAAATGTCATTTTATGTGTATTTTTTGAATTTTTTGAATACCGAGCGAAGCTCGGTCATATAGCTAGTAACCAAACTCCAAGGCCAAAGTCCAAACATTTCAGATATTTTATAAAAATAATAAACTATTCTAAATCGATCTATTCCAGCTTGGTCATCTCTCAATTATAGACCTTAGATAATATAGCACTTAGACTAATTGCTCAGCCGTATCAAGTTAAGCTTAACCTTGACTTTGACACACTCACACACTGGTGTACTATTCAAACTATTCAGATCTACAGCTCCTCCCACGTTGGGCCTGTAAGATAACCATCATTGCGAATTGCTATTATAATGCTGGCTTCTCACGGGGCCGCGCGGTAATATCGCGTGCGCCTTTGAAGTTACCGACTGCAATCGGATCGGACGCGCCAGCTCGAGCCGTGCCGCGCCACCTGGAGTTGGTACTACTAATATAATTTATTAATTATTATATTATTCTGTGCCTCAAGCCACCACCTTTACTTCCGTAATATCACGAGCCGCACCGCGCCAGCTCGAGCCACGCTCCATGAGAAGCCAGCATAACATGCACTATTATAATTTTTAACCGACTTCCAAAAAACGAGGAGGTTATATGTTCGGCTGTGGATATTTTTTTTTTTTTTATTTTTTTTTTTTATTTTTGTATGTTCAACGATTACTCCGCCGTTTGTGAACCGATTTTCGAAATTTTTGTTTTGTTGTATTAGGTTTCACTCCAATTTGGTACCATGTTCACAAAAGTGGTGACCTGATAATGGGATCCAGGAGTAATCGAGGGAACTCCTCGAAATTTATATGGAAACATATGGTGATTTTGGTTTTATGTGAAGTGTACTAAGAATATGCTACCAAAAAGTCAAATATTGGGTCAAGGTATACCATGGTTTCGAAGATGCTGAGAGAACTCCTGACTCTTTATAGATACACGTTTGGGAGTTTCGGCGTTGTTTTAAGAACAGAAAGCATATGCTACCATGCAATTCAAATTCATCATCATCATCATCGTCATCATCATCATTACCACGTCGTGTTAAGGTCACCAATGTCTCATGGCACAAAATAGATAATAGTACAAGGCATAGGTATGGATACAATAATAATAATTATGTACATAACAACACCAATTATTATAGGCCGTTTAATATACACGGCGGTCGGCGCCGCAGAGGCAACGGCGTCGCCGCGCCGCGCGGCGGCGCGCGGCGACGCGTACGTAAACATCGTATTCAAGTTCTAACTGGAATGTCAGGGCATGCGGCATGCCGCCAGAGTAGACAGAATGATAGAGTATGCGACTTAGAACTGATGTAATTTTTTTAAGTTTGACGTATTATGACAAAAGTCGTCGCTAGGGTCGTAACCTACAAATTTAGTTGTTTATATTTTGGCACATGCAAAGAAAACTGTCAGAATTCAATTTCAAAATCTTATTTTTAAAATTAAATTATACCAGCCAGCGCGCCAGCCTTTAACTTATCCTGGCGAAACACGAAAGAAACGACAGATATTAATACTCGTCAGTCTCATAGCAGTTGAAGTACTGGTAGTTATGTCTATTGTGATGCCACGCTGCGAGCATTTTGCAGCACGTGTTCACTTAGATCTTTTTAAATGTATTGTTTAAATTTATCTATCTACCTGATATTTGGGCCTTGGGGTATGCCGTATGACTCATATCAGTCTTAACAAATTGTAATAAGATACGTAGAATATACGCAGTACCACCGACGACCACTTATAAATTCGCGGACTATGACGGAGGTCAACTTAAGGTGAACGCAGATTTGGCCGCACCGCACGTACCGCAGTCGCCGCATTCGGAATTCTTTATATGAAGTTATAGGCAAGCTCGCATACCTACCTACCCGCGCCGCAGTCTTCGCAACTTCATAATAATATGAAGAATTGCGAATGCGGCGACTGCGGTGCGTGCGGTGCGGCCAAATCTGCGTTCACCTTTAATAACAATTATACGAGATCAATTACCACTCAATATTATGATTTATGTTGTCAATTCAATGCTCACTGCTCACACCAAGCTCACTGTTGAGTTGTCAGACGTCAGTTGCTTACAAACTTTCAACAACACAACGAAAATCTGTTACAAGTTACAACTACCTATATAAAACTTCTACGTACAAGCGATAGCGCGACACAGGAGCGCCTCAGTGACATCTAGTGAAGACAATATGAAACTATTTTTTATACAATTTGAATTGGCACTAACAGTTTACCTACTAGGTAACTAAAAAGAGTGAAATTATTATTTTTAACAAAAAATTAAAACCGACTTCCAAGGTAAAAACAATGAACTAAAAAGTATTAAATAATTTTTCCTATCTAATATGTAGTGCCTTTTCCCGAATCCGGCTAAACTTCAACTATTTCTGTACTCAATCTTCATAATTTTGAAGTCGGTGCCAGTTCCAAAAGTTTCAAATTTTCTGTCAAAGAAATAAAGATTCAGCTATATCTGGTACCGACTTCAAAATGATGAAGATTGAGTACAGAAATAGTTGAAGTTTAGCCGGATTCGGGAAAAGGCACTACATATTAGATAGGAAAAATTATTTAATACTTTTTAGTTCATTGTTTTTACCTTGGAAGTCGGTTTTAATTTTTTGTTAAAAATAATAATAGGATGATCTGCTAATAGGGCGCTCTGCTAAAATGTCCTTTCGATACGAAAGCTTCGCAATGTTGGTGATGGTATTATAAGATACCGTATATGACCCTATTCCCTAACCATATTAACATTACCTCAATATAATTTTAATAATTTAAGTTACTTATGTTTAGCTGTTTGTAACGTTGTGTGAGAAATAATATAATAATTATTATCTTTTCACTTCAATTACTACTATCTGTCGCTAATTTTTCACACCTCAAAATATTCCTAGATCATTGTTCAATCAAATTTATGTAAAACCACAAATAAATAGATAACCCTTAAACACTTAAGGTAGCTTTCGGGTCAAGGCGACCGCGACGCGAGACCGCGACCCATTGCTTTATATCAGCGGTCGGCAACCCGCGGCCCGCGGGCCGCATGCGACCCGCGAATGTCTTACTTGCGGCCCGTGAATGTTTTGTAAATAAGTTATGTGTATCAAAAACAATGTTTTCTAATACTGCCAGTAGTTATCGCCACTTATGAACGTAGGTAGCTGTTTGTACCATTTTTAATAAAAACTTATTTCCTTTCATTATGTGTATTGTGTAGGTATATTGAGCTTCAAGGGTTAATACGAGTATGAGGTCTGCGGCCCGACTTTAGTTTGTTTTGCCACCTTGTGGCCCTTGCCTGCTAAAAGGTTGCCGACCGCTGCTTTATATGAATTAAGGCTGCTCTTTCGAAAAAAGCGTGCAGATGAAACAACTTTTCATCGGCATTAACAGAGAAATTATATCTGAAATAAATAATTAGTAATCTACATGATATGATACGTAATTTGGTTTTGCCATATTTTTTCTATCGGTATCACATAATAAAGAAATAAAAAACCAAATCACCTCCAAATCGTTAAATGAAACCACTTTACTCCTTCATTATTTATCAAAAGAATATATAAAAAATATCTACTGCTTTGCAATACATAAGTTAATAATTTGGATTTTTTTACTTTTTTGAAATATGTATTAAGTATATTAATTATTAAGCCTTAAAAAGGTTTTTTCTCCTATTTCGCCCTATCATGGACGCGGCGAGGGTCGCAACCGCCACCGTACAAGGCGCGCTGTTATGAATGTTATTTTAATGTCATTTACGTCGATATTCGCACTGACAGACAATCGACCTGCTAATTTAGGGAGAGAGAGCCCTTAATAGGAAGTGCTTACGGATGCAAGCGACCGGGTCGCGCGACGTGTGGGCGTGGCCTTCATATAAAGCAGTGGGTCGCGGTCTCGCGTCGCGGTCGCCTTGATCCGAAATCCACCTTTACAATTATTAAAAGAAACAAAGTACTTGTTTTTTAAATACCTCGATACGGAACCAGTGACCACGTAAAAAATGGATTTAAATCTTATGACACTTCTTAATATTAATGTAACCAAAACAGGTAAAAATTAATTTAAATTTATTTTTTTATTGGTCTGAGTTAAAATTATAACAGACTTCCTAATTAAAAAATTAGAACGCCCAAGGGTGCTTATGAAGCGGCGAAGTATGCGAACAAAACGTACGGGGGCGTTCAAAGAACTTGAGTGTCAATAAACAAGGGTCTCGAGATCAAGCCGCTCTCGATCGAAAGAACCAATGACGCTAATGGTTGGGCTTTTCAGATCTTACGCGAACATCTTAAGGGTTAAAGTTTTAAGTACTTACCTACGGCATCTTACAGTACCTTTTGGTGTGTACTGATGGTAAGTCCATCTATTTCTGACATTTCAGTTTGCAACTGTTATGACGAAATACTTATTGGATGGATGTACCGCCATGCAACCTCAAACATAAAGCAACATAGATAAAGCTCAGGTTTCGCGTGGGGTCTTTTAATTCCTACGAAATAGCTGGACCGATTATGATGAAATTTTGTGTGCTTAGCGGGTATGTTCAAGAATCGGTCATCATGTTGACCGATTCTTGGATATAATATAAATAAGTATCACACCCGAAATAACGTTGTAAAATAACGTTTGCCGGGTGTTATAAAAAAGATACAACAATTATTCACATATTTTATAACTCAAACGAACTCGGCACTCAACTCAAGACACATACAACACGAAAAAGCATTTTAATATAGGCAGGGCCCCCGTGGAGGCTACTGGCGCCTGTGTGCAAAAAAAGGATTTTGGCGCCCCTTTAGGCAAATTTTTTGGGTCCTTGGTTCTGGCACCCCTAAAGATGGCGATTTATCGCCCCTATAGGATGGCTCCCGTGTGCATTGCACACATTGCACATATGGTAGCGGGGGCCCTGAATATAGGTAAAAAAACACTGCGTCATCTCATTATGTCTTTGTTTATAGCTACGGGTGTATCTATTCGTTTTTGTAGATTACGCGAGCAAGAATTGGGGTCACCGCGTGCGTCCGAGTTTATGTAATACGGCAAAGTCTATACACTCTAATTAATCATACAAAATTGTATATTTTTGTATACGTAGCGTAGATGTAGGTTGTTGTTCTCTTTTATTAAGGTAAGACCAAAATGTTGTCGAAGAAGAATCACCTTGGTCTTAAGGTGACGCCGCGTTAAAGTAAAAAACCGTGTTGGATATGTTTTAGATTGCTTGTTTTCTATGAGAGGCCGGGCCGGTCTCTCATAGAAAACAAGCAATTTAACAGCAAAAAATGGAAAGGGCGTAAGTGACAAAATGGTTTTTGTCGCGTAATTTAAAAACCATAAATACATTTCATATAAGCTATGCACATATTAAAGAGTATGCTTCAACCAATTTATGTACAAATTTTGGAACCTTAAATCACTCTCCTCTGTTCGAAAAATAGGAATCCCTTTTTTTACAGAGGTCTTTTCGATTGCTAATTCTGTGTTGTAAAAGTTGTCCAATCGTGTTATGCTATGGGCAATTCAAAGACAAAGACATGATGAATACTGACAATGAACTTTAGTTTCTTAGCTTTAGTCATTGCTGAGAAAAATCGGCATCGCTACAGCCAAATTATCAAGGCGTCGCCTTAACTAGCGCATTTAATTTGGAGTTTTTTGGTGAAATTTAATATTTTTGGAAACATGAGAGATAGTTCCTATCATAGAGATAACAGTGGCTGCTGCTAAACATATTAATTAGCCTTGGATATCCCATCATCAGGGTTTATAGCTCAACTTATAAAAGATGACAAGATTGTTATGCTCTAGTCTAAGCCCTATAGGTATCCACCTAGGGAGAAAGGGAACACTTTATACGTGGGAGAGACATGCTTCGGCACTAATGGGCCGGCTCGACCGGAGAAATACCACGCTCTCACAGAAAACCGGAGTGAAACGGCGCTTGCGCTGTGTTTCGCCGAGTGAGTGAGTTTACCGGAGGCCCAATCCCCTACCCTATTCCCTTCCCTACCCTCCCCTATTCCCTTCCCTTCCCTTTCCTACCCTCCCCTATTCCCTTCCCTACCCTCCCCTATTACCCTATTCCCTCTTAAAAGGCCGGCAACACACTTGCAACTCTTCTGATGCTGAGAGTGTCCATGGGCGACGGAAGTTGTTTTCCATCAGGTGACCCATTTACTCGTTTGCTCGTTTTTATTTCATAAAAAAGGGATCTTCTAGCCTGTAAATCTCTATGAACAAGGTTATTATTATTAGAAAGCCTGTCTCATCTATGACCGTTAAAAGTTAAGAGCCCGGGTTCCCTCGAAATTCTCATACATACGTAATACCAAAATCATTTTGTCATACGAAAATATTTAACATGTTTGAGTTATTTTACTAAAAAAAATTTTTTTGTGTATAATTTTTTTTACTAAATTTACTACTAAATATTTAAACACTAAAAAATAGAGTAAAACACTAAAAAATATATACTTACACAAATATTAAATTTACTACAAAATATTTCAACTCTAAAAAATATTTTTTAGTATTTAAATATTTTGTAGCAAATTTACTATTTATTTATATATTTTTAATGTTTTACTCTATTTTTTAGTGTTTAAATATTTAGTAGTAAATTTAGTAAAAAAATTTATACACAAAAAAAATTTTTAGTGTTTAAATATTTTGAAGTTAATTTTTGTTCAGGAACCTAGGTAATTACTATTTTAAGCTGAAAAATAACTCAAACATGTTAAATATTTTCGTATGACAAAATGATTTTGGTATTACGTATGTATGAGAATTTCGAGGGTAACCCGGGCTCTTAAAACGAATCGTTCGATTCGTGGCACTAATGATGCTAGCCACCTTGGCTTTGCACCTCAATCCGAATACGATCCGAACCAATTAGATTTAGTTCGTAGGCTTTCATAGAAATGGTCGTAGATACGGTCGAATGAAATGTAAAACACTCCAAATTAATAAGGCTACCCTCTTTCCGCATTTTTAAAACTACAGTCAGAATATTATTTATTGTGAATAAAAAAAATTAAGAATTGCCATTTAAAGTCACAAAGCCAAATGCATACTCATTATTGTTTTATTTAAAACAACACTATTAATACATAATCACAATACGAAATCAAACAATGAAACTCGAAATTACACGAAAGCGCATAGTATTAATTTCAAATTTTAATAAAAATAATGAAAGCACGCAATACCAAAAGTAAAGCCAAATGAATTAGTGTGAAAAATCAGGTGATCAGTAAAAAAATATTTTTACTTTTTAATAAACTTGAAAGTAATTTTATTGGTGGTTGGGAATGATTTTAAAAACATTTCTTTGCACCTAGGGTTACAAGGCAGGTTAAAAGGACTGAGGCTTCTGCCATTTTGGCCAATTTCATACTGTTCGGTTTAATTTATAGAACACTATTTTATCTACAATTTGATTTTATTTATGTTTTTGTATCCATTTGTTACATCAGGCGATGTAGAAACGCTATTCCAACACAATAACAAAACTTAATATTAATTGGCTGTATCAATATTCAGAATTTTAATACTTAAGAAATATTGTGTCTATTTACGAAGGTACCTAGCAGGATAGGCATATAATACCTATTTTATTTTGTGGCGTAGAAGGCGTAGGTGTACCAGCTTATAGCTATAACTGTTACCTCCGTTACTAATAAATAAATCCTCGTTGCGTATTCATATTATTTATGATTATATAGTATTTTTCCCTTGTGTAACAAGTTCAAAAATATTTACTTATAGATACCAACGAAGTCTGTAAACATAATGTGTATCTTTTAATTAGTAAAGAGCTAAAGTCTTACTTCAGTTCGTAGTTAAGACAGAACAGTTCAGTATTTCATAAAATCCTGCAAGCATCTTTCACGGTCAGCGAATGAAAAACTCGGTCAAGAGCGCCGCGGAATTGTATCTAAACTTCACAATTCACATAATATAGTAGGTATGCAAATATTAGCCCTATAGAGGGCGCGTATAGGCTTGTGTTTTAAAGTGTTACATATTTTGAAACTAGCCTTGCGTTTAAGAGCCCGGGTTACCCTCGAAATTCTCATACATACGTAATACCAAAATCATTTTGTCATACGAAAATATTTAACATGTTTGAGTTATTTTTCAGCTTAAAATAGTAAGTACAAAAAGTTCCTGTACAAAAATTAACTTCAAAATATTTAAACACTAAAAAAAATTTTTTTGTGTAAGTATAATTTTTTTTACTAAATTTACTACTAAATATATAAACACTAAAAAATAAAGTAAAACACTAAAAAATATATAAATAAATATTTAATTTACTACAAAATATTTCAAGTCTAAAAAATATTTTTTAGTATTAAAATTACCTTTATTTTTTTAATGTGCGGACCGCGAAGGTCGTTTCTTTCTAAATATGGACCCCGAACGAAACTAATTGGTGAACCCTGGTTTAAAATATCACCTGTTTATGGATTGTATTGACGTCTTAAGGCGGGCATAAGCCCCAATTTGTTATTCTGTGACTCCCGGTTTACCTAGTTCCAATATAATAACGAAATGTAAAAAATATGAGATGTAAAGCACAATATTTAAAATACTTTAAACCATAAACATTTTTATAAAACGTAATACTTTGGTTGTAATTAATTTACAAACTCACCTCCGACAAAAATCTAATTCATCGAAATATAAGTAATAACTAGGATAATTATACGTTTTATTTGAATAAATTGTTAGTATTTATATTAAAATATCCTGAATCGAACAATTTTGTTTCATAATATTTATTTCCAAAGATATTTAAAAATAAACATGAAAAATAGAGAAAATCCGCCCCTAGTAACTACAGTTTTATGCTAAGCTAAAATGAATCTTATTGCGATGCGTATACGCTTGGTCTTTGATTGTGTGCAAGGTTATCGTTTTGGATTGAGATTGATCCCTGCCTTAAGAAGACGACTGACCCAAAATTGTCGATTTTATAAATCATTTTTGTACTTGATAATAAGCCCCGAATTGTTTAATTTTCTAAACATAAATACCACATTATATTTCCAAGAATTCAATCTGAGCGAAAACACGATATCGTAAAATTTTCTCGATAGAAAAAAATCACAAAGATGCATCTAACTTTGACGATTTTTTTCCTGTACTGCCAAAACCATACAATAAACACATCATATAAAATTCTATCACCGAGGGTTCGACTTAGCGGATTTTTAATATTCTCAATATTTTTTAAGATATTTAAGAAAAACCACTTTCGCGCTTCACCGCTAGATTTGTCTCACCTCTCAGTCGCCAACTTGTCGCCAACAGTCGCGTTCGCGCGCGCCTGAGGAGAGGACGTACTTCCTTTGCCTTTATTCCGGATTGAGAAAATATTTAATCGAAACCATGGGAAACAAACAAAAATTCAATAAACACACTAAAAGCAACCTTTACATTAGAAAACGGGAGCCGATGAACAATTCTAGAAGGCTCTTTAATTTAATATAAAATATGTATTATTTGTTTACAAATATTATGATAATATCATGACAAATAATTTGTCAAACCCATATGTTGCGCCCGCACATGTGTAGTGCTTCGTGCTTGAGACGATACCATTCGACAATCTGCGTGTATCGTCCAATGGTATCGTCTCATAGCACGAAGCTCCGTGACGATAGACGAATCAGCGTTCGCGGCAATAGAGATTGAAAAAATAAATCGGCTTTAAATCGATATAGTTTTGACAAAAACTAGTGTATGACAACGATTTGAAAATCGATTTGGTTTCAATGGATGTCGTACTATGGAAATATCGAATAAATTTCTTCGTAACAACGCTACGGTCTTGAAATGATAAGATTAAATTTTCAAACAGTGATAACATTAAAATATTATATGCAAAATTCACTACTTCGACCATGTGCTTGATAATAAATAATAATAAGAGCATGAACAAAAGTGACGGCACATAATATATGAAATGATTTAGAAGAGTACATAATATACTACATATATTTTTTAAGAGCCTATGCTGTCCCACTGCTGGGCAAAGGCCTCCCCCAAGTCCAAGTCCCATTTGTCTCGATCCATCGCCACCGTCGGCCAACCTGGTTTGTATGTGTCAAGTTCATCGCGCCATCTTTTTCGAGGTCGACCACGGCGGCGTCGTCCATCATCAGGTACCCAGTCTGTGGTGATCTTTGCCCAGCGGTCAGGATGCATGCGGCTAACATGTCCCACTCAAACCCATTTCAGTTTGGCAGCCTTTACGCCTATGTCTGTTATACCAGAAAATGTTGTTTCTAGTAAGTTAAAGATAAGGTGTCTCTTGGTGCAAAGGCACTGAACAGAACTCCTGAACATGAACTGAACCTTTAATGGTAAAATTTTGGAAATTGCAGCATCGCTTAGATAACTGCAAGCATTTACCACAATTTCGCTTACAGTAACATAATATGAATAGTTAACATTCGTATTGGTTATTACGCATAAAGCCTAATTTTGTAAATACTTAACTAAAAAGAGTGAAATTATTATTTTTACCAAAAAATTAAAACCGACTTCCAATGTAAAAACAATAGTAATATGAACTAAAAAGTATTAAATAACTCTTACTCTTTAATAGCACGCCTTTTTCAAAATTCGTCCAAACCTCAACTTTTTCTGTGCATAATACATATACTACAGTCTTCATTACTTTGAAGTCGGTACCAGTCCCAAAAGTTTTAGGTATTCTGACATTACTGAACTCGCGATTAAATTAGCTGGTACCGACTTCAAAATAATGAAGACTGTTAGTATATGTAGAGAAATAGTTGAGATTTAGACGAATTTTGAAAAAGGCGTGCTATTAAAGAGTAAGAGTTATTTAATACTTTTTAGTTCATATTACTATTGTTTTTACCTTGGAAATCGGTTTTAATTTTTTGTTAAAAATAATAATGTAATAACTACAGCTTAGTAAATCTAACCAGAATCGATCCAGTAGTGTCAGAGCCTATTCGATTTCGATAAATAAACATATCATAAAGTATTACTAGTGTATAAGGCAAAAAGCATTAATTAATAATTTGATTCTCAAAATACAGATGGAAAATGCAACTCGAACTTCTCAAAAATTTATCTGATATGTTTGGTTATACTACGTTCGTACAAAAAGTGGTTACGAGAGTAATTACACAAATTTATAGCCGCGGTGACATTTTGAATGCATTGGGCGAGTGTGTGCGACTCTTAATCCAAACTAGCAGTTTGGATTAAATTGTTGAAGAAGAGCAAATTTATTCGATTGCACGATTCACTCAATATCACGATTTTACTCGTAGACCCGTCGATAGTTTTTTTTTTGTGTGCCTAAAACCAGTATGCTCTTTGTCGGTCTATTTGAACTTTTACACGAGTCTGAAGGTCAGGATCAAGGTCACGCTGGAATTGAAAGTTTTAGTTTGTTTTGCACCGCACTCCATTGTAACGAGTGTGCATAAGCTGATTAAAGTTTTGCATGTACGTCACAGTATTTTGCGCAGCGACCATGTTAGGTATTATTTCTCACGTTTACGGTATACATTGTGGGAAAACAACAACAGCTCTGGCCCTTTACCCGAGACATCTTCTTTATCGCTTCTTTATAGAATTGCCGATAATAATGTATGGAATTGACGTTCGTTAACATGACGTTGACATTCGACTCATCTAATTTCAATTCCATACATTTTGATCGACGATCTATAAAGAAGCGATTAAGAAAAAGTCTTGGCTAAAGGCCCCGTTTTCCTGATACCGTATAGTATGGCGCGGGCGTAGCGGCCGTAATACAATGGTGAATTTGTGCACTATCAGATAAATCAATTTATAGGCTGATGTTCCTGTAATTTGGTTCGGTTGAATGACAATAACTCGTACAAATTCCACGTAACAGGAGTATTAATTGTCAGTCCAGACAGCAGATAGAATTTCGACTAACCTTGACTTAACATAACCTGACCTTCAGATAAATTGATCCGTAGGCAGACCTGCAAAATACTGCACCGCCAGAGTTTACATTTTCGTAACACAAAAAAGTTCACAACGCCCCTTAACAATTTCACACTTTAACAAATAACAACATAATATAAATTAAGCAATTTAAAAGTACTTGTAGTTTACTTACAAGCAGTGAGCACAGCTGATTATGATGATATATTGCTAAAAAATCTCTTGATGTCAGCTTTCGAACAAAAAAAACTGGATGTTCCGATGGACATCACTCACACCACATACACATACACACACACACACACACACACACACACACACACACACACACACTCACACACACACACACACACACACACACACACACACACGCGCGCGCGCGAGCGCGCGCGCACGCACATGCATGCACTCACAGAGAGAGAGAGAGAGAGAGAGAGAGAGAGAGAGAGACAAACGGACACGCACACATCAGACTTAAGGCCATCCCCCGAGCAAACGACCTTGACCATACATTTGCCGCGTCGCCTAGATCGCACCAAAACCCTATTTTTTTACTTATCATACTTACTTCAAAATTGACCTAAAAAAAATTTAAAACGTGGAATATGTAGTTTATGATATTTTCAATCTCTTGGCGTGTGTTTCAAATAACAGTAATTTGTAAATACTAAGGAGATGCTGAATGTATGCTTGAATTTTAATAAATTGGTTTTACTTTGGAAGCTGATATCATTAGTATAATAAACAAAAATAGAAAATTTAAAACGTGGAAAGGAATGTTGATATGCTGAAGATTATTACTGTATTTTTATTATAAATTTGTAGCTTTCAAATGATGAGTTTATAAGCCCCTAAATACGGTAAATTACGGAATCTCCGTAGGGAACGCCCTTAAGAGCCCGGGTTACCCTCGAAATTCTCATACATACGTAATACCAAAATCATTTTGTCATACGAAAGTATTTAACATGTTTGAGTTATTTTTCAGCTTAAAATAGTAATTACCTAGGTTCCTGAACAAAAATTAACTTCAAAATATTTAAACACTAAAAAAAATTTTGTGTATAAATTTTTTCTACTAAATTTACTACTTACTAAATATTTAAACACTAAAAAATATATAAATAAATAGTAAATTTACTACAAAATATTTAAATACTTACTATAAAATATTTTTTAGAGTTGAAATATTTTACAGTAAATTTAATATTTATGTATATATTTTTTAGTGTTTTACTCTATTTTTTAGTGTTTAAATATTTAGTACTTAGTAAATTTAGTAAAAAAAAAATTATACACAAAAAATTTTTTTTAGTGTTTAAATATTTTGAAATTAATTTTTGTACAGGAACCTAGGTAATTACTATTTTAAGCTAAAAAATAACTCAAACATGTTAAATATTTTCGTATGACAAAATGATTTTGGTATTACGTATGTATGAGAATTTCGAGGGTAACCCGGGCTCTTAAGGCGACACCTTAATAATTTGGCTGTAGCGATATCGATTTTTCTCAGCAATGACTTAAGCTAAGAAATTAAAGTTTATTGTCAGAATAATCAATCAAAACGACCTCTGTAAAAAAGGGATTCCTATTTCGCCAACAGAGAAGAGTGATTTAAGCTTCCAGTACATAGGTTGGTTCAAGCATACACTTTAATTTGCCCATAGCTTATAATATGAAATGTATTTATGGTTTTTAAATAACGCGACAAAAACCATTTTGTCGCTTACGTCATTTCCATTTTTGGAGTTTACTCCTTAAGAGCCCGTTCTCTCTTTTCTACTGCTCTCTTCACACTCACGCCCGTCTTTCATATGCCAGGTGAAAAAGGACGATCGCCAAGTTAGCGGGCAGATAGAGGTTTTCTGTTTTTAAAGGGTTTTTTTAATATTGAAGTGGTAAAAAGTAATTCCAACACTTTATAGACGACTTTCTCAACAGTACATTGTATTTTTTTCATACCGTTAAGACGTCAATACAATCCATAAAAAGGTGATATTCTAAACCTTTTACAGCAAAAATCACAAAATTGTCGCGGGTTTGAGTTGGATTATTTAAAGATACTTAAAAAATAAAAAATCTAGCTCCAACACTATATTATAATTGAAATGATCTTACATGTGCATTAAAACTTATAGAAATACTGTATTTTAACTGTTAAATCACGTCTGCTAAATGAGCGAAATCGGCAAAATTTCGTATACGGACTCTTAAGGAGTAAACTCCAGTCGTGCGTCGGAGCTGACACAGTTTTTTTTACCCGACTGCCGGGAGGATTATGTGTTTAGCGCGTATCTTGTATGTTTGTAATATTCTTCCTTACCTTGTATCTTCAGAACCGCTGAACGGATTTTCACGTTTGAGGTATCGTTAGATTTGTCTTAATGACCCAAGTATTCTTAGATAGGTGACATTAAAGAAACTAAAATGGCAGATTTTTGACGCCATATTGTGAGGTAAAAAAAAAATAGAAATTCTACCAAGCATATCGAGTGGGGTATCAAAATAAAGGATTTTAAACACTGATTCTAAATATGTATATAACTTGCAGTTTTAACATTAAATAGAACAATAAATCTACACTAATATTATAAAGAGGAAAGATTTGATTTTTTGTTTGTTTGGCTCCGAAACTACAGGACCGATTTGAAACTCATTTTACCATTGGAATTCTACATTATTTTTGCTGAACATAGGCTGAATTTTATTTTGGAAAAAAATAGGGTATCGTAAGATATTTGGGTTCTTCGGACGCAAGGTGTAAAAAATCAACCAGAAAAGTTACTTATTTTACGTACGCTGCCTAAACTATAAAAGAGAGAACCATAAAATTCTAGGTAATTGTAGAACTTACAAATATCTACAAAAAAGTCCGCGACACACTATACCAATCTATGTCGAGTGAGGCACAATAACCATTTTTTTATTTAAAAACTTGAAATTTTTTTGGACTACATTTAAACGCGTTTATTTTACTCATTCTTTTAATCCTAATCAAAATAAATTGTTCCATTACTAAGTACAGTTTATGTAGATAATATTTGGTCTTTGAATGAATAAAATTGGACATTTGGTTTTGAAATTATGGCGAAATTAAAATATTACATAGTTGGCGTCACCAAGGCGGGTGCGCGTGCGGGAGGAAGACAATCTGTGCAGAGTGCAGCCTGCGTCGTCGATGTTAGTGTCGGAGTCTGTGAATTGACCTGGGAATAATTTTGCTGACCGAGTCTTTCCTGGGTATGCTTTTTGCAGAGCTCACCGACATCCACGCGGGCGGAGCTGCGGCCGACTGCTAGTAATAAAATAAGAAAAAACCAAAATCCGCCTGCATGGATAAATCCAATATTAATTAAAAATTAACTGACATTACTGAAACAAGATGAAAATTCAATGACAAAGTATTAAAAAAAAAACAATGATTTGGTACTTAAAACTAGAAACATACATTGAAACATTATCAAACCTATGTACCTATTATAACGTATTGTAGGTACTTAAACTTTTTAAGTGTACCTACGATATAATATGGTTATAATCGTATATCAGCATTCAGCACGGTAGTTTTTCAATTTTTATTAGATTGATTGTCGAAATGGTTAGATGACTACAACTAAAAAGTCACAAATAAAATAAATAAGAATAATTAAAAATCAAAAAACCCGACTGCAAAAAATTTTACTTTAAGTACTAAAAAGAACGAAACAAGACCTAATTCTGCCGGAGGCATCGAATCCATGTTTTAATTGATACGAGTTACGACTCTTGCTTAAGAGTTTCATGCCAGTATAAATAGAAGGTTACATAGAAAAATATAGAAGAAGAAAGTGGATAATGAAATGCAGTCGGAGGCATAATATTTTATGATTTTTGAATTAATGTTAAACTTGGTGCGACATGCCTCCGACTGCATTTTATTATACACTTTTTTCTTCTACATTTTTCTATGTAACCCTCTATTTATCCTGGCATGAAACTCATAAGCAAGAGTCGTATCAATTAAAACATGGATTCGATGCCTCGGGCAGAATTAGGTCTTGTTTCGTTCTTTTTAGTTATGTAAAATTTTTTGCAGTCGGGTTTTTTGATTTTTAATTAATTATTTTATTGCTGACCTACATAGATCTAAAAAATATCCAACACGGTTTCTTACTTTAACGCAGCGTCATCTTAAGACACCTTTTTTCATCGGAGGTTAAAATGGTGTTATGTCTTTTCAGACATTACTTTGTCTTCTGACAAAGTACCCTGTGTTTGATCTGTCTGCACTGAGCCTAGTGTTTATGCCTCAGTAGAGTCATTCACTCTTGACTTGGTCCTTTGAGACAAAGCACTGAAGAGCACAGTAAATACACCGGAATAATCAGTACTAATGTTTGGTGAGCACTTGAATTATAGTCGAATTTAACAATAAACAATGTAATAATCATAAAATATTCAACAGGAACGTCATAGTTTCAATCGAACAAAAGCAAGTTTTGATGTACCCTAATGCGGAAACAAATACATTTTTGTCGGGTTATCTCTAATGTCGAAAATACGAGTAGAATGAAAACATATTTTAATTATAATATTATCGAAGAGTTTAGAAATAAAACCGACCAAGTGCGTGTCGGGCCACGCGCAATATAGGGTTCCGTACCTAAGTATAGCTAGTTTATGATAATTTTTGTATGGTCAATGAATGTACTATCAAAGAAGTTGATTCCTAGGCAGATATAAGTGATTTGGTCGCGTTAAGTCTAACCCATCCGACAGATCACAGCTAACATTGAATAGACATAAGCCGACCACATGACGTAGGTCCGTAAGCTGCATAGGAATCAATTTCCTCGATGGTACATTTATAACGTGTTTTAGACTACTAACAACATCATCTCAGTTACTTTCAAAGGAATTTGAATGAAAAGTTATTTTTTTTTAGTTGATCGACTGTAACTCAAAAACTTATGAAGTCCTCTTAGCCGTGATAGTTTTCCTTTTAAATTCAGCATATTTCCTACTCCCGTGATTTTTTCAAATTTCCAGAAATAACGGTTTAGCTGGTAGAAGGGGGGGGGGGGGACACTGGACTCTAACGATTTTTTCCATTAAAACTTAATATTTTACAAACGAATCCCTAAATCTTAAAATGATCTACGAATACTAATAATATTTTTAAAAACCTATCCAACGACACTCCACACGATGGAGTGGATGAGAAAAAAATTTTATTCCCGCTTGATGTGTAGGGAAGATACCATAATTTTTTTTAAAGATTTCATGTACCATTTTGTCGACATCATTAATATGCCAAATTACAGCTTTGTAGGTCTATATGGTCTCTGACCAAAACCGCGGACCTCTAGACGGACAGACGGACAGACGGACGGACAGACCCAAACTATATAAGGGTTCCTTGTTGACTAGGGAACCCTAAAAATGTGAAAAGGTTGTTTTTTTTTCTTCTCCTTAACTAATAAATTAATTAAAATTTGCTGAGAATTATCATTATTACCTAGATTTCATCATAAGGAAGTTGAAGTTGAAGTTGAAGAAGAAGTGGAAGTGGTCCACTGTAGGTTTTTCTTCCGGTTTTCTTCTAATTACTTTGAGTGTAAGTACCCAAAATTAAGTATAGATCACAACAATCTACGGCAAAATAAACCTGTGTTCTATGGAAATAGGGAAACGAATTGATCAAGCTAAAGGCCAATAAGAAGCAAACATAATCAGTGGTACAGTATGTGACCAGTGTGCGAATAGGGGTCGTGCAGGTTATACTGAGTGAGCGATTTGTGTTGCCATAATAACTTTTCGCTCATTCAGAGAGATTTAACGATTACTTACTTAATTATATTTTTTTGTCCAATTTAATCTGTAATCAGTATTTAAAACTATAAGCAGGTGATGTATGGGTTTTGGCAGTTAGAGTGCTTCCACCACCGCGCCGTGGACAGCTTACTCTATAAATGTTCCTTTTCAGGCGTTTAGTATAATTTCGACTAAACAGAGAGGATACCAGGATATTCGGGTAGACCTCCAGTCGTTTTTTGTACAAATCAGTGTTTGTGTGAATTTCTTCCTTTATTGTAGGTATATTTAGATTGTTATGAATCTCAGTGTTTGTGACAAGCCATAGGGATTTGGCGATTGTTCTGAGTATCATGTTTTGCATTCTTTGGAGTGTTAAGATGTTTGAGTTACTTGTACTCTCCCATAGTTGTGTGCTGTACAGTGTACATCCATATCGGTTTCAGAATTGATTTATAGGTCATCAGTTTATTTTCCATTGACAATTTGCTGTTACGGCCCAAGGCCCAGGGAAGGTTTTTGAATTTGATGTTCAGTTCGTCCCTCTTACTTTTTACATGTTTTTGCCATGTTTAGCGTCTGCTGGACTCTAGGTGTATGCCCAGGTATTTAAAACGCTGTTTTGGTGGGGGAGAACAGTGTTCTCTAGGGATACATTTATTTATAGTTTGTGCGTTTTAAGATGATATGGGTGACACATTGTAATTGACAACAGTAGGGAAGTTACCTAAAAATTTTAATCGATAATTTAAAAATATCGAATCAATTCGTAAAGGAATTGCAATCGAAATTATCGATTTCGTACTGACGTTTCAGAGTGGCGCTAGCGATTTAAGATGGCTGCACTTTTTATCGATTTGATTTCGATTCAACAGTGTCAATCTCTATCGGCAAAAGTTCCGTTTCATGCATCTGATATTTTTTTCAAATATTTTCGTATCAATAATTTCATACTCCTATTTCCCTGTTAATATTTGTAATTTTATATTACAGTCGGGGCATTTTAATAGGCCACATTTGACATCTGTCAGATTAATCTCCATAGTAAGGTGAGCTGCGTAAAAACATCGACCAAAACGAATAAATCGATACGGACTTGAAATAAAATACTTGAATTTTATACGTTTGAAACAAACTCCTGTCCCATTATTGCTTTTTCTTTTGCAAATTCAAGGAGCAAAATAAGACAAGTACATAATTTACAAAAAAAAAATGCATTTATTCGCTTAAATTATAAAAACTGTTAAATGTAGTATTATCATTATTCATTTCACATAAATATGTGTTACTTTTCACAACGTGGTTATTAATTTATGGGGATATTTCGTTACAAGCAATCAATGCATCGATACTATTTTTTCGCTTTCGATTTTTAGGGTAACTTCCCTAGAGTTTAAAAAGAAAAAAGGTCAGCTGACGTAACATTGCAACGACGTGCAATTATTAAGATCAGAATTTGTTTATTACGTTTAGAATTGTTTATCAGTAAAAGCAAATCGTTAAATAATTCGTATCGGTCATATTTACAATAAATATGTAATCGTAATTGAAAAAAGTTAATCAATTGTGTAGTTAGAACAAAACGAAAATATTTATTTTATAAGTACGTCGCTATAAGGTTACCAGGTACAATTTTGATAAACTGTCAAATATGGCCTATTAAAATGTCCCGACTATAATAAGTTAGCATTTAGCAACTTTTCATTTTTATTCATTTACAGTTATAGGAAACATTTGTTTTTGTAGATGGAATATAATTTATTACATATTTTTGATTTTTTTGTTTTCTTGTATAAAATCCGTAGCAATGAATATGAGAACTGTCACCCATATTATCTTATAACGAACAAACTATAACTTCTAACACAATATGTCAAACTCTTCATGAAAATGAAATAATCGTTAAAACTTAAAAAGGCTCTAAGTTACAAGGCTTCACAGCTTCTTTGCGTTGCAGTACTTTGTGTCGTTGGAACTACGCAGTGCCGCACCGTTCCATTGCAGCGCCGCACGTGAAAGTGCAACTCGTCATTCGCTTTACCACTTTATAACACTGCTCAATGCAGATAGAATATACAACATTGGAGCAACGGCAGCACTAATCAACAGATCAAGCGTTTACGCTCTTATCTTGTCGGTTCTAGCTATGCAATATTGTAGTCAAGTAAATCCCAACGTAAACTTTTTCATGTGGAATTCAGATAAACTAGAAAAATTATAAATCTACAAATTATTTCTAAGGAACCCTATTCTATATAATGCGGCTCGACACTGTTTTGAAACTGCACTATTTCTTTGTGCTATCTCAGTTTTTTAAAAAGCTGCTTCGTACAAATGTAATTTAGATGTTAATTCAAACCGATGAGAACGGCAAGTCTTATAAATCTCGTCCAATCTTTCGTCGACAGTTTTCTGTTCGGCAGCTTTGGTAGCTCGTTTTAAATTAAAAGGCTTAATTTAGCATCCTGACAATTTTATTGGATTGCATTTAAACGCTTGTTAAAAAGGAACGTGTTTTATTTGAGATCCATTTGGTTTGTTTAAATATGTTCGGCTTTTCAAGTTAAATATTCTCATTAATCAGGTGGCACACAACGTTAAGATCGCTTGCCAAACCGGAGGGGATAACAGACTCTTTTGTACAATATCTACCAATAACTTTAAGCTACCTATAACCAAAGAGGATGTAAACTGTATACTATGTAACAAGAGGTCGGACTTAGAAGAAAAAAAAATAAACATCCGTTATTTTTTTTAATTTGAAACTAAACGAGAAATTTTTAAGTGCAAATCCTTTCACTCTAAACATACCAAAAATTAAAAAAAATAAAATAAAAAAGAAATGAGCTCAAATAAATGTTTTATTTCAATAAAAATTATTGTACATAGCTAAATAAATAGGTAATAAGGTAAATTAAACAATAAAACAGATTTAATCCACAAGCTTTTGTTGATTTCTATTAATAATATTACAGTACAGTTTTATGTATTTTGTTTATAAATATAATAGAATAGCTGCCTATGCTACTCTACTAACTACTTGATTGGCTTATACAGTAAACTCTATAATAATATAGGGAGGGGATTAAAGCTGCGCGTCCACCAGGTCGGAATCGGGACGTACGGTGCGGGCGGCGCGTCGTGTAGTCATATATTTGTCAGGCGCAGAATGACGCTCCAGTACTTCTAGTGCAGTTCACAGTAGTCAATACCATAAATACAAAGCAACAAATCCGTCCGCGCGTACCTACGCTCCGATTCCGATCCAGTAGACGCGCACCTTTATACATACACACTTAAGTATCATTAAGTATAAGGAATTTCGTCCACCTGCCTATAACTTTGTAAGGTATGATTGCGAGTTACCTTATATCAATGATATTATATAAAAAACTCAAAGCAGATCATATGTTACTACCGCGCGCGTTGTTAAGACCCAATTGGGTCGTCTTTCATTTAGTCTGTCTCTCTTTTATGTAAATGGCATTTCGTATCTTTTGTTTCACTTATCTGTCAAAGTCCAATTTTGAATTTGAAAACTGTTCGGAAGAGATTTAAGCCGGAAAATAGTATGAACGTAACAGATCTGTATAAGTACCTAAAATATCAGTGCCTTATACTTATAAATCTGTATTTGTATATAACTATGTAATAATCGCCTTATTTCACATGAAGTAATGATGATAATTGCACAGTTAAATGATAACAATAAGAGGCAAATCAAAAGCGACACTGAAACTGACGTCGAAACTCAGCATTGAGAGTGAAAATGTATTGTGTATTAGTTTTTGTCCATTTCGTAACTTATTCACTCGCACGTCCAACTGTGAACAATTTAGTATTCGATGGAAGTTTGCAGGAACCGGACAATAGGCTCACTTCGTTATCGAACTGGACTTTATCGAAACATGGAAAAATGTTTTTGTCACTGATGAATCGTTAAACTTTGAATGCCAATAGGAATGTGATTGACTTCAATAAAGCCGTTATAGTTGTATAAAATCTAAAAATAGTTGGTGTTTTATCACTAACAAATCCGTGAATGTCTCAATTTATATGCATCCGCCCGAACGCGCTGTTTGGCGGATACACATCCAAATCGGATCACAAGCAATCTATACTAATATTATAAATGCGAAAGTATCTCTGTCTGTCTGTCTGTCTCGCTTTCACGCCAAAACTACTGAACCGATTGTAATGAAACTTTGTACACAGATAGTCTTAAAGCCTGAGAAAGGACATAGGCTACTTTTTAACTGGAAAAAGGGGTTGTAAGGGGGTGAAAATGCGTAAATTTGTTCAAATTAAGTTAGTTCCAAAAATTCATAACAGATGGCGCTAAGCGTCGCCTACATCTCGCTATCGCTTGCTCATAAGTATTTCTATAAGACGTGGCACCATATTAAGTAAAACTTTTCGAATCTATCGATTGTTTTACACGTTATTAAATATCTCACTACTCATACTTTATCTATGCAGTGACGTAACCTTAAACCTACCAAATACCAATGATAAAATATAGTTTAAGGGTAAATCTAAAGTTGTGTAATGGGGGGCTAAATAAGCTTTAAATTTGGTATAAAATTTACTTAACTTAAAAAATGAAATATTATGTGCACACTGCACAGCTGTTTTCGGTATTTTGATTTAAGGGGTACCAGGGTTTTAAAAAACACCAATTTTGTTGACACCGCGCGCTATAAACTGAAGTCCACGCGGACGAAGTCGCGGGCAACAGCTCGTTGTATATAAATGACACCGGGACCGTGCCGCTATTTAATTAACCCTAGATTACTAACCCTCGTCGATTCGACGACGCGGTTTTAAAAAAATCGTTCTATCTTTTACGCGCGCGATCGCACTTCTTCCTTACTTCAGCTAATCTCTATCGACCCGTTACCCTCACGACGGACGATAGTATTTTATACGTGGGGGGGCTGTAAGCGCCATACCAGCAACCACGTTTCGTCGAAACGACGAGGTACTAACGCGACATTTTGTGTTATAAGGTTTGTACATTTTTGCGCATTTTTCTTCTTTTGCGGATTTATTTTCTTGATATTGTTTATTAATATTATAACTATAATACTTTGGATGTTATTACAAGATGAAAGCGCTAATCAAAATTCATCAGGGAGTGAGCAAGAAGACCATATTGAAATTGATCCAGCTTACATAACGGATATGGTCGTAAAAAATGTTCGCAAAGTAGTATACTTCGATTTTCACGATAGAAACTGGACAAAATAGTGCAGCTCATATACTTCTTGCACAAAAATAAGCAAAACATGTGGCACATGTCCTAAAAGTACTTGCAACAAGTGCAAAAATCGTTGTGCGGAAAGCACAAACTTGACATATGCCACAAACATATAAATAACTACTTTTTAAATTTATTTTCATTTTATTAGTCTTTCGCATCCATCATTTTATTAATTTTAAAGTTTTTTATCCACAATATCGTCATAAATAGTAGTAGTAAAGATTTAAATTGTTGACTTGTCATGCAAATTATGATCTCAATTATAAGGCTGTTTAGGTAATAAATATGCCAAATCACTTTATTAGAGCAGTATAAATAATTTAAATACAACATTTGTATTAAATAAAAAACAAAACTGGAAACATTTTCAAACATTCAGTAACACCTTTTAATCGCCTTTCTAAAATGTGGTAGTCGAAACGACGAAGGTTAGTAACAAGCGTCGAAAAATAAGGTTAGTATTCTAGGGTTAAGGCGCTATATCGAAAGTAATTTTACCGCAAGGGCAATTTTATACTTAATTTGTATGACTATAAAGTCGTGAATACGCTGCGGCCAGAAGCTATCAGCTCGCTCGGAAAACATGCGAAAAAACGTAATTATAATCATTTAAAAAATAACTAGGAGCATTTAAGCAAAATGCTTCTATACGATTTTGAGTTGCAAAGGTGTCTATCAATTACACTAATTTCCTACAATACATCTATTTTCGTTTGAAAATAATCTTCAAATTTCGTATTTTTAAGAGGTCATTTCCAAAATTAAATGTATCAAGGCAAAATACATTAATCGTGTATCTAGTTCTTCTCAAACCTAGATAAGGCTATGAAGATATGTATATCTCATTACCAGATTTGTAACATTTCTGAGGGTCCTATAGTATTACGTCGAAAAGGACAGTTTTTTTTCAATATAGCGCCTTAAATCGTTATATTCAATTGTTTGTTCGTTACAAACAAAACAAAACGTGCGCGTTTTAGTGTCTAAACACACCATAGGTACCGAAGATACGCGGCCGAAGTTCGGCAATTTATACGCCTGCAATCAGCAATGTATTTTAAATAGTGATGGGTCGAATGTGGTTTGAACCGAATACGAACTTCGGCCGAACATTCGGTAAAAATGAAAAATTCGGCTGAAGTTCGGCTGAACTTCAGTCCAATTTCACCGGGCTTTTCCGTGTTGTGGTCACTTGTGGCTTGTTTACGCATTTGCTGCAAATATTGCTAAAGTGCTGCCCGCACTCCCCGCTTCCCCGCGAGGCCAACTGTTGAGGAGACCAATATAATTTAACTAGTATTTTTATTATGCTAAGTACCTACCTACCTATGCAAAGATTTCTAAAATTTTTTTAAAAAAAGATTTCCCATTGATCGTGGCAAAACGAGACACAATAGCTTTTTCATTGTTATCGCGGCCGGATGTGACCGCTTAGGACTTGATGAATTCCAGTTTCATTGTGTGTTCTGAGTCTTGACTAGTTCAGAGAGATTTCTAATGGTTGGTTATATTATTGTTAAGAAAAGTAGTTTAATTATTGTATTTTGACTAAGCAAGCAAGTTTTGAGTAACTAAGTTTACAACTAACACAATAGGTCGGCCAGTATCCATATAAAAATCTTCATACCCCTTTCTTGTTGAGAACAAGTTGAGAAGGGCAGTAAAATTTTGTTTTTTGATTAAGTAAGAAAGATTTCAAAGTCTGATTTGGTTAGTAAGAAGAGCGGTTTAATTTTGTGTTTTGTTTGATAAATTAAAGATTTTTGAGATTTGTACAGTCACAGAATACATATTATTATACAGTTAAAAAGACCAATTTAAGTTTTTTGTTTATCACGTATGATTGCTTTTTCTAATGAGTAGGTATATCAGACTTATTTTATTTCATCGTTACTACAGATATGTTTTTTTTTTTCATTTTTTTTTTATAGTGCAATTATATTTAGTGCAGAATGTTCGGCATTTTAACCGAAATTCGGCCGAATGACGAAGTTCGGTTCAAGCTGCCGAAGTTCGGTTAAACCGAATGTAAAACGAATTTCGGCCCACCCCTAATATTAAATTACCGATAACACAAGTATTTTCTCATTAAATTGGCATTAAATTTAAAAACAAACAACAAACTTTGCCATGATAAAATGAGGTGTCCTCAACGGTCATTGACCTTCTTATTCTACTCTAGGAACATCTCTTCACTTATCGAGTATGCAAAATACGATATCGCCCTTAGACTAGAAACATCTGTCACTTCATTGTCAAGATCGCGGTTAGAAAACGATGACTATATGACAAGTTTTTTGACAGAGGGTCAATGACCGCTACGGACAAGATTCGGCAATACGAGAATAGTGCATCTGCACTGAAAAAAGAAGTAGATACGTATCTAAAAAAGGTAGGACATAAAAAAATCATATTGCGAAAAAAAAAACCAAAGAATCAACCCAAAATTGCGGGCAACATATTATACATAGCAGAAACGGTAGCAATATGAAAACAGCGTTGATAAATAATGGCCGTTGGGATGGTGGGATCCGAATACCATAATGAAAATTTATACATTCGGCTATTCATTAACCAACTGACGTAAATACTGGCATGGGCGCACAGGTGGTTATGTAATAGCTGCATAACATAAAACTTGCAAATTAGGTTAATATTATAAAGCTGACATTTTTGTATTTACGCGCTGTATCACAGAAAATGGGTACTTACTTTTGTTCGGATTACAATTTACAAACGTATTTTTGTACAGAGTCCAATTAGCGAAAAGTCAAACACATGACCTGTACGACTATTCTACTATTTTATTGATCATATTAAAACAAATAATATTATTGAGTTTTATAAAAAATCAATTAGATCGAAAAAGAAAAAAACCGGCCAAGTGCGTGTCGGGCCAATGAATGTACATTTATAACGTGTTGTACATGTGTAGGGAAGGTACCATAAAAAAATATTTTTTTTTAGATTTTATGTACCTACTTATTATCTTGTCGGTGTGTGCATTCGTAGCAAATTACAGCTTTGTAGGTTCTATAGTCTCTGAGCAAAACCGCGGAACGGAACAGACAGACAGACGGACAGACAGACGGACAGACAGACGGACAGACAGACGGACGGACAGACTGAAACTATTGGGGTTCCTTGTTGACTACGGAACCCTCAATCTTCAATATTGTGGTCGTTAGGTATTTTGTTTACGGTGTGAATGTTTATAAACATTGACGATAACAATTTATAGTAGGGGAGGTGAAGGTGCTAATTTTGTAGTCACTCGAGCGTCATGGAGACCTAGTAGGTTTTTTTACCTTAGGTAAAACTGATAAAAAAATAATAAGAGCGTTTTTTATTTTTGCGGTGGGTTCAGAAACTGCGGCCATTTTAAAGTTTTGAAAAAGAAAATATATTCAGAAAATTGCTTATTTCGGTCAATTATTATTATATTTTAGACAACAAGGACTACCTAAATCATTTAGTTTAGTGCAAAATAAAATATCTGCGAAGCTTAGTTAGGAAAATATGAAGCTTTATATTTTTATATTTTAAAATGTCTCTACAGGCTTACCTAACCTTTGAATCGTCAGTGCTTTTTATGGAAGCTTCTTTGGGGTATAGTAAACATCCCCTATCTTAATCTGACATTATCATATCATAATTTGACATTTCAATACTCGAAAAAAAAAATTTAACCCACCACGTGGGAAATCTGATTTCTATAACATGATAACTAGACACATGTCGGAAGCCTATACAAGCTTAATCTGACACGCTCGAGCTACTCCCGAAATCCCCTTTTCGCCTCCTCTACTATTAGGACAACGCCAAAATAAAATAAGGAAAACACTTTCGTGCGACCGCAGCTGATTGGAGTGACAAAAACCCAATACTAAACCATCCAATTAGTGAGTTGCGAAACAGAAAATACAATAAAAGAAATATGTTTATTTCAGACCAAAGTTTTGAAAGGTGTCTAACTAAAGTATATAATATTAAACATGCAACGAGATGAAAGCACATAAATAGAATAAGTCATTCTAAAAATACGCTTTAACCCATCAAGCCTCATAAGGTTACCGGTGACCGCGATAACAATAGAATAACAATAGATTTCCAAGAATACGCGATCGAAGGATTAACGCTTAAACCTACTTGTACAGAGTTGGGGCTGCTCTTTGCTAAGCAAACACCACCTGATGCAAGAATGGAAGATGCAAATCGTTGAGATTGATGGAATATGTCTGTATTATTAGAAGACGCCTCCGTGGTCTAGTGGTTGAGCTAGTGGTATAGAGCGCGGCTCTTGACTTGGAGGTCGTGGGTTCGATTCCCGCGTTGGAAACATGATATTTCCAAGTTTGGTCAGGACAATGCAGGCTGATCACCTGATTGTCTGACAAGTAAGATCATCCATGCGTCGGATGGGCATGTAAAAAGTCGGTCCTGCGCCTGATCTCTCGCCGGTCGTGTCGGTCTGCCGTCCCACTGGGTTATGAGAGTAAAGGAATAGAGAGTGCTCTTGTGTACTGCGCACACACTTGGGCACTATAAAATTACTGCTGCGTAGCTGGCCTGGTTTCAATGAAATCGACCACCGTCACCGAAACCGGTGTGGGAGCTATTATTATTATTATTATTATTATTCGAAGATAGTATGTCGATGAAATCGATGGCTATGATTCCGATTATTACCAATAGTTAGATTCAGAATATAATGAAGACTTTCATCATTCATGAGAACCAAATACCTAATCGTCATTTCAGAAACGAAATATGAAACGATGACACGAACAGTAAATATCAAGTTTATTTTTAAAACATCGATGTAACTTGATAAGCTAAACTAATTTCATGCAATCACGATACAATTTGAACGCGTAATTCATAGCAAAGTGACGTTAAATGCAATAGGCAAATAAACCATAATATTGTACAGTAATATTAAATAGCAATAATACCTAACTGATATCAACGGAAGTGTAATATTATTGAATCACATAATTCACATTACACATTATGGTAACAAATATGTTAAATCATATTATAACGATAGCAATTTTCCACGAAAACTACAACAATTATTATAAAAATACAAAAAGTGATGAAAGCAAATAATTGAATACACAAATGGGTATAATTTGTATTGAATTTTATTCTTCTGCAATATTATTATTTATTACACATTTAGCTAGATACCGCTAAATTTTAAAAAGTGATTACGACTGCCCAAGTTATGACACGTATTTTTGGAAGTTTTTTTGTTAATTATTAGTGGCTTTAGGCCCACCGACGACCGTAATAATCTACCGTAATAATAATCAATACCGTATTAATCTAATATCTTATTTGTCCACCAGCGGCCAAGGCGGCGGCGGCATGTTTGGGGATGTCAACATCTCAGCGATCCTTGACTCGCTGAGTGTTAGCTACGACAAGAGAGTACGACCTAACTATGGAGGTAGTATTTAATTTTATTTTTAAGTCAGATTCTTAACTAAACTTTAAAAAAATTGAGGTCCTCATATTGTGACAGTCGATTTAAACTTAATTGTAGAATAAATATGACTCGAACTTGGCGGCCACACATCGTGTGTCTAGATCTCATTAGTTTTTTTGGTAATTGTAAAAGATAAGGCGGACCTAATATTGTATCAAACGACTGGCACAAGGAGACCTAAGTGTATGTACAGAGTATTATTTAAATTTTAATTAAATTGATCATATTATTATTCAAAACGGAATCAGAAAACATAACAATAGAAAGTTTGAAAAGGTACTGTGATTATAATAAAACGAAATGTTCCAAGAAGCAAATTAAACAATAGCAGAAAAGATGTAATAAAGTGAATTGAATTTGGAAACAGTTTTAGCCCATGATATCGCCTAGGAAATCATTATGATGCATACAAAGCTAACAATGGATAAATATGATTTTCGGATGTATCGTCATGATCTTCTATACTTATAAAATTACATGTCCTGACTGACTGACTGACTGACTGACTGATTCATAATCGCTGAGCAAAAACTGTTAAAGTTACAGCCACGAAATTTGGTGAGTAGGGTTGTTTTATTAAATAGACACCCACTAAGGAAGGAATTTTGAAAATTTTACCCCGAAGGGGGTGAAATAGGGGTTGAAAGTTTGAATGAAAGTCCGTCATTTCTTGAGTTAGAAACATGAAACTTTGTTTTTGGGTTACCGATTAAAAATTAATGGATACGTATTTAAGCGTTTTTGGAAATTCTACCCCCCAAGGGGGTGAAATTGGGGTTGAAAGTTTGAATAAATACCATTATTTCTTAAGTTAGAAACTTGAAATTTAATGTTTGGGCTACTGATTAAAAATAATTGGATACGTGTTTAAGCATTTTTGGAAATTCTACCCCCAAGGGGGTGAAATAGGGGTTGAAATTTTAAATGAAAGTCCGTCATTTCTTAAGTTAGAAACACGAAGTTTATTTTTGGACTGCTGATTAAAAATGAATGAATAGGTATTTAATCGTTTTTTTTTTAATTCTACCCCCAAGGGGTTGAAATTGGGGTTGAAAGTTTGAATGAAAGTCCGTCATTTCTTGAGTTAGAAACATGAAACTTTATTTTTGTGCTACTGATTAAAAATGAATGGATACGTATTTAAGCGTTTCTGGTAATTCTACCCCCAAGGGGGTGAAATTGGTGTAAAAAGTTTCAATGAAAGTCCGTCATTTCTTGAGTTAGAAACATGAAAGTTTATTGACGTTTGCGTTTGACGTTTGCTTAAATAGGGTCCCGTTTTTACCCTTTATATAAGGAACCACAAAAAGGAGAAAACTATCCATCTTTGTTATTATACTATGTTAACGCAGACGAAGTCGCGAGCAACAGCTAGTTCATAATATAATTGAAACCTCGAATGAAATTCCGAGTAAGAAGCGGCGAGCCACTGCAGACTATTAGAGATAAACCAACAAATCTGGGTAATAAGTGACATTAAGTGAAACATTACGAGTTACGATTCGTTGAATACTTACAACTACATACAAACTCTTTCATAATGATGTGACTACACACATTAAAACAGTAATTTGGAGGGGCGCGCCATGTTATCGTAGTTTATCTCTACGACGATTGTAGATTGACGGAATCATGTCAACCGTGTAACTTAGTACAGTCGGGGCATTTTAATAGGCCACATTTGACATCTGTCAGATAAATCTCCATAGTGAGGTGAGCTGCGTAAAAACATCGATCAAAACGATTATATCGATACGGACTTGAAATAAAATATTTAAATTTTATACCTTTGAAACAAACTCCTGTCCCATTATTACTTTTTCTTTTGCAAATTCAAGGAGCAAAATAAGACAAGTACATAATTTACAAAAAAAAATAATGCATTTATTCGCTTGAGTTATAAAAACTATTAAATGTAGTATTATCATTATTCATTTCACATAAATATGTGTTACTTTTCACAACGTGATTATTAATTTATGGGGATATTTCGTTACAAGTAATCAATGCATCGATACTATTTATTCGCTTTCGATTTTTAGGGTAACTTCCCTAGAGTTAAAAAAGAAAAAAGGTCAGCTGACGTAACATTGTAACGACGTCCATTTATTAAGATTAGAATTTGTTTATTACGCTTAGAATTGTTTATCAGCAAAAGCGAATCGTTAAATAATTCGTATCGGTCATATTTACAATAAATATGTAATCGTCATTGAAAAAAGTTAATCAATTGTGCAGTTATAACAAAACGAAAATATTTATTTTTTATGTACGTCGCTATAAGCTTACCTGGTACAATTTTGATGAACTGTCAAATGTGGCCTATTAAAATGTCCCGACTATAACAATATAATTAACTATTTATTACACTAAGGCTATTTATTACACTAGCTTGCAAAACAACAAAATTTTGATCTACAATTAATATTTACAATAAATAATTTTATAGATTTGCATGCTAATATTATAATATTTATAAAGAAGAAATTTTAAAAAGAATATTATGAATATCAATAGAAAATTAAAAGGATTACAGAGGATCAAATTAAGTCGCTGACAACTGCCAATGACCTTGATCTCGCATCACTCTCGCACCTGTGTCGATTTTCATGCCAGAGAGAGAGATGTGAAGTGTTCACTCGGTAGCGTGGTTACATTTTTCGTTTTTTAGAGGAAAAAATAAATATTATGGGAAATATAGATGTCAAAACCGAAAATTAAATCCGACAATCTTTGGATTTTTGTAAAAGGTATGAAATAAACAAATTTTTAAAGCATAGATTGTATTATTACTTTAGTTAGAACTGTAAGTTCCTGAAAGATGTGACTTTGGTATATTTTTTCATCCAGTAGGAGAACATTATTTTATTATTTAAATTTGACAAGCTTTTCCAAAATATATAATCAAAAATCACTAGAAAACTGCACAAAGATGTCGAATTGGCAGCTGTCTTCCCCTTAAATCCCCATCATTAGAGCTGTAGGTACTTACGGATTAAAGCAAAGAGGATTGAATTAGCTTGGTATGAAAATTTGAATACGAAGAGAAAATAATATTATAATAAAAATAGGACACCTTACGTGCTACGCAGTTTCGTGACTTCGAGATATCGACAATTAATATCCTATGAATATAAATGATGATACATTTTTTAAACGTTCGCTGCTAGCAAAGAAACAGCGAACATACATCACGCATCATGTTTTCTCCATACATGAATAGATGACAAAGAATATAGAGTTTCAGTATCGAAATACTCATGTCGTACATTCAAACAAAGCCTTAAACACAGCGTATATCAGAAACAAAGAAACGCTATCCGTTTATGTCTATTGTACTATTTTCAAAAAGAATTGAAATCATCGATTCGAGGTCGTGACCCCGATGCTTTCAATTTATAAAATGACTACTAACATTTCAGGACCACCTGTGGACGTGGGCGTCACCATGTATGTGCTGTCCATCAGTTCCTTATCTGAAGTGAAAATGGTATTTCCGAGCCCATTTTTATGTAGATCGTTGATTAGAAATCCTATCCGAAGAGCTAGGCTAGGCTCGAGCCCGAGCTTTACCACGGTGAGGCTCGGGCGAGAGTCGGGACCATCAACGTCCTCTGGTTTGGTTTTCACAGCACGGGGGCCTCACGAAACTCACAATTGGGCTTGATTGCAGGTCCTCCAGTGGAGGTGGGCGTCACCATGTATGTGCTATCTATCAGCTCCGTCTCCGAAGTGCTCATGGTACTCGCCACTGTCAACTCACGCTTGACTCGGTCTCTCCGGCCGTGGGCCGCTGCGACCGAGCAGCCCCAGACACGAGGCTGCGAGCATGCCGGCGTAATGGAGCCGACTACCCGGAATGCTAATTCCACTATTTGTTCAAATTTCAAAATTACACTCTAAGATCCTTTCGATCAAGTGGCATAGTTATCCGGGTGTGTCTAAAAACATACTAAAATGTTATTTGTTATTAAACATTCCTCCAAGCAAGACACAGTCGAATTTGCTCCATTGGTGTTATTTTTTTAAGCTTTTTATGTTTTTTGAGTAGGTGTCTTTTGTGTCTGTGGGTTTCTTTCTACTGTCTCCCAAAATGGCGTTCGAAACGCCACTCGCAATTTTCTAACTTTTAGTAGTCTTGCTATGAATGTATTTAATGTTTGTAACCGCTGTCCAGTAAGTTCCGATTGGACGAGGGAACTTCGAGTGTTTATTTTTATGTTGTATAATTTTTATTTCTTATTCAATGTTATTATTTCCAGTGTAAAAGAAACGAATAGTGAATCTATGATATCAAAGTTCGTTCGTTCTTGATTATGGTAAATGATAATCGGAATATTTGAAATGTTTTATTTAAACGCCGCAAACCCTTGATAACGGTTCCAAAAAATAACGTCTGAATGAGACCAGGGAGTATGACCCCTAGTGGAAACCAAATCAAGGGGACCCAAAAAGTCACATTAAGACGTGACCATAATCGGAATTAGAATAGTCCATTTCATTTTACACATTTCAAATACACGTGGACATAAGACCGCAGGACGCTAATGAGATACGGCAGAGAATTTTAAATACTTAATATATTTACTTAATATATATTATAAGTCCAAAACGTGTACTTTGAATTGCATTCGTCGAGTAACAGTTCAATGCTCTGTTATTCGTCGAATTTAATGTTGTTTTGAGCATTTGGCAGCATTTTAAAAAAGAAACAATATTATAATAATAAAGTAATTGAATAATCTACTATTTTCTTCAGAAGACATATATTTCATGTACGATCATTGACCAAGAAGATAGAATCACAAATTCTGCCATATGTAACATTTAAATTATATATTCATCATGTCCATTTTTGTGTGTGCGGTTGGTGGAATATAACTTGCAAGCTGTTTGTCTTTGATCTGAAACGTATTGTTATGCAAATTAAATTTCGCTAACTTTGAATACCCAATTCTCGTACTGTTTCAAGACAAGAATATATTCCATGACATGACATGTATTGTTTATATAAGCCGATGATTTAAAACGGCGAACCTATTATTTTCATTACAACTGAGCCATTTTGCCACATTCGAAGCGAAATGCTCCAACAAAAGACCAAATCCTATTGTTCATATTATACCGTCGTATCACATTTATGTTGACTATATTACGAACTTCCAAATACAGTTTACTAAGTAAA
Organism: Lysandra bellargus; assembly: GCA_905333045.1. Classification (NCBI taxonomy): domain Eukaryota; kingdom Metazoa; phylum Arthropoda; class Insecta; order Lepidoptera; family Lycaenidae; genus Lysandra; species Lysandra bellargus. The sequence goes on from HG995319.1 coordinate 27,427,060, forward strand.
ATTTGTTTTCAGGATTTTACGTTGGACTTTTACTTTCGACAATTTTGGACGGACCCGAGGCTCGCTTATAAGAAAAGGCCCGGGGTGGAAACTTTGTCGGTCGGATCGGAATTCATAAGAAATATATGGGTACCCGACACGTTTTTCGTCAACGAGAAGCAATCTTACTTTCACATCGCCACGACCAGTAACGAATTTATTCGCATTCATCACTCCGGATCTATAACACGAAGTATCAGGTAAATCCTTAATTAATATCGGTATCCCGATGAACGATTGAATACCAATTTTGAGTGTGATCGGATGACGCTATTTGAAGCCTTGATTTATTTTCAGATTGACTATAACCGCATCATGCCCCATGGATTTGCAGTATTTTCCGATGGACCGGCAGTTGTGCAATATCGAGATTGAATCCTGTAAGTTTTTATTGCAGCGGTTAACTATTCTAGTTTCTATAAATTTATTTTTCAATAGTGATTCGCTTGAAAAAAAAAAGGAAAACGTAATAACTAATAATGAAACACAATTTGCAATTGCGCTTCCAATTAGTAGTGAAATTATAAAGCTGAGAACTATTGACATATTTTGTAACGACGCCATACACCTCCGTCGGAAACGTTAGCTTCGTAGTTCAATCAGCATTCACTTTATGTAACCCCCATTGTGATGGGTATTTATATCGTTCCATATTGCATGGTACAGTTGGCTACACCATGCGGGACATCAGATATAAGTGGAACGAGGGACCAAATTCTGTAGGAGTATCCAGTGAGGTGTCCCTACCGCAGTTTAAAGTGCTCGGCCACAGGCAACGGGCGATGGAAATTTCACTTACAACAGGTATACAGCACTACGCCTTTCTATTATTACTTCTTCTGTTTTGCACGTTCTTCTTCAACTTATAAAAATTATAGTTGCTTTATAGTCATTTCAGTCAATATGCGTATAATATACACGAGCTTGTTTATTTGGTTAAATGTATTAAATTAATTCGTCCTTAATAATTTTAATATACCTAATTAAAGTTCATTATTATTTGAGAACTGCATAAATTGTATTATTAGATAATAATCATAATAATTTAATTTGTTCCCAAACTTACGATTCTAATGAATTTGTCATTTTCATTAAAAATAGAACTACTAATATTTTTTAATCAATTTGACCACACATTTTATTACCAAAGTAAAAATTCTGCTACAATTTACATGCTCTTTTAACTGTTTTCTAATTTTTTCTTGCAGGAAATTATTCGCGGTTAGCTTGTGAAATCCAGTTCGTACGTTCGATGGGCTACTATCTGATCCAGATTTACATTCCTTCGGGTTTGATTGTTATTATATCTTGGGTCTCGTTTTGGTTGAACCGTAACGCGACTCCTGCTCGGGTGTCACTCGGTGTGACCACAGTGTTGACCATGACTACCCTAATGTCATCCACTAATGCCGCTCTGCCCAAGATATCGTACGTCAAGTCCATCGACGTTTACCTTGGAACCTGCTTCGTAATGGTGTTCGCCAGTTTACTAGGTATCAAACATGATCTTTAGTACTATATCTAGGTTATGCTATGCGTCTTTTATTTAGCTTTGCGATTTTTCTCAACAATGTAATTAACTTGTTAAAATTTTTGCAGAATACGCAACCGTTGGTTACATGGCCAAGAGGATTCAAATGAGGAAGCAACGGTTTACAGCTGTTCAGAAAATGGCTGCGGAGAAAAAGATAAATATTGAGCCACCCCCGGTACCGGTTGGGCCTGAGCCGTTACCTCCACCGCGGACTGCAGGAATCACAAGGCCTACTCCTCCAAGCCGATCTTCGGTAAGTACTTGTAATGTTGGAAGCCTAAAAAGTATTTATTTTTGAACTTCAATACTACTCCTAATTCAGTCTTACAATACTCACACACAGGAAGTGCGGTTCAAGGTCCACCACGGTCACGATCCCAAGCCTTTTACGAAGGTTGGGACACTGGAGAATACAATCAATGGCGCCCGAAGTGGACCCTCGACTGCACCACCACCAGCCCCAGATCCTGACACTACTGCGGAGTTACCACCTCATCTGATCCAAGCTAAGGTAAGACTAAGATTCAGTATAAAATACGTCGTGTTGTTTATGAAAGTCACCTTAATTACTCAGCGAATGTACGTTGTTTAGCAGAGCGATTTTTTGTGTTGCGATTGTTCTAAAGCCATTTGCGAATTTATTTCATATCGTCATTAATGCGGGTTGTATTAAAATTTTTATGCACGACAAGTACTCGTGAATACATGTAAAGTGTATTGATATATTAAGTGCTAAATTTTTATATTATGCCCTTTTTTAAATTGTTACTGGACTCTAAAATAGTAATAATTATTTTTATTGATACGTGTAGAGTTAAGCGTATTTGATCTGGTTGTCTGGCTAAATGCTGTACAAATATTAAATTCTGATGCTACGCTGGAAAAGATTCCATCCTATTATATTCATAAATCCTCAAAAGTGATAACTGCACAGTATTTTTTCAGCCTCATTCTAGTTTTCTCGTGATAAATTGTTTACTACTGATTTCAGCCAGATTTATTACTTTATTGTTTTTATTTTTAGTGGCTATGATGATATAATCGGTGAATTAACCATAGGGAGTCAATTCGAGTACTTTTGCAGGGCATCAACAAATTGCTGGGCACGACGCCTTCGGACATCGACAAATACTCGCGCATCGTGTTCCCAGTTTGCTTCGTTTGCTTCAACCTGATGTACTGGATCATATACCTGCATGTCTCCGATGTTGTCGCCGATGACCTTGTGCTACTAGGAGAAGAGAACTAAGCAGACAACGACTAAGTCAAGCCCACCGTTGTATAGGATCGGCTGTAGCATCAACAACTAAAGCCGCTTCTATATTTATTTCCTAATTTAATTCAATTTTAAAATTATATTAATTAAATTATATAAATGTTGTATTGTTAGTTGATACGATTATGAGTTTATCAAATTTTAAAAACGTATGCACATGTAGATTTAGCGTTTATGCATCGTTTATTAAATCTTGCGTAACTTCGTTTACAGGTTTCGAACTATTAAAAAGACTCAAATATATTAAGGTGTATGTAGTTGTAACTTTAACCTATGTTAGAATATCGACCCTTTCCAAAGGTTCATTATAAAATACCATTACGCTAATGATTCCTCTAGTCCTATCTACTAATAAATATTTCTAAGTGTCAACTATAAGGTAATCTAAATATTGACGAGAGAGGCGAAAATAATAATTAGTAAACTAGTATACTACAGAAACACCTGGTGAAGTATCAAGAATGAATAATTTGTAGATAGGAAAAGATTATATGCACAGATGGATGGTGAGGGATAATTATGTAAATAATTATACATAATATACAGGTTGTTAGGATGAACAACGTTATTCTTAAAACCATCAAATGAGCCCGTCAAAATGAACAATTTTTTCTACGAGAACAATGCTGGAAACTCAAAAAAATGCCGTCTCATACCCATACAAATTGTCCGGATCGACAATTTGTACGGGTAGAAAAATTTGTTCATTTTGACGGGCTCATTTGATGGTTTCAAGGATAACGGTGTTCACCCGAACAATCTTTACTTATTAGGATACTCTAGTTGATACCCTATTTTATATGAAATTCCTTTCAAATCTTTTACACTTGCGATCGTGTCCTAATCAAGCACACATTTTATACATAAGTCGTCTGAATTAATAATTTTATTTAAATAATATAGAAGCAGTCATGAATTATTTATTAAATTAAGTGTAACACTTAAAATTTCATAGTGTATTTGGTACTCGTCGTTCAGATTTCGTTGTCGATTAGTTTATTTTTGTAAATTTCAATAGATTCGGGTGATCTTCGTATTTTCTTAGCAAATTGTTTGTAACTAACTTTTTTCCGGCTTCTGAGGTTTTTCGATAGGATTTTACCTATTCACTAGAAGTTTCGATTGGTTAATCTATTAAAAAATCAACAACTCTGTTGAATATAATATCAACTATCAAAACACTTATAAACTCGTTTTATAAGTGTTTTGATAGGAAGGGCATGTTTCACCGCTTCCTGATAAGGTGCCCGATAGGCTTATTTGACAGATTCTCCATACTCTATGTGTCAAGTAGCGGTGAAACAGGCACTAAGTAGGTAAAATATAAATAACAATTGGTCGTCCTCATATCTTGTTTACTTTGAATCAGATGCAAGTAAGTTATTTTCTGTTGTTCTAATTTCACTGTATAGAGAATTTAATTGCCTTTACTGTACTTGATGATGGTAGCTACATTGTTATCGCTGTCTTGCCAGTAGTAACTAAATTGATCTAGTTTCAGTAACACTACTGTTCAAGTCTGAAGTTTGAATTGCCCAACTTTACTTAATACCTTCATTATTAATACATTTTAGAAAATTAAACTATCTCGCTGATGTCTGCTTTCCAGAATATTTTTGTTATACATATTATTTATCGGAAAAATTGGTTGTAAAATTATTTTGCTGGTTTATAAAATTATTACTTAATGACCTAAAAGTATTAAAAATCCGGCCAAAAGTCTAGAGATCTGAGACATTACATTAAAAACATTTTCGATCAATTTTATAATATTTTAGAAGTTTCTATTTATTTATATGTTTACGAATTTTTGGCTGTGAGAAATAATTATTGTAATAACTATTTAGTTCGGTTTTATAATAGTAGGAACTTACTATGAACGAATGAACACAAAGTAAATCAGAATATCTCTGAAGCTTCGATTGTTAATTATCTCCATTACATTTCATCGTACACAGTTAGTAAAGCCTATTTTAAATTATGTAGAAATTCTTTCTACCTAAGTGTGTTATAAATTTTTTATTCTTGGGAAAGTCGTTGATTATGGCTGATTGACTAAATTTTAATAATCCATAATTTTTAATATGAAATATGTTAATCGTTAATTAATTACGTAAATAAATTAATTATTTAATGCTGCATTAGTGCCCTCTGTTCTGTCATTTTATATGAGCGTCGTATTTATTATTATTAGAAACAAAATTATTATAATCTAAAAATACGTTGACACCAAATTGTAAAGAAGAAATTTATTTATTAGAGGACTATTTTATGTAAAATATTATATTATAGTAACCATTAATAAAATTATTATTTGTACCTGGTTCAAAATATTTAGGATTTTTTCTAGCCTAAGTTGTCAGGACTGTTGTGCCCATACCCATAATATTGTTATACTTATTATTAGTCAAAATAAAATAAGAGATTTAACAGATATTATGTCCTTAATTAACACGAGAAATATTTTCATGAAAGTTGTTATGTAAAAAACATATCTTTAAAACACATTTTTTTTGTACGTATAATTATTCTTTTTACCTGCACTTTTTAAGATTGCTCAACATTAAAAAATACACATACTCCTTATATTATGAATGTAAAGGAATTGTACTACTGATACTGTTATTATTACTAGGTTTCAACCAGGTAACTGTGTTGAAAAATTATTTTACATTACTAGGGAAATTTCTTTATCTTAAGTTGTAGAATTAACATTACATAATATTATGTAGACGTCTTTAATTATATGAAATTAAGTTTTTATTGAAGACTGATTTAACTTCTAAATTTAGTTGAAATTTTGTATTTCAAAATAAATTGAACTATTGTTAAAACTAATGTATATAATATTATACATAATAATAACTCATTCCTTATTGTAAGCAATCAGTTTATTTGAACTTATTTCGAGCAAAAACTACCACGTTTGGAAAACTTTAGAAAAATATAATATACACTTAAATAATATATAACTTAGCAATATAGACACTTATCACAGCCAAAAAAGTTATTGATGAATTTGAAACGATTAGGAGTGAATTTATAATGAATACGATAGAGAAGTATATAGTGCACCTAGAGTAAGTAGGTAGTGTAGCATTGCAGGAGGGGACTGGGCGACGGTTAGGACTTGTGAAAACTGACGACAATATCTAGACGGTTTTAGCTGGTTAAAATAACGACCAGTAGGTAAAAATATTGACCAATGTTTTACTCAATTTTGTTTTTTTCTAAAAACTTTGTGGCTCGATACAGAATTTTATTGCTCGAAATTAGATAACGAAATGGTTTTGAAACATTAACGTGTTTAGTTTTTCGATTTTTACTATATTAACGCCATTAATTTTTAGCCCCCAAATATTGAAAATCTGTCGCAGATCAGTTTATAATAATAATAGGTTGGGGAAAGTCTTTTCGCGTTAGTCGTTAAATCTCTTGGGCTATACCAATAATTGTATCTGGCTGTTTTTGGTATCATTAAAAAGTTTTAATTTTATAGAAGACAAGTCCAAATTCAAATTAGGTAAATGTGAGATTTTCATTTGTTTTTCTTATTGTTAAAATGAGTGATTCTAATGAAGAAATTCGATACATTTTAAAATTTTATTACAAAATATGTAAATGTGCAACACAAGCCGCGAAATTTTGTGATGTTTATGGACCTAATGCAGTATCTGTAAGAGTAGCGCGGTTTAAGAGTTTTCAATCCGGAAATTTCGATATCAAAGATGCACGTCGCTCTGGTCGCCCTGTTACCGCCAGACAGGACCATCGATTCTGAACTGTACTGCGAACAACTGATGAGATGAAAGCAAGAAGTTGAGAGAAAGCGGCCGGAATTAATCAACAGAAGTGGTGTGGTTTTTCACCATGATAACGCTAAACCTCACACATATTTAGCCACTCAGCAAAAATTACGGGAGTTTGGCTGGAAGGTGTTAAATGCATCCGCCGTATAGTCCTGACCTCGCACCTTCAGATTTCCACCTGTTTCGGTCGCTGCAGAATTCCTTAGGCGGTGTCAGGTTTACATCACAAGAGGACTGCCAAAACCATTTGTCGCAGTTTTTTTCATTAGAAGCCCCAATATTTTCATAGCAATGGGATCATGTCTCTACCAACAAGATGGTAAAAAGTTATCGAACAAAATGGCACCTATTTATATACTTTAGTCAATAGTATATAAACTTTATAAAAAAACCTTTTGATTTTTTATATAGAATGCGAAGAAACTTTTCCCTAACCTAATATTTTTGAGGATTATCTAAGTCTTGGTTGTTATTTTGTATACTAAAAAAGCTAAGACTTTTCTTGTGTATGAATTACTAGTATACTTATATATATATTGTTCAAAGTAAGTCGCCCTTACACCCCAAATGCGCAAACAAATTCTAAATCACATTAAAATTAAATTAGTGTAATTAAATTATTGAAGCAGTAAACATAATTTAGAGAAAGTAATATTTACTGTAGTTATCAAAAAAGTTCATCAATTATGTATCTCGTGTTAGAAATATACCCTTTAGATTGGAAGATTTGGAACGTGACTAAGTATAGTGTATACTACTCAAAACTAGATACACGCGTACTATTCTTGCGGAGAAACCAAATAGATCATAATTATTAAGAAAAATAATATTATATACAAAAATATTCCCTAGTCGTAAAATTCTAAACCGAATACTTTTTTGCTTTGATTTTTGAAGTAAAGGACCATTCGCATTAAATTGATGTTTTTAACGAAAACGTTAATGTTTTTTAACGAAAATGCTTCGTGTGTCTAGTTTTGGTATGTTGAATTTTGTGCAAGTGACAATGTCCTGACTGAATTTCGGAACGAGCGTTCTACATGCCAATTAATCGGTGACTGATTTCGTTGGCTGGAATGGTATTAAAAATACTAAGGGCCTGACTTCCCACTCACAGCTATGTCATCGTAACTTTTTCGAATATCGAAATACATGTCAATATAAAATGTTGAAACTGTTAAAACCTATTATGTAAAAAGAACAGCTTCAAAAGCATGGGACGTTTGACGTTTTGATATTCGGTAAAGTTTACGATTACGTAGGTAGCTGTCCACAAATCTCACCCTTCTGATCGTAATTTCAGTGAACCATACAGTGCTAGTTATTTTTCCTAGAGAAGGAACTCTCATAGAAATTACGAAAAAATATAACTTGTATGTGTATAAATATTCAAAAATCGATTGCATGGATTTTTTATAGAAATAGTTTAAACGTGCCGAAGTTGTGATTGGTAGATTTTACAATCAATGTCGCTGTGTGTTCTGTGTATTTTACGAATATATATTTTCCTTGTAATATATTACTTCTGGCATATATTAAAACAAGTCAAAAGGGATTTATAAATCGTCACTTGCAAGACGTTGAATTATTCCAAATTTTAAGGTCTGCAAAGAGCACACTGTATAAAATAGTACACGCTAATATCAAATCCATACTTCTATTGTGAATACGAATGTTTGTCTGTCTGTTGGCCCCTTCGTTTTAACCGCTGAATGGATGCTATGACACAGAGAAGATTATATAATTTTAAATTTTAAAAATTCGTTCTCTTTTAAAAAGAACACGAATTGAGCTGCGGGCGACACCTTGTTTCTAGTATAATAAACCATAATATTATTTATTTTATTAAGTATTTGTTTAAATCAACTGTTAACTGTTAAATACCTAACATAATGTTAATTTTTGTACATATATTCTATTATGAAATATTTAATATTGTTATGTTTTTCAATGTCCCTAGCTCATTTTTCCAAATCATTGTTAGTAATTATTTATACTTACATTGTTTTTGTTTAAGAAAATTAATAATAATAATTGTCGACTTAATAAAGGACAAATAGTTTATTTTCAGTCTTATCGATTTTTGTACTTTCTTTGTGACGGTTCAAGGGACAGTTGAGACTTTAATGACTTTATATTAGCTAGAATTATTTCTAATCTATGTTCCATTATAAATGTGCCAAATCGGTGTAAATTCATAGGATATAAGTTTTTTTTTTTTATTGATAATAAAATAAAGGGCAATAATTATTGTATTTTCTTATTGGACGCCATGATACTAAAGATTGCTTAAACTTTTTATTCCTTCAAATTTTTATTCTGTACTACAAGTTATCATGAAGTAAGTTGTCATGAGTATGAAGTCATCTCGCGACGAAACAAGAATTCGGAGGGACTATTCCGTAAATCAGCTAACTTGTCCAATCCCAAAACGTCAGGTTCACATTTAAATTTCACTCTTTCTAACAAAGGTTTGTTAGCAAGATAGCTTTTCTATTTAACACTAAAAACCAACTGCTTAATGCCTTTTAATTGAGTGTATTTTTTTGTACGAAAATATTAGAACACCATAAGGCTAAGACTTTATCGATTTTGCACGGAATTCGTCTCCGTTCGGACGCTATGTAGCTTAGTACAAGTTGAGAAATTAACGCTTTACGTTCAGCGAGGTTAGACTGAGGTTTAGTTTTACAATATTTAACGGTCAGTGCTGATTTTAGCAGACGTGAAAGATATAAGTACGAAGAAATATAAATTATTATTTTTTCCAACACTCACTCACGCACTAAATCGAGTGAGTAGTGAATAGTAATTTATAAGTTTAAATCGGCATGTGTCCATTTAAAAAAACATATTCAGTACCCTAAAATATTATAATTATAAATCGAACGCAGTACATTGATAATAATTATAATCCTTTCTACAGTACATAGTTTTTATTTTTTATTTTCTTAACATTAGGGACCTGGGTTAAAATTATAAAAAGACCAGACTAAAATAACCAATAATATCAAACCAGATCGTGAGAATGGAAAATTCTGTTTCATCTTAGTTATTCAGTCTCGACTTAACAATGCGATCATTTTTAACAAGTTCATACTTTGAATTTTGAAACGTTAACAAATATCACACTTTAACGAGTTGATAAAATTTAACAAAATAATATTTGTATTATATATTTTACATTCTGAATTTGGCGCATTTAATTTTAAGGTTTATTTTTAATATTTACTGTGATAATTTAACTTTTAATATCGTAATGTAGTGTAAATTTATTATGTCAAATATTTTGTTTGTTCGGTGGTAAATATTTTATTAACGTTAAGTTTTTGATCATAAAATGTCACTTGTTTTATGCAATATATTTAAATGTATGCCTATAATCATCCTATAATCAAGATATTATAATATATGTATGGTATGTTACTAACTCATAAAAATATTTTTATTAATTATTATAGGAAAAATATAATATGTACTCATGTATTAACTACTTACTGTTTAACTTTGCAATTGCAACTTTTTGTTATTAGTTTATCAATTATATTTAAACTGCTGTTTTGAGGTTATATAATATATTGTTATGTAGAGGTTTAAAAGTAAGATAATGGTTGTGTCGCCATACATTCATACTTACGGGGCTATTTCAAAATACTTGCCATAATAACTATGTAAATATAGATATAATTAATTCGAACATGTCTGATGAATGCATTTAATATAGATGGAGCATATAATATAGATGGAGCAAAATAGGGACAAACTTTTTATTTCATTATTCGCACCATCATAATTCCTAGGGCCGTCCATAAGTTAAAAGATATTTTAAGGATTTTTAAACCATATTGTTAACAAAGTTGTTATGACTTATGACTAATTAATAATTATGAGTTATGACGTTACACAAATGTATTCAAAACTTAAAAATTATCAATAGAAATTAATCTCCAGCGTTTTAATTTCAACCAACTCGTGCTGGATTCCACAATACAAAGTTTTTGACACTTTTAACTCTAGTCACACAACTTTTATATCTCATTTCATTTTTTAACGCAATTTATGGGCGGTCCATAATCCAGCTCATCTTGGGATAGTCCCATACTAGAACCCTGTGCTGTTTGCAGTTCTTGTTAGCTCCAACTTTAAGGCTGATTTTAGTGTCGCGCTGACCACCTGCTGACAGCGCTGATGGCCTATATGAAGCGTCTATAAAACCGACAAAAGAGGAGTGTTATGAGTTTGACGTGTCTGTCTGTGTGTCTGATTGTAGAAAAAAGGGTGGACCGGTTTTGATCAAGTTTCTTTGAACGCGTTTGTGTCGGCGCCGACAGTCAGCGTGCGGTCAGCAATAAAATCAGCTTAACAGCATTTCTTCAGTTCTTTTTTCTGATAGTGAAAAAATGTATGTGTGATGATGTTGCTCAAACGGATAAGTTTAAATATTTATTGTAGTAAAATGTACGAAATTTAGTTCTGTGATCCAATTAATATTATATGATCATGAATTGGTGTTTTATTTGTATTTTGTACCCTGTCACTATGTTATAATGATTATTATTTGGACATATTGTTATAAACTTGTATAATTAACAATCAGCAAAATGTCAGCAAATGATTTCTTTCTATAATTATATACTAATAATAATAGTTATAAAGAGGTAAATTCGTTTGTTTGTATTGAATAGGCTCAAAAATTATTGATCTGACATTAAAAATTCTTTCATCTACAGAAAGCTACATCCTTTGTGATGAATATAGGCTATGTTTTATTTTGAATAATATATTAAGAGATCCCTTAGAAAATTGAAAATTACAATACTTATATAATTATTAATTATGATAATAAATAAAAATAATGTGCATATTAATAGTATTCATCATTATCTACAAAAAATCTGGGACATATTATATCTATCTTTTATAGTTAACGAACAATAACATTTCCTTCTTTAAAAATTTAATTATCTTCTTCAACTTGCGAGGCTTTTTTGCTAAATGGGCGTTCCCTCCGGAGTTACCGTAATTATTGACCGTATTTAAAGCCCTATAAACTCATAATCTAAAAGCTACAAAGTTATTTAGTAAAAATACAGCAATAATCTTCGGTATATCAACATTCCTTTCCCCGTTTAAAATTTTATATTTCTGTTTATTATACTCATGATATCAGCTTCCAAAGTGATGCCAATTTATTAAAATTCAATTATACATTCAGCATCTCCTTAGCATTTACAAATTACTTTTCTTTGAAACTCATGCCAATAGATCGACAATATTAGAAGCTAAATATTCCCCGTTTTAAATTTTTTTAGGACAATTTTGAACTAAGGTAAGTAAAAATAATAGGGTTTTGGTGCGATCTCGGCGACGCGGCAAATGTATGGCCAAGGTCGTTTGCTCGGGGGACGGCCTTAATAATTATTATTCCTTATTTAAATGAACTTTAACTTCTCAATTGGTATTATGTGTAGAGTAGAAATGTCCTTTTCAGTATTACAATCGGACAAAACATTTTTTTGAAGTTACGAACGAACTCAAAACAACGCGCCAACGGCGGCGGCTACCGCGAATGTGTAAATGATAATATTTCCCGAGACGAAAGATATGCTACCGATCTCATTGAGATCTTCCACATACGCTGAAGGGATGAAGGTGCCCAAATGTGTGCGCAATACATAGGATGCTCTCTATTCCATCACTCTCTCCCATTAGGTGGAACGGCTGACCGACACGACCGGTGAGAGAACTGGCGAAGGACTGACTGCTTTGCATGCCCGGTCTACACATGGATCCACTATCTTAGAACAGCGAAACGAAGTTCGTGAGGTCACCTAGTATTTTAACAAAGATCTTGTTATAATAACACAAAGAATAAGAATATATTTTGTAAGTCGCGTCTAAACTCTATTCTCACTTTGTTTTGTTACACTCTGTTTTCTCCGCTCCAAAGCTCTTATGACACGTTTCACTGTGAAAGTGGCAGCGCTGAAAAATATTTTTTTACAATTTGTATGTGCAAGCGCCCTAGCTTTATGAATATGCTCACATTTATTTATTTATTAATTTATTTCTTTATTAGACTCGCCAACAGCAAAACACAGAAATACATTTAAACTTAAAACTTAAACTAAAACATGCACTTATGTGTGAGCTAATTATAGGCGTGTACAGCATTCATTAAGAACAGTAGATATAATATTTCTTAAAGCTAATAATGATTACAATATAGTTTTAACTTTCCAAGGCAGAACTTTGAGTATTATATATTTTGGTTAATTTGCACCCAATAAAAGTTAAAGTCACATTATGAAAGTTAAAAAATTAATTGTTTCAGCGCTGTTACTTTTACAGTGAACTCTATACAGGAGATTCATACACCATAAAGTATTATCATTTGAGATACAGCCTGGAGATACACAGACGGAATAATATATCTAGTCCTTGGCCCATTTGGGACCAAGATTTTTGGCCTTTTCAATAATGGCAATAGGTAGGTTTTTGAAATATTCATAAAATACTTACTTATATAAGTATTTATTTATACAGTGTGTAACAAAAACAAGTGATAATACTTTAGGGTGTGTACGTGTTCCCTGTAGAGAGTTCACTGTAAAAGTAGCAGCGCTGAAAGACCAAAAATTTTTTTCACTTTTGTATGGGCAAGGGCCCGAGCGTCACGAAATTCCCCATACAAAAGTGAAAACAATTTTTGGTCTTCCAGCGCTGCTACTTTCACAGTGAACTCTCTACAGGGAACACGTACACACCCTAAAGTATTATCACTTGTTTTTGTTACACCCTGTACAATTAATTATTAATTAATAACAAAATTAAAATAACACAATAAAACAAAAATGACGTAATGTAAGGGGAGCTCCCATACAAAAATAAAACTATTTTTTGCCTACTTTCGGTACGGATCCCTTCGTGCGCGAGTCCGACTCGCACTTGACTGATTTTACTAGTTTAGTAAATACTTTAAGTAATACTAAGCTCGCAGTGTGTAGAATAAAGAACCATTCAACCAACTGTAAAGTACATTGTACTTAGTAGGAAATTTGAAACACCTATAAAGCCTGTAAGCTAAGCGCCTTATAAACTACACCATAGGTAAAGGCCTACTTACACATACCGAGTATAGTGGCGAGACAGTAATGGTGTGACAGTGTCCACTGTCTCGCCAATGACTTATTTGCTTTGTCCACACTGTGCCTTTTTTTGTTCGTCAAAGGTATGCTTTATAGCGCAGTCAAAAGCGAACGTGAGGCATGCCCGCGGCGCATGCCCTCTGACCGTATCCAAAACTTCAAAACAATGTTGGCGTTGCGTTCGTTGACGCATTCAAATATTGAATGCGCCAAAACGAAAGTTGAATGAAAGATGACGAAAATTGAAGACGAAAGCGTATAGTGTGGACATAGCTATTTAGTAATCTATGACTCTACTCGGTACGTGTAATCAGTTCTTAAAGGGTCGATCACACACGATCTTCATGAGCTTATACCGTATATGAAGAATTAGTTTAATTGCTGTTTAAGCTACGAATAATAAATTCTTACAAGTCTAATAATATTATTCAAGATGTTAGCAGTTAGTGTAAAGTGTAAACACCGTTAACCTTGAAACCATCAAAATATGAACCCGTCAAAATGAACAACTTTTTTGAGAACAACGCTGGGCACTAAAAAAAATCCGTCTTCATACCAATACAAATTGCCGATCCTGGCATCCGTATGGGTATGAAGACGGCTTTTTTTTTTTGACTTCCCAGGCCCCAGCATTGTTCTAATAGAATAAATTATTCATTTTGACGGGCACATTTGATGGTTTCAAGGATAACGGTGTTTACACTAACACGCTGTATATTATGCGAAAGTGTGTCTGTTTGTCACCAATTTAAACGTTCGCTGTGGAAATACATTGAGAGAGGAGAAAGGACATAATAAATAATTAGGATAGTTCTTGTTGCGAAAAATGTACGATTTGCGCGTGACAAATGAATTTCTGCGTAACGTAACTAGACGTTGTCTATGCCAGATTTCATTTAAATCGGTTCAAGCGTATATGCGCGAAGAGGTAAGTAAGGATAAAATATGTAATAGATTAGACACGCGGCAGCGTGTGGAGCCAAGTTCATATAAAACAGAACTGGCGAGCAGCACCGTGTCACAGAATATATATTAGTTGTACCAAACCGTATTACACACACGGGCGTGTATTATATAGCTTTGATAGGGGGGGGGGGTCCCTAACTCCCTAACGTAAAAAAGCGGCCAATTTCGAGTTGGACTGGCCCATGAAGGGTTCCGAGCGGCAAAAAGGCAACGTGCTTAGGAAATTACAATACGATATTATATACCACAGCATAATAATAATTTATATTATTATACTGTGAATAGAAGAAACCGGGTCTGGACCCCCAGGACCCCCCCCTATATACGTCCATACGTCCATCCGAACTATTTAGAGACACTTAGAATTCAGAAACTCTTAAACATAAACGTTTCTTTGGCTCATATAATGTATGTATTTACAATTTACATATAATGCTGTACAACAAAGTTATAAATGTGTTCGTTTTGTCGCTATTGGCTAGATTGGCTCCTAAAAGAATTTAAAGTTTCAAAGTTTTGAAACTTTGAATTCGGTTAGTTGATTTTCAACACTAGTCCTTAAACATATGATTCAAACTTCAATTAGTATTATTATAATACTAGCTGCTGCCTGCGACGTCGTTTGCGTAAAGGATCTACAGCACCAAAAGTAGGCGAAACGTGTTAAGACTTAAGGCCATCCCTCGAGCAAACGACTTTTACCATACATTTGACGCGTTGCCGAGATCGCACAAAAATCCTTTTTTTACTTATCTTAGTTAAACATTTACCTAAAAAAATCAAACATCCAGTATGTAGTTAATGAAATTGTTGATCTATTGGCGTGTGTTTCAAGTTACCGTAATTTGTAAATACTAGGGAGATGCTGAATGTATAAATAAAATAAAAAAGCCTTTTATTTCTTGCTAAACTACAATTACAATTTGCACGATCAACTAACAATATTCTAAATTCTAATTAAGTAAGTATTAAATTTATTACATAATTTTTCATCATTTTTCAGGATACAGGATTTTCAGGATTGGCGGCTACAGCGCAAAATCACAAGCAATATTGTATGTAAATCGTCTATTGCTTGTGATCTTACGGTATATCTAAATGTACCTATAATATAACTGACTGACACGGTGATCTATCATCGCACAGCCCAAACCACTGGACGGATCGGGCTGTTTGGCATGCAGGTAGATGTTATGACGTAGGCATCCGCTAAGAACGGATTTTGATCAATTCTACATCCAAGGGGATAAAATGGGGGATGAATTTTGTATGAAACTTTGTCAATTTTAAACCGTCGGGCTGAGAGTTTGATACCCAATTAATAAAATAATACTTCTTAACGCTAGCGAAGCCGCGGGCAAAAGGTAGTATCTTTATATAATTCAGCCTTTATGTTGCATTAAAATAGAATCAAAAGCGCTAATAATCTTCGCCCTTGGAGGGCTTGCACGTGGGCTGCATAAAGTTTAATTAGATCGGTACAGAACCTATTAAAGCTTACGTTAAAGTTTTAATAAACAGCTCCTTTCTAGCTCCAGTCAAGGCCAAGAGCACACTAGTTATATTTCATACAGTAGTTTATCTGCATATTTGATCACAATCGACGCAAATAGACGCGCAACTACAAATACATTGAGCAAAATCATTTAACATAATGTGAAAGACCGAATGAACGGGATACTGCATTATTTTGCTAATAGACCGCACTAATCAGCGAATAAAAGTATGACTTCAGATAAACGAGCAAAATAGCAACTTACACGTCGGTTTCAACGTCGCGGACGTTGGCCGGTTTCATTGAAAACAGGCTACCAGGACTAATTTTATAGTGCCCAAGTGTGTAGTACACAAGAGCATAGGTACTATATACAATATCCTTATAATATTGGATCCGACCGTAAAATTCTGCATGAATCGTTATTTTCGATCAAATATATTTTATAAATAATCTTTAGAACGTATAGAAATTATAGAATGGATTAATGTTGAGTTGCCTTGTCAAAAGTAGCCGCAAGTACCTCTAATAAAGTTTAATGTTCATGAGATAATTCATTAATTTGCATGTATTTTTTTTTTCAATAAATTTTACATCATTTGAAAGAAAATGACGTAACAAAGTAAGGTATAAATGGTTGCCAGCTCTAAGTCGGCCGCAACCTAGGATTGCCAGCCCGTAAACAGATATAGTTCTTCATCAAAATTGAAGCATCGATTTTTTAAATAATTTTAATACAAAATTAAAGTTTTATGCATTTTGTACATGAATATCCATGGTTGCCAGTTGCACGATAGCCGCAAACTGGGGTTGCCATCACTTTTGTATACGACAAATGTTCAGGCCTACAATTATTATGCCTGACAGGATTTGAGGACGTCGAGAACCCGCAAGATTGCTATTTTTATTTAACAGGCGTTTTTATTTTTATGCGTAGTGTCCTGTCATTCCTCAATGTCTACTTTTCTATTGAATACACGCAAGTTTGTATTACGGGCTTTCATTTTGCTCAATTAGAGGTACTTGCGGCTATTTTTAACGAGGCAACCCAACATTAATCCATTCCATACGTTCTAAAGATTATTTTAAAATATATTTGATCTAAAAAACGATTCATGCAGGATTTTACGGTGGGATCTTAGGATATTACTATCATGCTCAAATGACAAATGGATCATCATTCTTGTCAGGTAAAAAGTCAGTTTATATTGCGCTAAACACGGTAATTAGCCCCCGACAAAAAAGAGGGGTGTTATAAGTTTGACGTGTCTGTCTGTGTGTATATGTACGTGGCCTCGTAGCATCCAAACGGGTGGACCGATTTTGATCTAGTTTTTGACGTGAAAACTTCTTTAGCGGCGTTGAGCACTTTTGTGGGATGGGTAAAAACTGTGAAACTCGCGCCAGATTTTCGTGTTGATCGAAAAACAATAGAAAAAGCGTAAGACGGTTGGGGAGTAGTGTTTTGTGTCGAACTCGAACTCGGACTCGAACGAAGTGTACAGTCGGGGAAAATTGTGCTAAGCAGAAATGTACAGTCGGGGAAATGAGTTGTTTAGCAGAAATGTACAGTCGGGGAAATGAGTTGTTTAGCAGAAATGTACAGTAAGGGAAAACTGTTCTAAGCAGAAATGTACAGTCGGCGAAAATTGTGCTAAGCAGAAATGTACAGTCGGGGAAATGAGTTGTTTAGCAGAAATGTACGGTCGGGGAAATGAGTTGTTTAGCAGAAATGTACAGTAAGGGAAAACTGTGCTAAGCAGAAATGTACAGTCGGCGAAAATTGTGCTAAGCAGAAATGTACAGTCGGGAAAATGAGTTGTTTAGCAGAAATGTACACTCGCGGAAAATTGTGCTAAGCAGAAATGTACAGTCGGGGAAATGAGTTGTTTAGCAGAAATGTACAGTCGGGTAAAATTGTGCTAAGCAGAAATGTACAGTCGGGGAAATGAGTTGTTTAGCAGAAATTTACAGTCGGGGAAAATTGTGCTAAGCAGAAATGTAACGCCGGGGAAATGAGTTGCTTAGCAGAAATGTACAGTCGGGGAAAATTGTGCTAAGCAGAAATGTACAGTCGCGGAAAATTGTGCTAAGCAGAAATGTACAGTGGGGAAATGAGTGGAAGCTGACATGATTGCTCAGTGTTCTTAGCTATATTAGTTCCTCATCATCAGCCTGCTCGGTGCTGAAAAATCACGGTTTATCTGGTTCATTAAAGACAGTTAGCAACTTGCAGTCGTTTGATAATCTTAATATTTTGCATTCTAGTTCGTGAGTCAAGGTGTCTCGGGGGACCGCTAATGTATGTAGAATGTAGATGTTTGATTTTACATAACATTATAGTTTACACTTAGGAATTATTTAAACTTTTAAAGTCAGTAAATATTATCGAGCTAATGATCTCCTAGTCAAGAGCCACACTCTAAACCAGCTATCCTCAACCCGCGGCTCGCTGGCCGCATGCGGCCCGCCGAGACTTATCTGTGGCCCGCGCGGCGTGATGTTAAATTTGAAATTCACCACCGACAAAATAATGTAAAGTCGTCGTGAAAGTCGTGAAATTTGTTCCACTTTTAAATCATTAATTTTGAAGAACGTTATTTTAACCCCAAAAAATTTTTGTTGTGGCCCGCGACAACAAGACCAAAACGTGTTTGTGGCCCGTTTGAAAAAAAAGGTTGGGGACCACTGCTCTAAGCATATTGTTACGGATACGGGCAGTTATTTACCTGCGCGCGACAGTTGCGCGTACTTTCTAGAAAAGTCCAACCCTTGTTTATGTTAATTGCGTGTTTACGTAAACAATCCAGAATGGAACGTTCCAGAAAGTATGGCGGGCCATATAAAAGGTAAACAAGCCGGCAATCAGCTCAGTTTGATACAAGCGATCATCAAGGCGACTTCGAAGTGAGAACAAGTGATCAATAGTGAGTGATTGTGATAGTGAACTAACGACTCGGCTACGACCTAGGACAGTGATAGTGCTCAGTGATTTAGATCTAGTGCTTAGTGTTTGGACTTAGTGATTTGTGTGAGCTAGTGTTTGTGAATAAAGTCTTCAAGAGAGTCACCAGGTCTTTCTCTCCGAATCCTCGAACCCTAGCACGTAACAATATGAGAGAACAAAACGAGCAAGTTTCAAGTTTGATCTCCGCTGTGCCCTTGCAGAATCTTAGAGTTACTTTACTGTAATTATATTGTGATACGGGTATCGGTTGACTAAGGATCTTATGTTTTACTGGGAAATGCATAAGTCGAGAAATTTGTTCCTGGAAGTTCAGACGTTCAAGGTTAGAACCACTTTGTAAATTTAATATTACCAGGAAGCAGGCCAAGTGCATGGTACGTTCACATTTATTTTGCCTTTAGATTTTTTTTTTTTTATTCAAAACGACATAATATAATACTTTATTAATTGTTATGATATTATGCTGTAATATAATAGCATATTATTATAGTATTGCTCATAGCACACCAATATTATAGCGCACCATACTCATGGGCGCCGGCAGAGGGATGCCAGGTGGTGCACTTGCACCCCTTGGGAATCTCGGGATCAACAGGAATTATTGTAATAAAAAGCCCGAAACCCTATTACCATGCCGTACATAGACGTAATTTTTCGGCACTAAATGTATTCTGTTGACGTAAATAGACAGTCACTGTTGTTCATAAAATGTTAAAAGTAAAGAAAGAAAACAAAAATCTGCAACCCTTGGAAATTATTTCTGCCGGCGCCTATAATGGCCATACTTATATTAGGTGTGCCTCTTCCTCGCACTCCATAGCATCATTCCCTCACCTGTCAAGGACTTCTGCTGGCCAGAACCGCCTGCCATTGTTACCTACCTTCGTAAAATCGCTTAGAGAAATACATATATAAATTTTAACTATACAGAATAAAGTTTATTTAAATGCATATAGTACACACCTTTAGGTCCACCTGTTAGGCACTTGTGCCGATTCAAAACGCCTGTCAATTATTTTTTTTAACTTTTCAATGCATAAAAAAATCATAAAAATTTTAAGGCTACAGGAGCAAGTTTTTTTTTTTTTTTTTGATTTTATTGACACTTTCAAGTGTATAGAAGTTGATCACGTGTAGGGCTGATGCTAGCCAGGCGATGGTTGCCGTACTTAGCATGCCATGGCTCATCACTATATAAATTTCTAGCCCTACAGACACACCGTTATTCGTAGGGTTCACTAGCTCTTACTCTATATCAGGGGTTCCCAATCTTTTTTACAAAAATATACATAAATAAACACCTTTAATGATTATTATTGTTGGGTTAAGCAGGTAAATGATAATAAAACAAAATATATTTAATCATCTGCCTACTTTGTATAATGCTTTATTCAAACCTACGCGACTGCGAAGCGGGAGCGTCAAGTTGCGTCAAGTTGTCAAAATATGTGTGTTTGAATTCAAACACACATTTGACAACTTCCGACGCTCCGTCACTGACGCGTAGGTTTGTGCTAAGCATTATTCATATCCTAATTTTATTTAGTAATATATATTATGTGGTTTCGGATTATGACAGAGGATCGACTCAAGGCGCCCCTCTTGCCTTTCCACGGCGCACCAGGGCGCCGCGGCGCACAGTTTGGGAACCCCTGCTCTATATTGTAATGTACGGGGTGTAACAAAACCAAGTGCTAGCATGTACTTTACGGAATTGGTACCGGTGATTTCAGAAGCCAAAATAATAATTTATGTACTATAATTGGTACTCGTCTACTATCTATCATATTAGGTATCTATACAATCTAATATTATATACAATTCTCGTGTCACAGTGTTTGTGCGTGAACTCCTCCAAAACGGCTCAACCGATTTTAATGAAATTTTGTATGTACCGTCATGTACCATCAAGGAAATTGATTCCTAGGCAGTTGACGGACCTACGTCATGTGGTCGTCTAAATATGTGAATTCAATGTTAGCTGTGATCTGTCGGCTGGGTTTGATGTAACGGGACCAAACTACTTAGGTCTATCATCTGCCTAGGAATCAACTTCTCTGATAGTACATTCGTTAGGTCTGAGAATAGGGTTTTATATACTTTTTATATTGATACTAGAAATAATTTATGTGGCAAAACAACGTTTGCCGGGTCAACCAGTACCATAATATCTAGGTCGTTCAAAATCACGTGCAGTCCAGGCTTGGCGGTCTAGATTGTTCCAAAGAAACCACATTTGTCACAGCACACGCCAAATTGATCCTAAAGTATTTTCCAATATTTCACATTATAGTTGGTTCAAGAATCCAGAATAGGCTAGCCATAGGCGCCCTCTGTGGCTCAGTGGTGAGCGCGTTGGTAGCTCAAGTCGGGGGTCGCGGTTTTGAATCCCGCCGACGGAACAAAAAGTTTTCAATATTCCCGAGTCATGGATGTGTATTAAAATTTCATTATTATATAACAAAAATCTTAAATAAATATTTAATAAAATTAAATAATGAATCTTTTAATTGTTATATTTAATTAAATATATTATGTATACTTAGTATGAAATTATTAAATAGTTTTCCGTTGTCTGGTACCTGTAACACAAGTCCTTCAGGTACATTAACGGGATGGCACGGGGCCAGATTGACGTGGTGTGAAGCGTCCATAGATATTATAGTAACTTAATGAGTCGTCAGTAGGTGTTAAAATATTTATTAGCTCCTTTACCAATCCATACCAATATTATGAATTCAACTGTCTGTCTGGTACCTCTTCAAACCAAACCGCTGAACCGATTTTGCTAAAATTTTGTATATACAGGGTGCAATTAAACCTTCCTGCCAAATTTTTTCCAGGGCTTAGGTATCATTAAGAGAGTCCATTGAATCAAAAAAAAATAGGTGTTATTTTTTTTTCAATGACATATTTTATTCCATTTTAAATCGTTGCAGAACGGTCATTCGCGGCGCGGGGGAATGAGAGGGGGTCGTGGCATGAGGGGCGCGCGCGGGGGCACTTCACGCGCGGCCGACGCATCGTGTCCATGAATTGTAGTGTTTTTTAGGATAACTTTCGGAAGCTATTTCTCAACATTTTAGTACTGAGTGACTATAAAAGAAAAAATACATGTACTTTTATTTTTAACAAGGATCAATATATCAAAATTTGGCAGGAAGGTTAAATTGCACCCTGTATAGGTTGACTTGAGTCTCGGGAACGGACATTTGATATAGTTTTCATCCCGGAGAAATATACGGTTCCAGAGTGATAAACGAATTTTCGCGTAACGGATTTGCAGGCTCCATCTAGCAGGTAACTTAGAAAATAATTATTATTATTTACTAGATGTTCCGCGCGGCTTCGCCCGTGTACATTAGATCCTTCACGTGGTCTACTTCTTATCTGTGCCAAATAACATAAAAAATTCTCCGGTAGCTCGTGAGGTAAGCCCTTTCAAATAATTTTCTCCGCTTTTTATTCACATTTTCCTCTATTTCTTCATTCCGTCTTAGCGTCTTCCTCGATAAACGGGCTATCTAACACTAAAAAAAATTTTCAAATCGGACCAGTAGTTCCTGAGATTAGCGCATTCAAACAAACAAACAAACTCTTCCGCTTAAGGGCGTGTTCATGTCTTCAAGGGCGTGTTCGTGTCTTGCAATTTAAAACGAAAACCTCAGATGACCATTACATTAAAAAATGTGTCAAACACCATATTCTACCTTTACAGCAAAAAAGATCTATTGCAGATGTCGTATACCTGGCAAAAATTGCCCAAGGCCATATTGATTCCCCTACACTATTATCCAAAATCCTTATCAATGTACCTAGTAGAACATTTAGACCTAAACTTCTTCACTACCACTAACTATAAGTCCAACTCTTTCTTCATTAGATCCGCAAATAATCTAAATAAATTGTGTGATAAACTTGACTTGGACGTATTCAACGACAAACCTGACAAAATTAAGCAGAAAATTACAGATCATTGGTTCTCAAGCGATTCTCATCTAAAAGTCTAGTATAGGAAATAAAACAGATAACACCCCTTTCAAAATTCACCCAATAATGTATTTATATTTTTCTTATTACTCATGGATGTATCTTTTCTTTTTACCGTATTTCATTAATTGTCTCTATATGATTATATTCTGTTATTTTTGTTTTAACAAGCTTTCTTTAAAATGATAATTAGAATCTTATATGTGAAAACATGTTAATGGTTTCCTTGTAATATTTCTAGATATATACACTACCTTTATTATGTAACTGTTTGTTTTCCAAGTAAAATAAAAAAAATTTAAAAAGAAAATAAAAAATATGACTACGCGCACAATCCGCGTACACGCAGCAACCGTCTTTTCACGGCGTACACGCAGCACCGCGCAGCGACCGCGCAGCCACCACGCAGCGTCCACTCGGTTGCTAGGGTATCCATAAAATATTCACCCTCAGTTTACTAACGGACGGATTTTTTTCTGCATCTGGCATTGTCTCAAAACCTTCAAACTCAAACTCAAACTCAATTTTTCTTATCTATACTAATATTATAAAGCGGAAGAGTTTGTTAGTTAGGTCCGATTTGAAAAATTCTTTCAGTGTTAGATAGTCCATTTATCGAAGAAGGCTATAGGCTATATATTATCACGCTAAGACTAATATAGGAGCGAAGAAATAGAGGAAAATGTGGAAAAAACGGGGGAAAATTATTTGAAAGAGCTTATTTGAACGCGCTAATCTTAGGAACTACTAGTCCGGTATGAAAAATTCTTTCAGTGTTAGATAGCCCATTTATCGAGAAAGACTATAGGCTATATTTTATCACGCTAAAACTAATAGGAACGAAGAAATAGAGGAAAATGGGAGAAAAAAGGGGGAAAATATTTGAAAGGGCTTATTTGAACGCGCTAATCTCAGGAATTACTGGTCCGATTTGAAAAATTTTTTCAGTGTTAGATAGTCCATTTATTGAGGAAGGCTACAGGCTATATTTTATCACGCTAAGACTAATTGGAGCAAAGAAATAGAGGAAAATGTGGAAAAAACGGGGGAAATTATTTGAAAGGGCTTATTTGAACGCGCTAATCTCAGGAACTACCGGTCCGATTTGAAAAATTCTTTCAGCGTTAGATAGCCCATTTATCGAGGAAGGATATAAGTTATATTTTATCACGCTAAGACTGAAAAGAGCGAAGAAATAGAGGAAAATGTGGAAAAAACGGGGGAAAATATTTGAAAGGGTTTATCTTACGAACTACTAGAGCAATTTTTCTGTTATTTGGGTCAGATAGGAAGTAGAGCACGTGAAGGATCATAGGCTATTTTTTGTGGACTAATTGGTCTGTGAAATATCTAATTTACGCGGGCGAAGCCACGCGAAACGTATATTAATAATAAAAATGAATCCATATACTTCCCTTGGTTACGACATCACGCATAAACAGCTGGACCGATTTTGCTGAAATTTGGTATAGATATAATATGTACTTTGAGTCCCGGAAAAGGACATAGGATACATTTTGTCCCGGAAAAATGTACGATTACCGCACGATATACTTTTATGATTTGCGCGTAAACTATTCAATCGATTTTGATGAATTTTGGTATGGAGAATGGAGATACTTTGAGTCTCGGGAAGGAGAAGGGATACATTTTGTCCCAAAAACTGTACGGGTCCCGCTCAATACACTTTTATGATTTTCGCCTAAGCTATTTAATCTATTTTGCTGGGTATAGAGATACTTTGAGTCCCGGGGAAGAACATAGGATATATTTTGTCGCAGAAAAATGTACCGTTCCCACAAAAAGGAAATTTGTGATTTGCACGTTAACTATTTAATCGATGTACGGGAACAACTACAAACTGAAGTCCACGCGGACGAAGTCGCGGGCAACAGCTAGTTCAGAATAAATTTTTGCAAATATTTTCTGAAAGTCTACAACTACATGATGCCTACCGTAACCGGTTCGGGAACTAACCCGGCGAGAAGAACCGGCGTAAGAAACTTGCAGGGGGCCCCTTTATTTACCAAAAAAAGTGAGAAAAAAATTAATCTTTTAAAATAATGTTTACAATGCTGTAACTTAAAATTATACAATGTCAACATACATACATAATTGTAAGTCCTAAAATAATGTAGAAGCAGCCTTGCAAGCAGCCATCCTACTCCCAAGATGTGCCATCGTTGATGAAATCATTGGCCTATAAACATTGAGATGTATATTAGGCTTTGGCACACAAACGTTCTTTGACTACTTTTTTAAATTTATTAATGGAAAGATTTTGAACGTTTTCTGGGATTTTATTGTAAAGGCGTATACATTGACCTTTAAAAGATTTACTAACTTTACTAAGTCTGATCACCGGTATTTCTAGTTTGTACTTATTTCTTCCATAAGTGACAGTCACGGAAGAAATACTTTCTTCCGTGACTGTCACTTATGGTTGTAAATTTACTAAGATTCTTTCTAACATATAACAAAATGTATTGAGAAGCAACAGTTAGAATACCAATTTCTTTAAACTTTTCTCTCAGAGATTCAAAAGCTGACATTTTATAAATTGAACGTATAGCTCGCTTCTGCAGCATAAAAATCGTATACATTAATACGGCAGCGTTTCCCCATTTAAGAGGATGCCATACGACATTCTACTATGAAAATAACTGAAGTAAACTAGTCTTGCTGTGTCTTTGTCAGCAATTTCCCGTATTTTTCTGACTGACTGACTTCTATTAATATAGTACATATTTCATGCCACGCTTGCAAAGTTTTACGTTTGTCTTTGTATATTTCGAGAGTCTTGTCCCACAAGACATCCCTTTCTTCTATTAACGAAATTAATAACTCTGACGACACCGCACAAAGGCAACGGGAATCCGTCGCGCGGTCTCAAAGGGAATGAGTAATGACAGACACACTAGCCGCGCGGGCGGTGATCCGTACTCGTAGACCGCTCTGTCACTGCGCGTAGGCTGTGCGGTGGCTGAGCGTACGCTGCGCGGTCGCTGCGCGGTTGCTGCACGTTCGCTGCGCGTACGCGGTTTTTGTGGAAATATTTTAAAATAAGCTTAATTAGCTTAATTAGCATAGAACCTCAAACTGCTTTAACGTTTGGGAAAACACGCGACACGCGCTGAATCCGCGCGCGCAGAAAACGCGCACGTGTGAACACAGCCTTATAATATGTATAAGTATAAATGCAGCGTAAAACTGTCCAAGGTCCTCTGTCTGTGTCTTGTGAAGTTTCCAAAGTGCCAGATGAAGATAAGATGACTAAGTTGTTGTATGTATACTGTAATATTAGTATAGAGTTCTTTGCAAGGAGCAGCGCTGAGAGGATTACTTTTGACTTCATTCTTTTTATGATAAATTCAACGTCATGAATTTTTCCATACAAAAATAGTAACTCCTTCACAGTGAACAAGGAAAATATTTATAATCTAAAATATTATCACTTTGTTTTGATACATTCTGTATAATTGCACGTCAAAAATGATGATTAAATTCCAATTTAATGAAGAGTTTGACAGGTAATGTATGGGGCTTATGTCAAACTAGATGGCGCACGCAATCTGCCCGTTTCTTTGGGTTTTTTATTATTTATTTCTTGTCCCCCTAACGGTGTCTGGGCTTGTTGTTATCTTTTAAATTTATACACCATAAAATGTTCAATATTATTATGTATTTTCATACAACGAATTCTAAAATGCGAAGTAATCGGCGCGTGCGCCGATTAAATAATATGTGCGATCACCTTTAACTGGTACCTACTATGAGCAGGAGCAGTGCCGTAAATATCCTTT
Organism: Lysandra bellargus; assembly: GCA_905333045.1. NCBI lineage: Eukaryota > Metazoa > Arthropoda > Insecta > Lepidoptera > Lycaenidae > Lysandra > Lysandra bellargus. Next base: position 27,454,088 of record HG995319.1, read on the forward strand.
TTGAGCCTTGTGCGAGCTTCTATAACTGCGCCCTTGTTTTTTAGGGTACCGTAGTCAACAAGGAACCCTTATAGTTTCGGTCAGTCCGTCCGTCTGTCCGTCTGTCTGTCTGTCCGCGGTTTTGCTCAGAGACTATAGAAACTGCAAAGCTGTAATTTGGCATGAATGCACATATTAGTGATGCCGACAAAATGGTACATGAAATCTTAATAAAATATTTTTTATGGTACCTTCCCTACACATCAACGCTAGCACTACCTCCCCTACTATATGTAATAGGCCTTACAGTCGGGGCATTTTAATAGGCCACATTTGACATCTGTCAGATTAATCTCCATAGTGAGGTGAGCTGCGTAAAAACATCTAACAAAACGAATAAATCGATACGGACTTGAAATAAAATATTTGAATTTTATAGGTTTGAAACAAACTCCTGTCCCATTATTACTTTTTCCTTTGCAAATTCAAGGAGCAAAATAAGACAAGTACATAACTTACAAAAAAAATATGCATTTATTCGCTTGAATTATAAAAACTGTTAAATGTAGTATTAACATTATTCATTTCACATAAATATATGTTACTTTTCACAACGTGGTTATTAATTTATGGGGATATTTCGTTACAAGTAATCAATGCATCGATACTATTTATTCACTTTCGATTTTTAGGGTAACTTCCCTAGAGTTTAAAAAGAAAAAAGGTCAGCTGACGTAACATTGTAGCGACGTGCAATTATTAAGATCAGAATTCGTTCATTACGTTTAAAATTGTTTATCAGTAAAAGCAAATCGTTAAATAATTCGTATCGGTCATATTTACAATAAATATGTAATCGTAATTGAAAAATGTTAATCAATTGTGCAGTTATAACAAAACGAAAATATTTATTTTTTATGTACGTCGCTATAAGGTTACCTGGTACAATTTTGATGAACTGTCAAAAGTGGCCTATTAAAATGTCCCGACTATAATATACGCAGCTGTAGTTGCGGTAAGTAGCTAGGTAGCTTATAATAATACTAATCCGTACGTTTAAAATATCTTAATACCACAGAGTACTTTTTTATATACGGAAATACGTAATCAAACACACTTCTCAGTCGGCCTATAACTGGTTAGTTCTATCTAATGTGTTTTTGTCGTAGATGGAGCTAAAAGTATGCTGACTAGCGCCATCTGTTTTATATTCAGGTTAGAAATTATTACAACACATTTACACAGTTTCACATTAGATGGCGCTTATTCTACAAGAGTCCCGTGTTCTATTTTTTTCAAAAGAGGCTCTGTAAGCTCTGTTCTTGTTCTTCTACTCCTCACTAGATGGCTCTTTTTAAATAAATATTGCCGGCTTTAACGCGTTTTGAAACAAATGTATTTTCCCAATTTTCCTGAGATAACATCAGCGACAATCTTTTCACACTTACATCTTTTTTCTTTTCAGACGCTGAGAATAAATTAATATTAGGTACATTGAGATGTAAGTTGGATGTAGGTATGGACTTAAAAGTCGGTTCTAGTTTTTTGTAAAATAAGTAATATTCTTTACTAATCAAGTGTGATTATGTGGTGATTATCATAATTATTACTTTATACTTAATGAAACATTGGACTTTTTACATTTTTAACTTTTACAATATTATAAATCACACAATAATTATTATAGCTGTCCACATTATGCGCATTCGTTTTCAATTTTTGACATCTTCTTTCATTCAACTTTCGTTTTGGCGCATTCATTAATTGAACGCGTCAAAGAACGCAACGCCAACAGTCATTTTTAATACCTAACAAAGCGAAAGTTTTGGACGGTCAGAGGCCTATTATATGCATATTCATGCCGAACTTCGGCCGCGTTTTTTCGCCCTAGTGTGTTTAGACACTTAACACATATTTTTATAAAATTAAATCAATATAACTAAATGAAGTGTTCTTGAAATTACTTGCTAGTAAATAAATATTTTTAATATAATTTTTAACAACAAATTACGTTTGTATTAATAGATCATAATATATTTTCCTCAAAACCATTAATAATTGTATCATTTAAAAAAAGTAACGTACGCGAAATAAACATTACCCCGATTCTACACCTTCGCAGGCGGCGTATGTGACTTACCCGCGAATCAGCAGTAAAAAAAGTGTCACAGAAACTTCCGAAACCACGATCGGCTTGGTCGACTAGTCGACCGATTAGTCGGCTTCTTTGGAGCCGACTAATCGGCTAGTAGGCTAGTCGGCCAAAGTCATGATCGGCACATCTCTAGTAGGTATAGATTTTAGTATAGAATATATTATAGATTATTATAGATGATAATATTATACGTCTACCATCGTCTTTGACAAAATATACTGAATACTGATCCATAGCGACAAGACGACCTTCTCACCGTATTACATAGACTTGACTGATATAAATAACTAGCTGTTGCCCGCGACTTCGTCCGCGTGGAGTGTGGACTTCAGTTTATAGTGCGCGGTGTCAACAAAATTGGTGTCTTTAAAAGCTTTTTAAAACGCTGGTACCCCTTAAATCAAAATACCCAAAAACAGCTGTCACAGCTGTGCAGTGTGCACTTAATATTTCATTTTTTTTTTAATTAAACTTTATTTATCTAACACTGAAAGCTTATTTAGCGGTTAGCCCCACATTACATAACTTTAGCTTTACCCATAAACTATTTACCATTGGTAGGTTTAAGGTTACGTACTGCATAGATATATGAAATATACTGTGGGAAATATACTTGGCCGCCACAAAGGAAGATCTTCCGACCGAGCGAGGTGTTATGCCCGGTCAGGCCGAAGCCCGCGTGATACATTTCAGCTGTCGTATATATACCGACGCGCTTAGAAAACTTCGATAGCGCGATGCAGGAATGTTAGGCGAATTGTGGGTACCGCCACATCACTCCCCCCCGAAGACCGGAGGTCGAATCTTGAAGTTTTGTCGCTTGAGTCGCCAGTGCCAGAGAGTTCCAGTGAGTCGAAACTGTTGCAGTGAGTCCCAGTGAGTCGGAACTATAAGCTGCTGCACGGGATCCAGTGAGTCGGATAAGCTGCCGTGCGGGGCCGATGCTACGTGCTGACCAGGAGAGATGTGCTCTGCTTGCTGACCGGTCGGTGTAGTGAGAAAGCCCAATATGATGCCGATGCGGAGTCGCCCAGGCCGCGGTACATTGCGGCTAGTGGACGAGGTACCCGATGAGGCGATGCTGGCTGGCGCGGTGCGGAGGGGCCCCCGAGTGATGATGATGAAGGAGGCATGTTCTGTCGAGGGTCACCAATGTGGGAAATAATGTGTGGAGGCCAAAGGAAGATCTTCCGACCGAGCGAGGTGGTATGCTCGGTCAGGCCGAAGCCCAAGTGATACATTTCAGCTGTCGTATATATACCGACGCGCTTAGAAAACTACGATAGCGCGATGCAGGAATGTTAGGCGAATTGTGGGTACCGCCACAATACTAATAATAATAACTACTGAGTAGTGAGCTATCAAGGTGTATACTTATTACTTAACAATCGAAAGAATCGAAACTCAACATGGTACCACCTCATAAAGATAGACGTATTATTTATTCATTTATAATACAACAAAACAAAAATTTCGAAAATCGGTTCACAAACGGCGGAGTAGGTAATCGTTGAACATACAAAAATAAAAAAATTAAAATATCCACAGCCGAACATATAAGCTCCTCGTTTTTTGGAAGTCGGTTAATAAAGCGATACATTGTGCATATAGACTAGAGATGTGCCGATCATGACTTTGGCCGACTAGCCGATTAGTCGGCTGCAAAGCCGACTAATCGGCCGATCAAGGTTTCGGAAGTTTCTGTAACGCTTTTTTACTGCTGTTTCGCGGGTAAGTAGCACACGCCGCGCCACCTGCAAATGTGTCGAATTGTGTTATGTTTACTTCGCGTACGTTACTTTATTTCTATGATACAGTTGATAGTTTCATTAAATATTCAGAGAAGTTGATTCCTAGGCAGATGGGGGACCTACGTAGTTTGGTCGCGTTACCTATACCTAGCCGACAGATCACAATAATTATTAACATTGAAATGACATGATCCGACCAAATGACGTTGGCCAGTCAACTGCCTAGGAATCAACTTCCTCGATGGTACATGAAATCTCGATTTATATGCATACTTAATTTGTTGTTAAAATTATATTTACAAAAGTATTTTTTTAACTAATCGAAACCCTTACAATTGATTAAATTTTTATAAAAATCGATTTTTTATAAAAATCGATTTTTTAAAACATCGATTTTTTTATTTAATCGAAACCCCTTACAATTGATTAAATTTTTAACCCATTTTTTATGAAAATCGATTTCTAAAAAAATGATTTTTTAATAATTTATCGAAACTAGAGATGTGCCGATCATGACTTTGGCCGACTAGCCGACTAGCCGATTAGTCAGCTGCAAAGAAGCCGACTAATCGACCGACTAGTCGGCCAAGCCGATCATGGTTGGTTGATGGTTTCGGAAGTTTCCGTAACGCTTTTTACTGCTGTTTCGAGGGTAAGTCGCACACGCCGCCTGCAAAAAAAAAAACTCGGCGCTTTTTGCCGACTATTCGCCGACTAGTTGGCACATCTCTAATCGAAACCCTTACGATCGATTAAAAAATATCGACAATAAAAAAAAAACAATCGATTGTTCGATTAATCGATTTCCATGTTACAACACTACTCTCTAACCGTCTTACAGTTTTTCGATCAGCACGAGAATCTGACGCGAGTTTCACAGTTTTTACCCATCCCACAAAAGTGCTCAACGCCGCTAAAGAAGTTTTCACTTCAAAAGTAAAAAGCCGATTAGTCGGTGCTTTTTGCCGACTATTCGCCGACTAGTCGCCGACTACGAAATTGGCCGGATAGTCGGCTTTACCGACTAGTCGGCACATCTCTAAACTATAGACATTACATTTAAGGGCGTTCCTTACGGAGATTCCGTAATTTACCGTATTTCAAGTCTTATAAACTCATAATTTGAAAGCTACAAAGTTAAAATAAAAATACAGCAATAATCTTCAGTATATCAACATTCCTTTCCCCGTTTTAAATTTTCTATTTTTGTTTATTATACTAATGATATCAGCTTCCAAAGTAAGACCTTATTCAAATTCAAGCATACATTCAGCATCTCCTTAGGATTTACAAATTACTTTTATTTAAAATACACGCCAATAGATCGACAATATCATAAACTACATATTCCCCGTTTTAATTTTTTTTAGGACAGTTTTGAACTAAGATAAGTAAAAAAATAGGGTTTTGGTGCGATCTCGGCAACGAGGCAAATGTATGGCCAAGGTCGTTTGCTCGGGGGACGGCCTTAAACGTCATAATCACAGCGCCATTAAACCCAACAAGGGTTTGTCCCGGTGCCATAATTACATTAAACTATCATCTGTCCTACAACCTAATTAATAATAAATCATCAATTATACCTAATATTAGTTTAATACAAACTTGGATGTCGAGCGCATACACAAGCGAAATACATAGATAACGGGTGAAGTGAAAGGCGTAAAATGTACTTATTATGAACAAATCGCAACTTGCATCGCATTGTCGGATTTTGAGACGATGATTTTGAGTACGTTTTATGGAGTGTAGATGTACGTTTGGATAGCTCCAGTGTGACCACTTTTAAATCAGTTGTGAGTCGTGAGTCGTGACTCGGTATACCTACCAAAAACGTTGCTGTATTCCACTAAAATCCACTAGACCGTGTTTTAGCTTCTACCAAAAATCTACCTTTATTTATTAATGTATTAAAACTAAAATAAAACTAAAATGTTTATAAGGACTGTCTTCATCTTTTTAAAAAAATATATATTTTATAATATCGATTTTCTTAAAGGATTTTCTACTAAAATCTACCAAAAGATTTTGGACTATTAAATTGTCATTCATTTGACCTCAAATCTATCAAAAAGTAGAAATCTAGGTAGTGGTCACACTGTTACCGGGCGCAATCCGCTTCCATACAGGCGGATTTTTACGCTGCGCGGTGCGCCCCGGCACGCTACGGCCCGGCATAGTCTGCTCACTCCTATTATAATATAGCCAATAACCATCTCGTGAGCTTTTGCGTAGTACCTAATGGCTGGTTTACACGTATTAAGTAGATAAGTAATGAACTAAATTTTAACTTAATTTTAGATGAGTGGCATGCGAGCATCGGTCCGCGTTAGACGCGTTGTTTGTAATTGCGCGATTACATCGAAACCTTTTACTGTACGTTACCTACGCTCGCTCGGCAACGAGCCGGGCGCTCGTGGCCGTTCGTAATAATGAGTGTTTCGGTTGATATATGCGGTGATATAATTATCCATGAAAGCGAGAATACGAATATTGAAGAGTCAATACATAATAATGAAGGGTCAAATAATGTAAGTGAGTCGAGTAGAGAGTAGAGAGAGAGGAAGTAAGAGAATTATTAGAGGGGCTGATATTTCGACTAGCGAGTCGGTAGAAAAAATAGAAGTGTGCATGACGGGAAAGGATATATTACCTAAACAAGTTGCCTTAGCGAAGATATTTCAAAAGGAGGAAATACAAAACATAACGAAAGTAAAATATTTAAATGCCTATAAAGCGATAATTCAATTTGAAAATAATGAAAGCGCAGATAAACTGATTGAATGTGAATTTTTAAGGAATAATAATATTAATTGCCAAAAAACTATGGAGGTGAATAGGTCGTACGGTGTTATTAAAAATATAGATTTGGAACTTACTAATGAAGAGATATTGGAATGCCTAACTAGTACTTATGAGATATTAGGTGTACGGCGCGGGCGGGAGAAGTACGAAAATTATGATGGTAAATGGACTTTTTCGGAGACAGTAAGGATTTGTTTTAAAGGATCGTCTTTACCCAGATATGTTCGTATTTATAATAACCCAGTCTTAGTTACTCCATATACATTCCGGGTGACTCAATGTTCCAGGTGCTGGAAATATGGACATGTACGAAATTATTGCCCGTCTAAAAAATTAATTTGCCCTAAGTGTGGAAAGGACCACGAAAATTGCGAAATATCTGCATTTAAATGTCCTAATTGTTCGGGTAACCACATAGCTTTGTCCAAAAATTGCCGCGTTTTTTCAAAAAGAAAAGAAACTACGCGATTTAATGGCTGAATTTAATTGCACCTATAAGAAGGCACTTACATTATACGTACCACCGGATGAACCTGATGCGCATATTAATCGTGAAGTCTCCGAAGATTTTGTTAATGATATGCTTCAAATCCCCACACTGGATATACCTACTCAATCTGATTTTGTCCATACATATGCGGAAGTAACAAAGTCTCAACCAGGGAAAAGCTTACAAAAGGAATGCAATTTAAAGAAATCTACATTAAGAATAAGAACAAGAAGATAAACAAGGAGATAGACAGAGAGGAGATAGATAGAGAGGAGATAGATAGAGAGGAGATAGATAGAGAGGAGATAGATAGAGAAGAGATAGATAGAGAGGAGATTGATGAATATGGACAACTCAATGCATCTATGGATAATTTGTCAGATACAAGTGGAGAGGCTAAACAGTCAACTAAACAAAAGAAGAAAAATTCATTTAAAGATCTGTTATTTAAGCTGCAGTACATTATTTTGAAGAAGGAGGACTCTTTTGAGGCTAAATTTAAAGTGGTAGCTAAACTTTTATTAAAGTGGTTTTTTAATTTTGTAAGCTCATATTTTTCGGATTTAAATGCTATCGTAAAAATATTTAATTTATTTAATTGATAGCACTGCAATTAAAATTAACTATATAAACCTTATCCAATGGAACACCCAAATCCTTCGATTGAAAAAGTCCTATTTAGAGCAATTTTTGAATAAAGAGAAAATTCATATTGCAATTTTGAGTGAAACGTGGCTTGCACCTTTTATCGCATTATTCTGTAAAAGCTCAACAGTGTTACCTACAACTTAGTAATACAAACATTGAAATTGTTCATGTAAAAATTTTAAATTGTGACTTTATCAAAAATGTTGTGTCGGTTTACTGTCCTCCTGCATGCACGAATCAAAATGATTGGGAAGAGATATTTAATAAATTTCGATGTAGCACCATATTAGCAGGAGACTTCAATGGTCACCACCCTAATTGGTCTAATCGCTCTGATACTCGAGGAGTTCAAATTTTTGATGCTCTTACTGATAGTAACTTTTGCACTTTAAATGATGGATCTTCTACTAGAATAAAAATTGTAAGTGGCAGACTTCAAGAATCTGCTCCAGATATCACTATGGTGTCGACTAATACATCTCTTAGGTTCAATTGGCAAGTCTCTAAAGAAACTCTTGGAAGTGATCATTGTGTAATAAAATTTTGTACATCTATACAGTTTGATCCCCACTTTTCTAAGAAACGCAATATTAAAAATACTGATTGGAACGCTCACTCAGATCATATTGAAAATTCCATTAAAAATTCAGAGATGCCGAATGAACCTCAAGAAGCATACCTATAACTGGTTTTTGGATATTATAAATGAAGCAGCTGATAAAAATATTCCTCTTATTAAAGTTAATAACAATCCTAGCCAAAAAATTTCTCCAAAACCTTTTTGGAATGCACAACTTTAGAAGAAATCCTACTCCCCAAAATTATGAATTGCTGAAGTGTAAAATATCAAAGGCTCAGAAAATGATTCGCAATGCAAAAACAGATTCATGGAAAAAGTTCTGTAACTCTATAGATGGATCTACTTCAGTCAGTAATATGTGGAATCGACTAAAATGGATAAAAGGCTATAATTCTAGACCAGCTTATCCTGATTCAGATAACGCAAATATGATTTTACAAAATTTAGCACCAGACTATGTATCTCCTGATATTCCTGAATTTTCCCCTTTATTTTCACCAATTCAAACACCTATTTCTCTTCATGAATTAAATAACTGCATTAAATCAAAAGACTCTGCTCCAGGAATAGATAACCGATAGATTGGTAAGGTTCATTTAGTTAAAATATATAATCTTTGTTTAAATTTCGGTTTTGTTCCATATCAGTGGAAAGAAGTAAAAATTGTTCCCATTCCTAAAGCTTGTGGCAGCTACTGCAACTTAGAACAATGTATTAGTATAGTATAGTACCTATAAACATGTAAATCAAATAATAAATATTTCATAATATTTCATCATATATAAAATAAATAGGTACCTAACAGTGAACTTTAGTAGTTTTGTTATTCATAGGTACCTAATAAATAATATTACATCAGATTTAGACTACGTCGCAAAATCTATTTTGTACGACTTTTTCGTGCAGATTTTGGGCGGAATAATTTTTCATTATTGGCGACACCGGCCGTCCGCAGTAACACTCGTAATCTGTGGTCGTCGCCTATATAAGGTGAGGCCGTAAAATATTGTTAGTCAGTCGTGATAATAAGTGAATGAATTAATAGCTTGTAACAGTCGCGCGTGAGGTACTAGCTACCTACCGATATTAATTGTTATTGCAGAGTTAATATTCTTGTACTTGCGGTAGTGAATTATACCTATAGTAACTAACTATTGTGAATAACTTCAAACTTTTAGACAATTTGTGTGACTGTATGTACAAAGACTTAAAGTGTAAATAGGTGAATAAACTAAGTGGTTCCGTATCCTGCAATTCATTTTGGACCTATAACGTAAGTACTGAACAAGTACCTTACAAGCTAATAATCATTCAGTTTTTAGACCTATTGCACTAATGTCTTGTATCTGTAAAACTTTTCATACTATTCTGGTATATCGCTTAGAGTGGTTCTTTGAAAAAAATAATTATTTTTCTCGTGAAACTATAGGATTTAGAAAAAGTCGTTCATGTCCTGATGCTCTTTTTAGATTAATTTCTCGCATACAGATTGGTTTTACTAAAAAAAATTCTACTTTGGCTTGTTTTATTGATATTGAAAATGCCTATAATAATGTAGATATCATTTATTTAGTTAAAATTTTGGACTCCTTGGGTATTGGATCTTTGCTTTGCAGATACATTTTTAATTATTTAAAAGATCGGAAATTAATAATTGTTTTAAATAACAAATTGATCTCTAGACTTACTAGTAAAGGAATTTTACAGGGCGATCCATTGGCTCCTCTCTTATTTAATGTTGCTACCTCTGAAATTTGTAAAAATATTCCAAGAGTTTTTTTTTCTCAATACGTTGACGATTTTGTTATTTTTACTACCAATAGAATTCTAAGTGACAGTGTATCGGAACTTCAACTTGCTATAGAGCGTTTTAAAATGGCTACCGATAGGATAGGTTTATCGATATCAAATGAAAAAAGTAATGTATGCTTATTTAAAAGAGGTGGCAAAGAAGAAGTAGCTGAAATTATGTTGAATGGTCAATTGTTAAATAAAGTCGATTCTGTAAAATATTTGGGGGTTTCGCTAGATAGTTCTCTCTCGTGGAAAAAACATATAAATGAGATTTATGTCAAAGCCTCAAAATTCATTAATATTATGAAGGTCTTGGCTGGTTCAAATTAGGGAATACATCAATTACATTTACGTAGACTTTATTTAAGTTTGGTTCTTAGTCGAATTGATTACGCAAGTTTTCTTTATGACAACAGCGCTAAATCAGCACTTTATAAATTAGATAAGTTACAAAACCAAAGTCTGAGAATTATAGGTATTATTTTAAAAGTACTCCTATCCACGTAATGGAGAGCGATTTAGCAATTCCCCCTTTGTTTGTTCGAAGAATCTTTTTGGCTGGGAAGTTTCTGTTAAAATTGAAATATTTAGATGGTAATTATAACTGTGAAATTTTAATAAAACTTAAAGAAGCCTGCCTTGGTCACTACTGGTCTCGTAAAAAGAAACCGCTATTAGCCGTATTTGAAGATATTAAAGAATGTTATGTTCCGAATGTTAGTCGTTTAGAAATGTTTAATCTTAGTTCTTGGATTACTAGTATGGACATTTCTTCAAATATTATTACAAATATAAGCAATATTAATCAGCCTAAAAAATACATTAATGTTGCCCATTTGAAACAGAAATGTTTAGATTTACTCTCAAACCAGTTTCTCGATTTCTACAAGATCTATAGCGATGGTTCTAAAGACTCTTCGGGAGTAGGTGCTGCAATTTTTGATGCTCAAGCTGACACCTTATTCAAATTGAAACTACATAAATCACATTGTATTATGGAGGCCGAGTTAGTTGGTATTCACAAAGCCCTGTGCTATAAGTATAGAATCAATCAATTTTGAAAAGTTTGTTATTTTTAGTGACTCCCGAAGTGCACTGCAACACTTGGCTCGCTGCACCTCGAATTTACAAACAAAATAATATTGATTCAATGGATTCCCTCGCACATAGGTCTTGTAGGGAATGAGAAGGTAGACATTTTAGCTAAAGAAGCTATAAATGATGAGCTCATTTGTGAAAATTTTCCCTACTACACTAATTACATTTCTATTGTAAAACAGCTTTCATATAAAACTTGGAAGGAATATTTTAAAACAACATCCCTTACAAAAGGCATATGGTATAAAATTATCCAATCGACGCCGCTTAAAATTCCCTGGTTTGAAGGTTCTTTGAACAGACAATATACGTCAATAGCTTTAAGGTTGCGATCTGGACACATCCCATTAAATAAATTTGCATTTTTAATGCGCAAAGTGGCTTCACCTAATTGTTTAGAGTGTGATAAGGTTGAGGACGTCCAGCATATACTGATGGAATGTGTCCAGAACGAAGTAGCTAGACAAGATATATTTTATAACTTAGATGTAAATGTTTACGATGTAAGTGTATTCTTTCCATTTCTGTCTGCTCCTTTATCTAAGGAAGCAATTGCTTTGTATAAATTAGTTTTGTTTGACTTAAAATTAAGAGATACAAATTAATTATATTGTGTAGAATTTAAGAATGGCTCTTTACGAGAGTCATGGTCTTATTGTACCTAATTCTCTATAAAAAATAAAGATAAAAAAAAACTTAATTTTAAGTTGTTAATTGCGTGTAAACACAAAATTTAGTAGCAAGTAGCAAGTTAAAATTTAGTAAGTCCTAAGCTAGATGACAATTAGAATTTAGTTACTACTTATCTACTTAATATGTGTAAACCAGCCATAAGTCCTAATTGTGGCGGTACCCACAATTCGCCTAACATTCCTGCATCGCGCTATCGAAGTTTTCTAAGCGCGGCGGTATATATACGACAGCTGAAATGTATCACGTGGGCTTCGGCCTGACCGGGCATAACACCTCGCTCGGTCGGAAGATCTTCCTTTGGCCTCTACGCATTATTCCCACATTGGTGACCCCGACGTGATTATCAATTAACCGGCAGCACTCTTGTAATTTGTATGGTAATAATATTATTATGGTTCTTTTTTTTTCTTTTTCTTCTTTTTTGGCAACTTGACACAAAGGATGTGTATGTTGTGCCACAGACAAGGTAAAAAGGTAAGGAATATGGCGGGAAAACCATATTCCTCCTATTATAATTTTCATCATCGTTTTCATGTATCGTCAGGTCTAAAGTCTAGTCAAAGTCTAAGTAAAAGTCAATACAGTCAAGGAGTCAAGTCGGTCGATTCAGTAACGTGGTAGACGCTTTACTGAAACTTTCGATGGAGTTTTGGAGGGAACACAAAATAGCACGTTTCTGGATATTACATCACTTTCCTACACTTGTGCATGAACACGAATATATAATGGTTAATATTCTACCAATATTACACATTAAAAACCCAGCTAACACAATTTTAGGAAAATAATACAAAAACACAACAGCACTCTTTCACATGCCCGCCAAAACTCCGAAGAGTTGTCTATTATTATGGTTCATAGTTTATACCAAAACAGAAAAATCGTAACGTACTCGATTTTACGTACTACGTAATCGATTTTAAGATGTCTGAACTCTGAGATCGATTCAATACTTACTTTATCTATAGGATATATAACTATAGGATCGATTAAAAAGATCGATTTTTTTGCTCCAAAATATCGATTTCGCGATTAATCGATCTCAGATCGCCAAGTGCCAACCCTAGCGTTAATGTTGACATTCAATATGGCGGTATGTCGTCAGTGGTGCTGTGTCGTGGTGAGATTTAATTTTGATATTTTATAAATGTTATCGTAACATTAGTTAAAATATTAGTGTTTTTAACAAATAAACAAAAAAAGTTTTCAGTTTACATATTATTATGCATCGATTTCGGCTAAATACTTATATGTGAATAGGAATTGTTAGGCAAACGGCGTTTTTAATTTCTGCAAATCGTTTGAGGGGTCGGCCGTCGGGCGGACGACAGACACATAATAATATAGCAATAAAATATAGTACAATATCCCGGTAGGACGCTTGTAGAAATTTAGCTTAATTGCACAATCCAGCGTTGATTATAATTTTGTAGGTAGTCGTATTAAAAAACGTTACCACTACTGATGCTACGGACATTTCACACGGTTCGATTTTCTCGAATTTTGTGTGACCAAGAAATGGTAAAATGATAGTTTGATTACCAATCGATACTATAGTCGAGCTAAATAATCATTCTTAACAGTTTCAAATTCAAAAGGTGAGAAAAAGTAACATAAAGCACATGCAATACCCAACAAATTTTGGTCAAAATGGCACATTCATATTGTTGTTGTGTATATTTGTATGTATTTACTTCATCAAAGTTAGTGATTTTTTTGTATTGGTTTTAGATATAATGAAAATATCAACCTGTGGCGAAAGTATTAATTTTGATAATAGAAAGTGGGTAGTTGTACGCAACAAATAAAAAAAGCACTGTACCTACAGCACAGACTCAGCAGGCATTGAAGACATCTGAGGATCAAGTGTAGCATACTATAGGTTTTTGTTGTCATTGTTTTGTAAAGAGAGAGAAAAATTGGTGTTCGTCCTGAGAGAAAGTTTAAAAAATGTGATTTATTTTGTGAAATTGTTCAACACCTGAATCTGAACACCACACCATTTTCTGTGATATTTTGGTACATGCAAGTGAAGTTTTTTGAATTATTTACACGAAACGAAAATTAAAAAAATGTCAAGCAATCCTCAGTGGAAAATATTCCAACCGTCAGATTCACCGTTACGTGACATACTAGATATTCAACACGCCACCATGCAAGCGAAACAGGCGTACAGGAACGGAACTTACAGCAGCGAGTTTCCGAGTTCACCTCGCGACAACTATAGCAATACGGGAAAGTCTGGTGGAGGCAGTAGATTTTCCATGAGCACATACAACATGGACACATGCCCTATCGGAGACTCGGTCGGGACATTCTCTTCTAGTTCAACAAACTCTCAACCTTTATATGATTCAATGAACCATCCACCTATTAGAGAAACTGGAATCATCGAGAAATTACTTGTAAGTATCTTTTTATCTCCGTCTTAGATGCTATATCTACAGATGTTTATGTATTAATATGTGTAGTCCACATGTTGATTTGTTATGCCATGCTTTGCTATGTACATGTTATAAATGTTAAAGTGAAAAACACTAACACTTTATACCCTTGAACTGACTTTGAAAATGTTTGTGGCATATAATATATTACGTCCTGTAATACTGTTAGCAATTATACTCAACTTCATAACAATAGGTGTAACATTTTCAATTGCATTGCACTTTAATTTTTTTAACTCTCATGAATACGCAATTTTTACTATAAAAATTACTTAATTTCTACTATACCTATTTCTATCTTCAATAAACACATTGGCTTATTAGCTGCTAGTTTCTTTGATTAACTATTATGTTTCATTTTTAAGCCTATACTACCTGCTTATAAAGTTTTATATTCACTTCAGTCTTCAAAAACATACAATTTTCAATAAAGACAAGCATGCCAAAATTATTTTACTTCCATGTGAATATGGTCCCTAGCACTAAAAGTTATAGCCGTGTGCTAAGGCCTTTATACATTCAGTTTTTATTTTTAACCTTTTTTTATACCATAAAAAATATATTGTGACCATTTGCTTTTTGATTGTGTAAGTTATTAATGTTATGTCTTTTTGTTAAAATTCTCATACTTAACCCATCAATCCCCAAGCGGCAGCCGGCTGCTGCATAACAATTGAAAATCTATTGTGTCTGCAATACCCATGGTAGAGGTGCTACAATACAAAATCTTTTTAATATCTCAACCCTCGACCCACCGCTTAACAAACACTGCCCAGAAGAACTTAAATATTATTTTGTTACACCCTTTATAATATTATTCTGATTTTGATATTATCATGTGCCGAATAGGTTGAAAAACACTGATATGATTTTATTTAATATCTTTAAACAAGCAATTCTTGTATATATATTTGTATTATATATATAACTGGAATCTCGGAATCGGCTCAAACAATTCATGAAATTTCGTATATAGGGGATTTCAGGGGCGATAAATCGATCTATCTAGATTCATTTTTAGAAAATGTCAAGAGCAAAGCTCGGTCAAATAGCTAGTTTTAATAAAATAAAGTGTTGAATGATGTCTAAGTGTGCCAGAATCAAACACTTGGTAAATAATAAAAATTAATACATACTGCATGCCTCATAGTATTCCCATAATTAATATTTAAACTTCACATTTCATTCCCATGCAGGTCATGCTAAAAAATCAATATGATTACCCCATCTTTAATCAAATTTGGTATGGGGATTAGTTGATAACCTGGTTTAACATGTAGGCTAAGTTTTTCAAAGTGAAAATAGCACAATTTATTTTTTCTAATAAACCGCGGGGAACAGTTAGTGATAAGTATTATCGGGTACTTTGTATTCTCTATAATATGTAAAAATTGCGTACTATTTTTTTCCCTATATTTATTTTTTGATAACTTTGCTTTATGTGCAAGTATTGATTGCTGATTTTTTTCTCTGTTACTGTTATACTGCTTAATGGCTTATGTAACTTAACCCAGTTTCTATGGAGCATCTCAAGTATGAGTTCCTTTGATTTACATTATAAAGGAACTAGAGAGATCTTGATGTGCAAAGATCCTTATGTAAAATATTAGGAACTGGTTTTACTGTTAGATTTTATCATCTTGATCTTTCACATGGGCTTTTCTGTGAATTGCATATTGATATCAATGTAAACAAAGTTTGGAATATGCTGCTATAGTGATACCAATTAAAATGCCAATTATAAGATATATAATTAAGCAATACTTTTACACTTTTTACGTTTCTTTATATATTTTATACTGTACTCGGAGAAACATGGCGGTAGCGGTATTGACTCCCCGTCAAGAACTTGTCATTTTCATATAAACCGCGATTGACAAAGAGCTGGGGCCCGGGACACATCTTTGAATTTTGAATAACAACTGTGGCACAGTAACGCACCGTGAGTTTAAGCGACGCGCCGATGTGCCGTGTATCGTGGCACGTTACGATGTCGCGACGTAGGTAGTTTTTTACGATGCTCGTCGTAAATTCTCACGACGCGACGTCGCATCGTGAAACGACGTCACATCGTGGTTGTCGTACCACGATGTGACGTCGTATCGTGTTTATGTGTCCCGGCCCTCAGCTGATGTTGTCAATCGTTGAATCGCGGCTTTATATAGAAAATTACAAGTTTTTGACAGGGAGTCAATGACCGCTACCGCCGTGTTTCGCCGAGTACAGTATAGATCAAAATAATATGATCTCTAAAGCATAGATTCCATACTATTAATTAATGGCAGTATCATTGAAACGATTTTATGAACCTGTGACCTTTAAATCAATTTAAATTTAAATTGGTTCCATGGCCATTGCACCCGCTCATTGACAGGAAGTTTCCTTGTTTCTTCTATATTAGATACGTTCTGAGTCACCCTCTCTGAAAAGTGAAATTACAATGTGATTATCAATGCAGCAAATAGTACTGTTATCATAAACTGTATTAATATAATATGTCATTGTATGGTTTTAAAAATATTATGATTTGTGTACTTAGTGCTGTAGAATACTAAAACACTTGACCTTTAACTTAAATTTTTATTGGCTTCTGTCATAACATTTCGTATGGTTTAATTAAAACATTTTGTTCATTGCTTAGTACTTTTCCTGTTGATAAATTTTTTATTTGTGTAAACTAACCTAACCACCCCCGCAGCTATTAAGCTGATGCGTGTGTGTGGAATTGTTTGAAGATGAACTACAATTTGTTTTCAGCATTCTTACGGGTTTATACAATGTTGTGAGAGGCAGGCTCGTCTGTTCTTTCACTTTAGTCAGTTTGGGGGGAACATTGATCACCTGAAAATTGGTGACCCAGTGGAATTTGAGATGACATATGACCGGAGGACTGGCAAACCCATAGCATCCACGGTGACCAAGATTGCCCCTGAGGTGGTTTTGAGCGAGGCCAGGGTGACTGGGGTGGTAACAACCGAGGTGAAAGGGGAAGGCTCGGGGGACAGCACCGGACGGATCTCCTATGAGAATCGTGGTGAATGTTTCTTCTTGCCGTACACTAAGGATGATGTTGAAGGCAACGTGACTTTACACACTGGGGATGCTGTTAGCTTTCAGATTGCAACTAACCAAAGGTGAATTGAATATTAGTATTTAAGTTTTAGCCGATAAGGTCTTCTTTGTAGTTTGTATTGAAAAATATTTATAAGCTTTCATCATATTGATAATACAAAATTACTGTTCAGCAGTCCAGTGCCCCAACATTATAAATTTGTCCATTTAAAATTAAAAAGTTACTCTAATAGTGCTGCTGCTTTTACAGTTCAATTATACAGTAGATGCAACACACATTTTTAACATTGTTTTGTCATTGTGTCTAATATAATGT
The DNA here is from genome assembly GCA_905333045.1 of Lysandra bellargus. Taxonomy (NCBI): domain Eukaryota; kingdom Metazoa; phylum Arthropoda; class Insecta; order Lepidoptera; family Lycaenidae; genus Lysandra; species Lysandra bellargus. The sequence continues at coordinate 27,471,913 of HG995319.1, forward strand.
CAGTATTTGAAATTAAAAATAACTAAATTTATTCTTAATTCTTTTCTTGCAGAGGTACATTAGGAGCTTGTCACGTGCGTTTCGAGAATCCCGCACACCCAGTGAAGTATCACGGAGTAGTGTGCTCCAAGAAGGAGAATTTTGGCTTCATAGAACGCGCCGATGTGGTGAAGGAGATCTTCTTTCATTACTCTGAGGCCAAAGTCAAGGAGGAACTGTCTTTGGGTGACGACGTCGAGTTCATCATACAAACTAGAAATGTGAGTTGGTTGTTGCTCTATGATACAGTTCCACGAAAGGTGTGCTGCGGCACGCTGGTGTATAGTTGGTGCCAGTAGCTGGTGTGCCACATAAATGACATTTTACCTACATAATATTTAGTTCCTTAACCTACATAATATATCTAGTTTATAAGTACCAAAAAAGGCAACATCTCAGGACGATCGACGATAGGAATATTGGGAACAGAGCACCCCCTGCTGATTAATTTGTGGTGTACCTCCGAAAATTTTCATTTATCTAGCTGTTTTTAGGGTTCCGTAGCCAAAATGGCAAAAAACGGAACCCTTATAGATTCGTCATGTCTGTCTGCCTGTCTGTCTGTCCGTCCGTATGTCACAGCCACTTTTCTCCGAAACTATAAGAGCTATACTATTGAAACTTGGTGTGTAGATGTAGTCTGTGAACCGCATTAAGATTTTGACATCCATAAAATGGAAAAATTATTAAAAAATTTAGGGGTCCCCATAGGTGCAACTGAAACAAAAAAATTTTTTTTCGTCTAACCTGTGCGTATAGGGTATCTATGGATAGGTATTCAAAAATCATATTGAGGTTTCCGATATCATTTTTTTCTAATCTGAATAGTTTGCGAGAGAGACTCTTCCAAAGTGGTAAAATGTGTCCCCTCCCCTCTAACTTCTAAAGTAGGGGCATGATAATTCTAAAAAAAATACATGATGTACATTATTTTAAAAACTACCAACGAAAATTGGTTTGAACGAGATCTAACAAGTAGTTTTTTTATACGCCATAAATGGTAAACCTTAATTTAACTTTCATTAAATCAACTAAAATATAAAAATAAATCAAAAACCTTTTAATTTTAAAGAAATAAACCTTATTGCTGCTGCGGACCCTTCATGGGCGAGTCCAATTCGCACTTGGCCGGTTTTTTTTTTAAATTGCGGAACGCTGCTCTGTGCCTCTCAATGATAGGTCATAATCTATCTAGCCGTTTCTAGCTTCAGTTTTACTTCTAGCTAGGATGGACAGTCGTGGTCACTACCTCCCAAAATTGTTGGAGTGAGCATTTTTGGGGACACCTTTTCTAGTCCTCTCAAAGAGATGCACTGCTTTCCTCGACTGAGCGAGGAACCTCTCTAAAGATACCGCTCCGATCTTTGCGGCGACAAAGATCGGAAAGTTACTTTAAATAGAGCTGCTTTGTCGCTCAGGATGCTGCCAAACCACAATGTTTTTGCAGTGCGAGTGTTATCACTTTCCCTCAGCCCCCCCATGCAGTGACGGAGTAAATTCGATGTGGGAAAGATATATTTGATACTCATTCTTGCTCTAATGGAACAGTAAACAGCTACGATTTTTGAGCCATAATGGACAAGCCATTTAGAACCTGTAGCTGGTATTCATAATATGCTCATCGTCGATTTCGATCAATGAGGACAAATGGCGCTATGTAGCTGTAAGCTCTATATATAGTGTCAATTGTTGTGTCAAACAGCTGTTATGTCACGAAATAGCATGTGTTCGCGCCAAACTCTAGCGCCACGTTGGCAACACTGCAGCGCGTGAGTCTGCACTCTGCGCTGTCAACTGTCATACACGACACGCGAGTGACACATTCCGCTCTGGACCGTGACCGGCGCGCGTTCGTTACATACGAAAATCCTCGGTTAGCCGATCGGCCCAAACTTCGCGATTAATCCAATAACTATCCGTGATTTATCCTCATGAACTAAGCTCAGTGATAGTGATTATAGACCACGGTGACAGTGTGACTATCAGCTCGTCTCGTCTCAGCGCAGCCGCCAGCATCCCAGCTCACCAGGTATCTTCCTTCCTCATCTCCTCCTCCCCAATCAGCTAAAACACGCGTCGTAGGGCATCGCCCCTACAGCATGCATGTCACGATATAGCTGTCATAATATCTCTCTCTGACACGACATGAATGGATGAATGAATATACTCACTGTGCACACTGTTAATAATAAAAAAATTGCAATTTCTTCCAGACAACCTTTGAAAAGAAGGAAACAAAAAAAATGCTGGAGAAAGGGAAATGTGCTTAAAGACACGACACGAAAGACCGTCCCTCAGGTGGCAAATGATACGTAGAAAACCCTCATTCCACAGTAAATAACCTTAAATTTTTATTTCAGGGTAAGGAGGTAGCGTGCAACATAACGAAGCTGCCAAGCGGGTCTGTGGTGTTCGAGGATGTGAGCCCGGAGCTGTGGAGGGGTCAGGTGCTGAAGCCCCTGGAACGGGGCTCCGCTAGGGCCCAGAGTGACCCGCTCCCCGGACGCATAAGATACAGAGCGGTCGATCATTCTGAAGTTGAGGTATGTAGATTGCATTCTTTGAAGGACAAAAGCCCAATTTATATTTTACTAATTGACGCCTGCATATCTTCTTCCTGCAAAAATCCTTTGTCGAGCAGGATCCGTACATTTTTTCCTAACAAAAAATATCTCATGTCCTTTATCACCCAATAAAGTATTTCCATACCATACCAAAATCGGTTCAGAAGTTTATCGCGCATGAACTGTACATTATTCCGGGAAGAAAACTATTCTATGTCCTTTCCGGGGACTCAAAGTATCTGCGTATCGAATTTCATCAAAATCGACGAGGTTTAAGCGTGAAGAGGTTACAGCCAGACAGACATACAGAGACACTTTAGCGTTTATAGTTCCTATCATGGATGTCTTGGCCCGAGACTTAAAGGATCTGTACTCCTCTCATAAGGCGGCCCCTAGAGCAATGGGCATTGTCCAAAAAAAAATCACATGTACTTTTTATATTTTTTTTTCGTTAAAATAGGGTATTTTAAGAATATAAATTAAATAATTTTGAAATTCATTGGCTAGTTTTTTGTCAATAAATTTTTAAAGTTTCGCTCTGACGTCATCATCGGCGGCCAATTGACCTCTGCAGTATGTTTTAAATTTCCTTTCAATCTTATTTATAATGGCTGGTTAGTCAAATGCAAGTTCTCATTATGTGAAAGCTGATATGAGAAGCTTACTAAAAGTTCGAAACGTAATGTTGGTCGAATTTATTGCTAATTTAACGCCATTGAAGGTCAAACTAAGGTTAAACATATTTGTTCAAAAATATAAGTAACTAATGGGTATTTTTTTCGTTTATACAGAAAAACGATCACTGACCTTATTCCTCGAAATGTTTTTGTAATGAGCAAAATTTAAAAAAAGTGGACAATCCCCATTGTATTGTCAATATCACGCTTCAATTTTATTGAACAGTTTATTTGACAATCAGATTGAAGGCGCGCGATGTTCAATGTCAACCGTTCAAGACGGTCAATAATATTACGCAATACGTGTTATTGCGCAATAAAATTACTCGTCTAGGGGCCGGCTTATAGTGATGGGAGGAGTACAGATCCTATGACATCCATACTATTATAAACCCCAAACGGTCTTTGTATGTCTATCTGTTACCTGTTAACATTAACTCTCCTGTTTACCAGGTGCCGTTCGGCGACAAGGACCAGTGCGGCGAGTTCACTCTGCGCCACGGCGACTGGGTTCAATTCCAAGTGGCTACGGATCGCCGCGACCAGCTGAAGCGAGCGACCAACATAATTCTGCTGGACGAGTCGTTCAACGTGTCCGGAGAACGGTCAGTGTCCACAGAAAAATGTGTTTACAGAACTATAAATAAATAAAATCTTTATTCAAATACATAATAAAAAAATCACAAAAAAAACAAGAGAAAGAAAAAAAAGAAAAAATACTAGCTATACTAAGGTATAAAATAACAAAAATTGCTTATATTTTAACAACATAAAATATGTTTTATGGCAGTGCAAAATTTGGAAGATAATTATGTGTCCACGGAGAAAGTGTCCACAGAAAGACGTGTCTAGAGCACTGTTTCCCAATCTAGTGTCCGCGAGGGTAGGCTATGGGAGTCCGCGGTGTCATCTCTGAACCATAACCATAAATGCAAATGTCTCGTAATGGCTACTCTTCTTAGCACGGCGAATTCTATTTTCTTGCTGTTTATTTTATTAAGGGATTCCGTGAAAACTGTGCTTGATTTTCTAGGGGTCCGTGACTTAAAAGGTTGGGAATCACTGGTCTAGAAAATTCTCCACGTCCACGGGAAAAGTGTCTACAGAAAGATAGACGTGTCCACGGAAATGTCTATGTGACTATAGAAAGCTTGATTGAGTTGATACAGAAGAATTGATGTGTCCTCTGGTCTGGACAAAGTATTCAAAAGATATTTTCTTACTATTTTTGGTTTTTAGGGTTCTGTACCCAAAGATTAAAAACGGGACCCTATTACTAAGACTTCGATGTATGTCCGTCTGTCCGTCTGTATGTCATCAGGCTGTATCTCAAGAACCGCAATAGCTAGACTTCTGAAATTTTCACAGATTGTGTATATCAGTTGCCGCTATAACAACAAATACTAAAAATAAAAAAAGTCAATACCTATTTAAGGGGGGCTCCCAATATCAATAATGGCTATAGCTAGGAACTTGAAGTTTTCACAAAATCCAAATTATATTTCATATTTGTACTTTAATAATTGATAAAAAAATTAAAATAAAAAAAAATATTTAAAGGGGGCTTTGGGCTATTTTTGCTCTATAACGGTACGGAACCCTTCGTGCGCGAGTCCGATTCGCATTTGGCCGATTTTATTTCTACATTTAGGTCAAATTGTCTTCATAAATTATGCTTCGCTTGTTTACGGAATTGTAAAACAGAACTCGTGAGCTTTTTACTCGCGAGTTCCGTTTTACTATTCAATGACAAATGAATAGATTATATTGTTCACATACAGTACAGTAGTGCCGTTTTATGTGCCATATTTCTTTCAGCCAAAATGAAAACGTAGTCTTATAAACTCGCTAGTTTTACAATAAGGGCCTACACAGACGGACCGCATTTCAACTGTTCAGTTCAGTTGCAGTTGGCGTGCAGTCGTGTGAACTGTTTGGTTTGCAGTTCTATTGCAGTCGTGTCAACTGCATTCAAACTGCACTTGGACTGCGATTTGCGGTTGGATTGCAGTTGAAATGCGGTCCGTCTGCGTAGACCCTAAGTTAAAGTGATCACTGATCAGTATGGACATATTTAGACCATGGTTTTTACTACATATTTTACTAGATGACGCCCGCAACTTTGGTTCCCCGAAATTCGTTATTGTGCGGCAACCGTACATTTTTCCGGAATAAAAAGTATCCTATGTCCTTTCCCTGGACTTAGGTATCTCCATACCAAATTTCAGCCAAATCGGTTCAGCGGTTTGAGCGTGAAGAGGTAACAGACAGATAAACTTTCGCATCCATACTTATATTATAAATGCGAAAGTGTGTCTGTCTGTCTGTCTGCTTGTCTGTCTGTATGTTACCTCTTAACGCCCAAACCGCTGAACCTATTTTGCTGAAATTTGATATGTTGATACTTTGAGTCCCGAGAAAGGACTTAGGATACCGGAAAAATGTACGGTTCCCGCGCGATAAACGAATTTTGGCGCAATAGAGTTGCTTGCGTCTAGTTTATATTATTGGTATGGACTGTTTTCACAGGCGCGAGCAAGGCGTAGTGTGTTCCCTACGCGACGGCTTCGGCTTCATCCGCTGCGTGGAACGAGAGCAGACAATGTTTTTCCATTTCGCCGAAGTCCTGCGCTTGGGGAAGAAACTGAGTGTTGGGGATGAGGTGATGATGATGATGTTTTTTTTATGAAATAAGGGAGCAAACGGGTCACCTGATGGAAAGCAACTTCCGTCGCCCATGGACACTCGCAGCGTCAGAAGAGCTGCACATGCGTTGCTGACCTTTTAAGAGGGAATAGGATAGAGGAGGGTACGGAAGGAAATAGGGGAGGAAATTGGGCCTCCGATAAGCTCAGTCACTCGGCGAAACACAGCGCAAGCGCTGTTTCACGCCGGTTTTCTGTGAGCCCGTGGCATTTCTCCGGTCGAGCCGGCCCATTAGTGCTGAAGCATGGCTCTTCCACGTAAGATTTTAGTATTTGTTTAAGCCGGCCCCTAGACGATCAATTGTATTGTGCAATATTACGCTTCAGTTTTATAGAACAGTTTGTTTAACAATTAGATTGAATTACCCAATACGTGATATTGCGTAATAAAATTGCTCATCTAGGGGCCCGCTAAGGGTGCGCACAAGTTTAAGATCGTTCGACATTTGTTAGGCGATCAACCATTGTTGAATATAGTATTTACTAGCGACCCGCCCCGGCGTCGCACGGGTATAAAATATATAGCCACTGAAAAAATGATTAAAATCGATAGCCTATGATCCTTCACGTGGTCTACTTCTTATCTGTGCCAAATAACATAAAAATTGCTCCAGTAGTTCGCGAGATAAGCCTTTTCAAATAATTTCCCCCGTTTTTTCCAAATCTCATATTAGTCTTAGCGTGATAAAATATAGCCTATAGCCTTTCTCAATAAATGGGCTATCTAACACTGAAATAATTTTTCAAATCGGACCAGTAGTTCCTGAGATTAGCGCGTTCAAGTTAGCCCTTTCAAATAATTTTCCCCGTTTTTTCCACATTTTGCGTAGTTTTAAAGATTAAAGGGAACAAATGGACATGAGGGAAAAAGCGACTTTGTTTTATAATATGTATACTAGCTATATGACCGAGCTTCGCTCGGTATTCAAAAAGTTAAAAAAAACACACACAAAATGACATTTTATGAAAATTATTCCTAGCTAGATCGATTTATCGCCCCCGAAACCCCCTATATACTAAATTTCATGAAAATCGTTGGAGCCGATTCCGAGATCCCAATTATATATTTATATATATACAAGAATTGCTCGTTTAAAGGTATAAGATATGTATAGATATAGTTTCAACACGGGGAAACAAACCCCAATATGCATTTTTTCAGTACAGTTATTTTAAGTTTTTGTTAAACAGTTCTGTCCTATTAGTAATCGAAAATACGAGCAACATTTAAATTTATAGCCATTTTATATTAGATACAGTTCCTAACTAAACAATTTTATATTCTTAACATTTTAAGACAAAACACAAGACAAAAATTGCTTAAAAAGAAAGAGTTATTTTGTTACACATTTACAAAATAACCTATTTTATATAAAACAATATTTTACATTTTTCATTATACATTTTTTAGGTGGAATTCACTGTCGAGCCAGCGGCTACGTTCAGTAACACCAGACAAGCGGCCACTCGAATCCAGCACTTGACACCGGGCACTGTCCAGTTCGAGACGCTCATAGAACGAGGCATGAGGGGCGTCATAGCGGCCGTCGGCGACAACCCTACTGTGACCACAACTATCAATAACGCGAAGAAAACTATACCGATGAAGAAATGCGAGAAAACTCAGTATAGGGTTGGCGACAAGGTCGTTTTTGACTTGTATCAGGTAAGACCAGAGGTTCCCGAACTTATTTTGTCTACTGCCCACTTTGAGATTGAATTATGTTTTAGCGCCCAGTGATTGTTTCAATTTAAAATGCATCCGGATGATATCAAAATTACAAATCACCCCCCAAGCCTCTACACAACGCCCCCAGCGCCCACAAGAGGGCGTTATCGCCCACTTTGGGAAAGGCTGGGCTAGACACTAAAGCATAATAATTGTCCTACATGCTGCCTTCTTTTGCAAACTCCTCTGACGTGGGATCTACTTACTAAAACCCCATGGTGCATCTGCTCACTAAACTCTTATGTCCACTGCCCAAAAATTTTCACAAATATATGCTCATAAATGCCCACAAATATTCCCACAAATGCTAACAAATATACCCACAAATATGCTCACAAATGCCCATCTACAATCATTGTACCAATGCCCACAGGTGAAACGTACCAAGGAGCCAATAGCATGTTCGGTCCAGCTACAGAACGCAACAACGAATGGCGCGGGTCCGGGGCGCGCGCGAGGCTTCATCGCCGCCCTAAAAGAGAGCTTCGGCTTCATTGAGACGGCCGATCACTCTAAGGAAGTCTTCTTTCACTTCAGGTAAATATAGAACTCTTCCATTACAGGTAAATATCCATTTATTTCAGATCACAAAAAATCCATAGTGTTAGTAGAAAATACAATTAAAATTTAAATTATGTTAGTACATTACATTCCAATTCTTATAGTATAAAATTATTTATTAATTATGAATGGTAAGGCATTGAAACTATTAATGAAACTTAATCTCTATCTAACATGCACCTCTATCCTGTAATAAATGAAACGGCAGTTGGCGGGAGACTATTTTATTCAGTGTTGACACTTGACAAGTACATATCAATGACAACCACAGACTACAAAACTTCAATTCAATTCAAATATTCTTTATTATGCACATAATACAGAGAGAATACAAACAAATATAAAAACAAAAATAATACATAGGTGTCACAATGGCGGCCTTATTACTAGGTAGCAATCGCTTCTAGGACTAGGAGCGAAGGTGAAATTGCAGTAGAGATAAGCGTGCATGTGCAAACAAAAGAATACAATTAATTCCTTCCCATATCCAATGCCTTATCAAACCATCAAAATTGATACCCTTAGAATGCTGTTATGACTACTTCTGACACGCTGCATCAATGACGCTACTCGTTTCCTTAGTATGGCGTTAAAGCCATCAGTGCGCATTTCGGCAAACATTCCTGAGGCACCTCGGTAGTCCTAACAGCATTCTAAAGATATAATATTGAGAGGCCGGGCTACCCTCGAAATTCTCATACATACGTAATACCAAGATCATTTTCTCATACGAAAATATTTAACATGTTCCAGTTATTTTTCAGCTTAAAATAGTAATTACCTAGGTTCCTGTACAAAAATTAACTTCAAAATATTTAAACACTAAAAAATATATAGTGTCCCTTGACACCTGTCAACTTTTTTTTTTTATAAAATAAGGGGGCAAACGGGTCTCCTGATGGAAAACAACTACCGTCGCCCATGGACACTCGCAACATTAGGAAAGCTGCAGATGCGTTGCCGGCCTTTTAAAAATACGCTCTCTTCTTGAAAGTTTGCAGGTCGTATAGGTCCGAAAATACTGCTTGTCAAAATACATTCGCTAGTTTCGACGGGTATGTAAGTAATGAATGTATGGGATTTGACTGTTGACATAACGTGTCGCAAGCGCCATGATACTTAGCGATGTGTTAATTATCGCATACATTTTTGATCTATCTTCGCTATCGAAAATGGCTACTACATATTTTTGACTTCGATTTTAATTAAAAGTTTGATCCGATGTCGATTTTGATTTAGTTTCGATCGTGATCCATTCGAAGAAACTCGAACCAAAATCGACATCGCGTTAACCAAACGTTTAGTTCTCGATCCCTATCAATTATAAATTGAACAGCGCATGATCATCCACTAGAGATGTCAGGAGTACCAAATGTACTGAAATCGAGTTGATGATTCTCGATTGTGTGTGTAAGGCTGTTTACACACGGCGCCGCAGCGGCAGTGTTTTTCGCCGCCGCGGCGCGATCATGGTCCGACTAGTCTCGTATGTTTGTTGAAAACTGGGACACCGCTAGCCGCCGTCGCCGCGGCCCCGCCATGTGAAAAGGGCCCATAGAAATACAAGGATGAATATGCAGCGGCGCCGCCGCGGTGGCGGTACCGCTGCCGCTGCGGCGCTTTTACGCTTTAATCGAATCGAGAAAATATTGTCGTCCTTTTTGTCTTACAGTAATAGCATATACTACTTTCTCTTTCGCTCATTTTACGCTTCGCTTTTTTTCGTAAAATGGAAGACAATAATTAAAATATTAATAAAATCTTAGTAATTTCGTGTGAAATATTACACCTTTGGTTTTATTTGTATTCCTCGTGTTGTTACTGCACTGTCGGAAGGCACACGACGGCATTCTGGAGCGAAATGTAGCGAAAAACAACGCGGTAGGTAATCAATTAATTAAACACGTCCGGCTGTCACCGCGTCCTAAGGCACACTGCTCTCATATGAGTGAGCCTGACTCATCTCGAGAGTGACACATTTTCGCGCTGACGATTGTATGGAATGCCTTTTCTAACGTTCTAATTCTATGCCCTAAGTCAAGTCGAGGGTCTTTATTGGTCTTTAACTACAAGAAACAACGTATTTATTTAAGGTTATAATTTTAACAAATTTACATATTTTATAATATCACTGACTTGTTAATATCGTTTAAACTACATATTTACGTACTTTTGATATTTGCGATTATTAAAAATAAGTTTTCTTGTGTTTCTATTGTATATGAACTTTTTTTGTTTCATCTTTGCTATATTTTGCTATCAAAATATATCATATGTTGCTATGCGAGTTTTTCTCTGAAAATAATTTTCTTAAGCTCTGTATTTTTGGTTTCTGTTAAAGGGGCGACTAACCCAAAATTGTCGATTTTATAATTCATTTTTGTACTTGAAAATAAGCCCCGAATTGTTCCATTCTTTAAACATAGATAATACGTTATATTTCCGAGGATCCAACCTAGCGGAAACACGATATTCTTAAAATTTTCCCGATAGAAAAAAAATCACAAAGATGCATGTAATTTTCACGAATTTTTCATATTATATTGAAATAACCGTGCATTACACTAAGTTAATATTTTAACACATTGTTTAAAATTCTATAATTAATAAAATGTTGTATATTTATCGAGTTTTTAAGAAAAAACCAACTTGGCGATCATTCCGCGTCGTCCTTTTCACCTGGCATAAAGGCACGGGCGTGAGTGTGAAGAGAGAAGGACGATATTTGATTTTTTGGTTTAGTCGCCCTCTTAAGCAATTCGAAACGATTTATGGAAAAGGTATGATTTTGCGTATTTTTAAAAATGTATACTGCAGGCTATATATTAACAAATAGTAAATAATTGGCGGAAAAGGAAAAAAAAACTGAAAAATTATTTCTCTTTGAATTTTTGAGGAAACAGGATTTATTCAAATATTATGTAAACTAAAAAAAAAGTGGTTTTTAATACAGCATTGCGAATTCATATTATGTCGTAGCAAATGTATTTGATAAACTGCCAATATTATGTGGTTGAATTCAATAGTCTTGATTCGATTTGGCACGGCTATTACATAATGCTTTGCATGAAAATTAATTTTAATAATATAAGTATCGTTCATACCATATTATGGACACGATTTTTAATAATATAAGTATCGTTCATACCATATTATGGACACGATTTAACTTCCATAATGTTATATAAAGTCCAAAAATTTATATGCAGAAAAATTAATCAATTCATACAAGAATTGTTATACTTAAGTTCTTTTTATTTTGAATAAATTCAAGTAATAGCATTTTCTAAAGTTTTCACTTTTGAAATTATCGGTTTGACCTAGATATAAATAAAATTAGACCGCTTTGCGATTTTATTTACTGGCATTTATCTAATATTATTTGTACTTGTTTGCCATGCACAAGCACAACATCGAGTATAATATTTAAAAGGCGAAATGATCGAAATTATTCTATGCATTTATTCGTATAATTCATCATCAGGTTGCTTCTAGATTTCTGAAATTTTTATTTATTTTGTTTAAAGTAATACTTAACATGTTTAGTAATTTGTGTTTATGAATTTATTTATTAATTCAAATATGTATTACAATAGCGGAAGCGTTTGTTTCATTAAAAATTATTATGATTAAACAGTAAATTTAATAATTATGAAGTTGGATCATTTATTTAAATTTTGCATATGCGAGGTATTAACAGTCTTAAATTTTTTTTTTTGTTGACTTTAACAAGCCATGCCCCTGCCCCATATTCCATAAGTTTCCCAAAAACAAAAATGAATGTTTGTAGTATTTTCTTATGTAATTTTTTTCTACTAAAGTATGTGATATTATAAAATATGTGAATGTCTATTAAATTGAAAAAAAAAACATTTTCCTTAAAGTTTTGTTTTGAAAAAAAAGTAGTTTTATTTATTTATTACCCCCTATAAAACAGTATTAAAAGTTTTATTATGTTTTACTGGATGTTTCTGTCTATAGCAGTGTAATCTAATCGAAAAACCTTCGATTGTCGACTCATAAAGTTCATACTACAGTATGAACTTTATGAGTCTACTATTTATGGACAGGAATTTTATATCTTTAAACAAGCACCTCCTTGTACCTAGTCTTGCCATAAATACTGTTACAAAGAAAAACATTTTTTTTTCTGTTGCAAATAAATTTTATTACTTTTACAGTGTATTAGTTTAATACATAAATAAAAAACAATTTAAAATAATAAAATCTTATTCAAATTTGCCTTCATTGGCTACAATAACGTCTTTTAAACATTGTGGCCTGTTATCATTAGAAACACGGACTCTTTCCATGGGAAAATTCTTTACTGCCAGTCGTATGGATTGTCGTAGAGACTCCAAATTATCACGGCATTTACTCTCTAAAACTGACCCAAAATCATAATCCAGTGGATTAAGATCGGGACTAGACGACGACCAGTCTTTAGCTCTGATGAAGTCCGAAACGTCCGTTTCCAACCAAGACCAAACCGACTGAGCTTTATGACCCGGCGCCGAGCCTTGTTGGAAGGACCATTTTTGGTTATTGAACTTCATGTTGAACCTTAGAACTTCAAACATAAATAAAACCATTCTGTTTCTTAAAATGATGCTTAATTGTAAAAAAATCTCATCCGTAAACAAACATTTTTTGCGTACCGTTTCAGTAGTTGTTTTAATTTTACCACCCTTTCTTTTTTAAATTATCAGTTAGGAAATAACCAGTACGTCTCTTGTAGGCTGAAAGTCCTAAGTCATCATTAAAAATACGCGACATGGTTCTAGGTGCAATATTTATCTCGTGAGATAAAATCTTTTACTTTCGAACCGATTTTTTTCAAATTCTTTCCCTAACTGCTTTAATCACCTTTTTCGTACGAACACTGCGTGGACGGCCAGATCTTTTTCTGTCACAAGCAGAGGAGGTCTTATTTTACCTATTAATGGCCCGGTACATAAATATTTTACTAATACCAAGCATATGGAGAGTTTTAAAAATGACATTAGACTCCATACCTACTTTGTGTAATGCAATCACAGTGATTTGGTTCTTGTGATCACCCCACTCCATTTCAGTATCGCAAAATATTGTAAAATACATTGGCGCCAAAACGAGAAAACACAATAAACAATCATATAAAAATTACAGAATCCAAATTCAAATGTAATATTTTGTTTATTTTAACTAGTAACAGTATTTATGACCAGACTAAGTATATTGAAATGCTGATAGTCACAAAAAGTTATCTGATGAGTACTATCACTGATGTGACGACGATATTCGTATAAAAGTACACATAAGCATTCATTATTAAAGTACAAATATATTTGTACTTTAATAATGAATATTAAAATATTTAAAAAAATAAGGCGGGCTCCCATACAAAAAACATTTTTTTGCCTACTTTCGCTCTAAAACTATTCCGATGCCAGAGGATTAACTCGTCTTTAACTGCCAGAGGCGTTGTCGCCTGTAAGTAAACCGACATTAAGACTCCGTTGTGTTCATTCGGCAAGAGCCTTATCTAAAGCTTAGTAATTGGTTATTACCAGACTGCTCTAGAAGAGCTATTTCGTCCGTAGCCATATGAATCCTCAATACGATCAAACACCTGAACCGATTTTAATAAAAGTTTATATAGAGATATTTTGAGTTCTTTTTTTATCGTTGGGGAAATGCCTTTACGCATCCCCGGGACCTGGGGAGGACCACCGAAGTATGTGGAACTCCTCGGGGCAGACGTAGTATCCGCACCCGGCCCCCGTATCACGCATATAGCAATTATTGCACGATAATTGCTCCAAAATCGCAATTTCGTATCATGTATCAGCCAAAACAATACGATTGCAATCGATCGCTATACATGACACCATTGTTTTTATACCCAGCAATCGCTCGCGCCATTTTTGCTAGTGGATTGTTGATCGCTATTTTTACGTGATAGCCATGCCGGACTACCCATTAAAACCCCAACGGTGTTCCTGCTCCTGAAGGTGATACACGACCGCACGAAGGACGGGAAACGCGTGATACACGACCGCAGCCCCACCACCTCTGTCTCTTTAGGCTCCACTCGTGGAGATACTTGGAGTCCTGGGAAAGAATATAGGATGGTTTATTCAGAAAAAATGTGCAGTTCTAGCGTAATTAAAGTATGTCCGCAAAAAGTTGCGACTAAAATGTACCTATTGTATTTCTTTAGCGTAGGTACTCTAGCTAGGACCTAAACGACTTTTCAGATTTGAGTTTAAGAGGCACAGTGAGGTCGTAAAATTGACTCAGGAGGCCCACAACGGAACCGTTTTAAGACTCAAACGATCGAATCAGAATGACGCGTCCTACTCTAACAACGTCGTTTCACGCTTATTAGAGTAGGACGCGGCATTCCGATTCCTTCGATTGAGTCTCAAAACGGTTTCGTTGTACCTGGCTAAATCGCGGTTGGCTGATTGTTTATTTTTGCTACGTTGAAGCCACAAAAAAGCGTAATGATTTTACACTTTATTATCTATACTAATATTATAAATGCGAAAGTATCTCTGTCTGTCTGTCTGTCTGTCTCGCTTTCACGCCAAAACTACTGAACCGATTGTAATGAAATTTTGTACACAGATAATCAAAAGCCTGAGAAAGGACATAGGCTACTTTTTAACTGGAAAAAAGGGTTGTAAGGGGGTGAAAATGCGTAAATTTGTTCAAATTAAGTTAGTTCCAAAAATTCATAACAGATGGCGCTAAGAGTCGCCTACATCTCGCTATCGCTTGCTCATAAGTCTTTCTATAAGAGGTGGCATCATATCGAGTAAAGTTTTTCGAATCTTTCGATTGTTATTCACGTAATTAAATAACTCACTACTCAGTACATTATTTATATATGAGTGATGTAACCTTAAACCTACCAATGGTAAATAGTTTATGAGTAAAGCTAAAGTTGTGTAATGGGGGGCTAAATAAGCTGTAAATTTGGTATTAATAAAGTTTACTTAAGTAATTTAAAAACATATTATGTGCACACTGCACAGCTATTTTTGGGTATTTTAATATTTTAAGAGGTACCAGGGTTTTAATAAAAAGCTTTTAAATTTGACACCAATTTTGTTGACACCGCGCGCTATAAACTGAAGTCCACGCGGACGAAGTCGCGGGCAACAGCTAGTATGTAATATTTGACACATTTTCTGCGCGTTAAAGTGATCGATTTAAACAACAAATGAGGTGTCCATTCATTTATAATGGTGTCGCTAACGACCTGGGCAATATTTTCAACATTCAGTATTTGTAGTCGTTACTACGACTACAAATACTGAATGTTAAAAATATTGCCTATTTACCCATTTTTAAACAAGTAATTAATTAAAAATGTAGGTAACAACGTATACATTTTTAATTAATTACTTGCTTAAAAATGGGTAAGTTTCCTTACTTACATACTGAGCAAATATCCTCTACAATATTTACTGATCTATGTAATTGATTGTACTGACGGTTCTTGGTGGAAATTCATGTTGAACACTAATAAAACACAAGTTTTTCGTGCACTTTTTCCACTATATTAAGAAATTATTAAAAATTATAATAAATTACACGCCCGGTTTCGAAATAAATCATCATTGGGTGTACTTAGTGTAGGTAGTTTTATATCTATACATATAAATAAAATTGGAGTGTCTGTAATATTGAAGGAACCGTTTTTAGGGTTCCGTAGTAAACAAGGAACCCTTATAGTTTCGGTCTGTCCATTCGTCTGTCTGTCTGTCTGTCCGTCAGCTGTCTTTACGTCTATCTGTCCGTCTGTCTGTCCGCGGTTTTGCTCAGACTATAGTTTTCTACAAAGCTGTAAAAAGTTAAAAAATATATTTATTTGTGGTACCTCCCCTACACATGAAGCGGGAATAGGTTTTTAAAGTGGAAAAAAGTCCAGTGGCCACCCCCCCCCCCCCTCCCCCGCTTCTACCAGCTAAACGATTGCTTGTGTGAATGTATTCGGCGAAGTATAAAGGAAATTATTTTCGTTCAAATTCCTTAGAAGGTAACTGAGATGATGTTGATAGTGTAAAATCTATACTAATATTATAAATGCGAAAGTATCTCTGTCTGTCTGTCTGTCTGTCTCACTTTCACCCCAAAACTACTGAACCGATTGTAATGAAATTTTGTACACAGAAAGTCTAAAGCCTGAGAAAGGACATAGGCTACTTTTTAACTGGAAAAAGGGGTTGTAAGGGGGTGAAAATGCGTAAAATTGTTCAAATTAAGTTACTTCCAAAAATTCATAACAGATGGCGCTAAGAGTTGCCTACATCTCGCTATCGCTTGCTCATAAGTCTTTTAAGAGGTGGCACCATATTGAGTTGGGATTTTCGATTCTTTCGATTGTTATACACGTTATTAAATAATATAAGTATAAATAAAGTTTACTTATTTAAAAAAATGAAATATTATGTGCAGTGTGCACACTACACAGCTGTTTTTGGATATTTTGATTTAAGGGGTACCGGATTTTAAAAAGCTTTTAAATTTGGACACCAATTTTGTTGACACAGGGCGCTATAAACTGAAGTCCACGCGGACGAAGTCGCGGGCAACAGCTAGTACGTTATAAATGTACATTCAATTGACCATACAAAAGTTATCAAAAACTAGCGGTACTTACGGTTTGGTGCGTAAAAAAGTATGTGTAATGCTCAGTAAGGCATATTCGGAACCATGGCATTTGAGATAACCGGTACAAAAACATTCAAAGTTATTTGCTAAGAAATAGCGTAAAAATGTTATTAAATTTCACTTGAATGTACACAAAAGCTAGCCTAATTATTATATATAACTAAACCTGCCGGAAGAATCATTCTATCGATTGGTGAAAATTGCATGAAAACGTTTGCACTTTACAAAAAAGTGATTTTTGAGTTTAACGTGGACAGACATACAGACAAACAGACGTGGCTGGGGATTTTGTTTGATATGTAATGATTATTAAATTATAAAGACAATTGAGTATTTTGTGGTCATATTGTCATAAACCATTGCCTACCTGCTGCCGTTATTGATGTCAAGCAAAAAATGCCAAAGTAGTTGCGATTGTTGTAAGGGAGCCTCCCTTAAAAAATATATTTTATTTTGTTTTTAGCATGTATTTGTAGTTAAACGGCAACAGAAATACATAATTTGTGAAAGGATAAGGTCCAAATTGGGCTAATTTTAAAAGTGCCGGCCAACGCAAATAAACCCATTATTTAAATAGAACATAATCTAAGGAATAATTTTTATTATTAGACCAAAGTTCTAAGTCAAGTCTGCGAGTTATTATTCAAGGTCAAACTTTTTTATAACATATGTAATGAAACTTATTTTATTAATTAAAAGCAATAAGTAATTGATCCCAACGTCCCTATCCGAGTCATAGAACCACAGATTATAGAAGTAAGAGATATGTTATGTGGGCGTGGCACATGCCGCCAAATTTTGCCCCTTCGGGCACTCTTTGTCAGTCCGGCTTACACGTTGTACTTCGTTGTAAATTGTGAACAAAATGCTGACTTGTGCAATAATAACGTGCAGAAATCGCAGCAAAACTTTAAATAAAAAAATGCGGGTCACCTATCACAGCCAACTGTAATTTATACGACTTTTTAATTTAAAAATCAATTATTCTTAACGAAAAATATTCGCCGCTACACCGCCATTTTCAGGCCGTTTGATGTTCCGTGAACTATCAAACTAAGGCACTAGTGATGTGGTGTGATGCAGATTTTGGTATCGATATTTTTGTCGACATTTTTAATGCGGTTGCGTTATTATCTATACAAATATAATAAAGCTGAAGAGTTTGTTTGTTTGAACGCGCTAATCTCAGGAACTACTAGTACGATTTGAAATTTTGAAATATTCTTTCAGAATTAGATAGCTTGTTTTTATAAAGTAATAAAAGTTAATAAATCTTTTTTCGTCATTTCAGTATTTCAAATACTGAACTGAAAGTAACGGAAACAAAAACTGTATTTGTTTCCGTTACTTTTGAAGTTTACCTTACTTTGGCGGACGACTGACGAAGATTAAATTGATCCTGCTTTTTTAGCCAAAGGCTTCCCGCTCAAAACAAAGATTTGTGTGCATTAAGGCGACGCCTTGATAATTTGGCTGTAGCAATGTCGATTTTTCTCAGCAATGACTAAAGCTAAGAAATTAAAGTTCATTGTCAGTATTCATCATGTCTTTGTCTTTGAATTACCGTGGAATAATCAATCAAAAAGACCTCTTTAAAAAAGGGATTCCTATTTTGCCAACAGAGAAGAGTGATTTAAGCTTCCAAAACTTTGTACATAAATTGTTTCAAGCATACACCTTATTTTGCCCATAGCTTATATGAAATGTATTTATGGTTTTTAAATTACGCGACAAAAACTATTTTGTCGCGTAATTTAAAAACGTAATTTAAAAGGAACGTTTAGCCCCCCCCCTAAACGTTCCTTTGCAGATATTGGTGTCCGAAACTGGGTCATTTGTTTCTCAATGTCGTTTTCAATAATTGAAACATAAATTGTATTCATTCATTCTTAAATATAATTTATAACGTCTCTCGTCCTTTTGTAAATCAGAATACAAGGTGTGAAATTCACCAAAATGCAATCATTTTTTATAGAGATAACATAAAAATTGCTCCAGCAGTTCTTAAGATAATAAGCAATTTCATATAATTTCCCCCGTTTTTTCCACATGTTTCTCTATTTCTTCGCTCCAATTAGTTTTAGCGTGATAAAATATAGCTTATAGCCTTTCTCAATAAATGGGTTAGCTAATACTGAAAGAATTTTTCAAATCGGACCAGTAGTTCCTGAGATTAGCACGTTCAAATAAGCCCTTTCATAAAATTTCCCCCGTTTTTTCCACATTTTCCTCTATTTCTTCGCTCCTATTAGTCTTAGCGTAATAAAATATAGCCTATAGCCTTCCTCGATAAATGGGCTATCCAACAGTAAAATAATTCTTCAAATCGGACCAGTAGTTCCTGAGATTAGCGCGTTCAAACAAACAAACAAACTCTTCCCAATTATAATATTAGGTATCTATAACCTCGCTTTTACATTTATAATACATACTAGGTGTTGCCCGCGACTTCGTCCGCGTCAACATAAGATGTTTTTTGTAGGATTCCCTACCCAAAGGGTAAAAACGGGACCCTATTACAATGACTTTGTTGTTTGTAGCTGTTTCCAGGCTGTATCTTAAGAACCGCGCTACCTAGACAGTTGAAAGGACAAGATCCAACGTTCATACAATTTTGGGCTAATTTTAAAAGCGCCGGCCAACGGAAATAAACCCAATATTTAAATAGAACATAATCTAAGGAATAATTTTTATTATTACACCAAAGTTCTAAGTCAAGTCTCCGACTTGTTATCCAAGGTCAAACTTTTTTTATAACATCTGTAATAAAAGTTATTTTATTAATTAAAAGCAATGAGTAATCTATCCCAACGTCCCTATCCAAGTCATAGAGAGATTGGAGGCCAAATACCTACAAACGGTTTGAAATAACTCAAAGGAAGGGGGATACTCAACGTGCTTGGGGTACGCACGGCATTTGCCTAGTATTCCAAGTAAGCAATGAGTTGTGCCCTGCAAGCACGTAGAGGTTCTCTCTTCCTTTGAATTTTTCCAAATCATTTGTAGGTATTTGGCCTTTAATCTGTTCTATGCTCAGAACAGGAAAATAAGGAGAAGTGTTATGTAGCGCCGTTTATATGGAATCCTATGTCGCCAACTTCAATGACACTACATTGTCAGCATAGTGTCAACGGTACACGGGCTAGTGATGTCCGGTCTATCTTCGGTGTCGATTAATTATTACCAAATTATTACGACGATATCGATGTATTTTGGTAGGTATTTAAATACTATTAAAAGAATGAAAGTGATAATTAATAATATTACAGAGACTAACAAAAATAACTTAAAAGCCGAAAGGGGTTGAAATCATCCATGATTACGAAAATCCTACTATGGAACTAACTTAATTCGGCAAAATAAATTACGAAAAACTTTTAATACGGGAATCGTAACTAGAAAATAATTGCCTAGTTACGATTTTGCCAAATAGCGATTATTTTGCCGAATTGAGTTGGTCCCATAGTAAAAGTTTTTCGTAATCATGGATGATTTCAACCCCTTTCGGCCTTTGAGTTATTAGTTTTATATCGAAATCTTTGGATAAACATGCATACCTATTGTATAATTTTTAAGATTCCGTACCCAAAAGGTAAAAAAGGGACCCTATTTCTAATAAGTCTCAAGTAGGCCTACTACGAAACCGTTTTGAGACTCAAACAATCGGACGAGAATGCCACGTCCTTCTCTAACAACGTCATTTCACATTTGTTAGAGTAGGATGCGGCATTCTCGATCGATTGAGTCTCAAAACGGTTTCGTGGTACAAGCCCAGGCAGCAGGCTGTATCTCAATAACCGCTAGACTTTCGAAATTTTCACAGATTGTGTACGGTATGTCTGTTACCGCTATAATAACAGATATTTAAACAAAATAAATTAAATACTTTTATAAGGGGGGCTCCCATACAACAAACGTGATTTTTTGCTATTTTTGCTCGATATCAATAACGACAACAGGTACCAGGTAGGCACTGTCTGTCGTTTATCCTCTGTCAGCCGATGTAATGGCTTGGCTATCTTCGAGAATCCCTTAACAAAACGCCTGTAGTAGGAGCATAGGCCGAGAAATGCCCGCACTTCGCTTTTGTTCTTAGGGGTTGGCCAATTTTGAACTGCTTCCAGTTTCTCCGGGTCCGTCTGGATTCCATCACTGGAGATGACATGGCCGAGATAATTGACCTTACTCCTGAAAAAACGACATTTTTTCGGATTCAACTTTAACTTGGCCCCCTCTATTTTGGCGAAAGCACGTTCTAAGTTTCGCAAATGGTCCTCGAATTCGCGGCCAACAATGATGACGTCGTCCAAGTAGACTAAGCAAGCCTCTCCAACTAAGCCTGCCAGTACACACTCCATGAGTCGCTCAAATGTGGCAGGTGCGTTGCACAATCCAAAGGGCATGACGTTAAACTGCCATAAACCTTTACCGGTGGAGAAAGCTGTCTTCTCCTTGTCTTTTGGGTGAATTTCCACCTGCCAGTATCCAGATTTCAGGTCCAGGGTCGAGAACCATTTCATGCCACTCAAGGTATCCAGAGTGTCGTCAATTCGAGGTAATGGATAGCTGTCTTTCTTAGTGACATCATTGAGACGCCTGTAGTCCACACAAAATCTAGTGCTGCCATCTTTCTTCTTCACTAACACAACAGGTGAGCACCACGGACTTGCAGACGGTTCAATAATTTTATGCCTTCTCATGTCCTCCAAAAGGCCTTCAACTTCTTTTTCCTTTGAAATGGGTATCCGTCTTGCTCGTTGACGAATTGGGTTCTCGCTTCCGGTATATATCCTGTGCTGAACCATCGACATTCTTCGAAGGTCGCCTTCCTGACTGGAGAAGATATTCGCGTGGCGTTGTAAAAACTTCTTAGCTTTCATGCTCTGCGAATAAGTCAGATTACTCTTGCAGTCATCGAGTAGCTCAGTCACTATTCCATAGTTGCTGCTGTTGGCTGAGTCTGAGCCTGTGATCGAACTACACTTTCTCATCCAGACAACTTCCTCGCACTTTCCAATGACGTCACCTTTGTTCAAGCAGATCTCGCGATCACCAAGATTCAAAACCTTGACCACAGCGTTACTGCTTCCACTAACAAGGGTTCTCGCCGTCATCAGTTTTTGCGCTGATGTCTTGGTAGGTGTGTCTTCGATCAACACACATCTGTTTGACTTCTTCTTTCCAGCTGGCGGTAGTTTCACCAGCACTCTAACTTCCGCTCGTCCAGGTATAATGACTTCCTATACACATGCGACTTTCCCGCAGGCGCCTCCAAGGATGAAAATTTCTTCTTCGCCACATTTGAAAACTCCGGCAGCGACATTAATTCTGCAGTTGTGCTTCTTCATGAAATCCAAACCCAAGATGCAATCATCCATAATCTCAGCCATGATAACGTCATGAGGGTATGAGGACCCCCCTACATTAATTGTAACTGACATTTCTCCCAGGACGGGTATTGGCTGACCGGAGGCAGTAAGAAGCCTACAGTTAATTCTCCTCTTATGTCTACTTGCGGCTTTTACTAGATTTGGATTCACTATCGTTCTAGAGGCTCCTGTGTCTAGAGTCATTTTGCAATCCGTCCTGTTAATAGTCCCCTGAATCACAAGACTTCCCGCTGCATGCTTGGGAGATAACAGTTATCGGGGCTTCCTTCGCGTCAGCCAGTACTCGCCCCTTCGTCCTGGCTTTTATTCGTTTCCCTGATCCCGGGAGGGGACGAAGCTCCTTGCTTCTTCTGCTCCTCTACTTGTTCCTCGAGCCTTTTCATCCTTGCCATCTGGGTCTCCTTCTGCGGGCAGTTGAGCTGAATATGGCCCCTCTCACCGCACTTGTAGCACATGGCTCCAAAACTTCTCTTCGTGGGAGCCTTGACCTCCTTAACATCCTCAGAGACCTCATGGATCTTATGGGTCTGTCGTATGTCACGGCGAACAGCCTCGACCTCCAAAGCATGCGCCAATGCTTCCTTTAGCGAGGTGTGGTGACGTAGCCTCACTGCAGCTCTGACCATCCATATAATTTGAGCAAACATTGTACCTTACTTCATCACCTGGCTAATATGTATCCGGCTAATATATTATACATAAAATCCACATTTTTTAACCGACTTCCAAAAACGAGGAGGTTATATGTTCGGCTGTGGATATTTTTATTTTTTATTTTTGTATGTTCAACGATTACTCCGCCGTTTGTGAACCGATTTTCGAAATTTTTGTTTTGTTGTATTAGGTTTCACTCCAATTTGCTACCATGTTCACAAAAGTGGTGACCTGATGATGGGATCCAGGAGTAATCGAGGGAACTCCTCGAAATTTATATGGAAACATATGGTGATTTTGGTTTTATGTGAAGTGTACTAAGAATATGCTACCAAAAAGTCAAATATTGGGTCAAGGTATACCATGGTTTCGAAGATGCTGAGAGAACTCCTGACTATTTATAGATACACGTTTGGGAGTTTCGGCGTTGTTTTAAGAACAGAAAGCATATGCTACCATGCAGTTCAAATTCATCATCATCATCATCGTCATCATCATCATTACCACGTCGTGTTAAGGTCACCAATGTCTCATGGCACAAAATAGATTATAGTACAAGGCATAGGTATGGATACAATAATAATAATTATGTACATAACAACACCAATTATTATAGGCTGTTTAATGTACACGGCTTTCGGCGCCGCAAAGGCAACGACGTCGCCGCCGCGCGCCGCACGGCGCGTGCGTAAACATCGTATTCAAGTTCTAACCGGAATGTCAGGGCATGCGGCAATCGGCATGCCGCGCTGCGAGCATTTTGCAGCACGTGTTCACTTAGATTTTTTTAAATGTATTGTTTAAATTTATCTATCTACCTGATATTTGGGCCTTGGGGTATGCCGTATGACTCTTAAAAGTCTTAATAAATTGTAATAAGATACGTAGAATATACGCAGTACCACCGACTACCACTTATAAATTCGCGGACTATGACGGAGGTCAACTTAATAACAATTATACGAGATCAATTACCACTCAATATTATGATTTATGTTGTCAATCCAATGCTCACTGCTCACACCAAGCTCACTGTTGAGTTGTCAGTTGCTTTCAACCTTTCAACAACACAACAGAAATCTGTTACGAGTTACAACTACCTATATAAAACTTCTACGTACAAGCGATAGCGCGACACAGGAGCGCCTTAGTGACATTCAAATCAATACAAAAGTTTCAAATTTTCTCTCAAAGAAATAACGATTCAGCTATATCTGGTACCGACTTCAAAATGATGAAGATTGAGTACAGAAATAGTTGAGGTTTAGCCGAATTCGGGAAAAGGCACTACATATTAGATAGGAAAAATTATTTAATACTTTTTAGTTCATATTATAAGGATGCTATTAATATTATTGTTTTTACCTTGGAAGTCGGTTTTAATTTTTTGTTAAAAATAATAATCATACCAAAAATTATTTATATGGCAAAACAACGTTACCGGGTCAGCTAGTAATATTATATGGGGTTAATTTTATACCATTTGGTAGGATTTTTCTTCCAAAAACGACTATTTTCTACTGATGTACTGATCTGTCTGTCTGTGTGAAGTCATTCATGTAGAATCAAGATAGCATTTCTGAGCCCCTAGCCAAGACATTTTCTTTATTGCTACCTTATAGAACCGCTGATCAAAATGTATGGAAATAACATCACACGAGTCGAACGTCAACTTCATATTACTAAACGCTAATATGTGACGTTATCTGGGAAAAGGGACCTTATGGAGGGTTTTAGTTTCCGAGATAATCGCATTTAAAGTAAAGTGTCGAAAAAAATCATTTTTTCTTTTTTTGCTCCATGTTAATAAACAGACAAATGTGACAAAGACACAGGTTTTAAATACGATTTTTTATAGGTTAAAATTGAACTTAAAGTTTAGTGAAAAAGGGACCTTATTGTCGGTGCTGCAGTCGAGAGTCGATTGCGGCTTTCTTTCGGCACGGTATCTACTGTTATACTATTAGTAATTTGCACCAAACTGAAAATCGGTAACATTGATTAGAATATTTGGGGGCACGGCAGTGCCCCCGCCAAGTAGAGCGCGAAGCAAACACTGCAGTAACATCATTTACAGGAACCATTTCACCACATTTTAGGCCCCTATTTGAGAACCTCTAGAGGTCATTAAGTTCCGAATTTAAGCTAAAGCTAAGTTTCTCATTTATGACACTCACTCACTCACTCAAGATCATCAAAATAGAACTAGTACTTCCACAGAAATAAGAAGTACTTCCCATAGACTCAGAGAGCTGAAATTTAGCACAGTTTAGGGTTTAATGGCCATTTATAGGGAAAACCATAAAAATTAGCCACGTGCGAGTCGGACTCGAAATTAGGTTTTTTGTATGGGAGCCCCCCTTAAATTTTAATTTCAAATTAATCCTGATCAAAGGTGATCAACCTGCATTGTCCTAACCAAACTTGGAAATAATAAGTTTCCAACTCGGGAATCGAACTTACGACCTCCGAGTCAAGAGCAACGCACTAAACCTAGACCACGGAGGCGTATGTAACACGTGTGATGCTGATGGTGACGTTTACACGAGCGCGCAATCCTACACGAGCGATATGATGAAACTCGGCTCAGCTTAAAAAATCAGTATGTTTCCAAAAAAAAGAAGTGAAATCCCACTAAAAACATTCTGTAAAAAAACTAGCCAAGTCTCGAATCTCGATAGAGCTGATTGTTTATCTCTAATAAGGGTTCCTTGTTGACTACGGAACCCTATTAAAAAGTAATGAAATCTAGACAAAGTCGTACCAAGTCTGAGGTTCCTTTATTTTTATAAAGAAATCTCAGAAATATAATTAAATAATGAAAAATATAATTTAATAAATATTTAAACAAAATAAAAAAATAGAAAAAAAATAATGTTACAACTACGAAATTAATAGTATTTTTGTATCTTCTTTTAACTTTATTACTAAAAATGTAACGACCGACATAAGGTCCCTTTTAATATTTATGAATACTTCTATGGTAACTATGAGAAATTACATGTTTTTGGTACACGTCTTGTTACTAAAGGATAATTAAAGTTATTTAAAAAATAAGAACTTCAATGTTAATAAAAATGTATATATATTTTTATGTGATATTACTAAACTTTTAATCACCGACAATAAGGTCCCTTTTGAAAAGTGTTAAGTGTTTGTACCAGCTTTTTACTAAACTTTACCTTGAATTTTAAGACAGAAAAAGTTACTTTTTAAATAGAAGTTTATATATTTGATCTCATTTGACTATGTTTAACTGTGGTAAATATATATTTTTGTTGATTTTGACTGATTAATAAGATTAGTAGAAGCACAATGTTTATTTGTTCAATTTTTTTTATACAATAAACAATGTTGTTTAATATCGAAGACGTCTCTATTTAGTAAAAACTGATTCTTTTTATATTATTATTTTATAAAAGCCAATAGAAAACATAGTATAAGTGAAATATTTAGTAAAAACCATCTTGGGCATTTTCATTACATCATGCACTTTGGCGTGGTAAATAACAGGAATAGAGTTATAAAATTATATAATTGAAGTTAAAATCTAAAAGACCATATAATGTACTTCTCAAAAAACATAATATCTATGTAACTTCCCACAATAACATACTTTTTTTGGGTTTCGAAGTTTGAATGCGATTTTCTCAATATCACCTTTTACGACTTTCGAGATTCAACATTTTTTTAAAACATATTTGTCAGGCCTACATGCATGTTATTTACATGGTTCGATAGCTTATTAAATGTAGATTATGGGGATCCTAATAACTCAATACCGACAATAAGGTCCCTTCACGCTGATAACGTCACATATGTCAATTTCATACATTTTGATCGGCGATTCTATAAATAAGCCACAAAGAAAACCTCTTGGCTAATGGGCCAGAAGCGGAGAAACGGAGTAACGGAGTTCAATTTCCTACGCGTAATAACTTCGGAACTCTATAATTCACTGAGCGCTATGTTTTAGCTCTTAGTCCGAAATCACAGTATTATCAAAAAACCGACCAAGTGCGTGTCGGGCCACGCGCAATATAGGGTTCCGTAATACCGCTAGTTTTTTTTTGAAATTTTTGTGTGGTCAATGAATGTACATTTATAATGTGTTTTACACTACTAACAACATCATCTCATTTACTTTCAAAGGAATTTGAACGAAAAGTTCCTTTATACTTCGCCGAATACATTTGTTTTAGTTATTATTACTCAATAACTTATGAAGTCTTCTTAGACGTGATAGTTTTCTTTTTTTAATTCAGCATATTTCCTACTCCCGTGAATTTTTTCACATTTCCAGACGCAACCGTTTAGCTGGTAGAAGGGGGGGGGGGGGACACTGGATTCTAACGATTTTTTCCACTTTAAAACTTAATATTTCACAAACGGATCCCTAAATCGGAAAATGATCTATGAATACTAGTATGATGATGATAGTGATGATGATGATGAGTATGAATAATAGTTTTAAAAAACCTATCCAACGACACCCCACACGATAGGGTGGACGCGAAAAAAAAAATTTCATCCCCGTTTGATGTGTATGGAAGGTACCATAGAAAAAATATTTTTTTAAGATTTCATGTACCATTTTGTTGCCATCATTAATATGTGCATTCATGCCAAATTCCAGCTTTGTAGGTAATCTCTGAGCAAAATAGCGGACAGACAGACAGACGGACAGACAGACAGACGGTCAGACCGAAACTATAAGGGTTCCTTGTTGACTACGGAACCCTAAAAATCAGCTACTCTTTGACCTTGGCGTCATCCCTATTTGGAGTATCCGTTAGCCGATAACCTTGATCAACACGCGGCTACGTTTTACTCCGGGAAAATATCACAATTTATTTTCTTTCTGTTTCCGCGGGCAACAACGGTCAAACTTCTGAACCGATTTTCATGTGGATATAGAATTACTTTTGTTGCTTAAAAATAACGATCTATTTGAAAAAATAACGAATCTACTAGGAAACAAGTTTCCTCGCAATAAAGGCTACATCTAATTATTATAAATACGACCTAATTACAGCAATCTGGAGGGTAGTCCCGAAAGTCTGGAGATTGGGGGCGAAGTGGAATACACTGTTGGTCGCGGCGGCGGCGGCGGGTGCGCCAGCGCAGAGGCCGTCAGACCCCTAGCCCGCGGGACCGTACCTCTTGCGGCGCCCCGGGACCCACAACTGACGGGGGTAGTCACTAGACCTCTTCGCGCTTTGAACCCAGATCAGCAGCAGTATAGCGGTAAGTTGAGAATAGTTGGGCACAAATGTAAAGGTTGGTCACCTCTAAAATGTTGGTTGAGCACCCCTGAGATGCTGGTTAAGCGCACCTGATATGCTGGTTGAGCATGCCTGAAGTGCTGGTTAAGCACGCCTGAAGTGCTGGTTAAGCTTCCCTGACATGCTGGTTAAGCACACTGTACACCTGAGATGTTGGTTGAGCACGCCTGAAGTCCTGGTTCAGCATGCCAGAGATGCTGGTTGAGTACACCTGAGATGCTACTTGAGCACGCCTGAAGTGCTGGTTAAGCACACCTGAGATGCTGGTTGAGCACGCCTGAAGTGTAGATTGAGAACACATGAGGTGCTGGTTGAGCACTCCTTGGTTCATAATTGAGTACAGCTAATATACTAGTTGAGCACACCTGAGATGCTGGTTGAGCACGCCAGCAGTTGTCAAATAACCACCATTATAGGTCAACTTTGCAGTAGCTGAAGTAACAGTAAAGCAATTTATTGTTGGTTAAATACAATATGTGACCTAAGGTTGTGACTTGTGTTTATACCTGGAAAACCGTCCATTTTAACCTTGGCTAATTTTCGTAAAAAAAATTTTTTAAATTTAAAAATTCTGTGTTGTAAGTATATAGTCAGCCGCAAAAAGTCTGATAAGTGATACCCATAATTATTATTCCCAGGTCTAATACAAGTGGAAGGCGGTGGGTCGTACGAGTTCGGTATAATGGGTCTGGCGTGCAAGCGGGAGATACTGCAAGCCGGAGATCCGGTTACGTTCCAAGCTGATGAAGAGGGCCGCGCGACCAACATCGTGCCGGTGCGCAAGAAGCGACGCGCAACTGTCGACGCTATTAAAGGTAAGAGCCAGTCCACACGGTGCGTTGCCTCGACGCAGCGCTGCCGTTACGTTGTTTTTCATACAAATAACGTGCTTTTTTTTTTTTTTTTCGAAAGGGTCTAAGCTACTGGTCTGGTTAAGACCATAGTAGTTCAATCGTGGCTATAACTAGTCTGTTGCTAGTTGGTTTGGAGATAAACAATGAGGAGGCCTGGCCCCCTCCCCTAAAGTCACACGTGTGACATTCTAATCGGGCAATATTGGGGAGAGCTACGAAAATAAGCTATTTTCATCTGAACGTGCGCGCTGCTTCGTCACAACGCACATGACGGACAGCAGCCCCCGAGACGAAGCGGGAGGGGGTTTTAACGCAGCGCCCGTGTGGCCGGCTATGCCTCAAACGGCAGCGCTGCGTCGACGCAACGCAGACGCAACGCAGACGCAACGCGCCGTGTGGACTAGCTCTAAGTGTGGCGTGAATAGGATATATTATATAATATTACCTACTCGAGGCATAGACAGTAAACAAAAAGTTTTGTTCAACGTTTGACAACGTTTTTGTCAATATTCTGATAAGACGTGTGCAATATGTCGAATTTAGTTCGGATTATTTACTGTATATGCTAGTAGCGCCCTCTGCTTAGACCTTTTTCTAACATTACCTACTTTCTGGTAAATACCACGGCCTCAAAGAAATAATCATTGTCGGCAGTGACAATAATTCACATACGTTAAACAAACCATTGCCTGTGTCAAGTAAAAGATGGGAAAACTCTAAGGGCCTGTTTCACCGGTTCCCGATAAAGTGCCCAATAGGCTATTGACAGCTTATTTGACAGATAATGCAAGAAATTCTGTTCCACAAGTATCTGATAAGCCAATCAAGCAGATTTGATATCCTATCAGCCCGATCATGCGGCTGTTAAAGGTTTTATTTGTTAGTTAACAAAACTTTTTTTTGAGATCGCGAAAATATTTCCAGCCTGTTATATTTTTGTCAGTTTTCGTAATGACTAATGATGCAGTTCAGTGTTGTGTGAAACGTTAATATATTAATATTAATTTAAACAAGTTAATTTAAAATTAAAATTAATTTAAAATTAAAACAAGTTATAATGATATCCATACTAATAATATTATAATGATATCCATACTAATATTATAAATACGAAAGTGTGTCTGTCTGTCTGTTACTTCTTCACGCTCAAACCACTGAACCGATTTTGCTGAAATTTGGCATGGAGATACTTTGAGTCCCGGGAAAGGACAATAAACGAGTTTTGGCGCAACGTAGTTGCTGGCATCATCTAGTTTTGAATAAACATGGATCTTTTAGAGGTTTTAGAAGACGAATTAGATGTTTTTAGGGTTCCGCACCCAAAAGCTAAAGGGTAAAAACGGGACCCTACTGAGACTTCGATGTCTGTCTCTAGGGCCGGTATAAATAGTCAGTACTCAAGATGCATTTCGGTCTCAAGACGCGGTTCGGCTCTGTGATTGGTCCAAATTTTGACAGCCAACCAATCACAGAGCCTGAACCGTGTCTTGAGACCGAGATGCATCTTGAGTACTGACTATTTATACCGGCCTTAGTATGTGTTTATCTGTCTGTCTGTCTGACCAAGTGTGAGTCCGACTCGCGCACAAAGGGTTCCGTAAAAGTAGGCCATAAATTGTTTTTTGTTTGGGAGCCCGGGGCTCCCATACAAAAAACACAATTTAAATAAAAAAATATTTTATTAATTATTAATTTTAATATTATTACTAAATATTAAAGAACACATATAATTAAACTAGCTTTTGCCCGTGGCTTCGCTCGCATTAAGAAGTATTATTATATACAATCTTTCATCCCCTATTTTATCCCCTTAGGGGTAGAATTAATAAAAATCCTTTCTTAGCGGATGCCTACGTCATATCATCTACCTGCATGCCAAATTTCAGCCCGATCCATCCAGTGGTATGGGCTGTGCGTTGATAGATCACCATGTCAGTCAGTCACCTTTGAGTTTTATATATATATAAAATATTTTGTGAAAAATTAAAGTACCTACCTGTTGCCATTATTGATAGAGCAAAAAGGCCAAATAAAATCATGTTTGTTGTATGGGCTCCTCCATAAATATTAATTTTATATTGTTACTAGCTATTGCCCGCGACTTCGTCCGCGTGGACTTCAGTTTATAGCGCGCGGTGTCAACAAAATTGGTGTCAAATTTAAAAGCTTTTTACTAAAACCCTGGTACCTCTTAAAATATTAAAATACCCAAAAATAGCTGTGCAGTGTGCACATAATATGTTTTTAAATTACTTAAGTAAACTTTATTAATACCAAATTTACAGCTTATTTAGCCCCCCATTACACAACTTTAGCTTTACTCATAAACTATTTATCATTGGTAGGTTTAAGGTTACGTCGCTGCATAGATAAAGTACTGAGTAGTGAGTTATTTAACTAAGTGAACAACAATCGATATCGAAAGATTCGAAAAACTTAACTCAAAATGATGCCACGTCTTATAGAAAGACTTATGAGCAAGCGATAGCGAGATGTAGGCGACTCTTAGCGCCATCTGTTATGAATTTTTGGAACTAATTTAAATTGAACAAATTTACGCATTTTCACCCCCTTACAATCCCTTTTTCCAGTTAAAAAGTAGCTTATGTCCTTTCTCAGGCTTAAGATTATCTGTGTACAAAATTTCATTACAATCGGTTTAGTAGTTTTGGCGTGAAAGCGAGACAGACAGACAGACAGACAGAGATACTTTCGCATTTATAATATTGGTATAGATAAAAACATAAAGTATGATTATTGATTAGTTCTGATGTGAAGTAAAAATATAAACGCCATCTGTTTTTATATATTAGAACTAAAATGTTCATTGCATTGATATATTTCTGGATGGAATATTATAGGCCAACACTGTACATTCCTTTATTTTAGAGTGCCATCTGTTGTGCAGTAGGAATTCAATTTATATAGATAACTTATAAGATAAGATAGATTGATTATACCAAGTGATAATATTATTAAACAAAATATATCTAACGTATTAAAAATTATAATTAAAAACATAATAAGTACGATTAATTCTATCTATGGTTCTATGTTATAATGAAATAAAAAATTAAACGCCATCTGTTGTCATGTATTAGAATTAAAATGTTCATTGCCCATAGGCTCCAACAGTACTACTCCTTTAAAACGCCATCTGTTGTCATATTTTAAAACTGCAGTAGGAATTCATTTTATCGTTATTTTCATAAAAATAAGATATTTTCCCTCATCAAAATGTAGCCTATGTCCTTTCTCAGGCTCTACACTATCTGTGTACAAAATTTCATTACAATCGGTTCGGTACTTTTGGCGTGAAAGCGAGACAGGCGGACAGACAGAGATACTTTCGCATTTATAATATTAGTATGGATTAGTGGATATTTGTTGTTATAGCGGCAAGAGATATACATAATCTGTGAAAAT
Source organism: Lysandra bellargus (assembly GCA_905333045.1). NCBI lineage: Eukaryota > Metazoa > Arthropoda > Insecta > Lepidoptera > Lycaenidae > Lysandra > Lysandra bellargus. The sequence continues at coordinate 27,504,461 of HG995319.1, forward strand.
ATCATATCTCTAGCTTTAACTGTTCTTGAGTTTCAGCCTGGAGATAGACAGACAGACAGACAAACAGGCAGGCAGGCAGGCAGACAGGCAGACAGACAGACAGACGGAATAGTTATGCGGCACCCGGGTGCCGCTTGGGAGTTGATGTGTTTAAGGGTTAATGGCATTTAAGTTTTATTATGTAACAAAATAATGTTTGTGTTTCAAAATAGAATGTGTCAATAAATTTAGGAGAGAAATAAAAGTATAAATGCAAAAAATGTATATTATTATCCTTCAATTTTCGATCACCGTTACATTTGAAATATTTAAAATTAATTTTGCAAACTACTTTTTATTTTCTTATTTACATTTTAAAACTAACAGAGTTAAGGCCCGGTTTTCACTATAGGAGTACGCTCGGACCGAGTGCACTCGGATTACTACTCGGACGCTACTCGTACTGTGTAAACAGGTAATCCAAGCGCACTCGGACGTTCGCATCCGATCAGAGTGAACTCGGACGCAGTCCTATTTTTCCGAGTGCACTCGGATGATTTTATAAAAACAAAATGGCGTCTTGAAAAACAAAGCAGAATTATTAATGAAAAAGTGGACAGAACGGGAAACAGTGAAATTTTTAGAATTATACGAAACCAAGGAAGTGTTGTGGAACGTGAAGCAACAGATCAGTTGTCACCATCTTTAATGTATTGAGAATATAACCTCCTCCTTTTTGAAAGTCGGTTAAAAATGTTACTACTAGGATGTAAAACCTATAACGGTGTGAAAACCAAAATCCGAGTGGGCTCCCATACGATCTAGCTCGTACGAGTGCACTCTGTCCGAGCGTACTCGTATAGGACATAATATAGTGAAAACCGGGCTTAATTGAAATGGAGGAGGAAGAAAAGCTATTAAAACAGTGGTCCCCAACCTTTTTTTCATGTGGGCCACAAACATGTTTTGGTCTTGGTGTCGCGGGCTGCAACAAAAATTTTTTGGGGTTAAAAAATAATATTCTTCAAAATTAACGATTTTAAAGTGGAAATAATTTAACGACTATCACGTATACTTTACGTTGATTTGCCGGTGGGCGAGAATTCCAAAATTGTTTAACATCACGCGGGCCACAAATAAAGTCCCGGCGGGCCGCATACGGCCCGCGGGGCGCGGGTTGGGGATAGCGGTATTAAAATAAGTATAATATTTGAATAGCCTTTTATCTTTCTCCATTTCAAGTTACTCTTTTTTATAACGCATTTCCATCTTCAGCATCAGGTGACATTTCTTAAATTTTTTTCCTGGAGTTCTTCCTCAAGAAGGGTTTTTTGTAGCTTTACAACATCTAACTTTTCTTCAGCTAATTTATCATTAGATCTTTTTGCTTTGGGTTTACCTGTAAGGAAATACATATTTTTTAATATGCAAGTATGTCATGACAAATACTTATTGGTAGGGGATCAACTTTTAAGTCAGATCAGAAATAATAATTATGTCACAAAAATGTTGTACACTGGGTGGTTGAACTTGTTACCTCTGGGTTATGACTTTTGAGTCATTACTAATTTCACAGATTATGATGTTTGAGATTTTAATAAAACTGAGTAAATGTAAATGTTCTAAAAGTCCACTGTGGACTGTGTGGTTGTGACACTTATTAAATATTTATTCAGTATCAGGAAAACTTACACAGAGCAGGATGTTTTTTGATCTGTAGCACCTCAATCATGGGTATCACAGACATAATAGATTTTCATTTGTTATGCGACAGCCGGCTGCCGCTTGGGTGAAGGTTCCACAACGTCTATGTCCACTTAGCAAGAAGTACTAGCACAATAATATCTATTCTGGAATCTGGAAATAAACAACATAATATTATGTACTTATAAATTTACATTATGTTTTTTTTTTATTATGGATTTTATCTAATGAAAATATTTACCATCCACTGTATCGCTAGCTGTCATCGAGATCAGTAAATTATTGTCTGCCATGTCCTGCACTCTGCAGGGATTCTGGTATAACAATTTAGTTCCTTAGTGTATCCATTGAACCAATATATGTATCTACAATTATCAAATACAATAAATAAGATGCAAATACAAAGATAGTATTTGTTGCATTTGCCGATCACTGTACTCGCACACACATATTCTGTGTATATTATTATATAAACTTTGGCATCTGATACATATGCATTATTAATACAGATTACAGAGAGTTTATTCAAAATATATAGATCAACTGTCTAATCTCCAACTAAAGACTGAACTGCATGAGACAGAGCACAGCATGCTGGAGAGTTTGGAGACACAAATCCATCTTCTTAATCGTTACTCGTTTCCTTATCATTTCGTCCATTAACCATTCGACTTTAACCTCAATCTTTCGACATTGTATCACTAGTTCAATAGAACTTCCTTGAGGCTTCCTTGATTGTCTTTACTGTCTGTTTCCATCGAAATCGTGTTTAGAGAAAAGCATGGAAGATTTTATTAGGTTTCTAAATTGTCTACTTCGGCTTCGTAGTCGTTAGTAGTATAGTATCCTCAATCCCCATGGGAATATTTACACTTCTCTCTCGATTCTTTCCGTTGTCCAATATAGCGTCTCGTTACTCGTTTATAAACATTTTTTTGTCTTTATTACAAATCACAAAATATTAGGTATTATTCAAGAATCAAGAAACTACTTAGAACATAGAACACTGAAATATTTTCAAATATCTTGAAAGGTGTCACCTACGATTCGTTTTACGTATTTCATATTCCTTGCATATTAATTATTATGTATGTTGTTGAATCAAAACCTTTTGACTCTTTTAAAACAAACCTTATGTAAAACTTTAGTAAATATATAAATACATACGTCAACTTGTTGTTTGAAACTATTGTACTTTCCATTATAAGTTTGGGTTAAAATGGAACGTACGACCGAAATTGCGACGTTGCCACTCCGACTGTCATATAAGGTTAGAGTTAATTATCTGGCGCGTAATTTAACAGAGACGTAGAGATCAACTACGATAACATGGCGCGCTCCTCCAAATGACTGTTTCAATGTGTGTAGTCACATACTTATGAAAGAGTTTGTGTGTAGTAAGTATTCAACCAATCACAGTACATGAAATATTTCACTTAATGTCACTTATTACCAATATTTGTTGATCAACGAATCATATCTAGCCTACCGCGCAAGACAACGCACATCAAACATTTTGACAACGCACTTCAAACGTTTTGAATTTTGGAGGGGCGCGCCAAGTTATCGTAGTTGATGTCTACGTGGTGGAACCAAAAAAATACATCAGGCGGATTTATATGGCAGATATTTTTATGTGGTAAATAGATAATGGGAGCTTTATCAGGAAGCGGTGGGACAGGCCCTAAATATAATTAATGTCTTGATAGTCTTTCTATATCATCAATTCATCAAGACCAGAGTAATAAAAATGTCAATCCAGTCAAGTTAGTTGATTTAGTGAAATGGTACATGTTTTGTTTATAGACGTTAAACGCTGATTTTCTCTAACTTGCGTACGAATTAGAGATCAACTACGATAACAAGGCGCGCCACTCCAAATGACTGTTTCAATGTGTGTAGTCACATCTTTATGAAAGAGTTTGTATGTGGTAAGTATTCAACCAATCACAGTAGAGATCAACTACGATAACTTCAAAATTCAAAACTTTTGAAGTGCGTTGTCAAAACGTTTGAAGTGCGTTGTCTTGCGCGGTAGGCTAATTATGATTAGTTGACCAACAAATCTTGGTAATGAGTGACATTAAGTGAAATATTACGTGTACTATGATTGGTTGAATATTTACTACATACAAACTCTTTCATAAGGATGTGACTATACACATTGAAACAGTAATTTGGATGGGCGCGCCAAGTTATCGTAGTTGATCTCTACACGTAATATTTCAGTTACTGTCACTTATTACCAAGATTTGTTGGTCAACTAATTATAACTAGCCTACCGCGCAAGACAACGCACTTCAAATGTTTTGACAACGCACTTCAAACGTTTTGAATTTTGGAGGGGCGCGCCATGTTATCGTAGTTGATCTCTACACCTATTTCCCCAGGTAACAACGCTGTTTTGACACAGCTGTATTTGGTATTCTTCAGACAAACTCATAGTGACATCTGACACACATTCTCAGGTTGTTTCGGCTTCCTGTCAACTGAGTGCGAGGACAGTCGGCGGCTGTTCTTCCACATGTCGGAGGTGCGCAGCGGGGAACTCGCGCCCGGCGACACGGTGGAGTTCGTGATGCTCACCAACCCGCGCAACGGCAAGTGCTCCGCCTGCAACGTCGTCAAGATCAGGTGAGTTACGATCACTGAACATGTGTTCAGTCGTGCAAAGGGCACTCGGGTGGGTAGAACTTTTGGGGGTACCCACAATTAGCGCCACATTCCTGCATCGCGCTATCGAAGTTATCTAAGTGCGTCAGTATATCTGAAATGTATCACGTGGGCTCCGGCCTGACCGACCATACCACCTCGCTCGGTCGGAAGATCTTCCTTTAGGGTCGCCACGCATATTCCCACAATCTGACATGTAGGAGGAGGAGGAAACGTTGATTTGTACCACAGGGTGCACGGCACAGAATCGCACCCTGATTCCTACTTATGAAAAGATTCGCACTATGTAACTTACTGTGTAAGGTGACTATAATAAAATATAGTCACTTCAGGCTAAAATAATCATGTTCGGCATCACCTCCAGCTATGGATCAAAACTTCGATTTGGTGTTTGTTTTCTAGAAAACAAAAACCTTGCAGCCATTCTGGAATATTATCTTAAAGATTTTAAATCTTCGGATTAAGGATCATGCACAAACTTAGGGTGATTACGATTTTTGTGTCGAATAAGCAACAGACGATTGACAGGCGGATATTGCACAATATACGTTGTGTAGTATACCCGGCGAATCTAGGCGGTAAAGACAAAGACTATTATAGGTTCATAGGATCTTGGTAACTTGGTATCTTGGTAATGATAATCTCCAACTTTTTGAGTTCGAAGTGATATTATACTTCATACTCTGTTCACAACGAGTATGCAAAATACGATATCGCCCTTAGACTAGGTTTGCATAGAAAACTAGCGGTCAAGATAATAATATAACTAAGATTATTTTTTCCCTTTTTAGGGTTCCTTATCTAAAGAGTAAAACAGGACTCTGTTACTAAGTCTTCGCTGTTTGTCTGTCTCCAGACTGTATCTCAAGAACCGCGCTAGCTAGTCAGTTGAAATATTCACTAATTTTGTACGAGTATTTCTGTTACCGCTATAACAACAAATACAAAAAAACAAAATAAAGCTAATATTTAAGAATGCTACCATACAACAAACGCGATTACTTTGACCCTTTTGCTCGATATCAATAAAATGGCAACAGGTAGGCACTTAAGACGCTGACAACTGCCAATGACCTTGATCTCGCATCACTCGCGCACCTGTGTCGATTTTCATGCCAGAGAGACAGAGATGTGACGTGTTCACTCGGTAGTGTGGATACATTTTTCGTTTTTTAGAGGAAAAAATAAATATTATGGGAAATCTAGATGACAGAACCGAAAATTAAATCCGGCAATTAAAACTTATTAATCGGGACTTAACGCGACTTATTTACATAGTAATGCTACTACGAGTACATACTTTTTCTCGACGTTTCGGCCGTGTTGCAACGGCCGTGGTCACGAGGGGACTGCAGGAGCGCGACGTCTTCGTTTGCACCGAGCCGTCTGATCTACGACTACCCTCGAGTTGTCCAACATTTGTGTTCCAGTATATTTAAAGTCAGTACGCCTTTGTCCGTTACACCTTAGACGTAAAAATGTCAGTCACTGACAGATTTCTACACGCATCCTCTTACCATCATCCTCGGCATCTTCAATCTGTTATATCATCATTAACAAACAGAGCTCATAACCTTTGTGACCTTGAACATTTACCCAAGGAGCTAACACATGTTCAGGAGGTACTTAGACGGAACGGATATAACGTGTCGAGGGGATTAAGAAGGCGGAAGGAGAGAACGAGGTATCCGGAGGTGAGCCGTCAAGCAGTTTTTTACCATACGTCAAAGGCGTAACGGACAAAATTGGAACAGAACTGAGAAAATACTCCATTAAGACTGTGTATACTCCGTTACGTAAAATATCACAAGTACTGCGGTCACCAAAGGATTCCTTACCTTTCCAAGCTCCTGGGGCTTATAAAATAGATTGTAAATGGACTATTGGCGAAAGAGTGAAGGAACACATAGCCGCAGTGAAAAATCGCCAGACAAATAAATCCGCGGTAGCTGATCATCTGCTTGATATGGGGACTAATCACTGGATGGAGCTACACGACCCCAAAATCCTCTCTACGGATCGTCATTACCACACGAGAGTAATACGTGAAGCCATTGAAATTAAAAAGTACAAGAATTTCAATCGGGAGGACGGATTTAAATTGTCTCCAGCCTGGAATCCAGTGATTAATAAGTGCAAACCGCGTGTGTCACCTTTATCAATAAATGTAAACCCGGATACAGTTAGTGTTGTGTGCAGTGCCGTAAATAGCCTCTTTTGCGCCCTGTGCGAGCTTCTATAACTGCGCCCTTGTTTTTTAGGGTTCCGTAGTCAACAAGGTGAAGGAACCCTTATAGTTTCGGTCTGTTCGTTCGTCTGTCAATGCACATATTAGTGATGCCGACAAAATGGTACATGAAATCTTTAAAAAATATTTTTTTATAGTATCTTCCCTACACATCAAGCTGGGATGATTTTTTTTTTCGCGTCCACCCAATCGTGTATATTATGTACATAATATTATGCACATCCTAAAGAACGTTATTGGTACACACTACATATATTACTATATATATTATATTGTGTCTTTAGGGTGTGTATGGGTACCCTATATCGAGTTTGCTCTAAAAGTTTCAAGTTCGTGAAAGGCCGTTAGCAACTTGCAGTCGCTTGATGGGTTTTATTTTCTGCATTCTAGTTCTTGGTATTTATGAATATATAAACATTAAACTAAAGTTGACCTGGTGCTGCAGAATCAACTCCTCCCAACTCCTCACCAACTTAGAGCAGATGTTTCGTGTTCGGGCTCATTTTAATTGCGACAACTAGTAAGACGTAGATAAACAGTAAATAATTCTAATATTCCACTTTACAGCAGCGGCAGTGGCAAAGCTAAGGCGCGGCCGGAGCGCCTGCTAGCGAGACTCCGCCTCGCGTCGCTGGAGGAGTCCGGAGCCCCGCGCGTGGTGGTGCTGCGGGCGCCCCGCGGCCCCGACGGCTCGCGGGGATTCCGCCCCCGGCGTCCCCTAGCGGAGCAACTTGAGTGAACACCTCTTATACTCATTATCTTCCCAAGAGCCTCTCCACACGGGCATTGCGTCAGCGTTGCGTCGACGCAGCGCTGCCGTTTGACGCATAGCCGGCCACACGGGCGCTGCGTCATTGCAGCGTTATTACGAAGCAGTCTTAACGTCAACACACCCGCTTCGTCTCGGGAGCTGCTGTCCGTCATGCGTGCGTTGTGACGACGCAGCGCGCCGTGTGAACACCCTGGTTGTTTGTATGTAAACAACGCAACGGCAGCGCTGCATCAACGCGCCGTGTGGACTGGTTCTAGGAGCGGATTTTTCAATCGCCACATAACTCACCTAAAGGAATAGTATAATATGACAATGTAGCGATTCTTCTCGAAAAATCCCTCAGTCATTTATATTTCATGTAGTTATCTGACGATTGCAAAATCGAACAAAGATATATTAGCAGCGCATCTGAGGTACTTTCTTTGTGTGTCACGGCCTTGTCTAGCCAGACAGAGATAGCCTTGTTTATCGCCGTGTAAATATTTCTATTAGTAGAGGGTTACTCAATACCGATCTTGGCTAAAACTGAGTCTTCATTAGATATCGAGATCCCTTAAGTAAAGGTTGACAGCTACACTTAACTCTAGTAACAGCTTTACAGCACAGTTGGTGCAGGATTTGACTTTCGCATCCCAGAGCTGTAAGAGCGGTTTATTATGATGGGCCTAGGTCAGATGTGGTGAGAGATCTGAATTCTGACGTTGATAAAGCTTATATTGTCTATGGATTGCAATCCCATAATAATAGTATTTGAAATAAATAAAAACGACGTTAAAATGTAAATTAGGATATAAAATTCCCTATCTCAAAAGCCACTGAACCGATTTTGCTGAAACTTGTAGAAGTCCCTAAGTTGAACAATACCTTGTATAATAAAAAATAATCACGTATATCGGACTTGTAGTTCCGGAGATGCGAACACAAACATCAAAACATACATACAGGCATACACTTCACACAACACATTTAGCACGATTGTTCAGCCGCTGATATAGACTAATTAGTTCTAGAAATATTACATTAGGGTCAAATTGACAACTTTATTTTTTATGTCGGTTAATAAAACGGGATCCTGCAATTTCAGTATTTCAGGTTCTCAAAAATCTTGCGATATTTTACATGATGGGATCGCAATTCCTAGTCAGCTACTTCTAATTAGGGGTAACTAAATCCCGGAGATCATCTTACCGCATCTGACTGACTATATATCTGTCAGGAAAATGACGATACTCCGTAGAAATTGTCGTTTGACTGACTGAGACGACAAATCAGAGTGTAGGTACATGTTAAATGCCTATTATTACGGCTTGGCGAACAATGGTGATACGACGCGATTCGATTGAGTTTGTAAGGATGATTGTGACATATAAAGAGACGGCTAAAGGCTTATCGCTTCTTTATAGAGTTGACGATCAAAATGAATGGAATTGAGATAACCGTTCGATATAATATGCCGTGGATGTCATGCCCATTTTGATAGGCGATTCTATAAAAAAGCAATAAAGAAAACGTAAGCTAAGCCCCTTGTTCTCTCCCGACATATTCACGTAATAAATCAATTGACCCAGTAACTAATAACTCGAATCTAGAATAGAGACTGACCATAATTCTTAGGCGTATGGATTTTACAGATTTGCAAAACGTCTCACGCTCACGAAATCTTTCAATTCAGTACAAATTATGAAATACATTTACGCGTCGCGTTACCCTAAAAGTAAAGGATTTACTCCTTTCCAGTCTCTCGCGTCGCGTCGCCATTCGTTCGCAGTTTACTCGCCTCTGTCGATACAACTCTTCCCACGTCACTCACACCTCTCAGAGCGTCAGGATTGAGCTAAATCTATCTCTTTCACTCACGTTAACTGCCATTTGCTGGAGCGAGAAAGATATCCAGCACCCAGAGAGTCGCTTTCTCGCTTTAACATACGTTGTTTCTACGTGACAGAAGGTGATGGCGTTATGCGACGTAGCCCAACCCCCACGTATCTTTCACCGTCGCGAGACTGACTGATTTTTTTTGTTTAGCGGCATTTAGTGGTTGCGTTATTATTTTTATTAGTCCCAACTCAAACGAGGGCCGTTTCGCCGAGTATTTGTTTTACGAGCGAGGAACATATCAAATTACATAGAACTGATTTTTTATAATTATTGATGAAGTAAAATAGAGTCTTGATTCGCTGATTTTAAAATTATTATTCAGAATCCTTAGCCAGCAATCGCGAATCACGATAACGAAGCTAGAGAAAAAAAAGTAATTAATAACAGCTATTGACGTACGCTGTTTCCTTGAAGGTAAAATCGCACTAGACTTAACAGCACTGCTGCTAAGGGACACGAGACTTCACGAATAGAGCTGTAGTGCTATGTCGCGAAGACGATACAACGAGTGTTATGTCAATGTAATATTTCTGTTTCCTAACTTCGTCCTCGTGACAAGTGATGGCCTCTAGGGACCACGAAATTTAGACCATTTTGTTTCGCTTAAATTGTTGTGAGGTTCTTTTTCGCATTACGTTGTTCAAAATTCCGAGAGTGAGTTGCGACTTGCGAGTGATGTAACTTGTAGCGGACGAACAACATTTTATATTAAGCTATGTTAAAATTAATCAAAGTAAAGCATTTAATATATGTGCTGCGTACTGGAAACGTAACCAAAGACTGAGAAAATATTTATTGCAATAATATTGGTATTATATTATTTTGTAAGCCGGGACGTACGCACGTGCGTTGCGGCGATGTCGATTTGTTTTCGTTGACTTTTGTAAAGGAAATTTGTAAAGCAATATGAAGTGTGTTCATATTAGCTGACCAAATTGTGTAATGTCGGTAAGGTTATCGGAAATAGTAACTAGTCTACAGTGTGATCTTAAATGTCATTGAGGGGGGAAGCAACAAATAATTTATTAAATATAGATGTAATACTTAAAGAAATGAAACGTATTATATTAACTCAATGAAATTGACCGAAGAGAAAGTTGCGAATCTTTTTGAATCTGTGTATGTGGAAAGTAAACTGGTGTTTGAAGTTATGTATAAATATAAATAATTCCAAAGAGACGTTATAGGAATTTTGAACATACGTATGCCGTACGCTTCGTTATCACTTATCACTGTCTACTTGCATTAGTCATTAGCATAGGGCCAAGCGCTCCTCGAGTCTGCCTAAAAGAACCTCGTACTTCGAATATGCCGGTATCGGTAATGGAATATGCCGGTATCGGTAACGGAATATGCCGATATCGGTAACGGAATATGCCGGAAACTTTACCTCGGAAATGCCGGCTTAAGGCGCCGGCAGGCTAGGGGGGCGAGGGTATATACAGCTAATCAAGTGACTGTATACATTTACAACTGTTTTAATTCTTTGTTTCCTATTTATTTGTGTATTTATTGACCTCCCGGCGCCTTGTAGTGTATGCTACAGGTTATAGCGCGACGGTATAAAAGTGCCGGTCATGCAATAAACTAAACGTAATATATTACTTATAATAAACTATGTCATTATATCAAATGGGTCGTTTTAATCACCTGTTATGCTGATTGTATTTGGTACTGAGAGGGAATTTTGTAACTACTTGGCGTGAATATAGTACGAGTTACCGAACACATGGAAATCCGTTCAGGTCACAGTCACACACACAGGAATTAAATTATTTATTAAATTAAAAACTATTTCCCCGGGTGTACGATAGGATAGCGATAAATTCGCGTGTAAATGAAAGAGACTGTTATATGTCAATGATCGAATTTATGTGTGTTCTGTGACGGACTATAGAATTAATATTAATAAATTTATATAAAAAAATAATTCTATAGAATAAGTTATAAATTATAATAGTTTGCCACTAGAAACGCTGTTTTGTCAGACTTGACTACATCACTCAGAGTAGAAACAAAGATTCCCACTCAGTACTCTGTCGCAACAAGTAAATATGTGTCACTATAAAAAAAAAAAAACTAAAAATATAAGAAATTGAAACTTTATGCCCCCTAGACAAAGCGACAATCGACAAGATGTCAAAATGCGACTTGGCATACTAATAATAATATGCTACAGGTTGTTGTTGTGGCAAATTGACAAAAAGAATATTATGTCATAATATGCAAAATATGCTACAGATAGTGGCCAATTGACACCTTCTCGACTCTCGCACTTAGAACCCCGGTATTATTTAAAGATTTCCCAAATGGTATCGGGTATTTTTTAAAAGCTTTATCATTACTATGTTATTTTATTTATAGTTCATTTATCCGATTTCGTTGCTAATAATTTTGTATTCTGTAAATCTTTTAGAAAAATAAATAGTCTTATGTAAAGTATAAAGAGAAAGTTGTTTTTTTATGTTTATTTGAAAAACTTATATATTATTATGATTTGCGTATATAAAAATTTAAACTAAGTATATTTAAATCTAGTCGACATACATAATATACATAATGGTCAATTTGCGTTAGGTTTGCCGCAAGTCTGATGTAGATAATAACTGTCAAAATGGCTTACTTTAAATGAATCATTTAGTCTAAAGGTACCGTTCCGATCTTTGCCGTGGCTAACCGCGACCCACAAAAATTCAAATATTAGTCGAAGCATATACTACCAACAAATAAGATTTTGCACCGAAGTATATCATGATTCATGGTTCAGAAGGTGCTTTACATAGTCTTTTAGATCGAGACTCGAGTTTGTCAAGCGATTAAAAAAATCTATACTAATATTATAAACCTGAAGAGTTTGTTTGTTCGCTCGAACGCGCTTATCTCAGGAACTACTGGTCTAATTTGAAAAAAAATTCAGTATTAGATAGCTCATTTATCGAGGAAGGCTATATTATCACTCTAAGACTAATAAGACTGAAGAAACAGAGGAAAATGTGGAAAAAAACCGGGAAAATTGTTAGAAAGGGTCTCTACGCGGACGAACTACTGAAGTATTTTTCATATTATTTGGCACAGATATAAGAGTAGACCACGTGAAGGCACATTTAAGCTTTTTTTTGCAGGAAAATTTACGGTTTTCGTAAAATTCCTAATTTAAGCAGGCGAAGCCGCGCGGGACATCTAGTATTAAATAAAGTTATAATTTGTTTTTGTAATAACTACAGCTTAGTAAATCTAACAAGAATCGATCCAGTGGTGTCAGAGCCTATTCGATTTCGATAAATAAACATATCATAAAGTATTACTAGTGTATAAGGCAAAAAGTATTAATTAATAATTTGATTCTCAAAATACAGATGGAAAATGTAACTCGAACTTCTCAAAATTTTATCTGATATATTTGGTTATACTACGTTCGTACGAAAAGTGGTTACGAGAGTAATTACACAAATTTATAGCCGCGGTGACATTTGAATGCATTGGGCGAGTGCGGGGGGTATGAAGTGCGCGGGTGAAAGCTGTTTTGTTTCTGTCATAGGTATACTTCAGTCGGAATTTCCAGGAATTGCTATTGTATTCTATTGTTGTCGCGATCACCGGTGTTCGCGCGGGGCCTGAAGGATTAATGACACAGACTATAGGTTTCATTTAATTTTACGCCACAAGCAGCGGCAGCATGGGTCGCTAGTCGCTACTCGCTACACAAACGTCAGTAGAAAATGTAACCTATATAGCCTATGACCTATGTCATTTAAAGTGTCATTTTATTTGAATTTCTGTCGGTCGCGGCTAGCCAATAAAGTTTAAATATACCTAGCGGAATAGAGAAACAAAGGCCTGAGCAAGCGAGATCAGAGATGTCATTATCAGTAACACTGCGTGGTAGAAAGAGATGCGTGATTTGAAGTGGCAGAAACCTTTTCCCCCCATCTGTTTTGACATTTAGTCTGCACTTATCGGCACTTTGACAATTTGATCTCTAAGAAAAATGTATGTAAGAACATCATTTTTACGCCCACGTAAACAGATTTGTACACACAGATGTAATTCAATTTCGGTTTCGTTTGACTGCTCGGGATTGTTTCTCTATTCCGCTCGGTATATTAACTTTATGGGTTAGCCGCGGCCAGCGACCACATAACCCAATAGACGCCTAATGCAAGGCAAATACTGTCTGGCAACATGTAAGACTAATAGGTCTTACTTGAGACAATGACAGCGAAATCTGTCTCATTATCGACCACTTCCGTGACCTATGTACATCTCATGCGTCTACTACTAAATAAAATACGATAAAGGCGAAATATGGCTCCCTGTACAGTAAAATGGTGTGGAAAATGTAGCCAATCGTCTAATTTTAGCAAAGACGGCATAACTTTTCATAGGTAAGGCAATTTTAAGATTTATACTGTCAGGAATCAATTTCTTCAGAGCTCAACTTACGCTGGTCCGAATACGTCAAGGAAAACGTTTGTTTATAAGTATTTCCCTTTCTATCATACACAAACTAGTAATCCTTATCCTTTCTTTCATTACTGTCAAGCCGAGTCAAGCGTCACTAGTGATGCGATGATTGACTTTTTATCAGTTAAACAAATTGTTTTTTTTTCATATTGTTGAAAAAGAGTAATATTTTATGAATTGTTTTTGTAAACGTGTGTAAGTATGTGTTTTTAAATTTTTAACCGACTTCCAAAAAACGAGGAGGTTATAATATGTTCGGCTGTGGATATATTTTTTTTGTATGTTCAACGATTACTCCGCCGTTTGTGAAACGAAATTTTTGTTTTGTTGTATTAGGTTTCACTCCAATTTGGTACTATGTTCACAAAAGTGGTGACCTGATGAGATCCAGGAGTAATCGAGGGAACTCCTCGAAATTTATATGGAAACATATGGTGATTTTGGTTTTATGTGAAGTGTACTAAGAATATGCTACCATAAAGTCAAACATTGGGTCAAGGTATACCATGGTTTCGAAGATGCTGAGAGAACTCCTGACTCCTTATAGATACACGTTTGGGAGTTTCGGCGTTGTTTTAAGTACAGAAAGCATATGCTACCACGCAATTCAAATTCATCATCATCATTACCACGTCGTGTTAAGGTCACCAATGTCTCATGGCACAAAGTAGATAATAGTACAACTTACAAGGCATAGGTATGGAATATGGATACAATAATAATAATTATGTACATAACAACACCAATTATTAATATAGGCTGTTTATACACGGCGGTCGGTGAGGCGTCGCAGGCAGAAGATAAGAGCGAAATTCAGTTCGGCACCGAAAGTCATCAAGATTTAGACAGTGCCATAGAATCAATTTGCTTATCTCAGTTTGCTGAAAATACTATTGAGTACATAGCAAGTTTTGTTGCTAGCTCTTTAATAAAGCATTTGAGATGTAAAACCTGCATAGGGGCATTGATTACTTTAAACGAAAATGCTAACAGTTTTATAGCTTACAGAGACATGGGTGGCTTAATCTACCCGTCACAAAGTATTGTTAAAATTTGCCGTCGCTGTGAAGTTATCATGAAATTGTATCTTGGAGGCGTAAAGAAAAGTGAACCACGTAAAACAGAGTTTTTAGTCAATAAAACTTCAAGCAGCTTTATTGGTGAACAACTTTTTCTGAAATAAGTTTCCATCAATTTCATTGTGAAGAAATCAATCATGTGGTGGATTTAGCAAATAGTGTGATGTATAAATACATAACTACAAGATTGGTATTTCTTACAAAATCTTCGGTTCAGAAACCTGCAGTTCGGAGAATTTATACGAAGTTAATTCATTTTAAAAATGATTAAATATTAATTTATTCAATATTAATTTATTCAGTCTTTTCTTCATTCTACACTTAAAAATAAAATAAATATTATGTACTGTTTTTTTTTCTTTTGGCCAGCGCTTCTCGTACTTCCCATCACTAGTTATGATTTATGACATGCCGTGAATTTTAATTGGCCAATCGTGATGCATTTCTTCCCTCACCCCCCGCGTCGCTTACCTCAGCGCATTGACACAATTATTTGTTAAGAGAAATCAAAACATTAGGCGTCTATTGGGTTATGTGGTCGCTGGCCGCGGCAAAGATCGGAAAGTCACTGTAAGCGTCACTGGTTAATTTAGACATTCGTAATAATTATTCACTGGAAACTTAACGCGAATTAGACTAAACTAAGAACCCTTAAAATAAATGTCTTACATCCTACATCACATACTACCTAACCTACCCAAGCACTACAAAATATGAGTTTTTTCATATGAAAGTGCTTATAAACTACAAAATGTTGCTGGCAATTTCGCGCAGTAGTTTGTTTACAGCGCTGTAACTGTACATTTTGCCGCAATAATCTACTTACAGTACTCCCAAATTAATAATGCGCATAGAAATCTTCATTAACTATCGTAATCACCCGAAACTATGAAACGTAAGAGCCCTAAACAATGCAATTGCCTTTTGCGCCTTGTTCAAAGGAAATAGAAGTAAATATCATATAGTCGGTGGATATCCGCTGTCGCCCGCGCCGCGCCGGTCCGTCAATAATTGCTATAACTCACCGGGAAGCCATCGCGGCCTTACCTTGGTAACGTCCAAGCAACGTCAGACGCCTCTACGTCGCACTATGGAAAATGGTAGAACTAGAGCATATCATAAATGGTTTTTAAAAATATCACAATTTGAATGAAATATTTATTGCATTCGATACTCTAATAACCAAATAATCCTAATCAGACATTTTTTTTGTACTAAAACTGCATATTTTTTTTTTTCATAGGTTGAAGTAAGTTGAAGTAGCGGATGGCTCATTCAAATGTTTGCATACACATAATTCAAATGAATATTGTGAAAAAAGTATTTAGCACATGCATGCGGTTTTATACATTTTTAAAAAGGATATTTTATGTTCTTATTAATGAGCTATTAACTTTTTTTAATATGCTTTTTATTTTTGAGTAAGTACTTAAAAATTGACATACCCTATTTTTCACTTTCTTTTTTTTTCGTCGAAGGTTTTCATATTTACCCACGGCTCCCCACGCGCAACTTTATGTGTTTTTTGATAGCCTTACTATTCATAAATGAGAAATTAAAAAAATCTGCTGCGGAAGTTTGCGGTCCTGGAAGTTATAGGAAAAAAATGTGATAGAAGTCGGAGTAGATAATTCGGTATCTTTTGCGGTTACTGCTGACATACTTTACAAAAACAATATTAACCACAATATTTTGATAGCAATAGCTTATTATCTATTTTGCACTCGTCCTGCGTGAGTAAATATGCATAACATTGACATTAGTACGTATTTAATATCTGAAAAACCAGTATTTAAGGGGAAGCAAATATCTTCAAATTGCACACTTCAGCGTGTATTTCATATTAAGTGACACTTATTTAAATTGGTTATTTCCATTAAAATGTCAACTTTCAACTGTACTAAGGGTGATTTCATCATTCCCTATATCGAGCGTGGCAGAACCTTGGAATCGTTGTCCATAGTTCTACAGCAAACATTAAATGTTTCTGAAAACAACTTGTGTTTTGTAATTGGTGAATAAGCGCTGGGCTAAAGCATCACGGAAAAAGGACCAATTTATTCTGAATAATACAAGCTGGCTGGAGTCAGGATATTCAGTACAGTTTCCGGAGTCTGAAGCACATTCACTGCCATCAACTTCTGGTGAACAAGGAAGACCGTGCATTGCTTATGGAGACTCCTCAGAATCAACAAAGGAAAGGAAAAACACTCTTTTACTAGAAGAATATGGGTTTGAGCACATTTGTAACGCATTTTTGCAAGGACTGCGGGCCTTAGGTGAGGTAGAGGCTCGTCTTGTTGAAGAGCTAAGAAAAAATAGCGAGGATAATAACAATTAGATATAACATTATCAGTAACTAAGACCTAGTTTAAAAAAAAACCAATAATATTATAAGATTTGTCTAATTTGAGATCAATTAGTTTGGTGTGAGGTATAGATAGGTACTATACGATTTTAAAATTTTATGTATTTTATTGTGCTTGTGTGATAAGTAATTATTTAAGTTTTCTTAATTTTACTCATATTAGTACTTATTTATAAAAAATAAACATATAACTACTCGTAATATTACTTTTTTTCTCTTTTCTTTTTTTTTACCTAAAATAAATATGTATACATTGAAAAAAAATACAAAAATTGATTATTTTTAAAATCTTTGTATATCACTGTATACATGTGCCAAATCTCAATACAATACGATGAAAAACCTTGAAGTTACAGATTTTTGATCCGATACGGACCCAAATTTTCCACTGTGCGTCGCTGCAAAACGCTGTTTTTCTTAAAGTTAAGTTTAACAGCGCTCGCTTCTGACGCTCGGGAAATAAGACCGTTGCCGAAAAATTACGAAAATTTCCATGGACATTATCAATTTGGGAGCACTGTACTATCCTATATAATATGGCACTCAATGTGCCATCTGTATCCATATTATGCTTCAATCTAAATCAGTCCAGCGGTTAAAGCTTGAAAAAGACAACAAATTTTCCCATTTATGATATAAAATATATTGCTTTATGCTATTTCTTTGATATTTTTCCTCAGGTTAGTTAACATTTTTATAATTTTTGTCATGAACTCCCAAAACAAATCATATTATGTATTTGAAATTTACACATAATATGATAAACTAGTTGTCTACTCATCACAGGTGCTCATTTTTATATTTCTCGTAGATCTGTTCGCAATTTAGACCCCGGAACCTATTCTGGTGGTCATAGTTTGGCCACTGGCGGAGTGCGTTATATAGGTTGGACCCTGGACTCGCCGTCACTTGGAGATCCTTAGCTCCAACTATCTGATAGTCTGGTCTGAGGAAGCCCAGTCGTACTCCGTCTTCCAACAGCATATGGGTTCTGTTCAGCTGAGCCTCCGTGACTCGAGTGAAAGGGTTTATTTCTTCGCGGTAATCACCTGTGAACAAGCAAGATAGCTTAAAAGAAAGCCAACTTACCCACTAAAACCACATGCGGAGTAGTAGGGGAGCGTCTCGACTCTCGGGTATTGTTCAGCACGGGAGCCAGGAACATGACAGTCATCACTAAGGCATTTTTGAAACCATTTCTCCTAATGAGAGTCCTTATACCTTAGGTAAGCTATTTTCTGAGGAGTTACTTTAAATTGACCCCTGGTGGCAGAAAAGTTTTGGATACCCTTCAGCCGTTTGATTGCAAGCGTCCAGCTTAAGTTTGAAATCCATTACGATCCTTTCAAATGTCAAAAGCACTTACCGATGAAGCCCAATCCCAGAGAGCATCTGTTGTAGGTGAACGTGTGAGCGCCGACCACACCCCAGCCACGTCCTTCGTACACGCGACCATCATTGCCGATCAGAAAATTGTAACTGGAAGAAGACAAAAAGAAACCTTAAAACATGTCTGAAGATAAAGAAGATGAAACACCAACAAACAAGAAAATCACCAGAGATCTATACAATATACAGGTATAGAGCTAAAAAAATATATATTTCGCAGCGTCTGGTTGGTTGGTTGGATCTTGACTATGAACAATTAGGTCAGTCCTAAAATTTTAGTAAGTATCTATTTAGAATTCGCATTTTGCATTCGCATCGGCAACAATGGGCAAGCAACATACCTAGTGATTGAAATTTCAAGAGATCTGTACTTACGGTATATCATAGTGCTTCGTGTCTATGAAATAAGACTGCAAGTTCCTCAATTCGGCAGCACACGAGACGAATCGTTGGCACTCATTGCTCACACTGTGTTGGACAATCACGATAAACAATGGGTCGAAATTCGTCGTCCTCTCTGAGTTGTTGTAAGGCTGGGCCAACCACATCCGTCGCGTTATATTCCATTCGTGGGGCGCTGAAACAACCTACAAGTTTTCAAATGGGTTATGGAATACCTGATCTATTTTTGGATGTGGTTTTGTAAACAGGATGTTAAGGAACCGTGTAATAGAATAGACAGATTTATTAGGTGAGCAATTCTGGATTTAACCCATTGGGCTTACGATAATCTCTTCTATTAAACCTTTAATCCTTCAGGCCCCGCGCGAGCACCGGTGATCGCGACAGCAATAGAATACAATAGCAATTCCTGGAAATTCCGACTGAAGTATTAAACCATGGAAAAGGTTTCAGTATTATAGAAAAATTGAATATTTCATTTGGAGCACATTTTTGATGAAACCGGAAACTCCTACAGTTCTGGCTGGGCAGATATGATTTGAGGTGATATTAATAACGAACCACAGAATTTTTGGATGGTTAAACTTCGGTACTTAAGCCAAACGTTGGTAAGTCTCTCTAAAAATGGAGGCTTCTGAAGCTCTTCAACTTACGCATATCAACCGTATCGTCAGTGTTCTCGGGCCGCGTGGTGAAGTAAATAATGAGTGTGACACAAACCACCACCGCCACCAGTGCCACCACACACGAGACTCGCTCTGTCCTGGAACTGTTCTTCACAACGTTCCACAGATACTTTGGCAGCGGGAGCTCTGGAAATACATTTTCACTATCTCTTAAACGCATTAACGAAAGGTAAAAAATCCATACTAATATTAAGCGAAAGTGTCTGTCAGCACTTAGATAACTGAATATAATAGCTAACACAACTTTCATACTAATATTATAAATGCGAAAGTATGTATGTCTGTCTGTCCGTCTGTTACCTCTTCACGCCTAAACCGCTGAATCGATTTTACTAAAATTTGGTATGGAGATAATTTGAGTCCCGGGAAAGGTCATAACTCATAGGATGCTTTTCATCCCTGAAAAATATACGGTTCCCGCGCGATAAACGTATTTTGGCGCAACGGAGTTGCGGGCGTCATCTAGTAATAAATATAAAATTGAAAAGAAGAACTCCCACCTTCAGCATTGAGTGAAAACGAACATTACATGGTGAGTGATGGGTCTGGTCAGACTTATAAATTTTATTTATCCAGCTGGTGAAACCTTTGAGTACCTAGAGGCTAGAGGTAGCTGAGTAGTAAAAATTATGCCTTCTAAAATAGAAGTGATAAAAGATCACAATTCCCAGTGCCATGCATTATCGTCGGCAAAACTATCTTTGACCACAACACTTTAGTGTGGGGCAAAATCTATGAGTATTTCATTATGTGATCAGTGCATTTTGCGTCGAAAGGATAATCAAAAAATGTAAACTTATATCATTATCTGCGAATACTAAGAATGCACTCGATAAGGATTATTTTTGTCTCTTATCATGTAGGTCTCATTGGCTGATAAAACTGTTGCAAACATGTTTTACTACGAATCAGTGCACTGATTAGGACATTCTAGTTGCTGATCCCAAACATTTTAAGTGTATTATATTTCTCTATATTAATACCAATGATATTATATAAAAAACTCAAAGCAGATATTATGTTACTACCGCGCGCGTTGTGAAGCCTTATATACGGGACAATTGGCGCGTCTTTTATTTAGTCTGTCTCGTTTACGTAAATGGCATTTCGTATCTTTTGTTTCACTTAACTGTCAAATTTGACAATTGAATTTGAAATTGTTCGGAAGCAATTTAAGCGGGAAAATAGTATGAACATAACAAATCTGTATTTAGTAGAATATCATTGGTTAATACCGTAATAAGGATTTGACGAATGTAAATTGATGAAATTTTGAAGCTTGATTTTAGAATCAGATTATGACACTGGCATAGATAAAAGTAGACGTAGACCACTGATCTCTATTACACATTGTATAATAGAGATCAGTGACGTAGACCCATTATAAATAAAGAAAAACTGTATAGATTGTAATAGTAACTATAATATTCATATTATATTTTAATACTATAGACACTTTTGTAAAGTTACAATTGGAATTCGAGAAATTAATTAAAATATATTTATAAACAGAAAATATCACAATAATATCAGTTTATGTATTCGATAGTGTGTAATTTAGCCACTGATCTCTATTATACAAGTTTGTAAAATGGAGGTCAGTGAATTTAGCAGACTGCAGATCATTAGGTACATATCTATAATAATATATTGTAAAATCGTCATAAAACTATCATACTTATTGTATTTTTAGTTATTTGTATAAAATGAGATGCTTATAGGATAATATTGTTACACGTCTTATTAATTATAATTAAAATTTAAAATACTTAATTAACTGTCCATAGACCATTGCTCCATTGCAAGTCTAAGCAGTTAAGCATGTGGTATAATTATCGTCCTTCCAATGTGAAAATCTTTTCAACTCTTTCACCACGTTACGTCCTGGACTCACAAAATGTGTTTTAACTTGGCAGTGTCCGTACAGAACGTAGTCCTCCTTCAAAGCGCCTTTCTCAACGAGAGTTCTCAGCAAAAAGTCTATGCGCTCAAACTGTATTGCCTTAGGCATTTCCGTTCGATAGTCTCCCAATAACATGATCGTGATGCTTTTCCGGTTCCACGAAGATACCATAGCAGGCACGACATTTGCTCCTCGGCCTTCAAACACGTCTCCATTGCCAGCTATAAGGAAATTTGGTCCTATATCGTCTAGTTCACGTCGCAAGTTATCCCTTTGGATGTCCAACATTTCGTTGATACAGTCGTACTTGTTATCGCAGTATTTGAGGCCGGAGTGTCCTAGGATGGTGTAGGGAACCGGTGTATTGAGATATTCCACGTCATAAGCCGGCATCGCCTGCCAGTCCGGCCGCCGAAGGTACCAGTCCGCTTGCACACCTTAAGCCAAACGGTTCTATTTTAATAGGCCCAACGTAATTTCGTGAGTTGAGTATTTTGGGTCGCGTGACTCTATGTCAATACTAAATTGATTTACTGATGATATTATTGCAATCTTATTACATATTTATGTAGTTACCTATATTATATATAACTACATGAATATGCAATAAGATTGCAGATTGAGTTGAACTCAAAAATAGGTTCAACTCATTTTGATTAATTCTCAATTCACAACTTTTAAAATTACGTTTGTTTTCTTTTACTTTTTCGTTTTACCTAGCTCAAAATTTTACACAAGTTATAAATATTTCGCTGAGCAGGTCTTCAGGAGTTTAAAGTTAATTGCTTGCATACATACGAAATAAAGTGAAATATGTACCCAAGTCTAATCGCGTTCTTTGGCTGGGTAGTACTATGTATATGAAGTAGACGGAAAGACCAGTGGCCACTATAAGAGACCAGCAAACGAAGACGGCGACGGCACATCTGAGACCACCATAACTGTGTCCCGATATCAAGTCGAAACATAGACATTTACCTGCAACAAAAAAAATGTATTTAACATTCCGTAGTCAACAAGGAATCCTTATAGTTTCGGTCTGTCCTTTCGTCTGTCTGTCTGTCCGCGGTTTTGCTCAGAGACCATAGGACCTACAAAGCTGTAATTTGGCATGAATGCACATATTAATGATGGCAACAAAATGGTACGTGAAATCTTAAAAAAATATTTCTTTTTATGGTACCTTCCATACACATCAAGCGGGGACGAAATTTTTTTTTCACGTCAACCCAATCGTGTGGGGTGTCGTTGGATAGGTTTTTTAAAACTATTATGAGTAATTATAGATTATTTTTCGATTTAGGGATCCGTTTGTGAAATATTAAGTTTTAAAGTGGAAAAAATCGTTAGAGCCCAGTGTCCCCCCCCTTCTACCAGCTAAACGGTTGCTCCTGGATATGTGAAAAAATTCACGGGAGTAGGAAATATGCTGAATTTAAAAGGAAAACTATCACGGCTAAGAAGACTTCATAAGTTATTGAGTAATTATAGTCGTTCAACTAAAAAAATGTACCTGTATGTGATTGTATTCGGCGAAGTATAAAGGAACTTTTCGCCTTTCGTTCAAATTCCTTTGAAAGTAAATGAGATGATGTTGTTAGTAGTGTAAAACACGTTATAAATGTACATTCATTGACCACACAAAAATAAAAAATAAAAACTACTTAGCGGTATTACGGAACCCTTAGATATTGCGCGTGGCCCGATATGCACTTGGCCGGTTTTTAATCCGGAAAAAATTACGATAATACCTATGGTACCTAATACTAACTCGTTAGAACATCGCAACATCTAAATTGAAACATTCAATAATTTTTGTTCGCTTTTTTATCACTTCTGTTCATGATAGTCGAGTAGTAATAATATTATTATGATTGACCTTTTGTATGTGGTTTTCCGTTGACTCGTCGCGGAAAATCACTTGTTATCTGTTTTTTAAATTATTATGCTTATTATTTTATATACTGTATATTATTGTTGGTCTGCTGGTCCTTTTTGAAAGTGCGTCTATCTGTCCGTCCGTCTGTCTGTAACCTCTTCACGTATCCCTCTCGATAAATATTTGCTGCACCGATTATCGCGCGAGAACCGTACATTTTCACGGTATAACATATCCTTTGTTCTTTTCTGGGACTCAACGAATCTTTATAAGTTAATACCAAATTGCTTTCCATCCATATTAAATTTCGGCGCAGTGAAATTTATTATGAATAAAAATATACCATTAATTATACCATGATACCTCTAATGTAGTTTAATCTACCTGGGCTTATAATTCAGACAAACTGTGCTCAACATTATAGCTTCATAATATTGTACCTGTACCTATTCCTAAGCCTGACCTTGTCTTTACTATCATTGCCTGTTAATTTTATTACTCTTTACATATATGAGTAAGTATTCATTTGGATGACACAAACTCACGAAGTAACAAGACACGATCTAAGTTCCGAGTTAAATTATTGTATCGTTATTCATTGCAATTTTTAGGTAAATGCTATAAATATTTTAGGTACTTAATCTAGATGTTAAAAATAGGCATGATATAATAATTTAATCTATACTAATATTAAACTATAATAAGAGTTTGTTTCTTTGTTTGTTTGAACGCGCTAATCTCAGGAATTATTTCAGTGTTAGATAGCCCATTTATCGAGGAAGGCTATAAGATATATTTTATCACGCTAAAACTAATTGGAGTGAATAAATAGAGAAAAATGTGGAAAAACGGGGGAAATTATATGAAATTGCTTATTATCTTAAGAACTACTGGAGAAATTTTTATCTTATTTGGCAAACATGAAGAATAGACCACGTGAAGGGACATAGGCTATTTTTCGCGGAAAAATGTACGGTTGCGTGAAATTCCTAAATTACGCAAGCAAAGCCGTGCGGAACATCTATATATTATAATAAAATCGTAGGAAAGTCAATTCTGTACATTGAATATTTTTGTAATAAATAATACTTGGGGTGTGATCTACTATGCTAACGCGAACGAAGTCGCGGGCAACAGCTAGTTTATTATAATAATTTACCTCTATGGTCTACATATTTTACCTCTTTTAAATATAAGGTGTAACAATGCTTAAACTAAGTGTTAATACTTTGGGGTGTGTATGTGCCCCTTATATAGAGTTCACTGTAAAAGTAGCAGCGCTGAAAGAGCAATTTTTTTATTTATTTGTAATAGGCGGCAAGCGCCCGCGCGTCATGAATTTTTCCATACAAAGGTAAAAAAAGTTATTCTTTCATCGCTGTTACTTTCACAGCGAACTCTATATTATAATTTATAAGGGACACATACACGCCTTATCACTTATTATTATCACTTAGTTTTGTTACAACCTGTATAGAGATGTAACTAGGTATTATGACTCTTTTCGACAGAGGAGTCCCTGTGAAATTTCAAACAGTAAAAACCCAAAGCAGAACCACTCCTATGCAAATTGTCAAAATCGGTTCAACCCTAAAAGACATACAGTTTACTGAAGTTCAGGTAAACCATTATTTGAGATGCTTAAATGACCTGTAATTGGTTTTATTTTCACTTCCGTGCTAAATATCAAACTATGTTTGGTAGTTTTTGCGTGGGAGTCACAAACAAACATCTATGTTTTTATGACTTAAATGAATTCATGCTACATAGTAAAAAATGGTACTAAACTTGTTAATATAATTTATTATGATGGAATAATTATTTTTAGGCTTAATTTTAATTTATTTTATTTTTGACACATTAATATGTATATTTTTTATTAATGAAATTTGACGTAATTTTAATTTTAAACTTTTGACTAAGTACTTTATTTTGATTAATTATGTTTGACATTAGTTACTTATTATTAATGATGTGTATTTTGACTCGTGAAATTTTATTATTAGGTATCTATAAATTATTGTTATGGTGTATTATTATGATTTCTTTTAATTATATACTATTATTGCCTCATTATTTAAAAAATGCACTTTTTGTTAATTTCATATTTTATAGATATTATTAATTAGGACTTAATTTCATATTGCACACCATTTTAATATGGTAGAATGAAAGATTCAATTGTATAATAATTAAGACCAACCTGTACTTCATTCTGGCAATAAATGAATTATGAATTATGAATTATGAATTATCTTTTTATTTCTCTATACATCTTCCCAAACTTCAACATAATATTCATCCATTCATTCTCTCAAACTGTCACATCACTTATTAACTATTCTCGATTTATTTCTGTCTTCCTTATCTTTGTTTATTTAATTACGAGGATAATGCCTCACCTTTAACCATCTCCGCGTTTTGCACATTTTGGGTGACCGTCACGAATTTCGGACCGATTTGGACTCTTGAAGACTTGTTAATGTTGAGGTTCGCTACACTTGGCATCTGTGCCTGGGGTGCTAAGGGCCCCTGGGCACTTAGAACTACATCTTTAGTCGCCATTTTCTATACACACAAGCATAACACACGCGCGCGCGCTTCGCACGACTTAGCGAGAGGTCGCCGCAAATGCAACTAACTTCATTGTTTGCGCAAATAAACTTGCGTGCAAAAAATTGACCCACCTCTCTCCTTATGATTCAAGCGGTAATAACTCAATAAATATAATTAGTATTAAATAAATGCTGGTATCGTTTTAAAAGTACAATAAGGATTTAATTAATGCTTTAGTTATTGTAACTGTAAATTGCTTACTAAATCTACAGCCTTAAAACAAAAACCCGTCAGTTTGGCATAACATTTCAATGGGCGATTAATGACATCTTTCTTGTAAAAAAACATTAACAAATTCATTTCAATACCTCGTAGTACCAGTCATTACCCTAATTGAGGTTTCCATCCGGGTTTTCCTTGACCTTATCAAAGTTATGATGAACTCCTGAGCGATACCATCCCCATCTTCTTGTGCAGCCACCCGGAGATCCTGATGGGTATCTGCGGCATGAGTACGGGCCCTGACCCTCCTTTTGAGTTCTCCCCATAGGTGCTCAATAGGATTAGGGTTAGGACTCCTTCCGGGCCAGTCCAAACCCGAAATTTCGACGTCGGAGAGATAATGACTAACTATCGCAGCAACGTGCGGTCGAGAATTTTTCTGCATCAATATGAAACCTTCACCAACAAAACCAGTGTATGACACCACATGTTGTCCCAGCATGCCCTGAATGTAGCGATGGGGTACTCAAAGTGCCAAGGCGCGGCCTGGTTACGAACTCAAGATTGGTTTTTGCACCAAAACAAATAATATCGCCCCCCATATAGTCCCCGAACTCCTACCAAATGGAACCCTATCGTCAATACACGCCTGTGCAAATCATTCTCCTTGTCTACGATATGCTTTCCTGCGACCATCGTTATCATAAAGACTGATTTAGCATTCATCAGAAAAGAACACGACCCGCCATTTCTCCATTGAAAAATCAACGTGAAAACGTGCAAAACTAAGCTGCGCTTGACGGTGTGCTGGGGCCTGGGGCTAATTTTGGACCGTTAGCGAGTTTTTGTGAAGTTAAACAGCTGCCTGCAAGTATCCGACGCACAGTCTACTCACACTCATCGGACTTGTCTTGGTCGTCGTAGCACTTGAGCTGCAATGAGATGTCGATTCCACAAGGACGTTGACACCTTAAAACGGCCATCACATTCAAATGTAGCCCAATGTCTTCCTCTAAACATGGTCACATAGTAAATTTTAGAGCCTCTAGAAAACTTTGGTATACTTTTGTAACCGAAGTTCGACTTAAATTACAACTTTTAGCCACAACTCATTGGCTAAATTCAGCTCTTAGCAAAGCCCCTACTTGAGAGGCTTTATTCGGAGTAATATCCATTTGGCCACAGATAAATTACGTCTAAAATCAAGTTAAATGAACAATAAATCAATAAAAATGAAAACAAAACAGAAATAATAAGATTTGACCGATTTTTCCCACAGAACAAAACAGTTCAATTATCGATTAAAAAACTGAGTGATGGGGGTGCTTAGTGATTTCTGTCGTTTGTAGTCAAGCATGTTGGTTTTAGAAAATGAATATGTACACATTCCCTATCGTATTAACTGACATTATTAATTAAAAAAAAAATAACTATGATTTTTTAAGATATGACGACTTCAACAGAAATGCGTGGGGTGGGTCGATTTATTTGCACGCAAGTGTGTTATGATAGCGATATCTTGCGTCCGTCGTATTATCCTTGTTTTCTTTTTTTAAAAATAAATAGTTTTATTCAAGGTAATAAATACAAGTATTTGAGGTTAAGTGTTAGCTTAGCAAGTTGGGAGTAGAGTCTAGTAATCAGAAACAGTAGAATCTTAAAAAAGAGTCTTGGATAAAGAAAATTGTAACTCCTAAAAATGTTTCACAGCAAATTATCTTGGTACGTTAAACAACATATTTACACCTAGTCTAGTCGTACTTATCATAAGTTGCTAAACTAATAATATTATGTATTATGTGGCATAAGATAAGTTGATGTATTAGATAAAATATTGTAACTAATAAGCAAATGAGATGAGACAAATATCGTTAAATTAATTATCAATTTATTTTAATAAAGCTCAATATGATAATATTATGATCCTAGATAGCTACTAAAAGGACAAAAGTGAAGATTGTAGACTTCACATTGGACTTCACAATAGGTAATGTATATTTTTAAGTTTTAATGAGAATTATTAATATTGGCGTTTCTATCTTATTAGTTCAATATTCCTTCACAACGCATATAATAAGAGTATGGGCATCTAATGCGTTCATAAGTGTTAATCAGAAACATTTGTAATCTGTTAATAAATCAATAAAACACGGTATCAGGCAATTACCCCATTAGCTAAGTGATAACTTCGAGCTTTCCTCTTGTCATCGTTTAACAAACAGTTTGTGAACATGTTCAAGTAGGACTAAATTATAGTAATACGCCTCTGCTCTGAACGAAAATGCTGTACAATCCGTGCATTTTGTATAATTAGCGTATCAGTAGGCTTAGCACCAACTTAGCACAACAACATTAGAAACGGGAAAGAATGGACATATCTACTTTTTAGTGTCAAAATGGCGGGTTTCCTTCGTCTAACTGTCACTTTCTCTATACTTCTGTAGAAGGAAACCGCTTCTATGGTGACCATGCTAAGCCTGCAGGATGGAAACGATGGAATGTAGATCGAAATCAAATCGGCTTAGAGCGTAAAAACAGTACAAAGGACCAAGCATGAATCCTGTAGAGTCTACAGGATTCATGATTATTCCTTTGTACTGTTACTTAATTACGCCGCGTAACTTCGGCCTAGTGTGTTTAGACACTAACACTAGTCTGTAAGTCGTGTCCAGACGAGTGTAATGTGTAATGTAATTCACCGTGTAATATAACACGAATTCTACGTGTGGACGGCACTACAAGCATTACATGTAACGCTCGGGGTTTATCCATCGGCTGTCGGTTTTCGCGCGAGCACAAAGGCTCGTTTGGACAATTTGCTTTGAGATCGTGTGCCGTCCACACTGTTGACGCTAAATACACGTAATCTTACGTTACACGTTACACTCGTCTGGACCCGGCTTACAGTGTAAACATAATGTATAATGTATATACTGATCGGGTCATTGCGATTACTATAAATACAAGCGTCTACAGAAACTCATACTTACTTACTTCTCGTGTGCTTCTCGGAAAATGTAGTAAATTAAATGTCCTTAATTGAGGTCCGCATAGTGCGACCCATTTAAATGGGCATGTGATCTTCGGTCTTCCTTATGCACCTATTTCTTCAAAATCGGTTCAGTAGTGTCGGAGGCCGGAGCCTATATAATACAAACCTTATAATCGACTCTACGCCTTTATTCAGTTATACTAATTTACATGGGCGTACCGAGGGGGGGAGCAGGGGGGGGCAGCAATTTTACTGGAAAGTGGGAATTCAAAACGTGTTATCTACTCTGCGTAAAATGAAGTGTTTGGAAAAAAATTAAATATCTTTTAAGACCAGGCCAGTTCGAAAAGACTGATTCTTAAGCTTCCAGTCTGAAGAAATTATGTGGACTCTTACACCAAAATTACGCCTAATGTAGGTACACTCAAAAAGGAACAAAGTAAAAAAATAACCGAACATAATTAACCGCGGCGTAAATAACATTTACGCCGCGTTTAAATTGCATACAAAATACGGGCCGAATACTAGGGGTGACACACTATTACGTCGCGTTTTGTATGCGTTTGACATTTGCGGCGGAAATTACGTTGGCGTAATTCAGCCTAGTGTGTTTAGACACTAGGACTAATAAGAGCAAAGAAATAGAGGAAGATATGGAAAAAACGGGGGGAAATTATTTGAAAGGGTTTATTTGAACGCGCTAATCTCAGGAACTACTAGTCCGATTTGAAAAATTCTTTCAGTGTTAGATAGCCCATTTATCGAGAAAGGCTATAGGATATATTTTATCACGCTAAAAGTAATATGAGCGAAGAAATAGAGGAAAATGTGGAAAAAACGGGGGAAATTATCTTAAAAACTACTGGAGCAATTTTTATGTTATTTGGCAAACATGAAGAATAGACCACGTGAAGAGACATAGGCTATTTTTTGTGGAAAAATGCACGGTTGCGTGAAATTCCTAAATTACGTGGGCGAAGCCGCGCGGAACATCTAGTATAATCTTATAAAAAAAAGGGGAAAAGTTTGTTTGTTTGAACGGGCTAATCTCAGGAACTACTGGTCCGATTTGAAAAATTTTTTTCAGTGTTAGATAGCCTATTAATTGAGAAAGGCTATATTATATTGCCACGCTAAGACTAAGCAGGAAAATAGGGAAGAATCTGGGAAAATTATTTGAAAGGGCTTATCTTCCAAACTACTGGAGTAATTTTGATGTTATTTGGCACAGATATATAGAAAACCACGTGAAGAGACATATTATGCTATTTTTTGCGGGAAAATGTACGGTTTCCGTTAAATTCCTAATGTACGCGGACTCTCTAAGTTAACTCTCCAACGTATTTTTTTTTAAGTGAGAGAGCCTTGCTTCTGAACGAATGGGCCGGCTGGACCGGAGAAATACAACGGCTCACAGAAATCCGGCGTAAAACAGCGCCTGCGTCGTGTTTCGCCGAGTGAGTGAGTTTACCGGAGGCCCAATGCTCTACCCTTTTCCCTTCCCTATCCTCCGCTATTCCCTTCCCTACCCTATTCACTCTTAAAAGGCCGGCAACGCATCTGCAGCTCTTCTGAGTCTGCTGTGAGTGTCCATGGGCGACGGAAGTTGCTTTCCATCAGGTGACCCGTTTTCTCGTTTGCCCCCTTATTTCATAAAAAAAAATCGAGGAAAATAGGGGCCCTTCATAGGTTTCGCACACAGGCGCCGAGGGGGGTCGGAACGGCCCTGGAGAGTCTATAGATTTGCTCTAAGATAGATTTACTCTACATAATTAATTATTACAAAACAATATAATACAATGTGTTTATAAATCTGATCATTTCGTATTCAAAATATGCTATAATAATAATTGTTTATTTTTAGATGCGTTTGGGGAAGTCCCATATCAAGAGAATTTTGACATTGCCAAATATTATAGTCCGAGAGATAACGTCATATTATGCCGTGACACACGGAATTGAATGATTATTATTATTATTATTATTATTGCTTAATTATGTACCTGCTACAAATGTTCGGTTTTAGTCAATTTATTAGGGTTCCGTACCCAAAGGGTAAAAACGGAGCCCTATTACTAAGACTTCGTTGTCTGTCCATCTGTCTCCAGGCTGTATCTCAAAAACCGCTAAAGTTAGACTTCTGATTTTTTCACAGATTGTGTGTTTCTGATGACGCTATAACAACAAATACTAAAATCAATATAAAATTAATATTGAAGGGGCTCCCATACAACAAACATGTTTTTTTCTTGATATCAATATTATGGCAACAGACAAACACTTTTCACAAAATCTTTAAGTATATTATGCTTACTTTAATAATAATATTAAAATAAAATAAAAATTTTAGTGGGGCTTCCATACAAAAAAAAATAAATTTTTTTGCCTATTTTCGCTCTATAACGGTACGGAACCATTCGCTCTCGACTCGCACTTAGCCGATTATTTTAATGTACATCATCTGTCATATTTCTATTGGGATTAAAAATGTATGAAAACCAGCTCTCTTCAAATAGATACAAATTGACATCGGTATTATTCAGGATGTAACAAGACAAAGTGCAGATAATACATTATGTACCCAAACTGTATCGAGTTCGCTGTGAAAATATTAGCACTAAAGGATTAAGTAAGTTTTTTTTGCTTTATTTGGCAAAATTCATGACATTCGGTCGCTTGCCCATACAATCCACAAAAACTGCTCTTACAGCGCTGCTACTTTCACAGTAAACTCTATATAAAGGACACAACACACACCCTAAAATATTATCATTTTGTTTGGTTACTACCTGTATACTGAATTAAATTTTGAAATAAATTCCCAAAATCTTCTCAAATCTTTATTAAGACCAAGAGAGTTGGTATTAATAGTTAGACTTGAGTAAGACTAAAAACTCATAAAACAAAGAAATAAAAAAACAATAGAAGTTTGTTTTTGATATAATTTATTTATCATATTATAAGTATTCAATTATCTCTACTTATTCTAATTATTACTTTAAGGTTACATCAACACAAACGTATTACATTATAGATAGCCTTATATTTAGCAATATATTGCAGTATAGTACAATTAGCGTAAGAGCTAGCAATATAACAAATCGGCCATACTTTACATACCTTTTGCGAATTGCTAGCTCTTAAACTATTAAATTTATTTTTACATTTAAATAATTATCACGTGGTTTAGTTACCTTTACGCTTACGAACGTCATGTTATGAGTGAAGTCGAGACGAGTCCCTACTCGCGGCTACTTCACTCATGTCAAGGCAGTTCGAAATTCGAATTACACAAAATAATTTCTTACACAAAACAAACTAATAACAAGATAAATTAACTGCAGTATTCAAAACCCTTAACTAAAAGATATACATCCTAGTGCAGGTAGGCTTACTACTCACAATACTGGTCTATGGCGTTATAAAATTATGTACTAAGCACACAAAATAACATGTAAATAAATATGGTAAATAACAAGTGAAGAGACGTGCCTCTACTGTACATATATACAGATATATGTAAAAGAGAAGAGTAATATTAGATTTATAAAATGCTTTTACAATTTTGTGTTGCAGGAAAAGTTTGTTCCTTCACTTTTCACTTTTGTCAGCTCCATAATACAATAATTTCGATTGTTATGTACATAATATTATATAATAGACACGCTATGTATTTAATTCGATCGTTATCATATTAAATTGTTGTTCCAAATGTTATCACCATTAACTGGTCATTTATAAAATGATGTCTGCGACATGATAAACGATAACGCGCATTGTTAACAAATAAAGATATCACTGAGCGCTTACTATGAGCATAGGTCTGCTACAGGATAAAATACCTATACAGTAGCACATTCAAGTCCTAGAAAACAAATTCGCAAGGCAAAAAAAAAAAACGCGTGGGCGAGTCTGCACTCTAAGTCTAAAGCCACGCCTATGTATGCTTGCGCTCGATCCGAGCCAGAGAGAAGATACTACTGTATATTATTTATACTGTGAAACGATGATATTTATGCGTTATAGATAGCTCGCTGCATATTATATTTATTAGATCCAAATGCTCTTAGGATACGACTTTTTGGAAATGTTGTAAGTGACAGTGATTGACAGCGTCGCTATTGGTTGCTACCTTCATAATTCAAGACGTGAGTGGAAGAATAAGGTAAGTAACATGAAAAAACTTCCCGTTTTTTGGTTAATTAGAGGCATTAGGGTCGGAAAAATTATTTGAAATAGAAAAACTCATATGTGTAGCCCGATATATTAGCTAGGTTATGAAGTAGATAAGTTTACAAGATTTAGATAAGATTACAAGTTTTATTGAAATAATTAGAGAAAAAATTAGTTATTGTCCGTATGTTACGAAATGTTACTTGTTCGATTCTTCCACTCACGTCTTCAATTAAATGCTGCTCTATTCCAAAAGATGTCGTATCCTACATTACGCAATCGTACACGCACAAATGTCAAACGTGTGAGTGTGACAGATAAGCTGCCACTTCCAAGCCCATAGTACGCTGCAAGTACACCATAAATATAATATAACTATACGATATAATTCGGCTTTAAACATAACATATTTAAACTACAGCTGTCAACTACACCATACAACCAATAAGACAATTGTTCAAAAGATCTATAACATAAAAAGTTTCCTGTGAAATCAATTTTCTATTGTTACTAGAACAATTACGGTAATTCGCTCAAACAAAGCGACAAGTTACACAAAGGTGAAGTGCAAACACAGGTGACATTCTAGTTCACTTATTAAAGCGTTAAATATATGTATAGGTCTACCAGAATCTAATGGCGTAAAGTGAGAAAATAAATTGACTCTAGCAATACCGGGGTAATAGGAATAAAACATTTTCATCCTTTTTTATTCCTTTAGCAGTTTATTTTGTGTGTGAAACATGAAAATATAAAAATTTATCCAATGATCAAGGATATTTTTTGAAAATCTGCTGTCAAAAATTGCCATCAGATTCTGGTAGACCTATAATAAATACTGGTTCGAAAGTCGATTGACAAAATAAGCATTACTTAACATAGCATAATCTAAATCACTTATGAGGCTTTCGCCTCGACAGAATGTGATACCAGCAGGGTAGCATGGCCACAGAGGATGCGAATTGGAAAACTGACAGCACAAACTGTCAGTTTTCATTGTCTATCTGTCACTTTATCTACTGTCAAACAAACCCTTTCTGGCCATGCTAAGCTTGCTGAAATTTGAACGTCTTATTCTTCGTAAATAATTGTTTGTACTCGTAAATCACGCACTTAACTACCGATGTTTATTGGCTTACGGGCAAAATGCACGGCGCCCGCGTAACGCGGAAACAGTTTGTACATGGTTTATCAGTTTCGAAGTTGCCATAGGAATACACCAGATCTTTTAATTAGGCTGGTTTTATCGCTGAGCGTTTCGGCAGCGTCGTTGGAGCGTATGCGTTCGAAGATGTATGGGAGTAGTAAGTAGTACAGCGTCTTATAGTCGAGCGCGCTGCCCAAGCGCTGAGCAGCGATAAAACCCAAAAACACATCTACTGATCGTATGTAGTCGTCGTTGGTCCCCGTACTCATTTTTTTAGTATTTATTTAAATAAAACATAATATTATACCTACTTCAAAGAACAGATAACACTAGATAATAATGTCATAGAAAGCTCCGTGCTACGCTAAGCGCGGTGCTTAGAAAAAGTATTAATAACAAGTTCAGAAAGTAAAAAATGTTGGATATTATACAAGGTGTAGTAAAACTAAATCATAATACTTTAGGGTGTGTATGGGTCCTGTATATAGAGTTCGCTGTGAAAGTAGCAGCTCTGAAAGAAGCTTTTTCACCACAGGCGCTTGTCCATACAAATCACAAACAAAATTTGCTCTTTCAGCGCTGATACTTTCACAGTGAATTGTATATAAGGGACTCATACACACCCTTAAGTATTATCACTTTGTTTTGTTACACCCGGTATACTAGGTGGATTTTGGCCAAATAATAAAACACTGTCTAGAGTTGTTCGCTCCAATGAGCACCTCTTACCCAGTTGATTGTGGTCTTAAAGCCTTACTAATCTGTGATGCTATGGACCAGTCCAAGTAGATCCAAATTTGAACTTTGAATTAGCTATTTTCAACAAAAATTTTCTAACTTCGTTATCGTATACTTTAACTAGTCGTGTTCATGAGACAGAACGAAAAATGTAAACAAAGAAGAACCTTGCCATCGTAAATTGATTTCAAACTTCGATGCGTCATTAATTAAATGACCAATCTGTCAATTGGAATTAAGTATTGATAGAGCGTTTGTTTACATAAATGATTCTCTCTCGTGTTTACAACCTCTACACGTAAGGCCATGATGAAATAACCTCCACCTTTTTTGAGTCGGACAGCGAACGTATACGCTCGTCGGGCGTGCGTCGGCAATTTTGCCGCGTGTGATCGTCCATCATGGCCCAGCAGGCATAGCATGGTCGCCATAGAAGCGGTTTCTTTCTATGGAAGAATCGACAAAGTGACAGAAAAAGGAAATCCGCCATTTTGTCACTAAAATCTATTATATATATTCTTTCCCGTTTCCACTGTTGTTATGCTAAGCCTGCAGGTGTGGAGGGGCCGGTCCTTGTCGTGCGAATGGCGTGCTAGCGGACACTCTACAGGTGGGTGATGATGATGTCGTCGTCAATTTCGTCTTTCTCGTCGTCTTCTTCTGGAGGTTGTTTGGCGGCTTCGGCGGCCGCTACAGGATTTTCGGCGATGGCTTTCAGTCGGCGGGTCTAGAAAGAAACAAAAAGCTATTTAGTTGAAAGCACTGTTAAAGTTATTTAGTTGTATTTATTTATAAAATATGGCGTAACAAAACTAAGTGATATATTTTTTGTGATTTGTAAATATTATGGGCTTTATGACGCTGGGGCAAGCCCCATTGAAATCATTAAAAAAATTGCTCATTCAGCGCTGTTACTTTCACAGTAAACTCTATATTACAAGGAACATAATATACACACCCTAGAGTATTATCACTTATAGTTTTGTTGCACCCTGTATAGTAGATGCTATTGAATGCTCTCTGGCTCTTAGTTATTAGATGATCTAGATTCTAGTCAATTACGTTTTCGAATCACTTGGCGATTTTTTTTGTTAAAACCCATTTTTGATTGCTATCCCTATGCCCTGTCGAAATTATCGAATGCAAGTTAACTAAAAATGTTGGCATGTCGCTACAGGGTTAATATACAATAGACATATTTATATACAGTACACACAATATACAGTACTGATCCAGCGTCGAAAAATAGATAGTATCTGCCACAGTAACAAATATCAATGTAATTAACGAAATTCCAGAGAAGCTGGAAAGAAGCAGTGGTTCTTAACCGGTAGTCCGCGGACCCTGGAAGCATTCCAAGTGGTCCGCGAAGCCATCCTTATAATATTATGTGAGAATTCAGAAGTTAGAAAAGAGTATGCAGGCACAAAAATCACATTAAATTAAAATCTCTAACTTTTAGATTTTTTCGAAACGAAAAATGAGTGCTAATTTTATAATTATTTATAGTTGTGCTTGTTTTCTTTAGTAACCCCCCCCCCCCCCCCCCCCCCCGTGGTAAACCAACAGGGTTGTTCCCTCCCTGGCAAGACAAACATTTGGTAAGATTGTCCCTCATGACTAAAAGGTTAAGAACCGCTGGATTAGAGCGTATCTCTATTCTCTTGTGTAGTAAATAAAGTTTCATTTTCAATATCATAAAGTCTCAAATGTTTATTTTCCGTGTTCACAAAAGTTACAGTTATTATGATACGAAAATCTCTCATATTGGTCATTTGCCGTTATTTTATTTCTGCCGACGATATCAAATTTAATCTAGTTGTAAGGCCATGTTTCCACCTGCAAGCAAACTGGCGGGAGTCTTGCGTGAGTTTCTTGCAATATTGTTTACATTTCATACCAATTCCTGCAATTTATTGCTGCAATAAATGTTGTGCGAGAAGCTCGCGGATAAATGCCATACGAAACTAGACCCGCGGTGACCCGCAGCGAGATCTGTCGCGAGTCCTCGCAGACATGTTTAGATATGCTGTCGCAACTACTCGCAGGAAGCGATTGACAAATTGTCGCGACGGCACTTGCTACGGGGTTTACACTTGCAAGCTGTAGACAAGACTGTCAGACACTTCTCGCGACAGTTGTCTCGCAGGTGGAAACACGGCCTAAGATGATAAATCTATTATTTCTTCTACGAGGGGCAATGCCCAGTGATTGGATATACCAGCTATACAACGGTGTTTTTTGCCATTCACTAAACAAAAAGTAAGTAAAACCCAAGTCCTTTTTGCGAGAGGCTTGGTGATAAAATCTCTAGTTTTTGTGCACACGAATTTTGTTTATTACGTGAGACCTACGTGAGACGTACAATTCAGATTTAATTTATTTCTGACTCTGAGAGAGCCTTTATGCTATTGACATAAGAATAATTTACAGAAATTAGGAAATAAATAAAAATATCTGAATGCGTTAGGATATGCAATTTTAGACTTTGCTTTAAACACTTCCGAAAAGTAGTTAGCATGGAAAATATTTTGAAATTCTTTGGCAACCGTACCGCGATAAAAATCCCACATAATCTCTCGAGATGACCGCAACACTGTTGCGCAACCGTACATTTTTACGAAACAAAAACTATCTTATGTGATATGTCCTTTCCCGTTTTTCAAAGTATCCATGTATGTGTGAATGTGCGAGTGTCAGCAGTTTTGTGTGTGGGAGGCGATGTATGCTAGAGAAGACGGGCAGTCACTGCGTGAGGCCTTGCCTGAATGTATGGGTTTTAGTTTTGGGATAATAAAGGCCAAGTTAATATCACCTATTGCAACCTTATTAGTGAGGGACTAAAAGGACTCCTACAAGCCTTCTAAGTGTAAAGAGGTAGACACACTTTCACATAACATTAGTTAGGATGGACGGATACTTGATCCATCCTTTCGTACGTGGAAATATAGTTCTAGTAGCAGACCCGTGAACGTTGTTTTGCCATATACATTATTTCTAGTATTAATATAAAATTAGGTAAAAACCTATTCTCAGGCCTAACGAATGTACGTACAAAATTTTCATTAATATCGGTTGAGTCGTTTTGGAGGAGTTCGAACTTCGAGGACTAAGGGTGAGGCCAAACGAGCGTAATTCTGCTGCAGTTTCATGTGTAAGTCATGATTAGTATGAAAAATAATTTACGCGACTAAAATTTTGTGACTCGCAACTCACTAAATGACGCTTGTTTGGCCTCACCCTAACACTGTGACACGAGAACTTTACATATTAGCATAGCACACTCATAAGTTTAAGCTCACCTTTCTCATATGCAGTAGCTCAACGATGAGGTACCCAGCGAAGCCGACTATGAGCACCACCATCATGACATAGAGCTTCATGCGCGCACAGAGGTGCGTGGAGTACGCGTATGCTACCACGAAACCGGCGCTCTCCCAGAGACGGAAGTTCGAGAAGGCCGCTTCCTTTGTGCGCCGGAAGAGAACGCCGTAGATACCTGGAATAGAGGACTTGAGTTTAGTCTTTGCTTTTAAACTAGCATCTACGGCCGCCTTATAAACTCCGTAGGTTACAAAGTTTTTCCGACCGGTATCTGACATATTTTGTCAGGAGTTTATATTTTTAATCATCAATGGAGTTAAGTTGTTTATATTGGTTTACGTGTTGACATTAGCACTTGGTCAATTAAAGTCAAAGTGATTGTGAATAAACAACTCTTGACAAAAAAATTGATAACCGAGCATCAAATATTATAGTAGGGGAGGAGAAGGTGCTAATTTTGTAGTCACTCGAGCGTCATGGAGACCTAGTAGGTTTTTTACCTTAGGTAAAACTGATAAAAAAATAATAAGAGCGTTTTTATTTTAGCGGTGGGTTCAGAAACTGCGGCCATTTTAAAGTTTTGAAAAAGAAAATATATTCAGAAAATTGCTTATTTCGGTCAGTTATTAATATATTTTAGACAACAAGAACTGATTTAGTTTAGTGCAAAATAAAATATCCGCGAAGTTTAGCTAGGAAAATATGAAGGTTTATTTTTTTATATTTTAAAATGTTCCTACAGCCTTACCTTATCTTTGAATCGTCAGTGCTTTTTATGGAAGCTTCTTTGGGGTATACTAAGCATCCCCTATCTTAATCTGACAGATCGGATGACAATATTTAAAAAAATTAACCCACAACGTGAGACATCTGATTTCTATACCATAATAAATAGACACATGTCGGAAGCCTATACAAGCTTAATCTGACACGCTCGAGCTACTCCCAAAATCCCCTCTTCCCCTCCTCTACTATTATGTACATACTTGACTGTAGTAATAATAAAAGTTTTGGCTATTAATAGCATAATAAAAAAAAGTTTTTAGAGGAGACAATACAAAAATATTTGATGTTACGGAATGCACAGTTTCCAAGTAATGTTCCGTTTTACTCTCTGGCTACAGAACCCTAAAGAAGTCACTCGATCCTGTTTTAGCCAGTCGCTCAAAGCTTTTCGCTTCGGCTAATTTGTAAGTACTTGACAGAATTGATCACATCACTGAATGTAACAGCGAGGTCGCCCAGTTAACAAGCGGCAAAAAACTAATGGAATTTTTTGCAACACTTTTTACACACGCCAAATTATTGATTTTTTAGTTGATGATGAGCCAGCGGTTGACCAAAACAATTTCTAAGAAAACATAGTTTTACGTTACCTTATTGATATTGATAATTATCAATAGGCATTCTTTAAGCCACAGAATGGCGAGAAACTTTTTGGAAGCTAGATATTTGCTCGTTTGGCTTTCGTATTAACACCTTCGCTGCGGCAAGTAAAATCTTAAATCTTCGTCTGGTGCGGCGGCGGGCCAACGTGTGCCCCCAATGTTTTTCCTGCCAGTGCGTGGTAGGCTTTTCTCGACCCACCCGCACAAGGTTAGGTTAAATTACTATAACTTTGCGAAAACATAATGTAGGTGTACAGTTTTTGGACTGTTGGAATAACCTTGAACCCAACTTCCCTAGATTTGATTCGCCCCGGGATCTGCCAAACAGGAAATGAGAAATAAGACAGGGAAAGTGGCAGATCGATATCGACTTGAACCGCACTAGAAAGTAATTTTAGTAGTGATGGGAAAGACAAAAATAAGGGGATATTGAAAATATATTTTTTATTTTTATATTTATATTTAAATGTCTGTCTTTAAAACACAAAGCACAAAGATTTTGTTTGCAGTACGTTTTAATTTCTTTTTTGTTCGACACTCCTTATGGCTTCCTGCAGATTTCATAGCACCTTGCACAATTTTGCCGTTCAACACTGAACTCAAAGACATGATCTTTTGTTTCCTGCTATCGTGCGTTGACAAATTTGACACATTTTATCAGATGCTGATATAGTCTAAAACATACCAAAACTGGGCAGTTCTGGAAATACATAATACATTCATACAGGCCGAATTGATAACCTCCTTTTTTTTGAAGTCGGTTAAAAAACGCGACGTATGTCAGTTACGATAGATTGCACAACACTAAATGGCGAGGCGGGCGCTCAGTGCGGTATCGGGTCGCCAACCGCCTACTTGGATCGGGGGCCGCAATAGGCCTACTGCCGCACCGAGTTGATTTTTGAAACCGTCAGTGCGTGGTAGGCCGATAAAGACCTGCCGTTACGTTTTTATAGGAAATACCTATAATTTTGAAGACAATCTCAAATATATTTATCTCTGTCGTACCTTTACAAACACCTGAGATAATCGTTCCGCACCGAGTGAGAAAACATAGTTTTCTTCGTCCGCACTAGCTGAAGTTCCGCGGCGGGCCGATTTAGGCCCGATCCGCAGTGAAGGTGTTAAGAAAGGGAGTACCAACTACCAAGGAACTTTACTCTAGGCGAACTGAAGTTCTAGATTCTAGAATTACTAATTTAATATATCCAGCTGTGACGTTTAAACCATCACCAAATAATATTTAAACAAGAGCATAGTAATCTAGAAGAACTTACCATTTATCTGCGTCTGCCACACGGCGTCACCCACTCCCCAAAGTCCGGAGATAACGAAGAATACAGTCGGAGATTCTGGGTTTGGCTTCCAGATCAGCAGCCAGATTATCAGGCTGAAGTGGAGGGCAGCCCCCATGACCAGTATGGGGAATCGTCCGATGTACTTCATGGCTGTTCCGAAGAGGAGTGAACAGAGCGCATTCACCACGCCGAAGCAAATCATCACGTAGCCAATGGAGCGGATACCGAGCGCGCACGACACGTAAGCCTGGAGACCAAATGGAATTTGTAAGGTTTGTATCGTAGCGTTTATAGCAGGACCAAGACAAATCTATTTGGATATAATATTTCGCGATGCATTTGCATTTTAAGTCTTTGATGAATATTAGGGTACATCTTTATTGCTTTATTTGCACATTGAAAACAGGATGTATACTAGCTTGTTTGCACAACAGAGATGCTATGTGGCGTCAATTCATTGTGCTGCTCACATATTATTGTATATTTCGACATTTGAAAGCACAACTCAACAAAATATTAAAGATTGCAATGTTCTCAAGCGCCTTGCACATAAGAGCTGCGTTTTAATTAAAATCAAGGGCAAAAATATAAGAAATAAACAGCTAAAAATAAAACTGCAAATGTAAAACTCAATGGCATTTGATTAATGAGCTAGAGATAACCCATCCGTCAAAGTTTAATGGGCCACATAATGAACAAAAAATTTGGACAAAAGGACAAACGTGCATGACATTTAGGTCTTACCTGAGTATAGTCAGCTCCGATAAAAGCCTGTTCCATGCCTATCCACAGCGTGATAGGGATAAGCAATTGCTGGTTTGGCTTCTTCAGCTGATACGCAGTTGCAGACAGGAGTTGGATGCCTGTCACTTCTTTTGAAGGGTCTGTCTTACGTTGTTTTTCACCGTACCTACATGAAAAGATGAAGTATAATGAATCACCCTTAATTCAAGATGATATTATTATTTCTAAAGTTAAAAAGCTTCTCTTCGATAATAATTTTCAAGGAAAAATTTTTAAGGAATTTGAGCATTACATCACGTGGACATAATATAAATAAGGTGATAATATAAGCGTGCTGACTTAAATTGCATCTTAAAATTCTATAGTTGTAGTCTACTAGATGTAGTCAGAGATTTATGATGATCATATGCTGAAGCTCCAGGAGTAATTTGGGCATATACCCGACAATATTTTTTTACCATCGTATTCATACACACCTGGATAGGGGATCCACAAGCAGTGCGACCATGAGCACGGCGACGAGGACGCAGGCGAGGTAGATGGCGCTGATCTCATAGATCTCGCTGTCGGGAGGGCGGTGAAGGTTACGGTTCTCCATGTGGCCACCGCCGATCATGCAGAAGTTGGCGCCGCACTTCAGCATGCTGCTGTTGTCGTGCGTCGCGCCACCTGCATGTACGCCCGACGAGAATACTGTGGAACAAAGGGTCCATCAGATGCAAGTTTTACGGGAATTGGAAGTGCTTTCTAGAACATTGTCTGTTTTTCGGGAATACTATGCAAGCGAGTTTTTCTATACTATATCGATGTGCGCATATGCGCATGTGATATCGATATGTGATCAACACATTTTAAAGGAAAACTAAGAATGAGAAGAAGATGACACATAGATACAAAAATAACAGACTTACCTAAACTAGATATGAGGTTTCCCCAGAGCTCAGCAGTTTGCCAGGCGAGGAAGAAGAATCCGAAGAACCTGACAATGATTCCGTCCACTGCTTGGTCTGTCAGCTTCGCGTAAACACTACCAGCCTGCGTCAGGTAAGTAGCTTTGGACGTCCACATGGGTGCTGCGCCCAGGCCGACCACCACACCGGCCGGAACCAGCGTGTAGAAGGCGGGGTAGAACTGCGCTCCGATGTACGGAGCGTAGCACAGCATGGATAGACATAGCGTCCATTTCACAGTTAGCCTCTTAATAAGGAAGGTAGGAACGAAAATACAGGACACCACCAGCGCTGCGTAGATGGAGCTGAGCGAGACAGTTCCCAGGCCGTCGGCGGCGTTGATCGAGGACTGCAGGTTGGCGGTTCCCTGGAACGCCGTGAACTGGACCATGAAAGCGGCAC
This sequence comes from Lysandra bellargus, assembly GCA_905333045.1. Taxonomy (NCBI): domain Eukaryota; kingdom Metazoa; phylum Arthropoda; class Insecta; order Lepidoptera; family Lycaenidae; genus Lysandra; species Lysandra bellargus. The sequence goes on from HG995319.1 coordinate 27,547,819, forward strand.
TGACAGCCGCGACGTTCTTTAGTATCCTCCATTTCTCATTGCGTGGGAGCTTGACCTTGCCCGACGCGAAGTTGTCTTCCTCCGTGGTGGGGAGCGGAGGTGGCTTGACGATGTCGTCGATGGAGTCGGCTGAGAAGCCGTCATTCTTGAAGCCGGTCTTGATTGTGTACACTGCGTCCTTGTCAGGCCGGTGATCTTCACCGCCGCCGTGTGTTGCTGTCATTACGTGTTCTTCTTGTGACCTGGAAAAGAGACCGAATATTATTATCATGTATTCAAATTCGTCATAATATTAGTTTGCTTTGAGAGATAGTCCAAAAAGAGAATGTAGTATTCGGTCCTAATTCACTTTCAGATCATTAGATCATAATATATTATATCTGTATCTACCATCTTGATAGCAAATCTGGATGGTTGCAGTGGAAGTTGGAATATGTGGTGGGCCAATGACCGTTAAAATGAATACGTCAGGCGCTGATAAGAGGCCACCACTAATTATGAAGAGAATTGATATTGACGCATCTAAAAACAATCGGTACACAACATTTTATCTTATCGTTGTCTCATTATGGCGTCGTAATTAAAACTTCTATTTGTGGGCTTGGTTACAGTCTAAGCAGTATCTAAACTGAGTTTGATGAAGTTTGATTTAGTATATAATTCTTCCGGAGTGACCAGCTTTAAATGTACTAAGTATACCATTAATTAATACTGAAAAGAAAAATTTGTGTTTAGAAAAATGAAAATTGGTTCACCAAGACTTTGGAGTAAATCCTTTTTCTCTCGGCAAGATTTACATCTCGCGAGATATTGGATACATGTAGTCGGGGACAAATTATTTGTTTATAAATAAGTTTGTTCATGCACTCAATTTTTCATTGATCGCCATTTAAGGCAAGGCCGCAAAGTGGTTCCGCAGCGAATCCAAATTAACTCTTAAGGAATTTCATACTGGTATATTTAAGTTTCCGATTCGTATTACAACGTATTACAACTACCGTGGGAGAGTACACGAATGGGTACCACGATGATGTCGAAATTCGGTGTAAAATATACGAATGCCAGTTACCAAAAATATGCAAATATTTATGGAAATATTATGGTAAAAAGTAAGAAGTTTTTAAAAATAACCCATAATAATAATTTAACGGTGCGTCCACATTTGTATCATTTGCGCGATCAGATCTCCGTCGCGATCATCGCGCCGTATCAAGTATGCGTATCATAGTGTGGACACCTATTAGATCATTCTGCCGATCATGCGTGTATTTGATACGACACGTATAAGATACGCGGTTAATAGCGATCGGGGCGTATCAAGATACGCGTATCATTTTGACACGCTTCGATGATACGCGACGGAGATCTGATCGCGCAAATGATACAAATGTGGACGCACCCTTAGATCGCGCATTTTATATCTTCGAAATTTGGTATGAAGATTGTCCTAAACTAAGTTTCGACACTCTTAAATGGCTACTAAAAACCAACTCCATCTAAGATTATGTGCCTATTTCGCATGAACATCAAACAGCACGAGACAACTTGAGAATCCACTTAGGTTTGTACCGATAATGCCTCCAGGATATAGCTCGAACCTAATTCTTAGACTAGCGCCTCGATAGCATCTGCCGTAGTTAACTAAATTGCTGCGAAGCCATAGTGCCGCGCATTGTATGCTAATGCGCGTATTTACAACATATAAATTAACACAATCAGCTTCCATCTAACTTCCTTTGAGTTATATAATCGAGATGAGAAAATTAGAATAAGTGTATTGTATATGTATGAGTAATATTTTATGTATACTGTGAGGTTGCAAACTATGTCATGTTATTTATCTAATCGTGAAAACCTGCCATTGGCTTTCTTTTTATATAATATCTATTCTATTGTATTGTAAATTAAAAGCTGTTGGTTTTCCAAAATAAATAAATAAAAATAAATAAAATGATGAAGAATAATAATTTCATATTCAATGAAAGCGCAAAAGTATTTTTTTTTAAATACTGCCATGCTGCATCCAGTCTCACTTATAAGTTGTAAAAAAAACGAAGCTACCAAAATCTATCAAGCTTAAATGAAATACTTTACACTTCCTTCGGTGGTAACGAAATTTAAGATGTAAAATAAAATTGGCGTGCAATTACTTAGGTAGTGCTATATATTCGGCACAGGTCGTAACAATCAAGCCATAGTTTTACAACGAGCTATTGTTGTTATTGTTATTACTTATCAGAATAAGTTTACCTCCGATTTGACCTGTATGCCGATGCCTTAGGAGTTAAAATGTACTAAACTAGTATATTTAATGTTTAGTGTGTACTCCTAAACTGTGTTAGCCCATCAATCCCCAAGCGGCACCTGGCTGCCGCATAACAATTGAAAATCTATTGTGTCTGCGATTCCCACGATCGAGGTATTAGTATTGCTGGTCTATGCCGATTTTTTTAGTTTCGCAGCCCCTCTACACACATACTTAACAAAATCTCAACCCGTTTCTCAGTGCGGGGCTAACACTGCACGTCAGCGAGGTTTCGCGTCACGGCTTTTCGGCACAGCTAAATGAATCAAAAATGTCTGGTAATCGCAGGAGAAACTATTGCTGTGTATTTGGGTGTCTTAATAATTCATCAGTTCCAGAATTGCCACCGCCGCCGTCGGACGGTTTATTTTATATTTTTTAGGGTTCCGTACCCTAAGGATAAAAACAGGACCCTATTGCTGAGACTTCGATGTCTGTCTGTCTGTCAGGCTGTAACTCAAGAACCGCTATAGCTAGACTTCTGAAATTTTCACAGATTATGTATTTCTGGTGCCATGCCGCTATAACAACAAATCTCATACAACAAACGTTATTGCGTTGGTCTTTTTGGCTCGCAATCTATAATGGCAACATGTAGACACTTGAAATTTTCACTATCCTCAATTAATTATGTGTGTATCTGTGTACTTTATTATTTCATAATACAATTAAAATATAGTAATTAAGGGGCCCATACAAAAAAAAAACACACAATTTTTACTTAATTTCGCTCTATAACGGTACGGAACCCTTCGTGCGCGAGTCCGATTCACACTTGGCCAATTTTTATATATAAATAATGCTGGTCTGTATCTTGAATACAGTTCTATATTTGATAGGAAAACCATTGTTGAACTTTATTGACTAATAAACGATGTGTTATATTATTGCTAAAGTTGACAACCCGACAGTTAAGGCAACATCGCGAATTGGGCCGGAGATAACTTACTTCACCTCCTGTCTCTATGCTAGCTCGACGCTGCCAAGAAAAAACAGCCTTTAAGTGCATTCTACTGCTATATTGCTGTTTCTCTGTAGTTTTTGTAATATCAATAGCGCTTAATGTAAGTTTACTAAACCTAATACAGTAGTATAGTCAAAATTTGAGATTCGTCTTTACGGTTGTTGCTTTTAGCAAATAGGTGTAATAAGCAGTGAATACATCGCGTCACATGTAAAACGTCGTACCTGCTCCTAACGTCGACTTAGATATTTGTGATTTATCGCATAACTACTATCAAGAGTTGCGTAAGCTACAGTATAGCAAAGTGGTTCGTTATTGCACAAACTATACAGTGTAAAAGACACGTCCAAACAGATAAACCTGACGGTGTGTGGCGCCTCTGCTACGAACGTGCATTCCGCGAGACTTTGATTGATATCGTTGGCTTCTTTATTTTTAAATTACTATTAAAAAATAACGTCGTGACTCATTAAAATACGAAGATACATGATCAATCATCATTGTTTCTTCAGATGTTATTGAGAAGTAGCTATTATCTAGAAATGTTTGGTAAGCATTCTTACCATCATCTTGCCTGTCTAGCTTGTTATAGTAGCAATTATCTTAATTTCTTTATATGAAAAGCAAACTAAAATGATCTAATATACTTATAAAATTGTCGTGTCACGGCTTGCGTGGTTGAACTCCTTCCTGAAATTGAACCTACGGCTCGACCGATTTTCGTGACTCTGCGTGCATATCGGCTAGTGTTGAGAATAGGACAACATCTACTTTTTATAAGTGCATTTGTTGAATAAATAATAGTAAATTATTACAACTCGAGACTGACGGCGACCATTGTTCGTGCGACTGGATAGCGATGGACGTTGCCATGGTGGCATACCTACTTATTTAGTTACTTCAATAAAATAATATGGGCGAAATACTTTATATGGCAAAATAGCGTATGCCGAAACAGCTCTAGTTTTCCAATATAAAGATAATGGTATCAAGTATCAACCATAGACTTATCAGTTGCAAAGTTTTCAGATACAGCCTTCTTCATGTTTTTTGCGTGACAATTGCAAAATTAGATGGATCGGTTCCGAAAATAGCGAATTGTGTTGTTTTCCCACGGCATCACCGTACTTCCTGTAGCACCCCATCATCATCAGAAGGTCAGATCTGGACGTCACAGCTAATAGTGTCTAATAGAGCCTTATGTAATATCTGTGCAGGTGACAGATATCAGTTGTCCTATTGTGATGGGTCTTATTAAAGGCTTTATTACGCAACGTGATTGACGTTAAAGAATTTACATTTACAGGATGTACATGTTCTTGAATTGGAGCATATTGTACACGACTGGCGTGAGATGAAGCGCAGAACCATACATTTTTAGACAATCAGGTGATCAGTCTGCATTGCCCTAAGTAGCTAACATTCGAAAAGTACTAACACTTACTCACAAAAATGAAAAATCAAACCCTCGACCTATCATGTGCAGGACCATGCATATTCCGATAAACTTGGAAACAAAGTTTTTAACAATCGAACCCCGTCCCCCTCTGTCAGTCTCTAATCCACAGAGGCGTTAAATTCATCGTGGAGATAAAATCTCCACAAGTAGCGAACATTAATAGTGAGAGGATCGCGTGCGTCTCTTTATTGGAACTAATGGGTCTACGTGGAATCGGATCATCTTGATTAGCTGTGGGAACCGTCGAGTGATCATCACTCTCTGGAGTCTCTGGACGATACGATAACAAAAAATTATAACCAATTGCTTATTCCAATTTCCCACCACTGCATCTCCTATTAGCTAGCAAAGAAATTGTCAACCAATCTTGAAATTTTTTTAGTATTATAGAGACATGTTAAAATGCTTGAGGACTCGGAAATAAGTCAGAAGAAAACTAGGAGTAGGAAGAATTTCAATTTCCCTCCCAAAGCAAAGCGGGAGACACACATGCAAATAATTTGTGAAGCGTACCTTCTGTTATTTATTAATAAGGCTTCGTCCCATGTTCGAACCACTCGGTTCCCATAAAACTACAAAAAAAAAAACCCATATAATTTCAAACCAACATCAAACGCATTGTTTGATGTAACATACTCATAATAGCAGAATACTTATAATATGCTGCTTTACGTTTTATTTACGTTCGTATTTTATTGGCTCTTAGTTTAGCAAACAAGAGTAACTGTGTCAAAAAATTTGTTCACGAGTCTACAAAATGTGACCCGAATACATACATACTTTATGCACGTATTTGGTGTACACAATTTTGTGTAAATACAGAAGTGACAATTAATGTCAATGGCTTTATTTCGTAGTGTTAGTGTTTCGTTGCTATTGCCATATTTTAGTGTACGAAAAGGAACCAAATTCAAAACGGTTAAAGTATGGAAGTTACGATTCCTTAGTTTTTATTATTCGTAGGGCTAAAACTAAATATAACTATAATCTATCTAATGCTATTATTAATTTTCGAGAATTTACGTATAAGAATTATCAATAAATTGTATAAACAATCTGTCTGGGCGCCTTGCTACATTAAGTTGTCGTTAGGCTATCAGTTGTCATGTCGGTCAGGTTGGCTGCACTGTGATAACCAGCTTGTAAACGAGGTGGTACACGTGATGTTATTTCCCCGGATTTACGAGCTTCGGCACGAATGTATGAGTACATTCCTACTTGTCTGCTCCCACAATCGCTAACATTCTATTTACTACGAAAAATACCTAATATTTGCTTCTAAGATCATTTATTATTTGATAATCCAAGCTGACCACTCGATTGACTGATAAGAAAGGTGACGAGTCGGATGGAATAATAAAGTCACTGCTTGAAGAAGGGTAGGCTGCAGTAGAAGGGATGATGGTAGTACCATCATCCCTTCTACTGGACTTTGATAATATGTAATAAGAGATTCCATTGCGTACACATATGGGCACTGCAAATAGGACTGGAAAACCTGGTTAATATCGCGAAAATCGGGTTCTAACCATTCTTTCTTCGCTAAGGCAATACTTATACTGCTGATTGAAGATCTAAACATAATAAATTCACACGCTTCTCTACTTATCCGTATTGTTGTCAACCTCACACGATCGCGGCCGTGACATACGGAATCCGGTTCACGCGACAAGTGTGCACGCGCCTTTATTGTGACGTCATACGGTCTTTAATTATTGTATTACCCCTCAAATATCTTGTACTTTTAAAATGTGAAACTGGAGTTTGGAAAGAATATAAGATAGTTATTATTATTTACTCGGTTACTCCTACGTTGCTTACTAGCAAAGTAGTCGGTAAGTACCTTTAATAAAACCCACCGTTTTTTAATAAGCAGATCGCACCCACCCATAAACTTGTGTTTTTGGTAGATATAAAATATCTCCCAAGTCCCAACCTCTCTAAGTCTCTACCATGCTTTAAAATCATTCTAGGTACTGAGTGCCCCATTTAAATAATCATTATTTTTTTTACCAAATTGGTACATTTTTTTGTTTGTTTAATATTAATTATATTTTTTCCACTTTAGAGTAAGCTGGTTTTTTTTTCAAAGTTGTCTGTGTTAATATAATAATTATTATGACGCGACCGTGACTGAGCTCAGCTATATTGTAAATGCAGCGTTGCATCCCGAGGTCGAATTAAACAAGAAGGCTGATCATTCTGCTCATTAATTTAAACAGGGTTGACCAAACTATTTTGTAGACTTATACAACTAATTTAGAAGTTATAGAATTAATGAAAGATAGTAAAGTAAGTAAGAACCTAAACAATTAACTTGCTGAGCTTGCTTAAGTCATAAGAAACGAAAAGTCTTCACGTTTAAGAAGTACTATCCTAACAACAATTATTATAAGAATCATTTATATATCATCCCTATCATCCGTATAGTGTCTACTACTCTAGCTGTAGTTAGATACTATAAAGAAAAAAACTTTTAGTTGGCAGCCCTGCATATTTGTAATTACCTAATTTCGCCGATTAACAGCACGGCATGAATAATGAATCTCTGCGCCAGATTTGTATCTTATTGTTAGCAGTAAATGACATTTTACTACAGTCTATTGTTTTCGAAAACAGTTTTTCTACTTTTATCCTATTATCATCTCAGAATTTTCTCGATATTAAGATGTTATCAGGGCAGTTTTAAGAACTGGCACATTTATTAAAAGCCGCAAGGCAGCTATAGAATTTTCAAGACCCTGACTTATCTAAATTTTAAAAGAAAATTCAGCTTAAGTGAACACTGAACACCGCCTCTCGAGGGCCTAGAGTAGATACTCTATACTAACTAGATACACATTACACACCATCTAATAATAATCAAAGCAATTGCATTACAGAGAATGGCAAGACAAATATGACTTGCTGAAACCTAACAATGCGAATATGGGCGTAATAAAGTTGCTGGGGGGCGATTGAAGCCGTCGTTAGGTGTTCACAATGGAACAAATTTCAATTTATGGGCAGGAAGCGCGGGCTTATTATGTGATGGCGTATTGATGGCCAAGGCCGAAGAACAATGCCCGCACTACTGCCACTGTCACATACCTCCTTTTGAAAGTGGACTGCACATTGTAAAAGAAAAATTGCAACTGTCTTACTAATGAATATATATTATCCTATGATTATATATGATGATATATTATTATCCTATGATAATATATTATCCACACAATATTGTGTGATATATAAGCAAATTGGGTGTACAGAATTATTGCAGATGTCATAGTTATACTTTATTTTGCCCTTGTCAGTCAACAATATTTCCTTAATTATTTATTTATAATACCTATCAGACGAAGTGGATAACCATATGATTAAATTGAACATAAAAAACATTTAAAAACGGATGAGGGGGTCAAAATTGGCTCAATGGTTCGTGTAATATTTACACACGGTGCTGCCCGCCAGTTCTGTTATATGTACCTACTTGAACTTGACTTGGCACGCTACCGCGTGTCTAGAACTAGTAATCATAATATCAAATTCGACAAACTGTTTAAATTCACCAAAGCAATATACAATGTGTCCCAGCACCAGTGTCCGATCCTTTATTATCACGATGTATTTGTATATTTTATCGACAAATTGGCTGCCATGTCAATTAGATGTTAGGGACACATTGTTTAAAGGCACATAAACTAGAAAACAGGGTAATAAATAAAAATATTGTGACAGTGTTACAAGAATAAAAATTCGTAGCCGTATTGCAATATCTTCCAGAGGCCATCTTAGTAGATAACAGCGGCTGATAGCAAACACAATGTACTTAGGAGACGTTAGAAACGATTAATAAAAATAATTGCATTATAATAACTGTTTTATGGTTATAATTACTATGTGTCAACCCCGCTGATCCTTGCGTGTCTTGCATTGTGATATTATTTTATTAAATATAGTGGTGGTAAAAAAATACCTGCATAATATTCCATATTTTCACACATACAGTCACTTTAAAACTGAAGGTCCTAGAGAAGAAGAAAAAACGGCGTGAGATCAACCAACAGTAGGTACTCTAAACTTAAATATTCCCTAGCGGCCATTTAAATCGTTGAATTCATCACCATAAAATATTATGTTAATAATATATATTAATAATATAAAGTTAATAATATAAAGCATTGGTAAATACGGTATTTTTCAAGATTACCAGTTAAAGACATGTCAAAACGATAATTTCCTTTCCCGGAACCTAACCATACCGAAATTCACCAACTGAGACAAGACATCTGGCTCCTAAACAAACAGATATACTTTTTCAGTATTATTAGCGTGGATTATGATGCGTGTGTAAACCGTTCGCGTGGTTAATTCCAACAATTAAATAGCTGGCGCGGTCTGGTCTGAACCGATGCTAACTGACGTGCGCCGGCGCATCTCGTCAGCTCAATCAGCAAAGGGCTAATGGTTTTGTATCGTTTGGAAAGTCCAACTGAACATTGGAAATTAAGTGGTCAATGCACTCAAAATCTGTAGACATTTTACGACAGCAGAAAGTCTACAGATATTTTGATAGAGTTATGTTAAATAAATGAACTAACAATGTAATTCTTAGGGAAAAGTTTGAAGCTTGATATAGAACTGGAAGTTGCAACTAGTAGAGTTGCTTATGGCTTAGAATATCTATTAATAGATCGAAGCAATTGATACTAGGGACTAGTATTACCATGTTATAAGTATTTTTATTTTATAACTACTAGCTGACCCGGCAAATGTTGTTGTGCCATATAAATTATTTCTAGTATCAATATAAAAAGTAGATAAAAACCTTTTCTCAAGCCTAACGAATGTACATACAAAATTTCATTAAGTCGATTGAGCCGTTTTGGAGGAGTTCGCACACAAACACTGTTACACGAGAATTTTATATATTAGACTAGCTGTCCCGGTGAACTTCGTGTCACTTTAAAACTTTCCTTGGACTTCTATGAATATTTTAAGACCAAAATCACCCCAATCCGTTCAGCCGTTTTCAAGTTTTAGCGCGACTAACACATTTGAAAATCCATTTTATACCTTACTAGCTGTCTCGGTGAACTTCGTGTGACAGGTCACTTTAAAACCTTCCCTGGACTTCTACGAATATTTTAAGACTAAAATCAGCCCAATGCGTTCAGCCATTTTCGAGTTTTAGCGCGACTAACACATTTGAAAATCGATTTTTATATATAAGAAGACTAGCTGTCCCGGCAAACGTTGCTTTGCCATAATATAAAGTATTTCGCCCATATTTAAATTTTATTGAAGTGACTAAATAGGTATGTCGCCATGGCAACGTCGATCGCTATCCCGTCGCACAAACAATGGTCGCCATCAGTCTCAAGTTGTAATAATTTACTATTATTTATTCAACAAATGCACTTATTAATATATAAAGTACCGAGTAGCCGATTCTCAGACATACTGAATAGGCATATAAAATTTGGTAAAAATCAGTAAAGCCGTTTCGGAGGAGTTCGTGGACTAACATTGTGACACGAGAATTTTATATATAAGAAGATATACCTATATAGATATCATTTAATAATAACTGTTCCATGTTTATTATAAAACATGGTTTCGACTTGGTTCAAAGCTCAGGAACCGAGTGAATGAATATATGAATGAATATACTTTATTGTGCACACAGTTACAGTAACAACAAACATAGTCAAAAACACATAAAATGACGAGTACACAAAGGCGGTCTTATTACTAAATAGCAATTTCTTCCAGACAACCCTTGGAAGGAAAGGAAACAAAAAGCTGCTGGAGAAAGGGTGTTGTGCTTAAAGTATATTATCTAATTACAATTAAAAATAAAGCTTACAGATTTAACATTAATACATTAAGGTTTGTGACACGAGTTTGTCTATTCCAGAACTTTGATTGGCTTCCCTCGAACCAATCGATAACACTATTGAACAGATAAACCTTAATAAACCTTAGAGATCCAGCATTAGCGATCTTATTCGCTATCGTTGTCAGTCAATCGGTGTGTAGCGAAGTGTGAGTACGAGGTGAGTACCGTTATGTTTATATAACCGAATCGTAACCCAACTCGACTGGAACCAGAATATAACATTCCAGAATATTCTAGAGTCTAGACTCTAGAGTTATTATTCTCTATCTGACGCACTCAGAGACGAATATTAGTTACTCAATTGTAATTAATTGAAGATTTAGACATAGGCCCCATACATTTTCTGTCAAACCCTTCGTTAATTTAAAATTAAATCATCAACAAAATATGTCTTTTAGTGCGGCAGTAAGCTTCATAATAAAATAGAATAGAAAATTATTTATTTGAATTAAACTTTAACTTAAAAACACAATATAGGAAAACTATGTACAAATAGGCCGTCTTACTGCATACAGCAGTTTCTGCCAGACAACCTTCAATTTGAAAATAAAAGTATATGACATAGTTACCTAATAATAAGTAGACCTAGACTTTTAACACTGTAAAACTACACACATTGCAGTAAATCTTCAAAGCATATTATTAGGTTGCTAAAATGTTGTTTGCTAGATTTTTATTTTATTAAATGAAACAGTGAACTTCGTAATATAAACTGATATTTTGATAAAATGGAGCGTTTTCACTTTAAAAACTAAGAATTTGATAAAATTTATATAAGGCCAAGTTATGAACTTTGCACTAAATCTAATTGTCTTTAATAACTTTGTTAGGTAGGGCCGGTAGGGCTATAGACGTTTATATAATATATTTTAGTTTAAAAAAAGTATATAATATAATATTATCTTTTTTACCACGTGTAGTTTACCTACGTAATAAACTAATAATATAATTATTATTGTGACGTAACTGTTATCAATATTGTAACAAAGAAAGCAAGGTTGTAATCTGTTACAATGGTGTATAATCGATTACTTAATTACTATGCAAATATAATCTTATGAATCACAATTCTCAGCTGATTTTACGATATTTCCTTGTTTTGTTGTTATTTGAAATCACGCTTATGTGTGCGTACGTCCGATTCGTTTGTACAGTCTACATTCTACACTCTAATGTACCTATACTATTCAGTAGATGACGCCCGAAATTCCGTTGCTTCAAAATTCGTAATTTTTTTCTAGAATGAAATCCCTATGAGATTTCCCAGGGCTCAAAGAATCTCGATACCAAATTTCAGTAAGATTGTTTCAGTGGTTTAGGCGTGAAAAGATAACAGATGGACAGATAGACATTAGACATACACACTTTCGCATTTATAATGTTAGTTTGATGTTGTGTTAGCTATTTGTATATTCAGTTATCTGAGTGTTGACCGAAATCTTTTGTGTAAGCAGGTTCTGCAATGTGTCGAGTCTAGAAATTATTGAGTGTGTCGAAAGCCGTTTAGGCTTTGGGAAAGTGATATCTATGTCGTTGTCGTAAGGTCCTGTAGCTGGTAAAATAATAATGAATATTTATGCAAGAATGATTAGCGAAAACAGTTAGTATAATATTAGGTATTTCTGTACATAAATATTAGGTAACAATAATTATTATCAAGGTAAACAAAAGTAAGTAACCACCTTCTTTTTGGAAGTTTAGTTGGAATAAGGTGTTTTATAGACAAATACTATTTTGGCAGACGTTGCTTTTTCATTTACAATGTTGGAATATGCTTGAGTGTCAAAAGAAGAAGAAGAGTTGTAATGACAACCTCCTTCAAGAACTTCCTACTTATAAAATTCATGTAAAAAATATGTTGACTAATTCTCAGACCCACAGAATAAGCACACAAATATTCAAGAAAATCGCTATTGAGGTGTCAATATTGAAAACATTTCACGCTTATTCCTGCAATTACGATATTAATACTTCAGTCGGAATTTCCAGGAATTGCTATTGTATTCTATTGTTGTCGCGATCATCGGTGCTCGCGCGGGGCCTGAAGGAGGGGGTTTATATTATTTCATAATATAAACTGCATTAACGGCGTAATGTAAACGGGTACCTACTGGAATGGACTAAATTACGTATTCCAATGTATTCCAATATTCCAGTTATTATATAATAGTTATTATTCCTCTAGCAATCCAACACTGGATTGGATTACTGGATTGTGGAACACCTAATGTAAACCGGCCATCAACATTTGACGAAGTACATATTTTTTCTGGAACGAACTGTCGCCAGCAGTATTTTTGGACCAATATGACCTGCAAACTTTCAAGAGCGTATTCCCTAAATTCGTATTCGTAAAAGGCCCGCAAAGCACCTGCAACTCTTCTGATGTTGCTATTATCTATGGGCAACGACAGTTGCTTTCCATCAGGTGACCTGTTTGCTCTCTAATTTTATAAAAAAGGAGGGTTGCACTCCGGGAGTGCCGGCAGAAGTGAAAACTTGATTATTAACGTTGTGCATTATTTTTTTAACCCATTATTTATGAAAATCGATTTTTTTAATTAATCGAAACCCTTACAATCGATTAAATTTTTAACTCATTTTTTATGAAAATCGATTTTTAAAAAATCGTTTTTTTTAATTAATCGAAACCCTTACAATCGATTAAAAAATATCGACAATCGAAAAAAAACAATCGATTGTTCGATTAATAGATTTCGATGTTATAACACTACTCTCCAACCGTTTTACGGTTTTTCGATCAGCACGAGAATCTGACGCTAGTTTCACAGTTTTTACCCATCCCACAAAAGTGCTCAACGCCGCTAAAGAAGTTTTCACTTCAAAAAACATATCCGTATATCCCTATCCTTAGACATGAACACACGTTTAACTAATGAGTTTAGTATGCCAAATTGAATTTAACAGTTTGTCATATTCCGATAAGCTGCACGTTGCGAATCATCCATTGTGGCATTGTTTATATAAATTATTTGACCAATTTATACCAATTATACGCTCTATTTTTAATACAATGACTGATTCAAGTTTAATTGTCTTATGAGACAGAACCTAAATACAGTGCTGTATAAATAGCACTTAAGATTATTGAAGATCTTTGGGGTTCCGTTGTGTTATAAGTTTGTTTAATAAAACATAATAGCTCCATGAATAAAACGATTGGAATTATTTTTGCACAATAATAATTATAGAGTACCTTAACCTTGAGAGATATAGTTATTTCTACGAATAATATAACCTGAGGAAACGTAACTCCCATACTAATACAGTTTAAAATTTGGTTCCATTCGAACTGTCATGTAACGTCAGCCTTTATACCGCTCAAGGTCACCTAAATATTGCAAATGTATGAAAAGTGAACCTAAGGTACACTTTTTTGACAAGTATTTTGGAGCATGTTTTTTGACGGAGTTACTCTTCCTTAGTTTTTATTATTCGTAGAGTTATTTGTAAACATTTTTCATGCACATCCTTTTTGTATGCATAGTTTTAAATATACTTTATCCCAACTTTGTCCATACCCAATTATACAAAAAATACAAGTACAGACAAGGATATAATATAATTTGATCAAATTAAAAATGGCATTTCTTTATTGCACATGCTAAATCATGATATATTCTGGTTTCGTACCCAACGGGACCCTATTATACTAAGACTTTGTTATCTGTCCGTTTGTCTGTCTGTCTGTCTGTCGTCAGGCTATATCTCAAGAACCGCTATAGCTAGACTTCTGAAATTTGCACAGTTGTGTATATCTGTTGCCGCTATAATAACAAATACTAAAAACAAAATAACATTAATATTTAAGAGGGGGGCTGCCATGCAACAAACATGATTTTTTGGCCTTTTTTGCTCGATATCAATAATGGCAACAGGTAGGCACTTGAAATTTTCACAAAGGCCTTAAATATATATGTGTACTTTAATAATTCATAATAATATTTAAAAAAATAAAAAATTAAGGGGGCTCCCACACAAAAAATACAAGTTTTGGCCTATTTTTGCTCTATAACGGTAGTCGGTACGGAACCCTTCGTGCGCGAGTCCGACTTGCACTTGGCCGATTATTATTTTTATTGCTCTTAGTTTAAATTAGATCCAAACATAACATAATATAATAACTGCAAAATATTCCATATAAATTATTATTATTGTATAAGGCTCTTTCTTAAAAAAATAACTCAATTTTCTTACGTACATTTTACAAAATACTTTCTAATGTAATATATTGAATAGCATCTTACTGTACAGTGTACGTTTATTATCGAACTACTTCGATTATCCAAGCATAATATTAATAGCAATTACAGTTCATTCCCGTTGAATAGTTCAATAGTATTTCCATTCCTCGCGATCAGCTGATGTCCACGTGAGAGGCGCAAGGCTCTGCAATAAGTGCACATAAATAGAATAACGGGTACCACTAGGGTTGCCACTAGTGTAAAAAAATATTTTATCGATTTTTCCGCACATAGGTAAGTTATAGGCAAAACAATGTATATATTTTTTTAGATTTTTCCACAGTTATGTAAGTGTAGGTAACTGTAATATGTGGTAAAAGTTGTTATTATTCGAATATATTCGAATATTCCATTAAAATATTCGAGTAATAGCATTCCCTAGTTAGAAGCGTTTATAAAACGCGTGGACAATTATTCTTGTAGCAATTATTTTTAATAGAACTCGTGGAAAATTTTGAGGTTTTGTTCTTTCACGAGTCCAATAATTAGAATTAAAATCTAATCAGTTTATCAAAATGATACTGTATAGATTTAAAGGAAAGGTACACAGCTTGATAGTTCGAAAGCACATAACTTTTAACTGGGATTTTAAAATATTTCATGAACTCGTCGAAAACATCAAGACATTATCATTGTATTACGTGTAATTTTTTGTAATTATTGTGAGCAGTAAAGTGTTTTATTTTTATTGTTATTATCATTGCACTGAAAAGTGACAACCCTACGGTTAGAGGGCACTAACTAGCGTTATTTATATCTGCGCCGGCGCCTCGCAAATCTCACTTTATTTCCATCCAGTACTTTCTTCGCTTAGGCGAGGCAATACTAGTTTGTCTAGATATCTCCGCCAGCATATTAAGTTTAAAGTTTAAAACTTGACATTTAAGTTGACTTCATTTGAATACCCACTTTGGCTTATCTTATGTAGAATTGAATTAATGGGATTTAGAAGAATTTTTATGGTAAGTTTTTATTGTGTTTTAGGTTACTTTAAATATATAAAGGCTTTTACAGAGGAAGGAGAGATTATTTAACTTGATATATTCCTGAGTTTCGTAAAAACGTTTGGAAGGACGAATGGATAAACAAAATATGAACACAAAATAGATGTTTAAAGGTGTCTATCTTTTGACACAATGATACGAAACCCTATAAAAATCTTTCAAAAGGATCTCCATGCCAAATCAAAACTGCATTAAACCATTGCGCTAAATGAGGACGGTGTTTGGGGAAGCTACTTTGTTCTGACTTCTGACTTCTTCTCAAGATACTAAAAATAACCAGACAGGTTTCAAATAAAAGTGGCGCATATATTTGTAAGCGAACAACGACTGAGTGAAAGTGCTGTTGTAAGGAAGTGTGCACATGTGAGCGACGTGTGACCGATCAGCTCTCACCGCTCAAGGTCAGGCTGCGCGCCTAAAATGCTACATTTGAGAGTTATATTATATTCTAGTTCCAACTTTGCATCTAAAAAACTAAGCGACTATCATATTCTAATTTAGACTAGACTAATAGGAGTTAGATTCGAGGCTCTATTCTCTAGTTTTGAACTATTTTTAACGATGTAAATAGGTACCACAGTGGCGGTGTAACATTAAATTGTCAAGCGGTGGGGTGTCACGGTATGTGACGTATTGGGCCAGGAAGATTAAAATTCTTCCTAAACTATGATGTTTCATTTTTGCTTATACGAGAGATATATCATGAATCATGGCGCAACTGGACCTATTAACTTTTGCAATGGTAACAGTGTGCACTGAGTTTTATTCACAAGGCGCTGGATTACAGCCAACACTTTGTAATGCGGGTCACAAATATGGCCACGGCCACCAGAGAGGATTCATGTGTTGTGAGAGTCCTAAGCTATTCAATACAGTGTATAAAGATTCTCCATTCCAAAATCAATAGGAAAAAAACTTTTAGGGTTGCACAATGTATTTCTACGCCATCTAAGTATCCTATGTTTTTACTGGAAGTCTGCGCCAATTTTTATCACCATTGGTCTAGTCGTTTAGATGACTTTCGCAAAAGGAGTTTAAATGTTTCATTCACTAAGAAAAAAAAATATCAAAAACAAAGGAAAATTTCGACTGCATGTTTGCACAGATGGACTAATATTACTCCATACAATAACGTGCTATTATTTCGCACTAGACTTTTTAAATATTGAACCAAACAGAAATACCACAGAATACAAAAATCGGTACTTTTAAATAATAGAAAACATCAACAAAGAGCGCGCTACGCGTTGATGTCTTTAATAGAGACGTGTTATCAAGCGTATGCAAATTAGATTAAAATAATTTCAATACAGCCGCTTCTTTATTATTCAAATCTACAATTATTAAACAAGTGATATTTAAGTTGAAAATTCCTAGAAATTATGTGTTTTAAATAATTCAACGTTTATAGTGCCTACATTTAGGGTTACTTAGGAAAACAATATTTAATCGAGATTATAATATATTGCACCGTGCATATAACACCTAAAATAACATTGAGGATTTCAGTAGGTACCTACGTTAAGACTGGTTTGTAAACAGACTTTTCCGAAATTTGGCTTGTTTTGTGTCTTAGAAGGCGGTGTACCGTATTTTCCATACACTTTTATGACCGAGTGCGTAAATACGCTATGGAACTTGGAAGTCATAACGTGCGCCTTTTTCTCAAGTATATAGCGAGTATTGTGACGAAGGTCAGTGACCATTGAAGTAAAACTTATGTTTTCATTTTTTTTAATTATCTTCTGAAGTATCCGTAATCTATATGCATACTATTATTATAAATGCGAAAGTGTGTCTGTCTGTTACCTCTTCACGTACAAACCACAGAACCGATTCTGCTGAAATTTGGTATGAAGATACTTTGAGTCCCGGTAAAGGACATAGGATACTTTTTATCCCGTAAAAGTGAACGGTTCCCGCGTGATAAACGAATTTCGGCGCAATGGAGTTGCGGGCGTCACCTACTAAACAATAATTGATTTTACTAGACATAATAATATTTGTATCTGTTGTCGCTCGAAGCAATATTTACGTTATAATATTATGACGTACGCGCTGTTTTGATAAGCGCACGCGTTTAATCTTTAGTGATCGCTTTCCTCACAATCGCTTGTAATTAACGATCAATCATCATCGTCATCATCGTGAAAATAACATTTTAAATCTAACAAGATCTCAAACATAAGACCCGACCACAAAATCTAAGAATCAAGAATCAAGATCAAGAATCAAGAACATTTATTCGTCGATATGTAGTCAAAAGGGTAACAAAAGTTATATAATAGTTATTACATATCCTACCGTAACAATGGTGTGTGAATGTCATTACCGTATACCAGTGGCGAGGGGTGAATATTTTGAGAAGGGAAGCCGGAGTAAAAAATCTACTTACCAATTTTGGTAATTTATAATTGAATGACATGCTTTTAATTTTCAAAACTAAGTTTGGAAAACAAAGTTTCCTTCGACAGCAAAATATAATCTGTCAGACAACAGTCTTTCTGAATTAATGCCATATTTTCCGAACTACACGATTACGTCGTACGACTCACAATTCACAAGTCACAATATAAATTAATTTAATTCACGACACTCTTCTAAGTTCTAACGCTAAAACAAAATTTAAATTCGACAAAACAAAACAAACGACATGTTGTTTACAAACACACTATCCGCCATATTAATATGTCAATCTAAAAACCAGCAAAATAAAAATGTATTACGCGTCTGTCATATTTAGTACCGCTAAAGGCATTCTTAATAAAGTCGTATTACAAAAAATCCTACCAAAATAAAATGTATTACGCGCCAGCAAAAGTATAATGTCGCTACATTCATTCTTAAATTTGAATCATAACAATTTTACTTCATGACTCATCTATCTCGCTTGCACTTGTGCGTTGCTAATTAACCTTTCTCCGTAATAACTCGTCGGGCATCGAGTTATTTCCAAGTATATATCGCGCGTGCTAGAACGAGACAGAACATGACGACCAGTTCACAGGAATGAAAAGGACAGATGCTTACTATGAACTGTCGTTGTATGGAGAAATAAGCCGCT
This sequence comes from Lysandra bellargus, assembly GCA_905333045.1. Taxonomy (NCBI): domain Eukaryota; kingdom Metazoa; phylum Arthropoda; class Insecta; order Lepidoptera; family Lycaenidae; genus Lysandra; species Lysandra bellargus. The sequence goes on from HG995319.1 coordinate 27,566,764, forward strand.
AATCCTGCGGCTTATTTGATTCTCTGCGCCCGCACATTGCATTGCCTTTTAAAATTTGTAGGCGATAGTTATTAATTCAAACTATGTATTTCAAGTGAGAGAAAAATTTATTGCATATAACATTGTGAATTCAAAGTTTTTTAAGTAGGTATGTAAAATATTTATTAGATAAATATGTCGTTGGCCCATATATTCGATTTTTCTAAGCCCTAAGGGAAGCCGATGGGAATCGGGTTATATGGACGCTTCGCCACTGCCGTATACAGAACAAATTAAAATAAATTTAACATTCTTCGTAAATTAATAGTTAGATATTTTCATTAAGTACATTGTATACAAAATCATTTCTACATATTAAGTAATCCAATAAGAACAGGCTATGTATTTCATTTTAGTCAAGAGTATTTATGTCAATATAAATATACATGTCAATTATTATATTATAAATGTCAGTTATTTAGATTAGATTACAATTAATACAATTTCAAGAGTTAATTTAGATCAGGAAATGTTTTTATTTTGAGTATAACATGTAGTCGTTTAGGTTATAAAAACAGTTTTCTAAGAGCCACATATTTAACTTCTTTTTGTATGAATTACATGACAGAGATTTGAAACTGTCTGGTAAATTATTATATATGTCAATGGCTTGTATGAATGCATTATTTTTATAGATATCTAAGTTACATTTTGGACGATAAAGTTTATATTTAAATCTGTTATTTTTACGTTCTACTTTTGATTTTAATTCAAAATATTGTGGATGAAACTTAACAAAGATACATATTTCTTTAATGTACATGCAAGCTAATGCCAATATTTTGTATTTTTTAAAAAGCGGTCTACAACTGTCCATGGGTGAGGCGCCAGAAATAGCTCTAACACACTTTTTTTGCACTCTGAAGACTTTTTCAATTTCAACCAAATTACCCCATAGCAAAAGACCATAGGAAAGATTAGAAGAAATGTGGCCGTGGTATGACGTTAGAGCCGCTTCAGTGCTCACAGTATGCCTTAATTTTTTAATTGCGTAAACAAAACGGTCAAGCTTGTCACAAATGTATTCTACATGGATCTTCCAATTGCAATATTGGTTATATTGCAATTAATTAAACTGGTAATATTGCAATTGCAAGTTGGACTCTGTGCAATATATTGGTGACTTATTTTATGGATCATTTCCGTAATGTGTCTAAATTTCAAGCTGTGCCCAGTCCAGCCCAGTGTCATAAGTTTCAGACGACTGTGAGTTTGTATGTGGCGTCTTAGTTCCTAAACGAGTTGCTCGATTCCCATTTAATTTTCATTTGTCTTAGCATTTTGAAATCGAAATAGTACTTCTTAGCTGTAATAATTCATTTGTTAAAGGACATATTATTATAATCAACGCATAATTTTAAATTATTCTAGGAATATCAGAATTATATGACTTATTTTGAAAACTGTATTTATGTACCTGCTTGATCCTTGATGGCAAATCCTTCATTATAATGACGATGAGTCTGCCACTTCCATTCATTCTAAAATAAATATATGGTTTCTCGTAATTGTATCGAGATATACAATAGCCTTAACACATAATGAGTTATGTTTCCGTATTTGATGACAGTAATTTTATCTGTTCAATATGACTTCTACTTTGTTATGTTTGTTTTATAATGGTTTATATTAATGTAGTCCATAATTGAAGACGTGAATCTAAGAACCAGATAACTAACATTATAACATAAGGACAATTACTCATTTTTCCGTTATAATTTGAGCAATGTAATTTACCTACTTCACCATCTGACTAACATATCTGGCTGTAAATAGAACCCACATTTTTTTTATTTTAAATCATTTTCGGCCCTCGCCTATGGCATTTTTTTGTGATTTGTATGGGCAAGCGCCCCAGCGTCTAAATTTTCCCATACAAAAGTAAAAAAAGTTACTCTTTCCCAGTGAACTCTATATAGGGGACCCATATTGTCACTTAGTTTTACCCTGTATACTGGCGTTTTTTACTATATCAATATCAGGACTGTTTTTTTGTTCGTACACCTCGGTCAATATTGATAGAACAATTTTAGCTTATGTGCTAACTAGCTTGATATTGTAATGACCAGTTAGCAGAAGTTAGCACCTACTTCATTAAGTAACGCTCTATCGATGTTTATACGTACGCATTCAAACGCCTTAATCAAATTAGGATTTTAATCTCTTCTCTAATATTATATGAAATTCTCGTGCTTGTGCTCGAACTCCTCCAAAACGGCTCAACCGATTTTAATGAAATTTTGTATATACATTTGTTTGGCCCGAGAATAGGTTTTTATCTACTTCTAATATTGATGATACTAGAAATAATTTATATTGCAAAACAAGGTTTGCGAGTCAGCTAGTATTTCTTTATAACTACTGTGACAATCTTGTAAAAGGCAAGTGGAATTTTAGTTTACCTCGACATAACTATCTTTTATTCCAATTAAAAAAACGGTCCGTGCGGAATTTTTTGCTGTTCAACGAAGAATTTCCCAAAATTTGTTGTTGTTCTTTAGTTTATAAGGGTTTTTTGACATCACGTATATTGTTATGATTCGAAGTACGAAAATCGGGCCTACTGGGTACTGTGCAAAGTAACACAGTGTATTGTTGTTCAAAAATTTGTGCAATTGTAAGCGCTGGGTTTAAATGTTAGTATGCCAGCGCGATTTGAGTTATCTTTGTATCACAATAGAGACGGGGGGCACGGCAGTGCTGACATCAAGCGCAACGCAAGATCATTAGAGCTTTTCCTATTTTATGACGCTACATTGAAAAAATTGTCCTTTTTGACGTAATACTATAGGACCCTCAGAAATGTTACAAATCTGTTAATGAGATATACATATCTTCATATCCTTATATTACCGGTTTGAGAAGAACTAGAAACACGATTAATGTATTTTGCCTCGATACATTTAATTTTCGAAATGACCTCTTAAAAATACGAAATTTGAAGATTATTTTAAGACGAAAATAGGTGTATTGTAGGAAATTAGTCTAATTGATAGACACATTTTATCATATAGAAGCATTTTGCTTAAATGCTCCTAGTTATTTTTAAATGATTATAATTACGTTTTTTCGCATGTTTTCCGAGCGAGCCGATAGCTTCTGGCCGCAGCGTATTCACGACTTTATAGTCATACAAATTAAGTATAAAATTGCCCTTGCGGTAAAATTACTTTCGATATAGCGCCTTAAACCCTTATCCATACTTAATAATATAACTGCGAAAGTGTGTTTGTCTGTCTGTTAACTCTTCACGACCGCTGAACGGATTTTTATGAACATATTGTTATGGAGATACTTTAAGTCCCGGGAAAAGGATATATTACGTAGCATATTTTTTTATCTCGGACAATGGTAATCAACTAGTATTTAACTTAATATTTGTTATATATTTATACTAGTACTTCTCTCCGAGTAAGTTATTTGCAACAAGCAGGACTATTTGAGAACTATTTATTTTCTAACTTTCGTTAGGTTTTTAAATCGTAAAATTCTACGTATTAAACTGTTGTTCCTCTTATAATGCAATCATTCTTATTATAAGTGCTTAACGAAATGACAAAGAATCTTATTAAAAGTGGTAACAAAGAGTTTGGTCATATATCTTTATGAATCACACTGTTTAATGTTATGAATCGTCAGTGCATTCACTTCGCGAAGAAAATCAAAATAAATAAACATGTCGTAATATGGCAGTTAAGGCGGGCATAAACTCCAATTTGTTATTCCGTGACTCTCGGTTTACCTAGTTGCAATATAATAACGAAATGTAAAAAATATGAGATATAAAGCACAATATTTAAAAGACTTTAAACCATAAACATTTTTATAAAACGTAATACTTTGGCTGTAATTAATTTACAAACTCACCTCCGACAAAAATCTAATTCATCAAAATATAAGTATTAACTAGGATAAATATACATTTTCTGAACCAAAAATCTTCTGAACCGAAAAATTTTGTTTCTTAATATTTCCAAAGATATTAAAAAAAAAAAAAACATTAAAAATAGAGAAGATCCGCCCGCCCTAGTAACTACAGTTTTATGCTAGCTAAAATGAATATTATTGCGATGCGTATACGCTTGGTCTTTGGTTGTGTGCAAGGTTATCGTTTTGGATTGAGATTAATCCCTGCCTTAAGACACAATATATTATCATATACAAGAGACCGTCTTCATACTAATTTGCGTGATTTTAGACAAGTTGAAGATGCAAACAATAACTTGTATCTATTTTGAAAATGTATAATATCATGATTCATGATGTAGTTCATGATTCATGAATAAGTGTCATAGAAATAGATATTAGATATACTTAATTTTGTACGCATTTTGCCGTCTTGTTTTTGCGAGGCTGTCAACGTAAATAGTTGCGAAGCACTATAAGGTTGTGAATAGTGGTTTCTTGTGGTTGTACTACAGGGTTGCGAAGTTACGATTCATTCTAGGGGGTGCTAGGTTGCGGACTTACGTAGCTTCTTAGGGTAAATTCAGACCGCAACGCGACGCGTAGATGGTTTCCAAAGTTTGTATGGATTTGATGGATTTCAATTGCTAAATTTATACAAATGCATTAGGAAAACGCGTCGCGTTGCGTTATGAATTGACCTTATTCTAGATGTTGCTAGGTTGTGGACTTACGTAGCTTCTTATACTACGAGGTTGCGAAGTTGTGATACGTACTACGTGGTTGCTGGTTGTAACGTCGTAATATCCCACCGCTGGTCGCGGCGAAGTCCGGGCGAGTGGCAGGCCAGCCTACAATCAAATCCCACCGTCAGTGCGACAACTTTGCTCGCACAGCTTACGTTCGCCTATTGCCTATTGCTTGTAGTAGAATAGACATCGAGAAGTTCGCTTAGCTTGAATGAAATTGATGTTTTTCTTGTAAAATAAGGGGAAAACGAGCAAACGAATGCAACTACTCGCTCATCGACACTCGCAACATCAGGAGAGTTGCAGTTGCGTTGTCGGTATTTATTGACACAGAACAGAAACAAGCATTTTATTAGATGCTGGTATATAGCACAGCAAACATTTCTAATTCCCGCGTCCACTAGTGCCTACTACTGTATCAATGCAAAGCATTCTGTAATTTTCACCGCGCTCCTTATCTATGGAGTTGTGTAAAAGATAATTTCAAGGCAGAGTTTTTTCTTCAGGTAATGTAACATCAAAATCATAATCGCATTGCACATAAAAACATCAAAACTAGTAGACACAACATAATAATATCGCTTAGCATTCAATCAGAAGCTGTAACATTTACATTTATAACCCGACTTAGGCTATATGCGTACGCATCTATGACACCTTATTTGTTAAAGTCCTTAATTTAGGCGCCTTTGTAAAAAATACATCATCGTTCCTTTACCTCTGTAGTCGGTTAAAAATATCGCGGAACTGTATAAAATGCAAATCTTAACCTTTTTGGAAAGTAATTCTTAACCCAGTTTTAAATGCACATTCTGTTACAACCTGTTTTAACCTTGGTACTGCTGAGATCAGGGACTGAGCTTATAACCGCTACACACGCTCAAATACTCCCAACTTCCATTATTAAACTGTGATACAATTCGCCATATTTTAATGAAATGAGAAAATAATATATTTAAATTATTATTTAATATTATAAATGCAAAAGTATGTCTGTTGCTGATATTTGGTATGGAGATACTTTGAGGTCCGGGTCGCAACCAAAGACTTCTATTTAAACTCAGTTTTCCGGGTGTTCCGGGTATCGTCTAGTAGCTAATATCTTATTGAAATGAGGAAACAAAATATTTTACTGTATGTATCAATTATTTTTAGTCCTGTAAAGTTTCTATATACGAACTTTATAATGTAAAAAAATATGTGTTTAATACAGCAAATAAAAACATTTTTTCATTACCGTCTATTCCCTGGTGATAGGGTAATCATATTATAATTATTATTACATCAACTGATAGTTCTTTCAATTGAAAAACGACAGAGTGTATCAATTTTTCATCTTCCACATAAGGGCCAACCCACACGTACCACAACCACACGACATCGCACCGACAAAATGTCGTCGAGCAGAGGTTACGTGTGAATGGAGTCGCTGCAGCTTTTTGTAGTTGCGTTATGGTACCGACAAAATGCTGACGTGGTTGCGTTATCGCCAGTGGTTGCGATGTGGTTACGTACGAAAGTCAATGAAACGGAGGGAGGGGAGAACGCGGGTGGTGTGCGCGCACTGTCATTGCATCGACGCAACGTTGTGGTTGCGATGTGGTTGCGACGTGGTTGCGATGTGGTCGGCCGTGGTTGCGTCTGAGAAGTTATCTGACAAGTGGTCGACAACGACTGCAAAATGTGGTACCTACGTGTGAATGGTCCAGTTCATTTACAGTGCGAAATATACGCCCGACCACGTGGTGTGGTTGTGGTGTGGTTGTGGTTGTCGTGTGGTTGTGGTACGTGTGGGTTGGCCCTAACTATAATTTTTTGACGCAACGGTTCGATTATTTTGGTTGTTACTTGAAGTTTGAACATGTGTAAATGTTACATGGAACTTAAAATCAAGTTTATTCGACATTACTTATCTAATAAATTTATGCAATATCTACATGTGTAAACAAACACATTTTTGTGCACAATGTATTGTAAGTAAACATATTTTTTTTATTCTAAGCTTCAAGATTAGGAAGAAAATATATTGTACCATAGTACACGGACATTGGACAGTGGATTTAGATAGACATGTCACGTTTATCCAAAAATAATCATCTAATTTGAATTTCTTATTAACTATTTATAACCAAGGCCATCTTAATTATCACTTGATATAGCGACTGAGAACAAGTTATAAAAATGTTGTACACAAAAAATCATTTTTATTATACGAGCGTCGGTTTTGAATATATATTTACTAGATGTTCCGCGCGGCTTCGCCCGCGTAATTTAGGAATTTCACGGAACCATGCATTTTTCTGCGAAAAATGTCTATTCTTCATGTGTGCCAAATAACATAAAAATTGCTCCAATAGTTCTAAAGATAAAAGGCAATCTCATATAATTCCCCTCGTTTTTTTCCACATTTTCCTCTATTTCTTCGCTCTTATTAGTCTTAGCGTAATAAAATATAGCCTTTATTGATAAATGGGCCATCTAGCACTGAAATAATTTTTCAAATCGGACCAGTAGTTCCTGAGATTAGCGCGTTCAAACAAACAAATAAACAAACTCTTCCGCTTTACAATCTATACTTAATATTATAATTTATCGAGAAAGGCTATAGGGTATATTTTATCACGCTAAAACTAATAGGAGCGAAGAAATAGAGGAAAGCGTGGAAAAAGCGTGGACAACGTGAAGGGACATAGGTTATTTTTTGCGGGAAAATGTACGGTTGCGTGAAATTATTAAATGGAATGTCAATTCTGTACCTACATTGAATATTTTTGTACAATAAATAATACTTGGGATGTGATCTACTATGCTAACGCGGACGAAGTCGCGGGCAACAGCTAGCACTTTATGTTATGGCAAAGCAACGTTTGCCTGAACAGCTATATTAATATAGATATGTAACGTATGTAAGCAGCAGTCTTATCCATACTAATATTATTAATGAGAAAATGTGTCTGTCTGTTACCTCTTCACGATTAACCCGCTGAACCAATAATTTTAATTAAATTTGGTATGTAAATACTTTGCGTCCGGGGAAAGGATAGTTTTTTTACGGAAAATATTACGATTCCTTCGCGATCAACAAATTTAGGTGCAACGGAGTTGCGATCGTCATCTAGTTGCATATAATTTTAATTTAGCTAGCATAAAATCTTAACATTTAGACTAATACTGTCACTAGTGAGCCTATTTGATTGACACGGCCGCTTTTAGGACCTTCCAAAGCGATCATATATATATTTTTTCTTAATTATTCTAAGCCACCTTACTAGTACCTAAGTACATAATACTATGAATGTATAAATCTGAGTTTTTAATTATTATTTGTTTATACAACGTGAAATTTTAGTGGTTGTTTTCACGCAGCAGTACGATTAACCTATAGTAGTATTATCGAATAATGCAAGTTATTTTTTTTAAATTAAAAATATTTTCTATGACGTACTATGGCAACTTTACGCCGATAGGCGCGAGCGGCCATGACCCGGCCGAATTTTATTTATGATTTGAATAAAAAAAACTTCACAAATCTATTGCACTACTAAGATAGAATCATTTTACTGTGGGAAAACAGCCATTAAAATTTCACGCAGCATAAATGAAATAGGCGACTATACATCCCTACGCAAAGTACGGTCGCGGCGCGCATTTAATCTCGTATTTATACGTCTTGTCTCTTTCACTTACATATAATATTAAGTATATTGCTAAGTACTCACATACGGTTTTGCTCGATCGAGCAATCACGTAGAGTAAAAACCACGGCTCGGGCTTTCATCCACACATTCAGCATTGCTCGATAGTTTTACTCCATATCGAAGGAAATTAGATATATGTATTTAATTCCATCGAACAGGCTCGATGCGAGCCTTCGAGGCTCGAGCTGTTAGTAGGGCATCGAAACCCGGACCCAATTTTCAATTCGGGTTTTTTGTTTGATGAAAACCGGGTACCCGCGGATTTCGGGTTTTTTCGGGTTTTTTAACAATTTAATAATTAACAATGCGAAAATACTTTACACATGGTTTTCTGCGATTGCCATCACCTATCCAGTAAAATACTATTTAAATACCATTGTCTGGGGGTCACAGCAGTGCCCAACCAATTCTCGAGTAAACTGGCACGGCCGTATCATACTTATATCGAAGCGACTATATTACCTCTCCTATATTTTGGATCTTATCAAAGCTAGGAATTAAAATTTTCGGGTCAAGATTAAGTATTAAAACGAGCTTGACCTCCAAATTACATAATATTATTAAATGTATTTGTATTTTATGAAATATGTATATAAAAATTAATTGAATGTCGACAATAAATGGAAGAATAACCTTAAATATAAAACGTATGCAAACAAATATTTATTTAATCTTTTACATTAATTTTATTACTGATTGTCAAATTATTAATAATTATTTAGACCTAATTGATGTTGGCATGCTTTAAACGTTCTGTAGTTAAGTTTTTGTGCCTAGTTTTCACCTAAAATTACCTTTTGTCTTTTTTTTTTTTAAATCGGGCTTTGGCCCACCACACATTCCCACCACTGTATCTCCTGTGTCGCCAGGATCGACAGCGGTATCCAACCACGAAAACAAAACCACAAACATTATAATGGAGGAACTTATCAAGTTACCTTTTGTCTGCCTTGCTACGGTATGAAGCCGAATATTCTTTGCAATTTAAGGTAACTTTTCTCTGTAATCTAACTTACTGGAAAATCTTACATTACTGAAAAATTTTACATTACACTACACCTCAAAGCTTTTTGTAGTTATTAGTTCTAGTCACAATAGACAGAATTCATGTCAAATAACCATGTCAAACCAGACCACATGGCAAATGCGGAAGGTTGCTTTTAATAAGTTTAGAAGATTAACCATGGCGGCATGGTGTTTGCACATAAGAAATTGTCTCTGGCGCTGGTGCTGATAAAAACTGGGCTTGTATTCCATCTGGGTTCACTAAAATTACGTGTTTAAATAATTCCGCAGTGAGTATGACATCCACGGCTGGCTAAGGAAACCATTCGTCCACCAATTGTGTGGGTGTTACCAACATCATTAGTCTCTCAAGCGATGAAAAGCAATCTGCCGCATTTGCCAGACTGCAATACTGGAATACAAAATGGTTTCACATCGTACTTGATGGAAACTCCTCTGCATGGTTTTGTCAGTTTCTAGGGGCGGGTTGCTCTCCTGGAACCTTTTTTTAAAGTTTTTACTGATTGCATTGTCTTAATATTGTCGTTATTTGTTACATTGTAAATACAACAAATAATGACAAAAAGCATAACGACAAACTAAAACCTCTCGAGGATTTTTAGTAAGTAAAGCGACTGAAAATAATGACTTTAAATTGCAAAGTAGACTGGGCGTCATACCGCAGCAGGCCACAAAAAATATTTTTTAGTAAAAATAATGTATGCCAAACATCGATCAGTATAAATTATTTCTATGTATTAATTTGACAATCGACAATAAAAATATCTCATTCGAACCAAATTTTCAGTTTATAAAACGAAATAATGATTTGTTGACTTATCATTGATTTTTTATGACTGTAGATATCTGTGATTGTTTTGGAAACGAAAAATTCGGAAAAGTGTTTTAATAATATGTTTTATTAAAGTAAAAAAAAAGCTATCATTGTTCTATACACTGTCTTCAAAAATTCAATTCCTGGCAGGTTTTTAGATATTCCAAAAATACAATTAATATCCCTAAAACTTTGTTGATGGGTGTATTTTATCAGCAACTGTCCATAGAAGTTTCAACGTTTTGTGACTTAACTAGTGGCTAACTTGCCCATCATCAAAAGTCTACGGTACTTTCAGCAGACTTAGAACCCTTTGAAGCTGTCTACACTTTATTTTGTAAGCCTTTGATCACATAATAAATTCAAAAATTCAAAATTCAAAAAAACACCTCACGTAATTTGTGGACGCCCCCATAGTAAGTATGTTTATAGTCAGTGTGTTGCGTGCCCTGTTAATGCACTTTATCTATGTAGCCGGTCTTAAACCAAGGACACGCAAGCAGTCGAACAGGAAAGGGATGTGATAGTGTCTGGGAAATGAGAAGATGCTAAATATACACGGGTGCAAGAATCTAGTCTGTTCATCCAAACTTATTTTACCTCTGACAGTAAACTTATTTCAACCGCACAAGAATAATTATAAGCTTGCAGGTAGAGTCAGTATTAACTATGTTGATATTTAAAACTTCTGAGAATATTATGCTCCGATACATTATTTTGCTTTTATTTTTTCACTTATGAAATTAACTGTATTATCCTTATTTTGCGTTCTTTGATTTTTAGCTTCAACGTAGCTATTGACGTTTTCCTTTTATGCTTTATTAGCTTTGTTCAAAGACAGCTTTAGCTTGTTCTTCGGACTCACATCAATGTGTTCTCATGGTTTGTCACTGCTTTGAACACTTGTTTGGAGCAGCGGCAATGGTGGAAATGTCTCCGTTTACAAATACACCATCTTGCCTCCCTTAATGCCATCTTACAAATAAAACAAGGCCTTTACATCCGTTGTGGATGATTTATACAGTATTTTCAGAGCGAAGTAACCACTCCTCAAATACTGCAGTGCCTGGGACAAGGTTTAAATGTCCGTATGGTTGCCCAAGCACATACGGTATTCCCGCAACATGGTCGGCCTAGTCCAGAGGAAAGAACTAGTCAATACGTCTGGGACCAACTGTGTGCGGGTTTCCTCGCGATGTTTTCCTTCACCGTACGAGCGTCCATATTGTGTACTTGAGATCTGAAAATGTCTCATTGGTACACGCCTCCACCCGGGATCGAACCTGCACCCTCTATTAGTGCGGGCCAAAGGTCTACCCATTAGACCAGGGACGCTCTCTTACAAATAGTCTAGATAACAATAGATAAAAATGTGCTGTTGGCGAGCGCGGAACTAGTAGGGTCACGTAAGATGCATCTACGATAATAATTTACGGCGGTTCCGTAGACGTGACCACACACTTCCGCTGTTTTGCGGATTCACAGGATTCGCAATGAGTCGTTTTTGCTATAAATAACAAAATTATTTATTAGGGTCAATTCAGACCGCAACACGACGCGTAGATGCAATTCTAAATTTCTGTCTGTCTGTAAAATCTGTCAAATCCATACAAATCCCAAAGGCGGTCCCATAAACGATATCACTGCAAACGTGCAAATAGATACAAAATTACATTTTTAATGCAAAAGTAAGAAGATGAATAGATATCTGCTCATCTGATTCTTACCATTCCACCTTCAAAGCGCTTGGCCGATTAGAATGAAATTTAATATGGAGATACTATGGGTTGCGTCATAGAAATTTAGTATAGTAAAAAAGTATTTAATTTAGCAAAACAAACATACAGATTATCGATAAAAAAAAATGTCACAACGAAGGTGATCCGGGTTGATCTAAAACAAGAGATTTTTTATTATTATTTTTATGATTTAAAGATTAGGTATGTGTCTACTGTCTATATATCTTGTCTTCTAAGAAACGCGTACGTACCACAAGGGTATCTATGGTCAATACTAATCACTTGCATTCAGGTGATCCGTTTGGTCGTTTATCTTATATACTGCAACTGACCTTGATGATTTTATCTGATTTCAAAAGTACCTACAATTATTAGTATGTAGTAATTAGTGTTATTGTTTCATGGAATTTACACGTTAAACCAAAAACGTTTTTGTTCAAATTCTATTATGATCACAGTATAATTAATACATGGTAAACCAACTTCTTACAAGACTACATATTTAGTAGAGTCATTTATAGATAAGAGTGATTTTAGCCTTTAGATAATATTTTTTTGAGATCGCGCTTGATGAATTATCTTTGATTTTAAGATCATGGTTTAATATGCTACTCTGCATTTCATTGTGTTGTAGTTATATTACGATCATTATAATTTTATGCTTTTATTAATTAATGGGAGGTGTTTACTGAAGTTGGAAATGTAATTAAAAGATTAAGGGATGACTCATACACACTATAATAATATTATGTTTAATTTTATGAAGAAGAATTATTTCTATTATGTAGGTACTTATCTTGTTATTCCAACATTAGAGTAGGTACAGATCCAAACACTCACTGTAGGATTTCATTCGGTCTATCGTTGTAATTTTCAATACGACCTAAAATGCTGTTAAATATTCGCATCAAAATGAGTATTTTATCTGAAACGTGATAGCCAAGATGTTATATGCATCCAATCCATTAAAACAATATTAATAAAAAAATAAACAATTAGGGACATTATATTTCCTGGTAAATAGCGTGGGTCTTGTCATGTCACATCTTTCATTATAAATATTAAATATGTCTGTCCCTACGAGATTTGGCCTTCCTACGACCGTAACCCGTGCCACCCGTTAACGAGCAGCAAGCGAGCGTGTGAATTGATATTAGCGGGCGAGGCGAGCGAATTGATAACAATGACATGGCTCTTCGACCTTGCGATTCCGTTGCTCCACAATTTGGTTCCGTAATACTTATAGAACTTAGTAAAATGCATTCAAAGTTTGTTTATTACTTTATTAGGTAGTAATATTGCATGCAAAGTTCGTGAATTTATTTAGCGGGCGAGGCGAGTAAATGCGATATCAAATAGATGTGCGGTTGAAAATATCAAATCAAAGATGAAGATTTCCGAACCCCGTTCATCAGTCTGTCACGCCTTTGTCGTCTGTCTGTCGTTAGCATATTGCCTAAATAAGGTTTAAGCTCTGTCCGTATGTTCCCTTTTTGGCTTATTTACAATCCTTTTGGTCCTGTCATCCATTCCAACTGTGAAAGGACCCTGTCTATCGATTCCGTTTTCTATGGTCCTTACAAGAGGACGATAATAGCGCCTATTATATAACAGTAATTACTAATTGTATAATGAGTTCAATTTTAGCAATATTTTATGTTCACAATGTATTATACGATGAATACATAATATTATTTCGCTTATAAATACTGTCATTAAATGCCACTATTCAACAACTTAAACGACAGTTAATCTACGATTGAAGTACTTAATTGTTACTTTATCTGCGTATCTAATCATCAGTTAAAACTTAAATAAATTGTCACCAACAGTTTGAACTACTACGTTTTTATACTTCAAAATATTTATTTAAAACGCACTTGCGACATCTCAAAATTCTGACTCTGACAAAAACAAAGTCTGATGGAAAGCAAATTGATTGCTTACCATCAGTCATCAGACTACCCGTTAGTAAAGCTAATAGTCATAATTATTATAGTGGCGTAATGTTTTCCAAAAACTCGGGAAAGGATACTAATTGGCAATTTTAAGTTTAAAAGCATAGTTAAAAATGTCAAAGTATCACCAAAAATGATTAGAAAATAATAAAAACAACAATCAAGGTAATAAAAGGCTTAAGGATAAAAATATTAACGACTTATAAATGAAGCTCAGAAAAAATATTTTGGGTTTTTCCATTATATCCTTATATTTTTTGCATAAATATAAAAAAAATACCGTTACAATAGCTAAATTAAAGTAACTGTACAATAAATATAGATAAATTATGTATAATAGGTTATATATTACTTAAAAGTCATAACAATATCTTTGGCGAAGTAAAAGACTTAAACGGGAACGAAGGTCCTTAATCTTTTTGTTTTCCTATGGACATTAATAATAATTAATTTCAATAGAATTAAAGTAATTTAAGTAATTATGCTATCATCATCATCATTATCATCACGAAATTCCGCCGTTAGGTTGTTTACAAGAAAGAACAAAAATCACAAAGAAAATATTATGTCAGTCTTTCGAAAATCTCACCTGTTTATTTTCCTATAGAGAAAAACAATTATTGTTTCTTTTTTGTAAACAACCTAAGGGCGGAATTTCGTGATGATAATGATGATGATGATAGCATAATTACTTAAAGGAAGTCATTATATTTTAAGCTGAAGTACTTTTCCTACTTCTACTTAAAATATTAAGTATGTTACTTAATAATGCTATGAGCACATCAATGCTAAAGTATTTTTCTTACGGTAGAGTTCATTATGTCCTTAAAATTAAATAGCTCAACACTGAAATAAGTTTAGGCGCCTACCACATTATAGGTACTACATTGTTTTTGTACTTCGAGTTACCCAAAATCAAGCTACTGTGCGCGTTCATCCAATTTTGGCACTGTATTAAAGGTGGTCTACTGTATATAGTTTACATTATGTCAATACTAAGAAAGTGATTTTGCGATGAGCAACAGATAATTTCTCACTTCGAAACGCTATTAATTTTTTATTGTTCTTATTAATTGTTATATAACAATATATTAATTATGTTATTAACCTGTAAACAATACAGACTAGAATATTCCAATATGGAGTTGAAAACATTAACAACAAAATACGATTAATAGACTAATAGTCTAAAAACACTAGGCTGAATTACGCCGGCGTAAATTCCGCCACGTTTACGCCGCGTTTAAATTGGCAGTTGGCTAGGGGTGACACACTATTACGTCGCGTTTTGTATGCGTTTGACATTTGCGGCGGAAATTACGCCGGTGTAATTCAGCCTAGTGTGTTTAGACACTTAGGCATTATGGTATCTTAGTAAGTATAATATATACTTGCTTTAATAACATAATCAGTGTGGGTAAAATGGTATATGAGATGGAACGGAATACAAGTTCGGCAAAACCAACGTCTATGAAATAATCTGCAATGTATGTTCTTAGTTTTTTTATGATAATTCCATTAGCAAGACTAGAGTAGAATATTGGTCATGCTTGCGTACAATAATATGTATAAGGTATGGACTTAACAATGAACCGATTGTAAAGGTACATACGAGGAGACCAATCGTTCCAATAGGACTGATCGCAAGCCGACCCGATTGGACATTTCCATATACACGGGAAAGCGCAATACGGACCCGTTTGCCCCCTTAGTATTTTATACAAAAAAGTATGACATATGACGTCACGGCGCTAACTCGTTGCTCGCGGGAACAACCTGATAAGATGTTGATGACATTATAATTGCCTTATAACAGAGCGCAAGGTTGAATATTTTTTACCACGTAACAGCTGATAGACTGACAATGTAATATTCAATTGCTGGTGTTATATTGACTGTTAGCTGGGCTGACTTTATACTCTCAAAACTGATTCGATTATTGAGAAATCGATGTCGATTTTGATTTTGTCTAGATAGAGATCTCAATTAAACTCGCATCAAGATTGACATCGCGGCGTTGTTTTCCAAATCAAATAATTTATTGATTACAAAAATACCTTTTATCGTGGCGCACAGTTTACAAATTCTTAACATACCTAGGTACTCTAAATGTGTAAATATGAATTGAATACAAAAATATAAAATACCATACACAATATCCTGTAATGGTTCAGCATTACGAGTAATTGCATGGAACAAATGTAAGTTATTAAACATTAAAAAGAAAAGATAACAAAATATATAAATATTCAGAGTTATATTACCTTTAACATATTAACCTTTATATCAGCGATATAAGGTTCAATCTTGCAGTAACAAATAATCTTAAATCTGACACGACTACGGACTATTACCAGTGATTAAACTTTCGATCTTCAAGCCCGCCTCTCGTATGTAGTAATTTTCGGCAAACCTGTACTTATAATATTGTATTTTGTTTGTACATAAATATATATAAAACATTTTGAAATTGAAATGTTCATTTGGGAGTAAAGAGAAACTCTTTTTTAGGTTTTTTGAACATAACTTGAGCATTAATAAAAATAAGCAATTCGTTTGATGTAATTTTTAAGATTAATTTATGACACATCAAGACAAGATCATTAGATCTTGTCTTGACCTTTTATCATCTAAAATGTGCCATATTTTTCTTTTCGACGTTATTTTAAAAAATACGTTTCTTACACGTTCTTGAATACTTCTTTATCAATATCACAAACCTATTCATATAATAAATTATAATATGACGATCACAAAAAGTCTAGGTTTTTGAGTAAGGCATAATAATATGTATGCCTTAACATCTACGCAATTATAAACAGTAGATATTTTTTCCAAAAATGTCCGTACCTAATTGATTTTAGTATAATACAAGGATGTTTTGACCACGTGCAAACATATTTTAGAGTTGTATATATATTGTATATATATCATAGTTATAGAGTTGTATAACATGAAATTTCAAGATACACATCCAATACCTAATATTATCAATGGATGACGTAAGAGCCACAAAACTAATACGCCAACATCATTATATCCTGTTTCTGAACGGTCCATCCGAAAATCATTATACCATTAGATATTTATGGGGACTTCCCCTAATACGAGCGAGGTACTTTTCGAAAAGCGAGAAAAGAAGAAATATACCCCATACTAATATTATAAATACGAAAGTGTCTACCTCTTCACGCCCAAACCACTGGATCTTGCTCTTGGGTATGCAGATACTTCGAGTCCCGGGAAAGGACATAGGATACTTTTTATCCCGGAAAAATGTACGGTTCCCGCGCGATAAAGGTGGCGTAACGGAGTGACAGGTGTCGTCTAGCTCCAAATAAATTAAAGGTGCTTAAATTTGAAAAGTGTAAAAAGTTGAATTAGGTACACCAAAAATGTGACAGACATTTTCAGTGGTACTAAATTAATGAAATATATTTTGTTTCAAATATTTTATGGTATAGCGATATGTCAGAAATATTTTGAGATTTCGTCTTACCATGCTTTTATGTGTGTTGAAAAATTAAGTTTCAGTGTGAACATCAAAACGTACTTTATTTTTTTCTTGCCCTGTCTTTGATTAAAAAAGGATTGAAAACGACAGAGCGAACATCAAAACCCTGTGACTAAATATTTCCAATAAACAATTTATACATCCCTCCTCGCTATTACAGACGGTAAAATATAAGCAGTTCCTGCATAATGACGCAATACAAATAAAATACTATATTGCGTGATATTTTACAAAATTCTTAAAAATGTTTTTTATTGGTAATATTGTTTTCCTGTGCTGTTAGTACGCGAGGTCAGTGCAGCCTTCGATTGCTTTTGAAAACCGTGCACGTTAAATGTTAATAGACAGATAGGTGGTGCACAACTTTAAGATTGCTCCCCAAAACTGATAGTGGAAAGCGCAAAATACGTTTGTAAAGACTGAGCGGGGTGACTGAAATTAAAGTACGGTGGAGTGCATGATACGTTTATTTCAATCAATTATTAGTATACGACTGACTAGCCAACGGCACAAAATATAACATGCACAATATATAACAAAGCATAATAATATATATAGACAATATAAGATAACATACAGTAGTACAATGTCGATAGACAATGTCGATACTATATTTTAAAAAAATTACATTTTTTTATTAAATAAGGGGGCAAACGTGCAAACGGGTCACCTGATGGTAAGCAACTACAGTCGCCCATGGACACCCGCAACATCAGAAGAGCCACAGGTGCGTTTCCTTTTAAGAGGGAATATGCTCTTTTCTTGAAGGTTTGTAGGTCGTATAGGTCCGGAAATAATTCTGGTGACAGTTCGTTCCAGAGTTTTACAGTGCGCGGCAGAAAGTTACGCGAAAAACGCACTGTGGAAGACTGCCACTCACCAAGGATGGTATGTTTTTCGCGTGGGACGATGGCGAAAAGTTGCAGGTGGTATGATTCCGAACAATTCTTCAGAGCACTCCCCGTGATACAACCGATAAAGGATGCAGAGTGAAGCTACATCTCGGCGTACTTCCAAGGGGTTCAAGCTGTTTGAAACACTATGGCAGTCAACAATTCGAGCGGCCATTCGTTGGATACGATCCAGAGGGAGCAGTTGGTATTTTGGCGCCCCTACCCAGAGATGAGAACAATATTCTATACAATTCTATACAATTTAGGTGCTCCAATGTCACAAGCAGCGCAGATTTTCTTTCTCTCGTAAAATTTTTCTGCGTCATATCAGCAAAAATTGGCGGCCTCACCAATTTATCGTCATAATTTCTGTTTAACTTAAAATACTTTTGACAGCTATTAGTTCCAGATCAAATAATATACAATTTGGGATTTGACCGTATCTCTCAGTGATAATTTTATTTTTTAAATTGCATCGTTGAAATGGTGCAATTCAAAAATGAATGTCAGCAAACCTGGGATTGAATAAGGCAAAAGATGGTCGAAGCAATAACTCATTTTGGCGTAACAGTTCGTTGGGCGTCCGCAAGCGGCAAATAAAAGAAAACAGTAAGGAGAAAGTGACAGTGAAACGTTCGCAAATGAAACCCATACACCCATACAAACAGCGGCAGGACTACGCCAGATCTCGGTCAACAATCAACACACTATTTCACAATAATTCGTCAACGAATAAAGTTGATATAAAGGTTGATATTCACTTTAGGGCAAATATTTTGACGAATTGAATCCATATTTCAAGGATCCCATACCCCATTAAATTCAGGTTTAAACATAATACGTAATTAGGGAGATATTTAAAAATCGGCCAAGTGCAAGTTGAACTCGCTAACAAAGGGCTACCATTATTGTTACAGCGGCAACAGAAATACACAATCTGTGAAAATTCCAACTCTCTAGCTTGAGTTACAGCCTGGAGACAGTCAATAGTACAGACAGACGGACAGACAGACGGACAGACAGACGGACAGACAGACGGACAGAGAGACGGATAGAAATCAAAGTCTTAGTAATAGGGTCCCATCCAATACCCTTTGGGTACGGAACCCTAAAAATTATAATCATGTTTTGTATATTTTAAGGGTTCGATACATTAAGTACAGTAAAAAGTAGCTATGTAAAATTGTGTTTTTGGCATTATGACCTTTCGTGGAATCGCTATCGATATTTCTGTCTAATTCCATCCAAAAAAAAACCGTGAAAATCACGTTTTTTCAAGTTTTCGTCGGAAAACTTGTTTATCCAGGCGTATATTCTGAAAGATCTCGAAATAGAATACTTAATCCGTATTTATTTTGATAAGTCGCTGTATCGAACGATTCAAAAGGCACTATCGTTACGCAACGAAACTAGTCTCGATTTCAACGGTTCGCGATATTTGTAGAAATTCACATTAGTATTCCAATAGCAGAGACGCTAATGCGAATATTCTGGTACACAAGACGCCATTAAAATTTGTACTACAGACTATAAATACTTATTAGAATGCAACTTGATGGATACAATTTTGCGAAACCGAATGCAATAAGTATATTATATAAACGATTTATTTGTAAGGTACAACATAAAAAAATAATTACAAATTTATTACCTAATTGAGATTAAACTCTCTGAAAACTGAGACATATTTTAAAAGCGTGCGTAATATTGTATTGTTTTACATTCTTAACCACTCTCCCAAAAATCCACTCTTCCAGAAGTAACTTTACCTAACCATTTATTTTATATATTAGATGTTCTCACTACCATTCAATCTATTTCTTGAATCAATATTGATATATCTAAAAAATGTCTAAATTATGTTCATCCTACTTGTCGTGCTCTTTTGAATGAAAAACAACGAATGATATTTATCAATGTAACAAACAATAAACTGCTTCCTATTTTATTTTTATTTATTTGGTCACAGAAGATTTATCATCGAAATACAATAACAACTTGTTTAGAGAAGGCGCTAGAATATTCACAGGAGCTTCAACATTGTAAAGATAATAATATAACAAACCAACAAAATATCACGTACTGCAAAGCTCTCGATGAAGACGTTAGCTGTTATCTAGACAATTACAGCTCGCGTGCACTCGCTTGCCATAACCAATGTTTATGGTGCTGTAAATCCACAATGCGACATTTTATGACTAAAGCTGTTATACACGGTTTACTAATATTTACACAACGGATTATGCAAGGTCTGTCAAGTGATCCAGGGTCCTTATTGCTATCGAGTGTTGCTCGCACTAGAACTTAGAAGCGACTTTAGAGTCATCATAATAGGCTCCCAGGACTTAACTTAGTACTTAGTGAAATTGCGTTCAAAATATTTGATTTTGCATTGTATTGAAATTGCAAGTGCATCAGTTGGCGAGTATTTCCAATCCCGTACATCCTACAACCAATCATATAAATTAGAGCTTAGCCTAATCCAGGGCATAAACTACTATTCTCAAAATCATAAAGGAAGATCTTCCGAACGAGCGAGGTGATATTATGCTCGGTCAGGCCGGAGCCCACGTGTGACGTGATACATTTCAGCTGTCGTATATATTATTATACCGACGCGCTCAGAAAACTTCGATAGCGCGATGCAGGAATGTGGCGTTAATTGTGGGTACCGCCACAGCACCATTCGGTCAGAAATTTCCTCTTTGGTTCACAATTCCCATAAAATACGAGTAGTATTTCAACTCTTTGTTTAGTCCATCGACCCGTCTTCAAAATTTCCCATATATAGGATTAGTGTTTCATAAAATAACAACATTCTGCTGAATTTGCGCTCGGATACTTCCGGTGGTTATCGTGTTTTATACTCGTATACTGTCGTTTGCGAATTATTCGATAATGATACTAAGAGCCTTGACACCAACTAAATTAGGTACAATTTTAGTAAACACGATGTATATAACAAGACGTGTTCTACGTGTACTCCATATTTATATACTAGCGACCCGCCCCGGCGTCGCACGGGTATAAAAACATATAGCCACTGAAAAAATTATTAAAATCGATATCGATCCTTCACGTGATCTGCTTCTTATCTGTGCTAAATAACATAAAAATTGCTCCAGTAGTTTGCGAGATAAGCCCTTTCAAATAATTTCCCCCGTTTTTTCCACATTCTCCTGTTAGCCTTAGCGTGATAAAATATAGCCTATAGCCTTCCTCAATAAATGGGATATCTAACACTGAAAGAATTTTTCAAATAGGACCAGTAGTTCCGGAGATTAGCGCGTTCAAGTAAGCCCTTTCAAATAATTTTCCCCGTTTTTTCCACATTTTCCTATATTTCTTCGCTCCTATTAGTCTTAGCGTGATAAAATATAGCCTATAACCTTCCTCGATAAATGGGCTATCTAACACTGAAAGAATTAACAAAATCCGTTGCGTAGTCTTGAAGATTAAAGGGAACAAAGGGACATGAGGGAAAAAAAGCGACTTTGTTTTATAATAAGTATAGATTATACTTTTGAAATATTCTTTAGTTATGAATAAACCATTAAAAAATTAAAATCCTAGTTCTGAATTCACCATGCAAAAAATTCATATTCAAATAAACGATAATTTACAAATTATCGTCGTTTTATTTTGTTTTTTTTTTTATATATTTCACATGCGATCTTCTCTCATCCTTAAAGTGAGTTTCATGTCCTGAATATACTTATTATTATAATACAGGTGGCCATAATAAGAATCACAGATCATTTTATGAGTTTCACTCTTAATATCCTGATCTGTGATGTACCTACTCGTTGAAGTAATAGCAAATATAATTCCTATATTACTCTCACTATATTCCTATACTACTATATTCTTACTATATTCCTATATTATTTTCCTTACCCCGCACAGTGTTTTAGAAATCCCCAAATTCGGACATGACTGAGTTAAAGCAATGAGTCGATGGCGTCTTATATTTCAAATGCAAGAGTAGAACTCCTGTGTGCGCATTTCACATCGTTTTTGAGAAAATCAATTTTTAAATTGGTCATTTTTTGACTCCCTAAAAACGAAATTATTTTATTTAAATTAATTACGAGGGTTTATTAACTTGCTACCCAGCTGATTAGATTAATCATTAAGAGACACAAATTTTGTACTTTATTTCATTCCTACAATTCAAGTAGTACCTGAGATTTTAATGTTTTTAAATATTTGACTTTATTTTTTTTTGCTTTCCTATATGATTTCCGCACCTTCTGTCCACACTGAAAAATACTTTGGTATAGTATTTACACTACAATATTTTTATTTTTTGTGAATCGCGTCTCATACCAGAGATTTATGAATTTCTAATTTTTATTCGCACCTTAAAAAAATTAAGAGCATATATTTTTTTTTTAAATAATCAGTCAAATAATAAAAGCCTTACAATTTTAGTAACCAGTCAAATAATAATCAGTCAAACAATAAATCAGTCAAATAATAAAACACTTTATTCTTCATCACCTTCCCGTGCTACATGCAACCCTTCATCGAAGTATAGTTAGTACATGAGGTTTTTTTAACACTTCGATGAAACTTTGCTCTTAAATTTTTTAAGGTGCGAATAAAAATTAGAAACTCGTCAATCTCTGGTATGAGACGCGATTCACAAAAAATAAAAATAGTGTAGTGTAAATATTATACCAAAGTTTTTTTCAGTATGGACAGAAAGTGCGGAAATCATATAGAAAAGCAGAAAAAAAATAAAGTCTGAATATTTAAAAACATTAAAATCTCAGGAACTACTTGAATTGTAGGAATGAAATAAAGTAAAAAAATTGTGTCTCTTAATGATTAATCTAATCAGCTGGGTAGCAAGTTAACAAACCCTCGTAATTAATTTAAATAAAATAATTTCGTTTTTAGGGAGTCAAAAAATGACCAATTTAAAAATTGATTTTCTCAAAAACTAAGTGAAATGCGCATACGGAAGTTCTACTCTTGCATTTGAAATATAAGACGCCATCGACTCATTGCATTAACTTAGTCATGTCCGATTTTGGGGATTTCTAAAACACTGTGCCCCGCGCGAGATTTGTCTGTTCATCTCGACAGGCTAGTTATGTACCTGAATGTTATGACGGACTGTTAAGTTAACCAGTTAAGTAGAACAACTCTGAATGTATTTGTTTCAGATAAAATATTTATTGTGTTCATTTCACATAACCACAAAACAATTTTCATCAATGACGTGACTCACGATGAGTCTAGAAACGTCGAACATAATATAGAGTGAGAACTGCCCATTGTTTCGGATCGAGTTCTTATATAAAACTGCGACACCGACTTAGCTTCGCGAGTTTCTGCGAAATTTTGCAGTAACTTTGTCCATTTTTGAAATGTATGAACAAGCTAAATCCATCTCAAAAATGTGTAATTTCAAATTTATGACTTAGGCTTACATTTATTATCTCTATTATTTTTATCAATTCCCCGTGACTTCCTATGGTAATATTTTATCAAAATCGAACCAGAAGTTTCGAAGCCTATTGGGTATCCATCCAGCACTTATATTCTGGGAGGTCTCATAGACTCCAGATTGTGACAATTGTGCAGTGTTATCAAAACATTGAATTGTTAGAAAAAAGTTGTATGAAGATAGACGTACTAAGACAAAAGACTATAAGATCCAAATCCAAACATGACGAGCATAATACAGTCGAATGACAGAAAAGTTTACAAAACAGTGACTTGGGACCCGATTTTTTAAAATCGATTCTTGTTTGATTCTTAGGCTTCAATCGCGTTATCAAACGGTTTAGAATCTAAACCGTTTAACGCGATCTATACTTTAGATGATGCTAATTACAACAGCAGCAGTTTTAAATAATGTAGGTTAAATTTTTGTTGTATGCAAATTGTAATCCTAGATACACTTTCCTTCCTGTAGCTACACTTTCCTAATAGAAAAAAGCGATTTCATATTAAACTTTACCAACAACTGTACCTCGGAATTAGGATGGATATTTTTTGTAAAACAAGACAGTCGTATTTTTTCCGCAGTCCGATATGAATTTAGTACTTTTTATCTCGATGTGAGCTGAGTGCTGACCCTTAGAGAGTTTCTGCCGGTAGATGTACCTCCCTAGCAAGGATTATTCAAACAACGTCGCGTCTAACTGGAAAGTAGGCCCGTGCTAAATGTACTGTTGCCAACAAAAATATTAAATATATTATACTCTGAAAAATCAAATTAAAATAAATCCAGCACAAAATATGTTATATACTTAATAAATTTTCTATTGTTTACATACGACAAAAATAGAAACACAAAACATTTTATATTTGTCTGACAAATTGTCCAAACGTTCATATTTTTAATGTATAAGAGGTAAATGTTTAAATTGTCAATATTGTTGTTAAATATTGACCTAGGTATTGTAAAAAATGACGTTTACAAACCACACAATTTTCAAGAATCGCTTCATTGTTTTTATGACATATTTTTGTTTGCGGTTCCAATGATCCGATTTTAGTTAAATATTTTATCCTGCATTCCATTAAAATATAAAGTGAAAGCATAAGGTATAAAAATTCCAGTATAAATAAAATTATTTTAGCCAACTAACAAATCGCTATACTTTTTAATTTTTATGTTTAGAGAAAAATTATTAAATTATTTTTCACTTTTGCGTCGGACTGTACTGTACACTCGGCCACACAAACCCGTTTGGGTACCGTTTCTGAGGCAGACGCAAAACGAGGACATTACTCGTCCAGAATAGACAGAACTTGGAGAATAAGATGCCGTACTCTGCATAGACTTGGAAATTTATTTAAAGGCCCTGAATAGAATAAAGAATCTAAATATCCACAACTATAGACTGACAGACGGATTCTGCATACACTTTGAAACTTTAAATACAGAAAATCAAGAAAACAAGATAATTTGTCTTGATAGCATGCTGTACAGTCTATCTGTATAATATAATATGGTAGTTTCGACAGAGAAAAAAGAAAAAATTGAAATAATGCGTCATATTATTATTTACACGTCTGTCGATATAAAATGGAAATGAATTCTTGTTAGATGTTTGTTTACAAGTCAAATAATTAAAAAACCGCCTGATACTAGTTCAAGAGTCAATACACCTTGACTTCAGTCAATTTGCATAGTTAATATTGGATATTGTACAAAATACGCCGAACAAGGTGACTTCTTGCAAATAAACGAAAGGTAAAAATATGGCGGGAAGAGGAATCCGTTCCAAGCTCAGGGTTGGCAACGCTGAGTTTTAAATTTTATTTCACTTCCTTAAAAATATTATATTATGGCAGTCTATTAATTGAAATAAAATATTTTGATTACTTGTATTGTGAAGTAGATATAGTTTTTGGCCTGACAAAATGTTTGTCAGGCCAAAAACTATATATTTCAAGCCAAAAACTAATTTGATTTTGTGACGAATCGGCAAATAGCATGTATATTTCTAAGGTTACTGAATGTTTGTTGGTTCAGTCCTCGTATTCGTTATATCGATAATAAAGTGCGGAAAAGTAGAGTTGTTATTTCAATTGAAATGGATTCCCCATATTGCAATAAAAAACTGATGCTTCTAAATTAGTTTTATACGTTATGATTTAAATTGTGCATAGTACATCATTAGGGATATAATTTACCTAAATCAGTCAATTAATTACAAATTAAACAATACATTAGCTGATTTATCCAGTCGAACGGATATAAGGATTAATTCGATTCGTTTAGGATTTTCTTGTACAAACTACCGAAGGAAATGACTACATAGTCAACCCGGAAGATTAGTTTTTACTAAATTATTTTTACACTTCCTACTACAGAATACCAAAAGCAAAATACTGAAGTTTTTGGTATAATTAAGAGGTAACCGACAGATAGACAGATTTATAAACAACAAGTAGAAATTAAGTGCACACTATAAGTATATTGTTTTCTACTATTGATTAATATTTATGCCAAGTTATTGTTTAGTATTTTTGTAAGTGGCAACCCTACATATGAGGCAAGCGGGTGCTGTTCGGTGGCGCCAGCGCAGAGACGAGGTGAAATCCTGCACTGGCGCAGGGTTGGCACAACTATTTCCTCTATTAGATATTAATAATTTTGCAACAAATTAACTATAGGGTTGATACAAGTGTTTTATCAACTATTACATTGATATTTTGTACAAAGAATTATCCGTAGGGTTGTCACAATTGTTTTCAGTATTAGATTTATTATTTTGCAAGGAATTCGCGGTAGGCAGCCCTGATGATTACATAAACAAACATAACGCAAGTGCCTTTGACCTCATTCTGAGTTCAATAATTATTTCATGTCACGAATACCTAACTGTTATCATCTTGGACCATTAACTGGACTTAATATCAATTGTGTTTAATGCGACATAATAATGATCGTTAGGCACTAAAAATGTGTTTTCATAATATAGACTAATAGAGGTATGTATTTATATTATTATACTTTGTACGAAAATACTTATTTACTTTATTGAATACTTAAGTAACTGTAGACCTTTATAAATAGTCAAAAATGTATAAAGTTTACGTACTCAGTAGTCAACAATATTTGACTAAACGAAATCCTTCAAAGATAAGGTCACATAATAGACATCCATTAAAATCTAAGACTATTTTGTAGCCACTAACGACTACATTATTTCGATGGTCGTCGCTTGTTATGGAGACAGTAGCTATAGAGTACTAAAACAAAGAAATAAACTGTACTGATACGCTCATTTTCCAGGTATTAGCTATATTTTAATAGCTTCCACGCGGGCTTCGGTTTTGGTGAAGTGTCAATAAAACCAGCCAGGATTTATGATAGTACCCAAGTGTGTGCGCAAGACACAAGAATGTCTTTCCCCTTTGGCGTTAATATTATAATTATTATTACTTTATCCTTGATAGGATATTTGTCCTAAGGGCAAAAGAATAAAGAAACACTCTCATTTTATATCTATCTTCATGGTAAAATACGAAACGGAAACCTACCAAAGAAATCCGGGACAAAAAGTCAACGAAGTTCTTTGAAACTACTTCAACTTCTCTGGAGCAAATAGTTCTACAGAATACGCAAAAAAACATTATCCGCATACAATCGATAACGATTATGATTTGACATAATATCATGTCACTCTAAAATGCCATGGTTGTTTTTTGTTTCAATCAAACTGATATCTAGATATTAAAATAAGTTCTGGCCATATCAAATGTTCCATATCTTACAAGTTTCCTACACATACATATTCTATTTTGTAGATTAGTTCCATTGCTTGCAGGACATTTGCGAAATGTAGAATTCTGGAATCTAGTTAAAAAAAAAAACTTTATTACTTGTCTTATTCCAAGAAACGCTTTTTAGGATTCCGTAGTCAACAAGGAACCCTTATAGTTTCGGTCTGTCCGTCCGTCTGTCTGTCTGTCCGCGGTTTTGCTCAGAGAGTATAGGACCTACAAAGATGTAATTTGGCATGAATGCACATATCATTTTTTTATGTTACCTTCCATACACATCAAACGGGGATGAAAATTTTTTTTCGCGTCCGCGGGGTGTCGTTGGATAGGTTTTTTTAAAACTATTATGAGTATTCATAGATCATTTTCCGATTTAGGGATCCGTTTGTGAAATATTAAGTTTCAAAGTGGAAAAAATCGTTAGAGCCTAGTGCCCCCCTTCCACCAGCTAAGCGGTTGCTTCTGGAAATGTGGAAAAATTCGCGGGAGTAGGAAATATGCTGAATTTAAAAGGAAAACTATCACGGATAAGAAGACTTCATAAGTTAATATTGAGTAATAGTCGATCAACTAAAAAAAATGTATTCGGCGAAGTATAAAGGAACTTTTCGTTCAAATTCCTTTGAAAGTAACTGAGATGATGTTGTAACTAGTGTAAAACACGTTATAAATGTTCATTCATTGACCACACAAAAATAAAAATAAAAACTAGCGGTACCCTACATTGCGCGTGGCCCGACACGCACTTGGCCGTTTTTTTTTTGGTTACTGATGATTATTTATTTAGCTACAAAACCCGCACGTGTTCAAGTACCCTGTTAACGATCTGCTTGACAAACATGTTTGATGTAATTTACGTTTTCATCAAACAGCAGCGCAGACGAACAAACGTGCATCAAAGGAGTTTGTCAAACAATTAGCTAGAATCGGCTTGAGATCATGAGATCTTGTTTGACAAATACAGCGGAACACGTTCAAACACGTTTGTCAAACGCTACGCAAATCCAAATTTTCTTCAAACAGGTCAAACACGTAGTTTGTTTGACAAACGCTTTAAACAAAGCTGTATACACAGTCAATCTGTTTGACAAGCCCATAAAATTTGACAAACAATTTGATCGTTTGCAGGGTACTGCTGGTCAACAAAATCGATATATTATTTCGATATACACAGTCAATATGTTTGACAAGCCCATAAAATTTGACAAGCAATTTGATCGTTTGCAGGGCACTGATGGTCAACAAAATCGATATATTATTTCGATATCAAGCAATTGTGGATTCCTCGCACGGCGCGATACAACCTTGCTGCAAGGCTTCGGCGGTCGTTGCTGAGATCACTGACATGTCTACCTGTAGACACTAGTATCACTATTAGTGTCTACAGGTAGACATGTAAGTAAGAAGAAGAAGAAGTTAGAAGACCAATAGTAATAATTAATCAAAGGTTTGTGTAATGACGTCACTATCTTTACAAGTTTATCGACAACTTGATATCCAAGCTCGAGAAAAGACATTTAAAAATGTCTGTATCCACAAGCCACTGAGATCCATAATTCATAACCCGAATAAAACATTATACAGTCGAAAATCACACCGAATATAATATTATTAGTTGTAAACATAAACACGTTAGTAATCATTATTATATTATAGTGACCGCAACGAATGAAGTTCTTGCTGTAAATTGAATAAATAAGGGTCAATTCCGACCGCCACACCATGGGTAGATGCATAATATCTAAATTTGTATGGATTTGACAGATTTGCAAGACGTATCACGCTCAGAAAATCTGTCAATTCAGTACAAATTTAGAAATACATCTACGCATCGTGTTACGGTCTGCATTGACCCTAAGTCTACTATACAACCAATACTATACAATATGCTGCAAAAGAAACAAAAGAGATTATTTTATCGATTTACCTTCCACACATACCTCTATATTTTTTTTTAATTGTAAATATACAAACGGAAATCAAAATAAACGACGTTGCGTCATGTTGGTAGTGGTGCAAATATAATAATCAAGGCTGAACCTCTTGTGCTCAATGTGATGAAATTAATGATAAACAAGGTGACAAAAAGAGTAACAGAAAAACGATGGACATATTAACCAAACTTACTTCAGACTTGCTGTAAATTAAACTAGATTCTCTAGGTTCATTACTCTTTGGTAAGTTTTTACTCAATTGCGCTATACACTGGAGTACGTTTTCTTATACCTTTTCTAACCCATTGGAATTGGCTTGACACAATATGTTTCAAATCAGATAACCCGATGATCAGGCTGTCTCAAACTTGAATACAACGTTTTTAATTTCAGCAAATGTATCTTCTAATTTTCTTTTAAATTTTTCATACTAGATATTATTTTACTTCTAAAACATTAATAATTCTCCTAAAACACTAGTAATTCTCAGAAAACACTAGTCATTCTCCTAAAACACTAGTCATTCTTCTAAAACACTAGTAATTCTCCTAAAACAGGTGCACAATACTCCTAAAACACGGCGTTACCCTTGCCCCAGCGGACATTCTAACGGCGACACCCGTACCAGCCAGTTACGCAAACTCGTGAGAAACCGAACAGGATAATCTGTATAATTTAGATTGTTGATTTGCGAATTCTGTAATACTCGATATTGCTAACGAGTAGCGCGCAGAATCCGTTGAAACCGTACGTTTTGCCACGTTTTAGGTAGTCCTTTTTCATCCTTTTTTAAAATTCGTTACAGTCGTTAAGACAACGTGGTGTTGATAGCCTGGCAGGATAAGTATTTTAAATAACTCCATAAGATTTTCTTGCGCTAGTCTACGATAAAGTAAATTAAATAATTATGAATAATCCAAACTGGCACGTGAACCTTCCAAAATTTAAACAACTCTAGAATTGAGTAGGTATTAAAAAAAATAATTATATATTAAATATAATTTTTCATGTATTTTAAAACCCTAATATTAATAATATTGATATTTAATGGAAAAACCTTTGAAAAATGTTTTTTCAATTAATTATCAACGATTAAAAATTCATGAAATTTAAATAAAGTCACGTGACTTATAAACGCGCCATGATTGGGATGTGGCGTCACAATGTTAAATACATTTCAATAGAATACGGCAATATTAACCTTATTTCGTTGAAGTTTAAGGTCTAAATTGTTTGCGCTAACTGTAATATGCCATATACGTAGCTAAACTTTTTAGTAAATCCACAATATAAACTGATTCTCCTATGACTCGAAATAAGAAATGTCTTAATTGTGCCCGTTTTGTTTATTGTAAAACAAACTCTATTTTAAGTACTGAATGTGTGTTTTGGTTTTCAGTTTAATAAATTTAAGGCTTTGGGTTTAGAAGTACGCATCCATTAAAAACATTCGTTTGTTAGACAATTCGTGGTATGTTAGTACTACTGTTTTTATTGTTCTATGTTGAAAATTAAAATTATGACGTCACACGCGCTCGGGCTAGTGCCGGAGCTGTCGGCGTGTCTTCCAATTTTTATTTTGAAATATTGCAAAAAAAAAACAAAAATGTTTTGAATTTTGATATAAAACTTATAAACGATCTTTCCATTTATAAAAAGAAGTACTCAATTATTGCAATCCAATTTTGCGGTTTCAAATCCGGTAGCTTTACCCACGAACTAAAAAACTTATAAACACATTGTAAGATTCTTTGATAGATATTTATTCATATAACGATAAGATATTGTAGTTAGTCAATCAAAAACGCTAAGATAAACAGTAAGCTGCTGTGAAAAATCGACCATTAGGGTTTTGCGGTTCTCATTAGCTATCTGTATAATTAAACTAGTTAGATGTTCCGCGCGGCTTCGCCTGCGTAAATTAGGAATTTCACGGAAACTGTACATTTTTCCAAAAATAATAGCCTATGTCCGTTCACGTGGTCTATTCTTCATGTGTTCCAAAATCATAAAAATTGCAAAAGCATAAAAAAGCAATTTCACATAATTTTCCCCGTTTTTTCCACATTTCCTGTTTCTTTGCTCCTATTAGTCTTAGCGTGATAAAATATATAGCTATATAGCTTATAGCCTTCTTCAATAAATAAGCTATCTAACGCTGAAATAATTTTTCAATTCGGACTATTAGTTCCTGAGATTTGTGTGTTCAAACAAACAAACAAACTCTTCCGCCTTATAATATTTAGATTAGTACGAGTATTAGTATAGATGAGGAACTTATCATACTAATTCTTTTTGTTCATATCGTACTACTATTTTGGTAAACCGTCCAAAATCGCTTATATCACGTTCCAAACACATGCTGGTAACGTCTGTTCGGAGGTGTAAGTAAATTATATACATTATACATTTTACTACTGTATTTTATACTATACTGGATATACCTCCAACATCGAAACCGCAACAGTAAAGAAAATTTTGATACAAACGAAAGTCGATTTTGTGTATTGCGCACACATTTTGGCACTATGAAATTACACTTGTCTGGTGGTTGTTGTGGTTTGAATTCAATCCATTGTAATTGGTAGTATTTGGAAGGCTTAACTCCTTTATTTACTAAATGCGATAGATAACTAGATACGTGTATGTATATGTAGTAAAAGCAGCTACTAGGGTATATGTATTGATGTTTATAGAAGGTCTATATTGTTACATGACCGGTGGCTATTTCACAACAAGTTGCCACTTCCTCTGTGATACAATGCCCAACAGTTGACCAAACAGGTTAACTAACGGATACATACCTAATGCCTTGTTTACCTTTACTAAACTGAATCTACCTGATAGTGTAAAGAGATTGATTCCTATAATTTTAATATTTTTCGATCATACGTGATACAGACTACGATCGAATCGTTTGAGCTATCGGAAAAATACCCTAGAGGCCTAATTCGCAACATTCGAATATCGCGTTGACTGTAAGGAGTTTGAGTGATCATCCTGGAATTAGACCCCGATCTCGTTACTCCTGATTTAAAGTTTATAGTCTTAGCTATAATTAAAATGGCTAAATATTAGCTGGACTAACGCACACTAATGTGATAACAACTGGTTTCACATAGACAAGTCTATCATGAGAACAAAACGAGGCACTACATTTTTAGACCGTTTTGTCTATGTAATCTTTTGTTTCAGCGCATGTTCAGACTTTCGACTGATCCGTATACCTGTTGTATCAAAACTGTCAACATTAGGCATACGTTTCAAAATAAAACTCAGTGCTTATGGCGTCATGACTCGACGCCATAATCTTGATTCTCTCTGAAAATACGAGTACATGATGACTTTATTGTAAACGTGGAAATTATTGCACATCCCACTTATAGCGTAACACCTGTCTCAACTTTCTCATCACAAACAATAAAGTACCGGAAGCAAATTATGAGCACCGGTCAGTATACTGGATTAAATTTCGGAACATACCAAAAGATTAAAATATATGGCGTGTCGAACCGCGATTACGGGCAAGCGTGACGCTGTCAGAATGAGTGTTACGATGTGACCAATTGCGGCGGTTGTGTGCGGCTGCAGTATCGCAAATGAAAGTTCTAGAAAGGTTTACATTTGACACGCGTGATGAACACCCTGACTAGCGATTTAGCCGAATATGAGACTTGTACTATCAGAGAAGTTGATTCATAGGCAGATGTCAGATGAGGGACCTAGGAGGTTTGGTCGCGTTACGTCAAACTCAGCCGACAGATAATTTATTATTCGTAGGGTAAAACATTGAATTGACATGATGCGACCAAATGACGTTGGACTGTCAACTGCCTGGGGATCTATTTCCTCGATGGTACTTTTGGGATACCTCACGACTTAAGAGCCCGGGTAACCCTCGAAATTCTCATACATTCGTAATACCAAAATCATTTTGTCATACGAAAATATTTAACATGTTTGAGTTATTTTTCAGTATAAAATAGTAATTACCTAGGTTCCTGAACAAAAATTAACTTCAAAATATTTAAACACTAAAAAATTTTTTTTTGTGTATAAATTTTTTTTACTAAATTTAGTACTAAATATTTAAACACAAAAAAATAGAGTAAAACACTAAAAAATATATAAATAAATAGTAAATTTACTACAAAATATTTCAACTCTAAAAAATATTTTTTAGTATTAAAATATTTTGTAGTAAATTTACTAATTATTTATAAATTTTTGAGTGTTTTACTCTATTTTTTAGTTTAAATATTTAGTACCAAATTTAGTAAAAAAAATTTATACACAAAAAAAAATTTTTTAGTGTTTAAATATTTTGAAGTTAATTTTTGTTCAGGAACCTAGGTAATTACTATTTTATACTGAAAAATAACTCAAACATGTTAAATATTTTCGTATGACAAAATGATTTTGGTATTACGAATGTATGAGAATTTCGAGGGTTACCCGGGCTCTTAAGGACCTCAAGGGCACTGTTTACGGTCTACTCGGTGTAGCGGTCTGGGACAACGCAGTCTATTGCACCGAGTTCCAGAGAGAGCCGTGATGGTGCTCTTGCACATCGCGGCCCCGCGCATAGGCTTTTCTACACCCCGCGGGGCGTAAAAGAGTCACAATCACAAACAACCGACAACCGTCGCTAAAGTTGCGGTGGGTTGATCGTGCCCGGATCTATGCCTAAGTGGGGGAGTGGTGCACCATGGGACTTAGTGGGTAGATCCTCTGAGAATCCCACATGCCCCGGCCGATGTCCCCAAATGCACCGGGGATGCGCGAAACGTTTACCCATGTAAAAAAAACTGTTTACGATCAGCAACAGTCATTATATTATTATTTTATACTTTCCAACGTGACAAGACACAAACAAGGCATTGGTAATATTGCATTCTGCGATGTTTGTCTGTCTGATTTAAAAAATAGATCTTGGAGGCGTAGCGCACTCGAAAATTATTCTAACTCTGTGTAATCTTCTTTCTCATATAGAAAACGAATGAGCAAACATGATATTTATTATTTTAACATGCACCGCACACAAATTTTCACAGTATTCGGCTTAACATTATTTTAATATATTTGTTATGAAAGCATAGAACATTATTTAGCCGCTTCAATAATACAGAGATTGCGTGTTTACCAAGAAATGTTATGGGCACAAAAATAATGAATAATTTGCAAACGAGAATTTTCAAACAAGTCGATGTTGCAAATCGAATCGAATTAACCCATAACCTCTAGTGATAAATGTACTCAATAAATAACACTAACACACATTCCCGTCTTGATCGATGAACAACGCTGTGTACATACGCGTACATACATAATATAAAAACAAGACATGCAAAGAATAAGTCAGGTAAGGCAGGTCAGCAGGCAGAGCTTACCTAGCTTATAATTTCTAGGGCACTAGTTTCTAGTAGTGCCCTAACTCAAAAAATCGAGGAAATACTCAAAGACTCATTTTCGGAGTCTTCCTTTTCGAACATTTTCGTCGATTCCTCATAATTTTGGTTATTTTTGTTGGAAATGAAACCTGTGGCAGACTCGGTTTTGTCCTTGTCTGACAAGTTAGAAAAGTCACTACAATTAGAACAAAATATTGTATAGCCCAGGGGTTCCCAAACTGTGCGCCGCGGCGCCCTGGTGGCAAAAGGCAAGAGGGGCGCCGCGAGTTGATCCTCTATCGGTCTATACTTATCCGAAACTACACGTTATATCAAAAAATAAAATTAAGTAGTATTAATTAGGTGAAGTAGGTAGATGATAAAATATTTATTTATTATTATTTACCTGCATAACCTAACTATAAATCATTAAAGGTATTATGCAGCTTTTTCTAATAGCTAGGTAGAGTAGGGGCGCCATGACAAAATATTGACGTGAAACTGCGCCGCAGGCTGAAAAAGATTGAGAACCCCTGGATACTATAGCCTGTGTACTCGATGATTAATCACTTGATTCCAGCACTGGTTCAGAGCTGTAAAGTGTAAATGTAAACGCAAATCCGTACCCTTAGTTTATCTGGCAAGGATGTCACATAATGTATGTCAAGTTAACGGTCGCACTTGACAATTTACTTATGCCGATTAGTGGCTTACATTTAACGGGATGGTCTCTCTGGTTACTGTTTATTATTTGCATCTTTACGGTTAACCGGGTTTCTACATTCTTCAGTATTAGTGCTATTATTGACATTTTGTGTATTATCAATTAGTAGGGGAGGTCGCGCTCAGTTTTTTTTACAACTTTGAAATACTCTCAGTTAACATTCCACCACGGGTGCGGCGACTGACGCTGATTATATTGATTGATAAATATTAAGCTACCGCTGGATAAAAATTTGGTCGGTATGAAATGACTTAGCAAACGCTAGCACTACCTCCCCTACTAAAATGAAAGTTTTGGGTGGGCAGCTATATTTAATTTTATTGTCAATCATTGCTACTAATACTTTGTCGGAAAATGTACGCGCTAAAACTACTGTAGTTAAGTTGCGATATTAACAATATTAAATCACATTCTTAGTACAACGGCGCTCAAATTCTAAGGAGTTGCACAGGGGTACCGAGAGAAGTGAAAACAAAACATCGCAGGTATAAATTTTCGCCGCGTAGTAGAAAAACAAAGTGGTTTATTACTTTCTCTCCTACTCCCATCCCTCCATCATTTTCGATCAGATGACAGGTCACGTTTCCAAGCACGAGTTTAATTTTTATAAACAATCTCAAAACAGTACACAAGTTATAATATCGCAAAATAATGTTTACTTTAATAACCTGTTTGTTCCAGCTTTCTTATGTTTTAAATTCGAATAATGTTATAAGTATATTAAAATATAAGGAATGTCAAATAAGGAATGTCAGCTATAGGACTTATAGGTAATTGGATTATTATAACGATTTACAGCGATATATAGTAGGAAGCACGATCAAATAGGAATATTCATTAGCGAATAGCAGTCGGCCTCAGGGGAGCATAAGGACGTATGCACATTGTGCTAGTTAACAGTGTGCACATGTCCTTACGTATTATAATGCTTTGTAGATGATACTATCCATACTTAAATTATAAATGGGAATGTGTGTCTGTCTGTCTATTACTTCACGACCAAACCGAACCGTTTTTGCTGAAATTTGGTATGAAGATACTTTGAGTGCCAGGAATTAAAAACATAGGATACTTTTTCCCCGTAAAATGTACGGATTCCGTGCTATAAACGAATTTTGAAACAACGGAGTTGCGGGCGTCATAATTAGTAAATGAAAAACTTTGTCAGATATGAATATCGTCAAAAATTTATGGCATTGTTGACAGTAATGCATATATTAAGTATAACCAAAGATAATATAATCACTACGTTTTATTATAACTAACAGTGATAATTGTAAAAAAGTAAGATATGTTTTTTTTCCGTTTTGCAACTATTTTTTGGGTAGGGCTTTTATACACTTTGACATTATTCCTAATTGCAGAACCACGATTTTTTCGCAATGAAAATTCCCCTATAATCTTTCCCAGGACTCAGAGTGTGTTAATACAAAATTTCACCATAATTGGTTATGTGGTTAAAGGCCGTCCCCCTACGGAGATGCCGTAATTTACCGCTTTTTAGAGCTTTATAACTCGTAACTTGAAAACTACAAAAATATAATAAAAATACAGCAATAATCTTCAGCACATTAACATTCTTTTCACCGTTATTAATTTACTATTTTTGTTCATTATACTCATGATATCACCAAAAATGTATCACTCAATTTATTTTTGTACCTAACACGTGTTTCTCGCCATAATGCTAAATTTGGTGGTCACGTCCCTCAGCCATGAGGATACGACTAGGAAGAAGTTTCTCGCCGTGTATAATAATTTGTAAAAATATTTTGTGAGAAATGAACTCTTAAACCGTTATTAGCTTCCAAAGTAATACCAATTTATTAAAATCCAAGCGTATTCTACTTTCAGCATCTCCCTAGCAGAGCAGACAGAATGATATGTCTATTGTGTCCCTAGTATTAACAAATCACTTTTATTTGAAACACACGACAATAGATAGACAACGTCATTTGCTACATATTTGTCGTTTGAATTTTTTTATGTCAATTTTGAACTAAGACAAGTAAAAAACCGGCCAAGTGCGAGTTGGACTCGCCACTTAAGGGTTCCGCAGCAGCAATAAGGTTTATTTCTATAAAATTAAAAGGTTTTTGATTTATTTTTATATTTTAGTTGATTTAATGAAAGTTAAATTAATTTTTACCATTTATGACGTATAAAAAAACTACTTGATAGATCTCGTTCAAACCAATTTTCGTTGGTAGTTTTTATAGTAATGTACATCATATATTTTTTTTAGAATTATCATGCCCCCTTTAGAACTTAGAGGGGGGGAGGGGGACACATTTTACCACTTTGGAAGAGTCTCTCTCGCAAACTCAACATTATTTTTGAAGACCTATCCATAGATACCCTACATGCGTAGGTTAGACGAAAAATTTTTTTTTTGTTTCATTTGTACCTATGGGGACCCCTAAAATTTTTAATAATTTTCCATTTTTGTATCAAAATCTTAATGCGGTTCACAGACTACATCTACTTACCAAGTTTCAATAGTATAGCTCTTATAGTTTCGAAGAAAAGTGGCTGTGACATACGGACGGACAGACAGACAGACAGATAGACAGACAGACAGACAGGCATGACAAATCTATAAGGGTTCCGTTTTTTGCCATTTTGGCTACGGAACCCTAATAATAGGGTTTTGGTACAGTATAACAATATATATTTTCCCTATGGAATATAGTTATACTGTGGTTTGTAGGTTTTGGTTCGATCTCGGCAACGCGGCAAAATGGTCAAGGTCGTTTGCTCGGGGGATGACCTTTTAAGCGACTCTTTGCGGTAACAGCCAGATAGACATCCTCTCTTCTGTCGTATTGACATCCCTGATATAGGAACCTTCTCCTATATCAGGGATGTCAATACGACAGAAGAGAGGATGTCTATCTGGCTGTTACGGACAAGAGAGACCTACTATCTATAGCATAATATAAAGTTTTTTCGACAAAAGAGAATAAGATTTATTAGGAACCATTTAGCACCTCAGTCCCATATTCCGAAAAGAGGCGTAAATAATTCCGTAAAATAAAGGCTTTACGTAAAACATGAACATTATGTGTGAGCGTTGAATGTACAAGTGTTCTCTGATAAGAATTATTTACGGCCTGCTCAGTGCTCACGTAACTATTGGTGTTATTGCGCGCTTAGACGATTTTCTGCAATGGATTACAAAACCTTATCATAGGGTTGCCATCCATATTTTACTATTTAAATGATTTATTTATAGTTTCTTTATTGTGAACAATAAACAGGTATATGTTAAAACTTAGTTATCACATTTTACTTATAATAATATTAGTATATAATATTAGTAGATAAGGTGCTATTTGTGTAGTCACTCGAGAGTCATGGAGACCTACTAGGTCTTTTATATTAGGTAAAACTGATAAAAAAATAATAAGAGCGTTTTCTATTCAAGTGCATAAACTGCAGCCATTTTAAAGTTTTGAAAAAGAAAATATATTCACAAAATTGCTTATTTAGATAAATTATAAATATATTTAAAACAACAAGGACTAAATAATTTACTTCAGTGCAAAATAAAATATCTGCGAAGCTTAGTTAGGAAAATATGAATCTTTATTTTTTTATATTTTAAAATGTCCCTATAGGCTTACCTGACCTTTGAATTGTCAGTGATTTATATGGAAGCTTCTTTGAGGTATACTAAACATCCCCTATCTTAAAATCCGATGACATTTCAATATTCAAAAAAAAAAAAAAATTAACCCACCAACGTGAGAAATCTGATTTCTATACCATGATAACTAGACACACGTCGGAAGCCAAGCTTAATCTGACACGCTCGAGCTAATCCCAAAATCCCCTCTTCCCCTCCCCAACTATAGTTATTCTGACATTTTATGTACGTTTTCTTGGCAATGGCCAACGGCTCTAAAGTATTTAAAAGTATATGAAATATTTTAGCGGAGATAAAACGCTGTGGCTAGTTACTAGTAAGCTACAGCTATAATATTATGGGAAGGCACAAAAGTTATGTTTTTTATTTCTTTGAAATTTACGCAAAACACGATCTACCGTCTAATTTGATAGGAAAAATTGAGGCCATAATCGGTATTGAAATGATCTAATATTAAAAATTTAAAGGAACATGCTGATGCACGATTGTGGCGCTAGTCCTAACACTAGGTCCTTATGATGATGATTTTGATCGGGAATGCCTGATAGTTAACTGGCCCAGTCATGTCATCAGCTAACAAATGCCACTAACTGTACTCAAGCATTAACAGTAAAAAACTACACAAATGACTGTGGCTAAACAATGGCTATTTTTTGCCAATCAACCACTTAAATTATTATTCTCGCAGTGTCAAGAAGTAATGAATATTTGATTGTATTTTTTTAGAATATGGCGAATAAAAAGAAATGATGGGTAATTCCTCACCCGTGTGCGAATGTCTTGATGAACAATATTAATGAATGAATTAACAAATCAATTATATTTCTTCTATGGTTGGTTTAGTATATTTGTAATTATTAATCAGGTTTGTATTCGTTTTTTTTTTTTGTAAATTAAATAAAATTTCCTGGCGGTGCGGTTGCTCCATCGATTGCTAAGCTTCGGACTCAGATTTTTCTACTTAATTTATAGGTTCTGTCTTTGTTCTGTTTGTATCTCGAAAACAAGAGTCTTTGACTTTGACTCGGGCAGCGGGCTAATATTTTAAGTTTTTAATGAATTCATACGGAAATAAACTGTGAATGGAAATATTTTTATACGTTTTGTGGAATATTTAATATTGCTTCCGTAAATATTAGCAGATGTTCCGACAACATTTCCGCCTAGAGCCTTGGTCGATCCACCCTGTATAGAATATGTTTATGTATTAATCAACTTTATTAAGACATCGAGATGACAATATGTTATGCAGCGCTGCATCATCATTACTATAACTACAGCTTCTTCAGAAGGTTCTATGGATGGATGTATGGATCATCTAATATCACTCTCTCCTTTCCCTGGACTTTCACGAATGTTTCAAGACTAAATTAGCCGTTCTCGAGTTTTATCGAGATTAACAAAAATTAAAATTCATTCTTATTTATGTAGAAGATAATTAATAATAATTAATAATAGATCCATAACATGGTATGCCGTATATGGCTAAACTACGTTTGTCGAGTCAGCTAAATACAAATTTACAAATTCGATAGTAACTTATGAACACCCTATAATTGTTGCCTACGGCCGATGCGCCTGCGCACAATCCATCATATTTAATTCAAGTAATTATTATGCATTCACTATAGGGTTATCGAGGTTATCCACTGATTTATGCGACTTATCCACGTTTATCAATATTCAATTTATACGAATTTCGCGAATATGTTAATATTCATGATTGACCAACATTATAGGAAGCGAAGCGCATAAAATTTAGAATATTTTCCTGCTAGCAACATTGATATTGAATTGGGTTTGTTATCCTTAACACGTATCACACTGAACTTTATAAATTTTATAGGTAGGTAAGAAAGGCTTATGTCAGTTTAGTCCTGAAAAGTTTTACAGCAGGCAACAATTTATAAGACAAATCACAAAATCAATGAAATCAATAAAACATAATTTTCATTCACCTATTTGAAATATCTTCTCTAAACATTTTATTCGTATTTTAGGTCATGTTATGTAACATTTAAAAAAATCCGTCGATATTAAATTTGTCAATTGAATAGTCCTTACGTTTCAACAGTTTCAAAACAATAAACAAAGTCTCGCGCGGCCAAGGCTGCTGCGGCCAACAATACTCGGCATTAGCAACACTTGTGACCAACGTGCGGCTTTGTTAGGTTACTTTCAAGCTAGGAGATCCATAATATTATAAGTATGTCTGTCTGTACGTCTGAGTCCTCTTCACGCCCGCTGATCGGATTTTGCTGAAATTAAGTATGGAGATACTTTAAGTCCCGGGTTGGTACTACTAATATAATATATTCTGTGTCCCGGGTTAGGACATAGGATTTTTATATCCAGAAAAAAAATTTGGCGCAACGGAGTTGCGGGCGTCATTTAGTTATAAATATTCTGTTCTATAAACGTGGTTTCAACGTTTGCGATAAAATAATGAAAGAAGAAGAAAAGAGCAATTATTTCATTCCCACCTTGGGAATGAAATAATTGCTCCGACGCGATATTTAATCAAGGTGTAAGAAGAACTCCATCTATACAGGGTGTGTCAAAATGATAAATGATAATAATTTACGGTGTGTACAAGTCCCCTATACAGAGTTTGATGTGAAAGTAGCAGCGCTGAAAGATAAACTTTCTTGCAACTTTTGTGTGGAAAAATTCCTGACGCTGGGGCGCAAGAAAAATTTTGCTTTTTAAAAGTTGCTACTTGCTATCTTCACAGTTAACACTATACATTATACATATAAGGGACACATACACACCCTGAAGCATTATCACTTAAGGCCAGCATTCACGAGCGATCCATCGATCTATTTGGCACGCTGTCGATCCAAAGGGATCGGCTCGATGCGATGGAATTCCAACTGAATCGCTCGTGAATGCAGAAAAGCAACGGTCACGTCGGTCTAAGTCGTCGTGCCGGCTCGCTCGTTCGTTTTGATTCCATTTTGATTTTAAATTGCGTTTAGCACACGTCCGGTGCTGTCGACGCCTACAGCCCTACACTCAAAACGATCAAATGGAACGGCTCGCTAGCGTGTTCGTGAATCGTGAATGCCATGAATTTGGCTCAGTGCGACATCGAGTATCGAGCAAATGGATCGCTCGTGAATACATACCTTTAGTTTTGTTACACCCTGTTTATGTGATAAATGATAATAAACGTATAAATTTTCGTCTATGATTGCGTATAAATTTTCGTCTATGATTGCCCATAATCGACGTCGATTGTGAGTCGACAGCTTCGTAATCATGGTGGCAATCATTTATCTATCAATATCGAGTAAGATAAAGGCACTTCTTCTCGACGTTGGACTACGGTTCCATATAAATAGGTACTTTCTGCTTTCAGTTTAATATTTCTGCTGTGTGTAGGTGCTACCAGTCTTAAATGAAGAATTTTCTAGTAAAACATTATAGTAAACGTCATAAAATTTCATGCTTATGCAAATACAACAATTAATGCTGGTTGTGACTTTTGCACGCGACGTCAAAGTATGCTGCGTTGTGTTTTTATTCCACACCAATATTCATTTTATTGGCATAGATTCACGATTATTATCTCGATGATAGACAATATTGAACAGCATTTTTTTATACTTGAGACAAGGAAAAGCAGATGATAACACGTATTGTTTAAGAGCGCCTAAGGAAAACACAGGTCAACTATTACAATAAAAAACTCTAAAAAATATACACGTAACTCAATATTATGCAAAACTCTTAAGTCACGATATAAGTCATAAATCATAATATTATAACGCCTCCGTGGTCTAGTGGTAGAGAGCGCGGCTTGACTAGGAGGTCGTGGGTTCGATTCCCGCGTTGGAAACATGACGTTATTTCCAAGTTTGGTTAGGACAATGCAGGCTGATCATCTGATTGAAGTAAGAAGATCCATGCGTCGGATGGGCATGTAAAAAGTCGATCCTGCGCCTGATCTCTCGCCAGTCGTGTCGGTCGTCCGTCCCACTGGGTTATGAGAGTAAAGGAATAGAAAGTGCTCTTGTGTACGCGCACACACTTGGGCACTATAAAATTACTGCTGCGTAGTTGGCCTGGTTTCAATGAAACCAGCCACCGTCACCGAAACCAGTGTGGGAGCTATTATTATAATATTATAATGGTAGACCGTAAAATGATCTCACCAAAAAATTGTATGCAGTAGCAACGTTAGAATGGCGACGCTGGGCGACAGCCCAGGGCACGGGTAAAGAGGGGCACCGAAGGCAAACAAAAAGGGGCGCTTTTTTAGCACTAGCAGCACCCTGGGCGCCCAATAGATCTCGCCCAGGGCGCCGCGCCTGGAAGTGCTAAAACTGGTACTGTATGTACGATCAGAGAAGTTGATTCCTATGCAGGTCGGGGCCCTACGTAGTTTAGTTGCGTTACGTCAAACCCAGCCGACAGATCACAATTAACATTGAATTGACATATTCGACCAAATAACGTTGGTCTATCAACTGCATAGGAATCAATTTCATCGATGGTACTATGTAGGGATCGTAATGAAGGTGCACTGTCTAAGTGTCTATGTCTGTCATGTCTCGTTCCCAATCTGACAAGCAGACCTTAAGGCGCTATATCGAAAGTAATTTTACCGCAAGGGCAATTTTATACTTAATTTGTATGACTATAAAGTCGTGAATACGCTGCGGCCAGAAGCTATCGGCTCGCTCGCAAAACTTGCGAAAAAACGTAATTATAATCATTTAAAAAATAACTGGGAGCATTTAAGCAAAATGCTTCTATACGATTTTGAGTTGCAAAGGTGTCTATCAATTAGATTAATTTCCTACAGTACATCTATTTTCGTTTAAAAATAATCTTCAAATTCCGTATTTTTAAGAGGTCATTTTGAAAATTAAATGTATCGAGGCAAAATACATTAATCGTGTTTCTAGTTCTTCTCAAACCTAGATAAGGCTATGA
Organism: Lysandra bellargus; assembly: GCA_905333045.1. NCBI lineage: Eukaryota > Metazoa > Arthropoda > Insecta > Lepidoptera > Lycaenidae > Lysandra > Lysandra bellargus. The sequence continues at coordinate 27,610,996 of HG995319.1, forward strand.
AGATATGTATATCTCATTACCAGATTTGTAACATTTCTGAGGGTCCTGTAGTATTACGTCAAAAAGGACAGTTTTTTTCAATATAGCGCCTTAAATAGTTATAATATGCTACGTAAAATACAATATGTTTGTTAATATAATTGATAAGATGAGTCTGACTCTTTACCATCATACTTTCATCATGAGAACAGTTTTCATCATTTATCACCATAGAGATGTTGATGATCATAATATCATAACAACAATTATTAGCATTTCCTAGTGACTGACCATCCTTAAGATATCAATTTTCAAGTTCACCCAGAAGGTCGTTCCCGTGACATGACGTCATAGGCGACACCGCGTCTGCGAGACTGCGCGTACGCATGGAATATGCATGACTGTGTATTGATAGTCATTTTTGACATTTCAACAGCTGTCAACTTACCAAATAGCGTATAATCATGAATTATTGATCTATCGAAAGATGGCGGTTTTTATATGATTTCAATACTGAATTATTGGGAATCATTCGCTTCCTTTGAGCTAGTTTTAGATTAGATTCCTACATGACAAAATAACTTTTGCCGGGTCAGCTAGTATTCGTATTGTAAATTATGCTTCACTTCTTCATTAGAATGAATACAAGTTATTATAAATGATGTAACAAAGCCATGAGGTTCAACAATTACGAAATTAATTGTTAAATTACAATAATTACCGCTTTAATGATATTAGCAAGGAATTTTATGTTTCGCAACGTAAACTGTTCTTTGGATTTTGAAATCGTAGAATAAAAAATAAAAATACTGCATATTCAAATCAAATGCGAAACTTAACCTTTGGAATATGTCACGTCTTTCTCCAGTGTCTATTCCATCGCTTCTCTTTTCATCAAAATCTGTTTAGTCACTTAACTTAACCCAGAATGTGATAGACTTATTTTCCAATTACGTTGGTATGGATCAGCCAAGAAGACAATGCACATACCGATAGAACATACAAAGAAGAACATACCGATGTCAATATGGTCATGTTACGTCATAATTCCTGACGCGCGGCGTGTCAGAATGACGTGTCATGACGTAGAAACGCTGACCTTGCAGTTATGGATTGGAATGAAAGTAAATGTCTAACGAAAAGTTGTTTCCTAGTCGCACTAATTAAAATAAGTTGCAAATAAAATAACAAAGGATAAGGTCCAAATTGGGCTAATTTTAAAAGTGCCGGCCAACGCAAATAAAGCCATTATTTAAATAGAACATAATCTAAGGATTTTTTTTTATTATTGCACCAAAGTTCTAAGTCAAGTCTCCGAGTTGTTATTCAAGGTCAAACTTTTTTAATAATGTATGTAATAAAACTTATTTTATTAATTAAAAGCAATAAGTAATCGATCCCAACGTCCCTATCCGAGTCATAGAACAGATTAGAGGCCAAATACCTACAAATGATTTGAAAAAATTCAAATTAAGAGGAAACCTCTACGTGCTTGGGGCTTGCAGGGAACAACTCATTGCTTACTTGGAATACTAGGCATTAAATGCCGTGCGTACCTCAAGTACGTAGAGTATCCCCCCTTCCTTTGAGTTTTTTTAAACCATTTGTAGGTATTTGGCCTTCAATCTGTTCTATGACTCGGATAGGGACGTCGGGATCGATTACTTATTGCTTTTAATTAATAAAATAAGTTTTATTACATACATTATAAAAAAAGTTTGACCTTGAATAACAATTCGGAGACTTGACTTAGAACTTTGGTGTAATAATAAAAATTATTCCTTAGATCATGTTCTATTTAAATAATGGGTTAATTAGCGTTGGCCGGCACTTTTAAAATTAGTCTAAAATTGTATGGACGTTGGATCTTGTTCTTTAATTAATGTTAGGTTAACACGTTCACTGCGTTATAAGGCTTAAACGCCCGATACATGTACGCGAGCTCTGTGCGGAGGCGAGAAACGACGAACTTCCCCTGGTGCGGGGGCTGTATAATGAGTATTTTTGTATGTTAAAAGGAGACAAGTATAGGTTTGAGTTTAGAACTTTAAGGGCATTAAAATCATGCTAAGGTCTTTCGACCTGATAACGCACTGATTGATATTTTTTTCCATTCCTTGCGGATAACGGGCCGAAAGACCCGTCATAGATCACCGGGTCGATCCACCCCTTCCCGCACTGGTATAGGTAATTGAATTGTTTACTTTATATTAGTGTTGTGACGTAATTAGCGGGAGCGGTACGATAGTGCATTTACACAGTAATTTGTTTACATTTTGATATATTTTATTGCTCTTAAATCATTAATAATACCTCGGACAAATAAACAATGTAGGAAAAGGCTTGAATAATCGTATCAGAAAGGAAGAAATCGTGAAAGTGAACATTCTGATATAGATTATTTGAAAAATGACAAAAAAATAATTCGCAGCAAAATCCCTACTGGCCTGTTATTTTTTCAAAATAACAGGCCGGATATTTTTGTTTCTTCAATAAATGATGTTAAAAATAATATGTCGATAACTTATTTCCCATCACTAAAACTCCCTCAAATAAACCTACAATTCAGTGCGGTATCAGGTTACTTGGACCTTATATATATATTTTTGCATGTATCTCTCAAGTAAATAGTAGGAATCCAGGGCGAAGCCAGCACCATGAACACTAACTCTTCTACGATCGATATTGATTGGTGGATTTCCAAATATTTAAGTTTTCACATAGTTACAGTCATTTATATTGGTTGATACCTTACTAGATCAATAAGCCCTTTACCGCAGCGGCGGAGAGTTTAAGTATAAAGATAATCGGCCTGTTAACGCACCATATAAAAAACCGTCTCTTTTAGTCCCGCAGCGAAGGTGTTAAGGTTAATCAATTTAATAATCACACCACATAAAATTAAACTCAACCTAAGTTTAAAGTTTCTTTCTAGTCCTCGACTTTTTTCTAAGGACCTAAGGTGTAATAAGTCAGGACCCTGAGTCAAGCAATTATAACTTTTTGTCCGTTTTAAAATTTTAGAACTAAGATATAATATTATGACCACACACAGTATTAACAGTACATCGAGGTGGCTGCTTTTGTTGTGACCTACATTAATTTATTGTCATATTTTGTCACATAATCAAATTTCCGCTTTAAAAACTATCACAATATGCTTGTTTTGTTTCATACCAAGTTGCCTTGTTATTGTTATTCATAGTGTTTACATTTGGGGAGAGTGACATCATGGGCAGAGACTTACTAGACTGTGTCATGGACGATAAAATTGTCACGAATATTCCCAACAAACAAACTAACCTTATAAAATTAACTCAATAAGGTCTAAACTCTTATACTTGTTATAAAAGAGCATTCATTATGTCAATGTTACTTATAATGGCACACTATTAGGAGATTTGGCTAATATTACCTTTATTCTTATAATTTGGTTGGGTAAACGTTAATAACTCTAGTTTATACGGCAACTATAAGGCTTCGAAATTATGTTCATCTTATAGGCCATATTTACATTGCTTTTTAGCCTTATAATATTCAAAGACATATAAAAGCTTTTAATATGGTCAATTATTCTTATAAAAGTAATGCACAAGGTAACTAATAATGCTTTTAACTTATAGGGGTATTTAATAAGACATCTATCCAACAAACGAATGCTAACATTTTATATGACCTTAACAAGGATGAAAGCAATCCACATTCCCTTAAACAGTGATTATAAAGATATTATTCTCTTTAAGGTGATATTAAAATGCTTTACATAACTAAATTCGCCATTTTAAACGTACAACAAATTGTGTGAATTTCTTGCGGAGCGGAATGATCGGCCAAGTGCGAGTCGGACCTGTGCACGAAGGGTTCCGTACTTTCATAGAACAAAAAAAGGCCTAAATTTTTTTTAAGTTTTTAGGCCTTTGTGTAAATTTCAGGTGCCTACCTGTTACCATTATTGACAAACAATAAAAGCGAAAAAAACATGTTTGCTGTATAGGAGCCCCCTTAGATATTGTTAGGTGCTAGGGTTCGAGGATTCGGAGAGAAAGACCTGGTGACTCTCTTGAAGACTTTATTCACAAACACTAGCTCACACAAATCACTAAATCCAAACACTAAGCACTAGATCCAAACACTAAGCACTAAATCCAAATCACTGAGCACTATCACTGTCCTAGGTCGTAGCCGAGTCTTAGGTCACTATCACAATCACTCACTATTGACCACTTGTTCTCACTTCGAAGTCGCCTTGATGATCGCTTGTATCAAACTGAATTGATTGCCGGCTTGTTTACCTTTTATATGCCCCGCCATACTTTCTGGAACGTTCCATTCTGGATTGTTTACGTAAATACGCAATTCACATAAACAAGGGTTGGACTTTTCTAGAAAGTGCGCGCAACTGTCGCGCGCAGGTAAACAACTGCCCGTATCCGTAATAATATCATATGTACTAATTTTATTTTATGTATTTGTTGTTATAGTGGCAATAAATGCATACAATCCCGACAAATTTCAAAATTGTAGCTATTGCAGTTCTTTAAATACAGCCTGGAGACAGACAGATAGACAGACAGGCGGACAGATAACGAAGTCTTAGTAATAGGGTCCCGTTTTACCCTTTGGGTACGGAACCCTAAAAAGGGATTCAAAACTGTGGAAGAAGTTGAAAAGGAACGATGGTTACAGAAGAAAAGTAAAAAGTAAAACAATTAATTTGATAATCACGTATTTTTAATAATATTTCAAACTTAAAATTAGTGCGCAAAAGTGAGCTAAAGTATCCTTATAAAGAGGTCTCTTTCGGCCAACCCAACTACAGTGGAAAAAAAACATTTTTATGCGGGAATAACACTAGCTAGGTGCGATTTTGTTAGTGTGAAAGGAACCCCCCTAACGATAGGTAAAATGGCGATATCATAAGAAACAATTGATGCCGTTATAAAGTCTTTACTCTCATAAACTCCTTATAGACGATGTGTGAATCCTGTTGTTCTTTTAAAAGCACTGTATTTAATTTGACTAAATAATTAATGACGTTTTTAGCACAAAAATAGCTTAAATTAGCTTAAACAAGGGCGAGTTGATACCAAAACACACAGCGTATCACATTTTATCATGCATTTTAATTCCCATACACTTTTCACTATAAACGAGCACTAAATCAGGTAAATAAACTATACATAAAATAATGACTTATCGTTTACTTGACAGTAAAATGGCTGACGCTACTATTTCTTCTCCAAGCTGTGAAAATGTAAATCACTTATGACGGCAAAAAGGGCAAACGGAGTTTAACTCCCTTGTATCGGACAATAATATAACACGTATAAGGGTGATCGCCCATATTAACGCTTTCTATATGTTTCTTATAAGTTGAAGTACCTGTTATTATCCTTATAAATTGTGCCCAAATGCACCCTTATTAGCGATAATACGACTTCTATAAGAATATTATTTTTGGCTATATAAGCCACTACAAGAGCAATTTTTGTTAGTTGGGTTATACCAGACTATACTAGAATCTAAAAAATAAGTTAATGCTTAATAAGTCTAGGGGCCGGCTTACTTTATCCATTTAAATATGAAGCTCTATTGGAAAGGTATGCTAATCTACATACAGTTATATCTATTGATTGAGAAGGAAAATCGTCTCAACCTTAACCCGAATATAACGAAGGTGATAGAATGATTAGCTGCTTTTCCTCATAAGCTTTGATTTAATAATTGTTATTCGAAAGGACATTATGAATATGCATGAAACATTTAAATTTAGGTAAGCACCGATAAGCAGTATTTTTATTTCAATTTCCTGATCTGTTCCGCGCCTATAACTCTAAAAACTAAGCATTAGAATGTCTATACTCTAGTCGAATCAACTTAAAATATGGTTCCAGAACTCCGAGCGCCAAAACTCCGTTATATTATATTATGTATACTTTTGCTACATTTAACGCTTCAAAAATCCAGTCCTTATAAACAGTTTCAATATTATCTTTTATTTAATTAAATTGTCGCAATCGGCGTATTCTATTCAACTTTCGACTTAAACTTTGCGCTGGGCCGGTGAAAACGAAAGTCGGTAAATGTGTGTCCCATCCTGTTGACATGTACATATCCACCACAAATCGGCGGTTTATATAGCTATTAAAGCCTTACATACTCAACAAAAAGTATGAGTATCCTATTCCTACTATATAATACTAAAAATGAAACGCAAATCCTTTTCTTTTTTTGAGTGAAAAAAAAATAATCATGAACACGAATATATTTTATTATGTGATGGTTCTTCGAAAATTTTGAAATTGCCTAGTTGAACTCGATTACAGATCATTTATGATAGCAGTATTTTTTTCTTAGTTTTCTAAAGTCCCCAAAAATAGTATCGAAAAAAACAATAGTCGATTTGACCTTGTATACTCAAGAGAAATGTTTCGCACCAAAACTCGTTGGTTCATGAACAATGTTGTCGAGCAAGAAACGTGTCCATTTAAAAAAATCACACACGAGCAAAAAAACCCAACAAAATCCGACGCTTATTAATAGATCACATAATAGACTTCAACGAGCTCCGCGGCCCGTATTTTATATGTATACATTTTTTAAACAACTTTTTAGTATCAATAAATACTTGCTATAAATATTTACCGTTCTCAGAAAAACTGTAAGTATTTAAATTTAACGTTCTTAAAGCAATAATAATTATTATTTCCAGAATTTCGTAAGTCGAAAACGGCTCCTACTAATCGTAGATAGTACCGACGGAATTTAATAATATGATAGTACAAAATATATAATAAATATCTAATATATAAAATTCTCGTGTCACAGTTTTCGTTGCCATACTCCTCCGAAACGGATTGACCGATTCTCATGAAATTTTGTGAGCATATTGAGTAGGTCTGAGAATCGGCCAACATCAATTTTCATACCAAAAATTATTTATATGGCAAAACAACGTTTGCCGGCACAGCTAGTTCTAATATAATAAATACTCTGAAAAATCTGTAATTAAGGCCTAAAAGAATATCCTGTGACATGCCTCATATATTTCTCGCTCTCAGCCTCGCTGGCCGACGGACATGACGAAATAGATAATTACACATAATATTTTTTTAATTGGTAAGAAAGGTTTTCATTTTTTCAATTTATTTATTATCTAAGTATCAATTTATTTTATTGCAATCTAATTATAAATAACTTTTAATAAAAAGTATTTATTTTACTAGTGTCTAGTTTAGTTTACTAGTGGTTATAGTTAGTTTAGTTAGTTTACTAGTCTTATTAATTTCGTTTGCATTTAGTGGATACCGGACGGCCTTCATTGATAATATTAAAATAAAAAACATTGTCTTGACACGTCGTGTGAAATCAATAAAAAAATAACACCTTTTTTACACTACAAGGAAATGTAAAGATTAAGTATGTTTTTATTTGCTTTTTTTTCTTTTGTTTATATAGGTACTGGATATTATTATGTTAGTAATTTTAAATCATATTTAAACCATTTTTCATTTGTTCATGATATTATTTGCTTATAATGTTTTCTAAGATTTTGTGACAGGAGTTTTTCCATTCAGTAAACGCTTCAAAAGTCAAAACTATTAAAAAGATAATATGTTGTGAAAAACCCCAGAAACAATAATGGAACAGGTAAATTAAATTAAAGCTTGTAAAATCATATTATAATCTCTTTGATAAATTATGTGCGTAAATTTAAATAAAATCAAATATATATATACTATTAAAACTTGAAAACTGGCTACTCATAAAATATATTAACCATCAACACTATTGTGCCATTTCAAACGAAAATTCCGGTTCTGAATCTTCATCCTAATCTTAATTATTCGTTATAACTTATAAGTTATAACAAATTGAATTCTCGGAAACTGGTAATAATACAAGTTAAGCGTTTAGGCGCGGTCATACTATCCAATATTTAAGATATTACCTTGCTTAAGGCCAATAACAATATGTAAATTTCAACTATGTAAGTGTAAAAATTGTTGAAAACAAGTAATAAAAATTGTATGGTATCGTTAGACGACACGTACTACACGTTATCTAGTCGTTACAAGATAAAATTACGTTCAATACACGTATTTACTGGAAATTTCAACAATATGGAAAAACAAGTGTATTCAACATCAGCGGAAGAAAACGATAGGCCACGTAGCCCAGACAAAAATAGAGATGTTGTAGGATTGAAATGTGTACGTTTCCTAAAGTATGTACCTAGGTATTATCGACAAATTACCTTTCAGTTTGATAATGGAGCAATTTTAATACTTTTTTTCTTATATGATAGAAAATGTTTGTTTACATTGTTACTGCTTTTTGCTTAAATTGCGAATTTTATAATTTTTAAATGCGTATATACTGTTTGAATTTTTAAAACCAGACACACTTTCTCAATTTTAAACCTACAAGGCCTACGATGAGGCCAATTGAATCCGATTGGGCTGATCGCAGGCCCACTAATACGGATTCCGGACTGATGCATGAGGTACTAGCTCAAACCGAGTCCGTTCATATCGGCCTGCGCTCAGTTCGGTTCGATCGGCCTCCTTGTATATGGGAGCCTTTACGGAACCTTCGTTTAAGTGTCGTTATATAGGTTACACCACTAATTATTGCTTAATTACCACATTAACTGACTGCTACTTGCCTGTCATGGCGCGTACATGACACATTATTTTATGGATAATACAAATAACTGCTACAACCACAATAGACATAACTACCAGTACTTCGGCTACTAAGAGATGGACGAGTATTAATATCTGTCATTTCTTTCGGGTTTCGCCAGGATAAAGCCCGTCACAGACCTAGCTATAATATATATTAATATGTTTATAGCTAGGCATATTAATATATATTTTCTATACTAATTTTCGCGTGACCACACACTCAGCTATAATATATATTTCTGTGACATGTGGATTTAGTATAGAATAATATGCCTTGCTATAAATATATTAATATATATATTATAGCTAAGTCTGTGACGGGCTTAAGTTAAAGGCTGGCGCGCTGGCTGGTACAATTTATTTTTAAAAATAAGATTTTGAAATTGAATTCTGACAGTTTTCTTTGCATGTGCCAAAATATAAACAACTTTTGTAGGTAACGACCCTAGCGACGACTTTTGTCATAATACGTCAAACTTAATTTTTTTTACATAAGTTCTAAGTCGGCATACTCTATCATTCTATTTACTCTGCTACATTAGAGATCTTTGACTGAAACGAGACATGGTGACGCAACGAATACCAGTGAAATTTGACATTTAATTTTATATGTTTATGCATCGCCCTAAATCTTGTTAGTAAAACCCTAACAAAAGAATAAACAAATCATGTCAAATCAAAACAACTACAGGTGGGCAAAGTATTTTAAGTCATCGTTAACTTACTACTAACTTCAATTGAATAAGGTAGTTATTGTCGATCACTGCCAATTGCAACGCATACCTAATATTTATCTGTATACTTAAGTCTAATTGCACTCGATAATACAGCAAAATAACAATAAAAATTGATGGAATTTGACATAAGGAATTGCAAGCACCGTAGTCCATAACACTTTGCGATGCGTTGTCGAATCCCTTATCTTTTTAGTTTACTTCGTTGTCGAAATTACAGAATGTAAGTTGTCCTAGTACCCTGGATTATAATAAGCCAGGTAGCCAGAAGTATTTGGTTGGGGTAGCGTTTGATATAACAGCTGTGCCCTAGAATAAATCATATCGTAACATCATCATACCGTCACTGAAGCTTTTAAGTTATTTCTTACACATCCTCAGCCGAACACAAGCATAATTTCACGCATTTCGTGAGGTATTTACTGCTGGGTCATTCGTGTCGAAGCCCTCAAGTTCCTCAACACATGTTTATCTTGCGACAGATCGTGCGCGCGTGTCGAATTTCGTACGCTTGTTCGCACGTCCTTGTTCCAAAATCGTCGGACCTACTTCGTCTGACGATCCTTTGTAGATTTGAGGAAAAAGCCTGAAGGCCCCATGCCAAGAAATCCAAGTACTAAACTTTTAGGCTATAAATAAGCCTAAAGGTCTAAAACCAAGAAACCATTGGGATCTAATTACTAAATGTTTAGATTATTTATCAACCGGTGAATGTAAGTTATCTCTTACTAGATTTAGCTTTCCTATTTAAAATAAGTATGTTACTTTAAAAAATAGTACTTTTGCATGATATGTTCATTTTTTTCCTTTTGAGTAGGAAATCATATTTAGAAATGCTTATACTTATCCTTGAGTTGACGCTGTAAAAAAACACATTTCTACTAATATTTTACTTCAGGCACTTAGGCGTAGGCTTTTAACTAAAGACTAAAATACAGCCTAAAAGAGTAAAAACCTAGTACATAGTAGGTACCAAAATTTACGTAATTTTGTCATCGTCTCAAGTAAACCAGCATTTCGCGAAAAAAGTAATGTTTATAAAAGGTCATTCGTGTGTAAAGGAAAGGATGTTTACGATGTGAACGCACATCCTAAAACAAAAATTCAAAACAGGTTTCACTCGTGTGCAATATTTAGTGATGTCTCGGGATGATACAAGATAATAATTGTATCATTTAAATGCATAAGGTAAATTTTGCATCTCGCTTTTTAACCGAAGAAAGCTCTCGATTTGACAGGATATTTTTGGTGTTTTGTGATAATTTTACGGATGAATCAATGTTGATAATAATTAATAATCTTTGTGTTAATCGGTGGTATAGTAGAATCAAGCATGCAAGGTGGACCTGGGTGAATTACCGAGAGTCCCACCAATACTTTATGCTCATGTTGCTTGCTCATTGCTGTAAACTTTTAGGTTTATCTAGTTGATGAAAAGCTGTGTAGCCTTCGAGTGTTAAAATCTTAGATATAATCATAAAAATACGATTATTATTCGTAAAATTCATGCTGCATCGCAGCGCCGTGCGAAAATGCCCTTTAGTATAAATCATCCTGTAGATCGTTTTGTAACTTCTAACTGGGCTGGCCAAGTTCTAATTCAGAATTTAAATGTGGCAAAGCCGTAGCAATGTTTCTCATGAGGATTTATGACCATTCAGTAGTCCTGCTCTGCATTATGCATGCAATTCAGTTTGTGCGATCGAAGACAGATCCAGTTTACCACTTTTCACATAATATAATCTGAATGGCATATTTTCGCGCGTAATGCCTACGCAAAAGTCGTGGGCTTAAGGCATCACCACAAAGTATTTTTTTCTGTAAGCGCTTAAGTTAAATAAGTAGACAGTGTATATTTTGGAAAAAAAAAATTGAAACGAGTTTACGCGAATAAGCATCAATATGGTGACAAAAATGGCGGCTATTGAAGAGCGTGTCACACTTATTAAACAATTAACAAAGTTTATTAAAAAAAATAAAGTTCTACGCATACAAACATCTAGTTCGTATTTAATTACATCCTTTGAAAATTGCGATTACAAAATACTTAATGATGGTCATTATAATCGTTTATATATAGCAGCCAACTGGTTAAAATAGCCGTTCAATCAAACAGCCTTTGACTGAACAACGCCATTCAATTATACGGCTGTAGCCTATACCGTATACGTTGTTTATTGTTGTTGTTGTTAACACTAAAAATAGACAACGCTTAGCCAACTGGATAAATTGTAAATTAACTTTAAGATGGCCATTAGTTTAGACTTTAGTAGGTATCCAAAAATTGTAAATATGGAAAATACTGTTTGATTGAACGACTAATTTAACCAGCCTGCTGCGACATATATACAAGGACACAATTAGGTTCCGTTCGCGTATCCTATTGTACTAATAATATAAAGCGGAAGAATTTGTTTGTTTGTTTGAATAATAAAGAAATAGAGGAAAATGGGAAAAAAACGAGTGGAAATTATTTGAAAGGGCTTATTTAAACGCGCTAATCTCAGGAACTACTGGTAACTGGTCCGATTTGAAAAATTCTTTCAGTGTTAGACAGTCCATTTATCGAGGAAGGCTATTAAGCTATAGTTTGTTACGTTAAGTCTAATAGGATCGAAGAAATAGAGGGAAAATGAGAAAAAAACGGGGGAAATAATTGAAAGGGCTGATCTCACGAACTATTCGAGCAATTTTTCTGTTATATGGCACAGATAAGAAGTAGACCACGTGAAGGATCATAGGTAATTTTTTGTGGAATAATGTGTCTGTGAAATATCTAATTTACGCGGGCGAAGCCGCGTCGAACGTCTAGTTAAATTATGTGTTGCAACTTGCAACTCATGTTATATTGTAATGGAAGCATCTTAAAAATAACTGAGTATTTCTGATCCAAGGAGGCTCCATAAAAAAGGTTGGGAAACTCTGCCGTCGATTATCTTCATCATGGCTGCACGCAAACTTAGTGTGAGATAACTTAAAGCCGCAATGCAATGCAGCATCACGTCGCAAACGTGTACTTGTGTTTGAGTTTTAATTCTAGAAGAGCTTATAATCAGCTGTGTCTAACAGTGGGTTAGGTTAGTTTGTTTATAAGTTTTTAAAAACTTTCATTTTTATGTCTTTATAATATTATACGAAGGCGATTTTTATAAGAAACGGAAATTTGACACGGCTTCTTGTTATTTAGGTAAACTATGTATTTATTTGTGTTATAGCTTACTTTATAATTACAACTTAGGTATAAAGCTACTAACTTTAAAATTTATAAGTTGCAAAAATGTATTGATTTCTAACAAATGACCTTGTGTCTTAAAAATATTCCATAAATAATAATGTTTTGGTGTTTTATTGAATAAGGAAACCATTCATTTGATATTATGGCACTAGCTCAGTTAATTATGTAAACTCCTACGCAAAAACTTAATCTTCCTCTTGCAAAGAGGGCTCTAAGTACCCTAAGGATTTAGGACCGATTTTACCAACGACTGTTAAAGTTAATGCTCGAATTATTATCAGTTATCACCTTACCTCTTTCGTTTTTTATATAAATAAAAAGAGAAGTCATGACTTTAAACAAACTGTTACCACTAGCAGATGTTGGTGAAATTAAGCCTTAGGTTATTATAATTTTAAAATTATTATATTATGTTGAAAACATTACTAAAATACGAGACTGCCAAAATGTAGATTGGGCTCTCAGTACTTTCTAAATCAGGACAGAATGCCTAATAATAAGCAGGCTTTATATCGAACCAAATAAATATTATACAGGCACACAAACATAATATAACCACCCAAAACACAACTTTACAACTTACACGAATACCTTTAAAATTTAATGGCCATAATCAAGCTTAGCTCTTCAATGGTTATACAATGTTCCTCACCAGCCTGTTTGTTGATGGTCCGCCTCAAACCGCCTCGAACCAGCTCAATCTGGTTGTTGCCATCGTCGAACTAGTTACGGCCGGTTCGAGCCGACAATCAATATAATTCATTATGTCGATATTTCCATATTTATGAGTGATTTGCAGAAATTGTTTAGTTTATTTCATCTGACGACATTCGTTTCAGTGTGTTTTCTACGCCCGCCAACGCATCGATTCGAAGTGCGCCTACGCAGTTTTCAAGACTTTGACATTCGGAGTGTTACAGAGCTACGTAGACCTGTCTCTAGTTATATAGTTAAACTGGTCAATAATATTTTAGTATTAAAAATAGTATAGTATGTTCGTATCTCTGTTACTGCTTCAGTCTTCACGCTTAATTAAAGTACATATTAGTAGTTTTATGCCGCAAAAATGTATGGAACATTATATATTTATTATTTAGTAAAAATTTAATGAATCGACAGTCTTTCAAGTTATACAAAGGCGCAGCAATGATAAAGTGAACATATTTTAAAATCAACGTGTTCATTTTACGCAAATACAACTATTTGTTTAACCCACATTGTGACGTCCTATGAAAGTAGTCAATGTTAAAGACAAGTTTCTGAATTTTGAATATTTGTACTTTGCGCTCTTTTGCTCAATAATAAAACAAAAAACTTCCGAGTTACCTACCAAACACTTTCTAATGATAGATCATTATTAAGCATACAGCCGTTCTAGTAAAACTTAAGGTAATTTCTATAGTTTATCCCAATAGCAAACTTGTCTTATTTTTTTTCATTGTGAAGGTCTCGGTCCGAACTTCTACAACGTTCAATTCGACGACGTATCTATCAAAACAATTTGATAACTTGAAGACGTGTTTGCAAACAAGTTTTATTTCCCTGTTCGAATTGTTTCAAAAGAGATTAGTGATTACCCATTCAATTCTAATGTATTTTTTTCCGGGGGACCATTAAGTCGTTGAGATCACTTGTCATTAGCTGACACATTGTTCTTTGATTCGATCGATTAAAGTAGGCAATCGTCTGCGAACACAATGACATTTTATGATCCTAGTGTTCGAGAGTTATATCCTCCATGTTATTATTGTAACACGTTTTCAGTCGATGGTTCCATTTCTGTTTTCTAATTTGATCCTTTATTGATATTGCGAGCCGGTTTTGTGAGCTGTAAGAGCCGTTTTCTAAATGTGATAAATCGCTTGCAGTTTCTCCGTCGTACTTGTTTTTGTCTAGTTGGAAACGTAATTTAGAGTTTAGACAATATTCTTATCACTCTCTCGACTTTATTTTGGTAGGTAGTCGTCTTTAACACGGCCGTTGTATTTTACAAGGTTTAAAACTCGTTTTTTTTAAGCAATGCCACGTGTGATTGTTTCTAAATATAATTACAAAATTGCGAGCGATAATCGAAAGTGATTTTGCGACATTGTAAAATTTTGAAACATCGTCGTTCTAAGCGAACTTGAATATGAGCAATAGCTATGTGCGAACTGTACTCTGCTACGCTCGCTTTACTCCCTAGCTATAAAACTCGTTAAACAATTGAACAATAACACTAACAACTTAATGAGAATTCTTAGGATAATTTAATAGGTCATTATTAATAGTAATAAAAGTAAATTAAGTAGATAATAAATCAGTGCGTTGTTGAAATTGTGGAGGAACTATCAACGTTCAAACAAAGTGGAAGCACGACGTAGCTCCGATACCCGCAGCTCCAGCTCGGAAATTGTTGTTGCTTAAGAAATATTATTGATAAGCGGTTGCCGATGTCGTATTTCATTGTTTCCTAAAAAAATGCGTCAAACGATCCAAAGTTTTTGGCCAAGAAAGCGCAAAGAAGCCAAAAACACGATTCAAAAATGCCTGTATTCTGTAACATGTTTACGGTTGATAATGTATTTCGGTATACAACAGATGCGAGCGAACAAAAGAATCAAACTCAAGACTAATTGCGTTCACAGTGACAATATTAAAACAACGCAAAATTTTCAAAACTACCTTCCAAAAAATCACACAAAACAAGAAAAATCTCTGGTAAAATTCGCGTTGCGCAAACTTACCCTTAGTGTTGTACTCGATGTATGAATCCGGATTAGCATAAACGTTCACTGGACACTTCACTACGCGTGTGCTCGCGGTGGCTGCTTGTCGTAACTGAAGGACGCGCGGCGCGGGGGCACCTTATGAACTCTTGCGTAGCCTCGCTGTAACCCGCGGAAAAGCCTGCGCCCGCGCCCCGAGCTTTACTCCGGAATTTCGGACTTTTCGGGGACTTGCGGGATTTTAATTGGACATTTGGGTATTTTTTAATCTTATTTCGGGCTTATTGTTATTTATATTTTTATATCATTGTTATTTGTATTTTTGTTACTTTTTAAGAACCGATAAAATTGATGGACATACAATTACGATCTTTCTGAATAATTACTTTATTACTGTCCCTTGCGCGTAGGAAGATTGTTATAAGCTTAGAGTTAAAATCAACAAAATTTCCAAGAATGTAAATGAAAAAATAAATAAAAATAATTATTTCTTCACATAACAGCGTTAAGTATGTAATTAAAATGTTATCATTGAAGCTGAGTGTAAAATATTTTACAGCATCGTTTAAGATAAGGTGCATATTATTTAATAACTTAAGTAAAATATAATTAAAAATTAAAATATAATAATATGAGAATGTAAATAAATCATACGGTATGTGACTTAAAGTGATTTATAATAACCTATTCACATTAAGTTTGCCGTTAGCCATCAGTTTACAATTCAATTTAATTTAAATAATAAATAAAATAAAACTGTTTATTACACGCAGAAAGGTAATTTATTATATTATGGTAGTATTTACATAACATTTTAAAGAACACAATTAAATTATTACATTGAATATCTTGTTAATTTCGCAGCCCCTACACTAAGAAAATCTTGTGGTGTAGGGGTTGCCTGCCAATTGTAATATTACATAATAATAATAATAATAATAATAATAATAATGAAGCCTCATTTATTCCTTATCAATTTACAATATTAACACTTACACTTTTAACATTTTTAAATGTTTTAATATTAATTTATATACGTATCACATTTTCATCATAGCATGCTAATTTAATACCTTGATTAACCTTTTAATTTTAACAGTTTCCTTTTCATGTTATATATTAGTATTTATGTATATAATTTATCAATTTAATTTAATTTTTTTATTAACAGTTATAATTTTTAAAGAAACATTATATACTTATTATGACGACCACATGAAGATACAATATATTATTTGAAAAGACATCAGTGAAGATTTATTTAACAATTTATGAATCGAAATTATATTCTTCTTATACATATGAAGTTATATTATAGGTCTATAATATGTATATTATATATTTTATTAATTAATTCTTAGTGACTAAGTTTAATATACATAATTATTTCTAATTTATGAAAACACTAGCTGTCCCGGCAAACGTTGTTTTGCCATCATAGTATTTCTACTTCATCAGTTGATATAAAATCTTACCCCTCTTTTATCCCCTAAGAGGGGTGGGGGGAAAAATTTTATACACCAGATTTTAAGTTGAAAAAACAGTTAATAATATGAAGTAAGTCCATTAAAGAAAAAAGTTTGATACAAAATCTGACCCCCTCGTTGGTCCCATTAAAGGGTTGGGGGGGGGAGGTGATTTTTATACACCAGAAGTTGGGTTGGAAGAAGGCAAATATATCTGCGAAAACCGTATGCAAATCGGTTCAGTAGTTTTCGTGTTAAAGCAAAAGTCTTATACAAAATCTGACCCCCTCTTTCGTCCCTTTAGAGGGGTGGGGAGAAAAATTGTTATACACCAGATGTTAAGTTGGAAGAAGACAAATATATCTGCAAAAACTGCATTAAAATCAACATACAGACAGACAGACAGACACAAAAAACTGACCACATTTTTGGCTTCTATAGCGATGTAGTGATACCCTCCGCTTATTATTTTTTGAATATCTTTAATGTACAGAATCTTCATTTCTACAGTTTTATTATATGTATAGACATGTATTAATTATGACGACAAAACACATGAAATCTTAAAAAAAATATTTTTATGGTACCTTCCCAGTTCCCTACACATCAAGCGGGGATGAATTATTTTTTTCGCGTTCACCCCATCGTGTGGAATCGTTGGAATTTGGATAGGTTTTTAAAAATATTATGAGTATTCATAGATAATTTTCCGATTTAGGGATCCGTTTGTGAAATATTAAGTTTTAAAGTGGGAAAAATCGTTAGAGTCCAGTGTCCCCCTTCTACCAGCTAAACGGTTACTTCTGGAAATGTGAAAAAATTTACGGGAGTAGGAAATATGCTGAATTTAAAAGGAGAACTATCACGGCCAAAAAGAATTCATAAGTTATTGGGTAATTGTCGATCAACTAAAAAAATGTATTTGGCGAAGTATAAAGGAACTTTTCGTTCAAATTCCTTTGAAAGTAACTGAGATGATGTTGTTAGTACCTAGTATTTAAAACACGTTATAAATGTGCATTCATTGACCATACAACATTTTTAAAAAACTAGCGGTACTACAGACCCCTATATTGCGCGTCGCCCGACACGCACTTGGCCGGTTTTTTTTTAACATTCTAATGGACTAATATCTATCAGAATATTTTTTAAATAAATCATGTTTGATTGTGAATAAAAATAAAATACAAATATCTGATGAAAATAAAATAAAAATATTTGAGTTTGGCTGTCAGTGGGACAGCCAAACAACACAGCCGGCCAAAGAGCATCGACATGGGCCATCAGCAACATCTAATGATATCCGCCATCTTGTCATACCCGGATCGGATCCCGGATCAAACTGGCGGGTCAAACCATAAACCATAAGATGGCAATTAAAATAAGAGAACACCTAATTCTCAGTTTCCTGGAAGTATGGATTATTCTCTGATGACGTCACCGCACTCAACACAAGTACGGATTAATTGAGAACACTTAAGCGATCGTGCATCTTGCAGAACTGAAGGCATTTTTAATTTACACCCGCGATTCAAATATCAGAGAAAAAGAACCGCCTCTAAACTCGAAAGGAGATTTGTTGGTAGGTACCTATTTATTTTAATTGTGTTTTAGGGTAGTCAATAAGGAACCCTTATAGTTTCGGTCTGTACGTCCGTCTCTCCGTCTGTCTGTCCGCGGTTTTTATGAAATTATTAATGTTTTTGTTTTAATAAACATATTGAAATTGGCATTTAATTATTTAAATTTTTTGCGCTGAAAATTACGGAAAATGCAAAAAAAGACTTGCTAATTGCAATCATCAATTAACTATTATAATTTTGCAATTAAAATATTTAAACAAAAACTAACAATGTTTGTAATGTAATAATATCATAACATTTAAAAGTGTTGACTAATAATCTAATAATGATTAATGAATAATAGAATAATTTCATAGGATTACTCATCCAGCTCATTCAAAAATTAATTAATCTGGGAAAATTTGTTTTTAATTTTAAAATGATAACGGTATCAAAAATATTGTATTAACGGATTCCATTGTTAATTAAATCAATTAGCAAAATTCTTGAAACGTTTGGAGCGCTTGTATAACCACAATTGACTCGATTGAATTATGTATAAAATAACGACGATCAAAAAACTATAAAATTGCGTGAGCTCCTGCAGAGCGCGACTGAAAGCCTTTGCGCCTGCAATTTTACACTTTTTGATCGTCGTTATTTTATGCATAATTCAATCGAGACGAAAAAACGAGAATCCCTAGGTATATTCTTTGTCTTTCGTTCAGTACAAAAATTACCTGAAAATTCCAAGTAATTTAGACATAGTATAGAAATTTCGTTAAAAGAAGTGGTAACTTCGGGATTTTTTTCCATCAAGTGAAGTTTATGATATTGTGTAATGGAATATAAATTCAAATGTATTAGATCCTCAACTAACACATATATTTTTTTCCGAATTTAAATTAATATATGTTTATGTCTCTTTGTCACTTTTAAATCTTGAAAATCGTCCCCTTTTGGGAATACAGGGCCTTAAGAGTCCGTATACGAAATTTTGCCGAAATTGCAAAGGTTCGCTACAGAAATATTATTAGGTTTTTTCCCCTTATTAGACTAAAAAAAAATTATTATTAGATTTAAAATATATTTAAGCGCGGAAAGCCGACTCGAACTTGCGGCGAGAAATATAATGTGAGATTTAGGTTGTTTTGAATCGTGTTTTTTGGCACAATTTGTTTTTTTTTAATTTATTTTTTCTAGAATTGGATAGAATTTTATCTATAGATTACTTCTGTCGTTTTCTTTTTATGAATTACAGCTCCAAGTTGCCGAAATTAACAGCAATTCTTTGCCCATTTTCTCTAAAATTTTGCCGAGTTGCATATTTTTTTACTCAATTATTTCATATTATAGTGGCAAAAAGTAATTCCAACATTTTATAGACGACTTTCTCAACAGTAAATTGTATTTTTTTCATATCGTTAAGACGTCAATACAATACATAAACAGGTGATATTCTAAACCTTGAAATGATCTTACATATTGTGCATTAAAACTTATAGAAATACTTGTACAATACTGTATTTTTACTGTTAAATCACGTCTGTTAAATCAGCGAAATCGGGAAATTTCGTATAAGATATTAAGTGATTCGAACGAAATATGCGAACACAAACATAAAAACATACATACATACATTCAGAAGCTGATATTATAGTCTAACATAATATATGAAAACTACCTACCTCTTCACGCCTAAACCGCCAAACCGAATTTGCTGTTTGGCATGTAGATACTTGTCCCGGAAAAATGTACGATTCCTGCACGATAATCGAATTTTGGCCGAACGGAATAGTTGCGGGCGTCATCTAGTCATAAATTAACAATAATTTGTATAAAAATATTGACAGCTTTCACATAATTAACGATTTAATTAATTACGATTACGTTTATAGAAAGTTATGCTTATAGTAGGGGAGAGGAGGATGCTATTTGTGTAGTCACTCGAGCGTCATGGAGACATAGTAGGTTTTTTACATCAGGTAAAACTGATAAAAAATAATAATATCGTTTTTTTATTTTAGGGATGGGTTCAGAAACTGCAGCCATTTTAAAGTTTTGAAAAAGAAAATATATTAAAAAATTGCTTATTTAGGTAAATTGTAAATATATTTTAGACAATAAGAACTAAATCATTTAGTTTAGTGCAAAATAAAATATCTGCGAAGCTTAGTTAGGAAAATATTAAGCTTTATTTTTTTATATTTTAAAATGTCCCTACAGGCTATTACCTAAATAAGCTTCCATATAATATGTCGATCACCAATTCCTGGAAATCTTTTGCTATCGCGGCCCATATGGGCCTTACGGGGCTTGAGGGATTAAACCACTGACAATACAAATATCGTCAGTGGTTTACATGGGAGCTTCTTTGGGGTATATTAAACATCCCCAATCTTAATCTGACAGATCCGATAACATTTCAATATTTTTAAAAAATATATTAACCCACCACGTGAGAAATCTGATTTCTATATAAGTACGTCGGAAGCTTATACAGGCTAATCTGACACGCTCGAGCTACTCCCGAAATCCCCTCTTGCCCTCCCCAACTATTACCACTTTGTAGTTTATTCAATGTAATAATTGTAAACATTAAACAACCACTGTATTTTTTCTTCATAATAGTATAATTATTAATTGTAGACGTATAGGTAATATTATAAATGACATTAACATAAATAAATTAGAATTAATTGAACAAACAGACGTAATAAATCTTTTGTTGTCTGCGCCTTACTTAAACTACTAACAATAATATTATTTATAAAAATATTAATATAGTAACAATCACGGATGTAAAAAAATTTTTTTAAGTCCGTGGTAACAATGCATACTTAGAAAGTAATTTTTTCACTTTAATTTTGACACATGGCACGAGAATGTCATGAATTTCTGAGCTTTGTGGTTTAGACTTTAGATCTAGAAGATAAAAAAAAAAAATTTAACATGCGATTGAGAAATTGATTCATAGGATGGTGTACCTACGTTAATTGGTGGAGTAATAGCACTTGCCCGGCCGAAGGATCACGAATAACCAAGACATGACAACCCGACTAAATAGCGTAGGTCCGCGATCCTAGAAGTTAATTTCTCTGATGGTACATGTAAACAAGGAAAAAAACAAATTTCTTAAAATGGCCTAAAAAGTAATTCTTATTCTTCATTAGTGCCTTTTTCAAAATTCGACTAAATCTCAACGAATTCTGTACTCAATTTTCATTCTTTTGAAGTCGGTACCAGCCCAGAACTGAGATACTTGACATAGAACTTAGCCAGTACCGACTTCAAAAGAATGAAAATTGAGTACAGAATTCATTGCTATTTAGTCGAATTTTGAAAAAGGCACTAATGAAGAATAAGAATTATTTCATACTTTTTAGGCCATTTTAAGAATTTTGTTTTTTTCCTTGGAAGTCGGGTTCAATTTTTTGTTAAAAAATAATAATTTCACTCTTTTTAGTTATATACAAGACAAGGCTTTATGCGTAGATAACCACTACGAAAACTAAGTATCCTTAATATTATAATACTACATACTGTAAGTGAGATTGTGGTAAATGCTTGCAGTTATCTAAGCGATGCTGCAATTTCCAAACTTTTTTCTTTAAAGGTTCATGATTTCTGTTCAGTGTCTTTGGATCAAGAGGCACCTTCGTATGAAATATTTTCTCTTATTCGTAACTTAAGTGTAAGTTACTAGAAACAACATTTTAACCACTATGAGTGTTTAAAATGTTGTTTCTCCCTCCCTCATTCATTCCCTCAATTGCTCATAGATCCCATCATAAGTTCACCACTTTCATAATTATTGTTATACGAAATTAACACTAGCTCACACAAATCACTAAGTCCAAACACTAAGCACTAGATCTAAATCACTGAGCACTATCACTGTCACTCACTTGTTCTCACTTCGAAGTCGCCTTGATGATCGCTTGTATCAAACTGAACTGATTGCCGGCTTGTTTACCTTTTATATGGCCCGCCATACTTTCTGGAACGTTCCATTCTGGATTGTTTACGTAAACACGCAATTCACATAAGCAAGGGTTGGACTTTTCTAGAAAGTACGCGCAACTGTCGCGCGCAGGTAAACAACTGCCCGTATCCGTAACAATATTATCCTATACAAAAACACGAGAATTTTGAAAATCGGTACACAAATAGCGAAACAATCATCAAAAACATCTGCTTCGATGCAAAATATCATGAAAAGTACCAATAATTGGGTCATAATGTGATGACCCATGTTATAATTATACTTGTGATGATGATGATCAATCAAATTGATGTGTTGGCTTATGCTTTCACTTGTTTAAACAACGGCGAAATCCCCGAACCTGTATCTATAAGGATTCAAAAGTTCTGTTCGGTACCTTCGGATCCAGGGTATAACCTGGTGCAAAGTTTTACTTTTTAATAGCATTTACCTCGAACGCTTCAGAAAAAATCAAAATCACTATAAGTTTCCATACAAATTTCAAGGAGTCCCCTCGATTCCTCATGGATCCCATCATCAGGTCACCACTTTTGTGAACATGGTACCAAATTCGGATTCAACCCTGTACAACAACAAAAGAATCATGAAAATCGGTCCACAAACGGCGAAGTTATGGTTAAACACAAAAAAAATATATACAGACGAACATATAACCTCCTCCTTTTTGGAAGTCGGTTAAAAAATAATTAACGTATTATTTAATACTACGGAAATGAGGAAATTCTTCATAACATCAAACACTATAATATAATACTAGCGACCCGCCCCGGCGTCGCACGGGTATAAAATATATAGCCACTGAAAAAAAATATTAAAATCGATAGCCTATAATATAGGCTATCGATTTTAATACTTTAGGCTAGGCATATTACGATCCTTCACGTGGTCTACTTCTTATCTGTGCCAAATAACATAAAAAATTCTCCAGTAGTTCGCGAGATAAGCCCTTTCAAATAATTTCCCCCGTTTTTTCACATTATCCTATTACTCTTAGCGTGATAAATTATGGCCTGTAGCTTTCCTCAATAAATGGGCTATCTAACACAGAATTTTTTTTTAATCGGACCAGTAGTTCCTGAGATTAGCGCGTTCAAGTTAGCCCTTTCAAATAATTTCCCCGTTTTTTTCACATTTTCCTCTATTTCTTCGCTCCTATTAGTCTTAGCATGACAAAAAATAGCCTATATATAATCCTCGATAAATGGGCTATCTAACACTGAAAGAATTTGGAACTTGAAAGTCATTCAAACAGTAGTTATCTCGTTAAATCCATATCCATACTTACTAATAATAAAAATGCGAAAGTATGTCTGTCTGTCTCTCTGCCTGTCTGTCTGTCTGTCTGTTACCTCTTCAATCTCAAACCGCTGAACCGATTTCGTTGAAATTCGGCATGAATATACTTTGAGTCCCGAGAAAGGACATAGGATACTTTTTATCCCGAAAAAATGTACGGTTCTCGCGCTATAAACTAATTTTTAAAAGCGCAAAGAAGTTGCGGGCGTCATCTAGTATCTCGTTAAAAGTAAAATGTCGTAACGACAATACAACATAATCTGGTTATGGAAACGTACTGTAAAGATGAGTAATGCTGAAACTAACACAAAACACTTACTCACTGGCTATTATTTATAGCAATTGCAATGGACACTACATGGCCAATTTTTTAGTGCTTACTGAAATGCACTAGATTTGTTAATTTTTACTGCAGATGTCTTATGGTTATGTTTTTTTTAATAGGAAATGTTTATTATCACTTTGGCTTATTACTTATCAATAGACCTCGGATTACATGCACGATCAAAGTCATGTCGAAATATGCATGCAAGTATGAACGATAAATGGCCGAAACATGCACAAAATATGCACAATAAAAAGTCACTAGTCAGTAATTAAAATTTATGATTTTTTTAAGAGTTCTCCTGTGGTGCAGTTAATAAAAGCGTCAATTTTATAATTTCATCAAACCCAGGATTTTTAATTTTTTATACAGCATCAACACCAATAATAATTTTCTACCAACATTTTCCAATTGCAATCATAATGGAAGTTTAAGAAAAGCCCATGGAAGTTTAAGAAATCGGTAACTACTTTATTCCAATTTTTTACTAATGTTGCCGACTACAAAGAACATTTTTGTTTCTAGAAAGGTCATTTAAGTATAGGTACTTATCGGGTGTATTGCATTCTTTTAACGGGGATGGAGCCACACATTTGAAGTGTTTTTAATCTATCCTACATCTGTTTTGTGGCCTCGGTGTGTGTCATGAATCATGATAGCTAGTTTCTGACTTGACTAAAAATTGCCAAAATATGCACTAACGCCTAAAAAGTGCCATTATAATATCCAATGTCTACTTATCAATAATGCCTCGCTGTTGAATAGATAAACTCCAATAAAACACCTCAGAAATTGATCATAATAAGATACCTTGCCTATTATCAATACATCTAGAACTAGATTAATTATACGGCCAGTGGACATGACTTCTATTATTGGACAGTTCACAATGTTGTTACAGGTCAACGGTCGTTTAATATTTTGAAGTTCAAATATGGCAAATATATTTTATTTATTGTACCTAAATTCAGGACAAGCTTTCATTTTTTTTTTCGTTCATGTAAGCCGTAAGGGGACGGCCAGTACGTTACGATAATGTTTATAAAACCATTGTTATGATATTATAAATTTATAATAAGCAAAAATTCAAATGACCTTCAACAAAAGTTACGAACTAAACGCGTTTCATTAGAACAGACCATGCACGTTTTAGACAAAATTAAACATTATACTGCCAAAAGTTGTCGCAATTTGTGCGCACTTGGCCGGAACCGCAGGATCTAATGAGCGATGTACGCACTTGGCCACGTAAAAAAATATTACGATCGCTACATATAACATACCTACAAGAATCATTCTGGCTGACATTATCATAGGTACGTGGATGCGATAAAGTTGTTACTCTAAACAACACCTGCGTTGCATGCTGAGTTGCGATTCATTGGCTCCTAAAACAAATTCCTTTTAATGTACTTAGCTCTGTGGAAATAGGAAATCCATACTAATATTATAAATGCGAAAGTGTGTCTGTCTGTCTATCTGTCCGTCTGTCCGTCTGTCTGTCTGTCTGTCTGTCTGTCTGTCTGTTACCTATTCACGCCCAAACCGCTGAACCGATTTTGATAAAATTTGGTATGGGGATACTTTGAGACCCGAGAAAGGACATAGGATACTTTTTGTCCCGGAAAAATGTACAGTTTCGCCGCGATAAACAAATTTTGGCGCAACGGAGTTGCGGGCGTCATCAGCTAGTGTTTAATATCTCGATCGTGGGACCGCAGACACAATAAATCTTCAATTGTTATATTATGGCAGCCGGCGTGTCGCTTGGGGATTGATGGGTTAAAAGTTGTTTCGATAATCTAGATATATTGACAAGATAACGTGGCTGTGATATTGTCATATCAGTTATTAGTTTATCACTTATCACTACATATATAAAACAAAGTCGCTTTTTCCCCTCATGTCCCTTTGTTCCCTTTAACCTTTAAAACTACGCAACGGATTTTGATGCGGTTTTCTTTAATAGATAGAGTGACTAATAGAGGAAGGCTTATAAGTATACTTAACATTCATTAAATAATGGATAAATACTGTTATTTTTGGGGTTTCTAATGTGATATCGTAAACATGTTTTCTCCCTCATAATTGCAAACGCAGGCTGAACCCTACGAGATTTATCAAAATAATGTACTAAGTAAATTGTACACTATGAAAAGTTCTACAGAAAACTTCGCGATGGTATAATATGTGTATCTCTTAGGCCGTGTTCACACCAAACCGACTATGAGCGAATGTTCCGCAGGTTATTGTATTTTCATATATAATATATTCACTGTTTCATTCGCACCTAATAGTCGTGTGCGTACAAGACAAAAAAAACGAGGAATACGGCTTTTGCTGAACCAAACATTTCCTTTGGTAGGATTGATCTTTATATCCCTAAGATGGGCTTACGATGTGGAGCCACCTGAATATTTCATGCAGGTGGGGGAGGGGGAGGGGGGGTTAGCTTTAACAAGGTATGAGGTCAATAACTGTGTGGGATTTAGGTATATAGTCGAGTTTGGTATCATTTTCGATTGAATCGAATGTTTAAATGCCAATTTTGAAGTAATATTTAGATAAAAGATAGTAAGAATAAAATAAAATAAAAATTTAGAATATATTATTTTCAACCAACGAAAACGCTGTTGACAGGGCTTAATTAATATAAGGAAGCTGATAGCTGCATTATTCTGCATGCCAAAGACATGGTGATGAATGGAGCAATAAACATATTAATAATACTAGACGTTCCGCGCGACTTCGTCCGCGTAAATCTGAAATTTCACAGAAACCGTATATTTTTCACAAATTAATAACCCTTGTCTCACGTAGTCTACTATATATACGTGTCAAATAACATAAAAATTGTTTTTTTTTTTAATTAAATAAGGGGGCAAACGAACAAACGGGTCACCTGATGGTAAGCAACTACCATCGCCCATGGACACTCGCAACATCAGAAGAGCTGCAGGTGCGTTGCCGGTCTTTTAAGAGGGAATACGCTCTTTTCTTGAAGGTTTGCAGGTCGTATAGGTCCGGAAAAACGGCTGGTGACAGTTCATTCCAGAGTTTTACAGTGCGCTGCAGAAAGTTACGCAAAAAACGCACCGTGGAAAACTGCCACTCATCAAGGTGATAAGGATGGTATGTTTTTCGCGTGGTACGATGGCGAAAAGTTGCAGGTGGTATGATTCCGAACAATTCCTCAGAGCACTCCCCGTGATACAACCGATAGAGGATGCAGAGTGAAGCTACATCTTGGCGTAATTTCAAGGGGTCCAAGCTGTTTGAAACACTATGGCAGTCAACAATTCGAGCGGCCCTTCGTTGGATACGACCCAGAGGGAGTAGTTGGTATTTTGGCGCCCCTGCCCAGAGATGAGAACAATATTCCATATGAGGTCGAACCTGCGCCTTGTAGAGTTGTAGGCGTTGGTCCGGACTGAAGTACTGTCTCGCTCTGTTAAGAACACCAAGCTTCTTCGAGGCTAATTTGGCCTTACCCTCTAGATGATATCGGAACTGGACTTCGCTCGATATGTTGACGCCAAGTATCTCAATGCTAGGGGAGATGGTTAAAGATGTGCCCTCGAAACGAGGACATACGACCATTGCTGACTTTTTAGTGGTGAACGCGCAGACCTGTGTCTTGGCGGGGTTGAATTGGACCAAGTTACGTTTACCCCATTCAGAAACCTTCTCAAATGAATTCTCCACCTTAGACACAGTTCGTTTCGACTCTCAATTACATTTTTCCGAGAAATATTGGGGGAGCCGGTATATACAGCATCACCTGCACTGTCATCCGCATAGCAATGAATGCCGCTGGTCTGCAACATGTCATTGATATGCAGTAAGAATAGAGTAGGCGATAGCACACAGCCCTGAGGGACACCAGCATCAACAGACTGAGTTTCCGAGCATTCGCCGTCAATTACGACCTTTATGCTTCTGTCTGCTAAGAAACCAGTGACCCACTTACATAATTTCTCAGGCAGCCCGTATTATGGAAGCTTTGAAAGCAGCGCTTTATGCCAAACCCGATCAAAGGCCTTCGCAATGTCCAAACTAACAGCCAATGCCTCTCCCTTCGACTCAATTGCCTGAGCCCAACGATGAGTCAGGTATGCCAAGAGATCACCAGCCGAGCGACCCTTACGAAACCCGTATTGTTTGTCGCTTAGTAATCCCTGGCCGTCCAAGTATCGAAGAAGCTGGCTATTGATAATGGATTCCATTATCTTCAAGAAGAGAGAGGTTATAGCGATTGGTCTGTAGTTGGAAGGATTTGAGCAATCACCTTTTTTGTGGATCGGGTGCACCAAGGCTGTCTTCCAGGAAGCCGGGACTATGCCAGTAGAACAGGAAAGCCGAAAAAGACGCGTCAAGACCGGAGCCAACTTTGGAGCACACTTTTTTAACACAATAGGCGGGATTCCGTCAGGCCCACTCGACTTTTGGATATCAAGGGAATGGAGGGCTTTTCGCACTGAGCGCTGATGAAACCGAATATTCGACATGATGCTCGTGCATCGCGGTATGTTCGGCGGTTTTTGCCCCCCGTCATCCAGGGTCGAGTTTGACGCAAAGAGCTTGCGTCTTGGGCCAACGACCCATTTCCTACGTGTAGGGATGGTAGGGTTGGCTTGCAGAAATTTCCTTCAATAGCTTTGGCCAGAGACCAGAATGCATGGGTTCCCGAGGGGAGGCGCTCAAGTCTCTTGCCAATTCTATTGACGTGCTGTTGCTTTGCCCGAGTAATCTCTTTCTTGAGGGACCTAGAGGCAAGGTTTTCTATGTGCTGGTATTTAAATCCCGAGCAGACACCGCGTTGGCCCAGAATTGGTAAGCCTCCTGCTTCCGGCGAAAACCTTTTTTGGGGAACCAGGGACGAAATCTGCCGCCAGTTGGCACCACAGAGGACGGAATGAAAAGTTCCATCCCCTGCATCACCACATCGGAAACAGAGTTGGCAGTGTTGTCGGGATCATCCGGCGAGAAGCACACGTGCCCCCAAGGATAGGATGCAAAAAACGACCGCACCCCATCCCAGTCTGCCAACTTGTAGTGCCACACACGACGGCATTTAACAGCACGCTGTCTTAGCACCGTTGTAAGTGGCACAGAACTCCTGACAAGGCAATGATCCGATGAACCAAGTGGTGCGGTTACGGATATTTGGTAGCCGTCAGGATTTGAAGTCAGCAGGAGGTCCAGCAAGGAAGGATTCTGACCATCCACATCTGGGATTCGCGTAGGCGTAGTAACCAGTTGTGTCAAGTCGTTCGCAAGGGCAACGTTGCAGACAGATCTCCCCGCATGATCAGTTTTACTGGAATTGAGCCAGTCAGCGTGGTGGGCATTAAAGTCGCCAAGCATTATGATCTCTGCGAATGGGATCTGCTGCTGCACAAAATCTGAAGCAGCTTGCAGGTGCTCCAAGAGTCGGTCCGTCTCGGGGTCACCACTATGGGACCTATATTGGCATGCATAGACGCGAGGGTGGTCGTCGCAATCTATGCGGAGCCATAAGACGGACAGGTCCATGACCTCAAGATTGCTGAGGCAGCGAGAGCAGATATCATTTCTGATATACACACACACTCCAGCTTTGGGTAGAAAGGAGTGCTCGAGATAATACCCTGGGTGGGAAAGGTATGATGTGTCACTCGGAGATGATATCTGCGTCTCGGCTAAAAAAAGCAAAGACGGCTTTGCCGTCTCAAGGTGGTAATGGACAGCATTAAGGTTGGAGTGTAATCCCCTGATATTGCAAAAGTCCACGTTTAATATCGAGGGGGGTGCCTTTGTGTGTTTGCTCTTGCCCCGAGCAGATTGGAGCGCAGTTTTGCCCTCCCCAGAATACGAGGGGCAGCCTGGACGTCCACGCTCAGTTCCAGGGGTTTCTGAGCATGGACGTCCAGAGAGGGATTCTCCAACGCAGTTGGTACCCTCCTGGGGTAACAAATTGTTTTTCAACTGCGGCATTTCTAGGGGGGTAGGGGATTTCAACTGCGGCATTTCTAGAGGGGTGGGCCTCCGGTAAATTCACTCACTCGGCGAAACACAGCGCAAGCGCTGTTTCACGCCGGTTTTCTGTGAGGCCGTGGTATTTCTCCGGTCGAGCCGGCCCATTCGTGCCGAAGCATGGCTCTCCCACGGACAAAAGTGCTTTAGTAGTCTGCGAGATATTAGCCCTTTCAAATAATTTTCCCCGTTTTTTACATTTTCCTCTGTATCTTTGCTCTTATTAGTTTTAGCGTGATAAAATATAGCTCATAGGCTTCCTTGATAAATAGGCTATCAAACACTGAAAGATTTTTTCAAATCGGGCCAGTAGTTCTTGAGATTAGTGCGTTCAAACAAACAAACTAACCAACAAACTCTTCAGCTTTATTTTCACATTTTCCTCTGTAACTTTGCTCCTATTGGTCTTAGCGCGATAAAATATAGGTTATAGCCTTCTACGATAAATAGGCTATCAAACACTGAAAGATTCTTTTAAATCGGATGAGAAGCTCCTTAGATTAGCGCGTTCAAACAAACAAACTCTTCAGCTTTATAATATTACTAGACGTTCCGCGCTGCTTCGCCCGCGTAAATTAGATATTTCACAGACAAATCAGTCCACAATATGATCCTTCACGTTTTTACTTTTTATCTGTGCCAAATAACAGAAAAATTACTCCAGTAGTTCGTGAAATAAGCCCTTTTCAATAATTTCCCCCGTTTTTTCCACATTTTCCTCTATTTCTTCGATTATATTAGTCTTAGCGTAATAAAATATAACCTATAGCCCTCCTTGATAACACTGAGAGAATTTTTCAAATCGGACCAGTAATTACTGACTCATACTAAGATTACCGCGTTTAAATAATGCTTCTTCTTCTTCTTCTTTTTACGTTGTTTAACATCTTTATCGTGCAAATATGAGTTCTAAAATGAATTAAGCATTCTTAAATCATACGAATATGGTACCGAACTTGGAGCACCTTATTACCATAATTAATGCCTATGTACAGATTGAGACTCTATTTTACTCCAGAGCAGAAGCTTAAAAATTAAAAAAAAATTACATTAAAAATCGCGGTGGCTCCACATCTTAAATCCATCCTTAGGCCATAAGGACCAATCCTACCAAAGGAAATCTTTGGTTCAGCAATAGCCGTATAATTTACCGTACACACGTAACTATAACCGACAATACTCTATTACGCTAGGCGTAGGCACGGACATTCGATACCGTTAACCGTATATTTTCACGTTTACACTGGGGTTCACGGTGAGCCTGCTCACATTCGGCGGCTCACAGTCCGTTTGGTGTGAGCACGCTCTTATGGATATCTCACAATAACATTTTTTGTTATTTACTTTTAACTTTAAATAATGTTAACCATTATTTTTATATTTTCGAAGCGAATTTAACCAATGCGGCAATAATCCTTATTCAATTAAATATTTTAAATACACTTAATTGATTTAATATAGATCTATATGGCCCTTTACAGCATATGATTTAAATTAATATTTTTGAAGATGTTACAGATTCTAAAAAAATTCAAAAAAACATCTCACGTAATTTGTGGACGCCACCAAAGTACTAACTCAAACGCCCTCCCTAAATTGAAATCATCAATCATGATTGATAACCACGATGACCTGCTGCAGCCATCATGGGCTAACGTAATGATGTATTCTGTATACACTTTTTACGAACGAAGGATTTTCTTAGCGTCTCTTAGTGTGTACATTGTTCATACTACATAGAGCCGATGACATAGTGGTGGGAAAATACGGAAAATTCGCAGCATTCAATTATCTTACTGTCGACGCGGATCTTGTAACCCATGAGCTTACGTCTCAATGTAGGTACTTACAAATTCTGAATCGATCCAATAAAAATCAATCCTTCCTCTGATTATGCCTCTGATACTAAAAGTATTCTTTTAGTATCATAAGTATAGTCAGAGGAAGGTTGTTGAGACAGGGAGAAGGGTTTAGCTTTGCGCTTCGGATTCTGGGACAAAATTCCCCAGATTTTACTGTAAAGCTGAAAGTATGATATCCTGAAAGTTGAAAATTTAAATATTCTGATTGATGATACTTCTTGTTTTGACTCGTACAATAATGGTCGACGTCATTCAACTACTTTAGCGTTACTTCATCATTATAGCAATATTTTTAAGATGTAGACGGAAGACGGTGTTCCGTCCATGGAATGAGTTGGATTTCATGCTTCTCCTCTTTAAAACAAACATAACATGTAGACCTCTCAAAGCTTGCCACCTTGTGGTGACCTAGCAGAGGGAATACAGATAAGTATACGGATACCTTCAATTTTTGAGTCAGAACATATTATTTTGGTTTTATTTCCAAAATACAATTTATTTTTTATTTACTTTTATTCTTTTTAATACTTTTGTGTTCTATGATTCTTGATTTCTTGATTCTTGTTTATCAAATCATCATCAACTCGGTTGGACTATCAGACAATATCCCAAACTTCTACCTCAAAACATTCCTACTACTTATGTAGTTTGCAAAAGTTTGTCTGTCGGTTCATGCTTACCATTCATGCTTACCTTAGGTACACCGTTTTGGCTGATTTTTTAATGGTATGGGAAGTATCCCATCTGTGAGTCAAGAGAAAGTATTTACATTCCGTCTCATTTCTGACATTATCTAGGGACTAGGACCTAGCAATTAATAATTATCGTCTTTCGCCAATCGAAATTGACCGCGGCGGATGGAAAATGTATGAAAGCATTCGTTCGAGCATACTTTCATACGTTTTCCGTCCGTCGCGCTCAGGCTGAATAAGCTCCAGACATGAGGAGCCTGTTCAGTTCGACAGCATGTTCATTGTAATGTCTGTGACCTACGGACGGCCAAAATAACGGCCGTTTTCAATATCCTATCATTTTAATACTTGCTACATATTGACAGATAGGATAGGAAATGATCCTAGTTTCCTATATATCGGCCGGAGGATGGCCTACTAGAGATAGGGAAGCTCTTATAACAACATAGTTATAAGCGTGTTCAGTGCGCTGTGCGATACATAACGTGGTATTAAAACGGCACCTTAAAACAGTACGCAAGCTCTAAGCTATTCCTCAATCTTGACAGTGTGAAGAATCATAATAATTCCCACACCGGTTTCGGTGACGGTGGCCGGTTTCATTGTAACCAGGCCAGTTACGCAGGAGTAATTTTATAGTGCCCAAGTGTGTGCGCAGTACACAAGAGCACTCTCTATTGCTTTTACTCATAACTCAGTGGGACGGAAGACCGACACGACTGGCGAGAGATCAGGCGCAGGGCCGACTTTTAACATGCCCATCCGACGCATGGATCATCTTACTTGTCAGACAATCAGGTGATCAGCCTGCATTGTCCTAGCCAAACACGGAAATAACATGTTTCCAACGCGGGAATCGACTTCAGAGTCATCTTGCCACGCTCTGAACCTTTGGACCACGGAGGAGTGTGAAGAATCATAATAATATACCCGATACCGCAATATTTCTGTCGAATCCTCTGACCCCTTTTTTACATGGGTAAATGCTTTACGCATCCCCGGCAGATTGGGGATATCGGCCGGGGTATTTAGGACTCCTGGGTAATCTACCCACTAAAACCCCATGCTGATCCACTCATGCCGGTACGACAACTGATCCTCTGACCCCACGCGAGCGTTATGAGTGTATTAGGTCTTAGGGTCTACACAGACGGACCGCATTTCAACTGCAATCCAACTGCAAATTGCAGTTCAAGTGCAGTCTTAATGCAGTTGACACGACTGCAATACGAATGCAATAGAACTGCAAACCAAACAGTTCACTCGACTGCACGCCGACTGCAACTGAACTGCAATCCGACTGCGCGTTTTGTTTGCAGTTCTATTGCAGTCGTATTGCAGTCGTGTCAACTGCATTCAAACTGCACTTGAACTGCAATTTGCAGTTGGATTGCAGTTGAAATGCGGTCCGTCTGTGTAGACCCTTAAATCTAGACAACAAATTGCCTCATTTCGCGTATTCAGGATGTAACAAAACTAAGTGTTAAATACTTTTTAGGGTTCCGTACCCAAAGGGTAAAAACGGGACCCTATAATTACTGAGACTTCATGGTCTGTTACCACTGTCTGTCCATCTGTCTCCAGGCTGTATCTCAAGAACCGGTAGACTTCTGAAATTTTCACAAATTGTGTATATCTATTGATATAACAACAAATATTAATAAAAACAAAATAAAATTAAATTTAAGGGGGCTCCAATACAACAAACTGTGATTTTTTGCCCTTTTTTGCTCGATATCGATAATGATAACAGATAGGCAGTTCAAATTTTCACAAAATCCTCAAGTATAATTATACTCGTATTGTGTACTTTAATGTAGACTTTAATAAACAATAATAAAATTTAAATTTAAGCCCATACAAAAAAAAAAACATTAATGTTGGCCTATTTATGCTCTATAACGGTACGGAGCCCTTCGTGTGCGAGACTCGCACTTGGCCGATTTATTGTGATTTGTATGGGCAACTTCCCGAGCGTCATGAATGTTCCCTCAAAAGAGTTTAAAAATTTACTCTTTGAGCGCTGCTACTTTCACAGTAAGCTCTTTTTAAGAGACACACCCTAAGGTATTATCACTTAGTTTTGTGACACCCTGCATATTTCGGAAGTATCAGAAAAACAAAAAGCCGTCCTTGTAAGAGGCGTGCGGATCGTGGGATAGTTTTTTGCATCTATCTCCTCAAGTCATCTATAACTTTAGTATTTCGATTCTTTGTTTGTTGCGTAATATATGCCTGCCAGTCTCTTGCAAGTTGCACATGAGATTTGGTTATTATTTTAAAAAATATTTTTAGAAAACAAAACATTTTAACCAACAGCCCGACTACCGGCTAAACACGAATTGCACTCGCTTACGAAGGTACTCTGTACAAAACGGAAAAATTATTTTATTGCACGAGAACTGCCTTAAATAATTTTAACCGACTTCAAAAAGGGGGGTTATCGATTCGAGCTTTATGTATGTAACTAATATTTCCAGAATTGCCCAGTTTTCCTATAAGTTAGTGATTAGTCTATATCAGTGTCTGAAGTCTGAACAAATGTGCCGAATTATATTTAGCCCTGGCCTATTTATTATACCTCGGAAAAGAGTCGGAATCAAGTGTATTGTGTATTATGTTTATATCGATTTACCTCGACCTTGTTACAGTTTTATAAGGTGTAAAGATAAGTATTTAGGTCGGCTGAAGACCGACGACTTTTATGGAAAGGACACCAATAAATGCCTTAATGTTACGATAAAGCGACCAATTCCGCATGTACCCACTAGATTTACTGCTATTACGACTGGTAACTGGTTCTAAATTGATGTTTTAAGTTGACTGCGGTCTTACAGAATACCGGAGACAAAAGTATTGCGATCATATATTTTTATTACGCGTTATAATTTAGCATGTTTTTTTTATTATTATTAAATAAGGGGGCAAACGAGCAAACGGGTCACCTGATGGTAAGCAACTACCGTCGCCCATGGACACTCGCAACATCAGAAGAGCTGCAGGTGCGTTGCCGGCCTTTTAAGAGGGAATACGCTCTTTTCTTGAAGGTTTGCAGGTCGTATAGGTTATTTGTGAGGAAATCCATACTAATTCCATACTAATATCATAAATGTGAATGTGTGTCTGTCTGTCTGTCTGTTACCTCTTCACGCTTAAACCGCAGAATTTTTTTTTGGTTTTCAATCAAGTCTTGCTGACAAAACCACCGCCTAAAATGGTCTTAGAATAATTATAATGATGACAGTAATCGAAAACTTTATCGTAGGTACTATCAGAGAAGTTGATTCCTATGCAGATCGGGGACCTACGTAGTTTGGTTGCGTTACGTCAAACCCACCCGACAAATCACAGTTGACATTGAATTGGCATATTCGACCAAATAACGTTGGTCTATCAACTGCATAGGAATCAATTTCCTCGATGGTACCTAAGTGACGTAAATTATTACAGATGTATTTGGTTAAACTACTAACAGCTGGAGATACTGCATGCCATATTACTGCAAAAAGTCTATATTAGTAGTGGTAGGATTCTACATAAATACTCTTGAGTTAGAAACAAACATTTAAACTATAAACAGTGTAAGACATAAGTGTTCCTTGTTTGTTCAAACACTTCTGATACAACTTGTAGACTCGTCTACAAGAGGCATTTTATCATTTTATTTTTATTTCTTCGGAAAACTTACAGCTATTTTTTTTTTTTGTTAGCCTATACTATCCCACTGCTGGGCAAAGGCCTACAGCTATAATTATCAAAAATTAACTGAACTAAATTGTAACTATACCTAAGCCATTTAAAAGTTTTCGCAAATAGATTAAAATGAAAGTGTACTACAAAATAATCGGCTAAGTGCGAGTCGGACTCGCGCACGAAGGGTTCCGTACCGTTATAGAGTGAAAGTTGGCCAAAATTTGTATTTATGTATGATAATTATTAATAATAATATTTATTTTGTTTTAATATTATTATTAATTATTAAAATACAAATATGATTAAGCATTTTGTTAATATTTCAAATGCTTGTATACTTCCATTATTGATTACGAGCAATAAAATAAATTAAATAAAAAATAAAAAAACCCGACTGCAAAAAATGTTAACTAAAAAGAACGAAACAAGACCTAATTCTGCAGGAGGCATCGAATCCATGCTTTAATTGATACGACTCTTGCTTACGAGTTTCATGCCAGGATGAATAGAAGGTTATATAGAAAAATGTAGAAGAAGAAAGTGGATTATAAAATGCAGTCGGAGGCATTTCGCATCAAGTTTCATAATTAATCATAAAATATTATGCCTCCGACTGCATTTTATAATCCACTTTCTTCTTCTACATTTTTCTATGTAATTCATCCTTCCCATCCCATCCCACCGATGCCTCCGGCAGAATTAGGTCTTGTTTCGTTCTTTTTAGTTAACATTTTTTGCAGTCGGGGGTTTTGATTTTTTAATTAATTTATTTTATTTGCGACTTTTTAGTTGTAGTCATCCACTAGTCATCTAACCATTTTGCAACCAATCTAATAAAAAATTGAAAAACTCCCGTGTTGATATTTCTAAGTATACTTACCTACAATACGTAGGTACATAGGTTTGGTACTGTTTCAATGTATGTTTCTGGTTTTAAGTACCTAATCATTGTTTTTTTTAAATACTTTATCATTGAATTTTCATCTTGTTTCAGTAATTTCAATTGATTTTTAATTGTTGTACCTATTTATCCATGCAGGCAGGTTTTTGTTTTTTTTTTTATTATTTATCGTTCCATTTAATATTAAAACTGCAAGTTATATACATATTTAGAATCAGTGCTTAAAATCCTTTATTTTGATACCCCACTCGATATGCTTGGTAGAATTTTTATTTTTTTTACCTTACAATATGGCGTAAAACATCCGCCATTTTGGTTTTTTTTAATGTCACCTATCTAAGAACACTTGGGCTATTAAGACAAATCTAATGATACCTCAAAATATGCGAAAATCCGTTTAGCGGATCTGAAGATACGAGGTAATAAAGAATATTACATACATACATACATACATACAAGATACGCGCCAAAAACATAACCCTCCTGGCAGTCGGGTAAAAAAGGCCAAAAAAAAATCACGTTTGTTGTATGGGAGCCCCCCTTAAATATTAAATTTATTTTGTTTTTAGTACTTACTTGTTATTATAGCGGCAACAGAAATAAACAATCTGTGAAAATTTCAGAAATCAGAAGTCTAGCTATAGCGATTCTTGAGATACAGCCTGGAGACAGACAGACAGACAAACAGACGGACAGACATTGAAGTCTCAGTAATAGGGTCCTGTTTTTACCCTTTGGGTACGAAACCTTAAAAAATTACCTAACTTTATGAAGATTTTAAGCCATGTCGTGCAGAATGTAATTTATTTCAAAATTCATTAATCAAAGTGAAGTATCCGTTAAAATCTCTATGAGAGCGGCAGTTAGTACTCCGTTACTATAGTATTTTTTCAGGATGACAGTAGCTAATGTGTAAATCCTGAACTTAAACTACTATAATTGTCAGGGAACAATTATTTTTCTATTACTAACAAGCTAATGTTTTGTGAGTAGCTTCATTTTGATAAGAGAAACACCTTTTTTGTCTGCGAAAAATCTTGAAAGTGGTAACTAACAGAGATAGAAGGGATTTTATACTTTGACTAGATGACGCCCGCAACTTCGTTGCGCAAAAATTCGTTTATCGCGCTGGAACCGTACATTTTTTCGGGATAAAAAGTATCCTATGTCCTTTCCCGGAACTAAAGGTATCTCCATGCCAAATTTCAACGAAATCGGTTCAGCGGTTTGAGCGAGAAGAGGTAACAGACAGACAGACAGACGGACAGACAGACAGACACACTTTCGCATTTATAATATTAGTATGGATTAATCTACCAATATACTAAAAATCAGCTGGTTAGGGTTCCGTTTTAGGGTCCTGTAATCAACAAAACTTGGTTGACTACGGTACCCTATTGTCCTACAAATAAAACAATCCAAATTTTAAGACCAATGATATTTTACAAAATACAGATCTGTTACGTTCATACTATTTTCCGGCTTAACCCATCAACCCCCAAGCGGCAGCATAACAATTGAAAATCTTTTGTGTCTGCGATACCCACGATGGAGGTGCTATATTGCTTCCGAACAATTTTCAAATTCAATTGTCAAATTTGACAGATAAGTGAAACAAAAGATACGAAATAATAGAAACGATAAAACGATAGAATTGGCCCGTATTTATGGCTTCACAACGCGCGCGGTAGTAACATATCTGCTTTGAGTTTTTTTTATATAATATCATTGTTTAGGACCATCAAATCAAAGTATGAATAATGAAATCCTTTCTATCTCTGTTAGCTACCACTTTCAAGATTTTTCGCAGATAAAAAAGTTGTTTGTCCAAAATGAAGCTACTCACAAAAAATTAGGCAGTAAAAAAAATTGTTCTAGGGCTCCCTGACTACTAGTACAACAAATTTCATTAAATTCGTCCATTACATTGTGTGTAAAAAGATGCCAAAATAAAAATTGGCAATCTTATGTCACACCGGCAGTAATTACTTTTTAATCGACTTTATGTTGTTGGCAATAAAATTAGCTTATCTTCGTTTTTCTCACATTTACATGTAACATCCACCAAAATTTACTGAGCAATGTGAACAAGTACCATCGTCCATCAAGAAATTGATTTTTAAGCAGAAGGGATTACTAAGCG
Organism: Lysandra bellargus; assembly: GCA_905333045.1. Lineage (NCBI taxonomy): Eukaryota > Metazoa > Arthropoda > Insecta > Lepidoptera > Lycaenidae > Lysandra > Lysandra bellargus. Next base: position 27,650,303 of record HG995319.1, read on the forward strand.
TCAGTTCAGACCGCAACTCGACGTGTAGATGCAGCATTTCTATAGTATTGAATTGGCAGATTCGCATGACGTCTCACGCTGCACGCAATTGAAGTCTTTCAAATCCATACAAATTCAGGTTATGTCAATTTCATTCCACAAACCACCACTTCAATAACATTGACTTGACATTTATGAAATAACGCAGCTTTGGGTGTTTTCCAATTAGAGCATTATAGCGCGTTATACTCTTTACAGTTCGACAGCCTGGCTGTTTATGAACGTGGCGAAAAAAGCAATGGAGAAAAGGAACTAAAGGGCCCCCGAGACGATCAAACGGTTTGATTCAAACCTTACGTGTTTGATGCAACCGTTTGATGTCGGTTTGAACTTTGAACGGTTTGTCAAACGTAGGTCAAACGGCACTGCGCAGTTTGGTTCAATACGCGCTGTGGAGCACACGTCTTGTGACGAATAAATATTATTTTTTAAAAGATAAAACCCACTTTTATAAAAATTGTACGAAATTGAGAATTAAATTCCCTATCTCAAAAACTACTAAACCTATTTTGATGAAACTTGCAGAAGTCTCCCAAGTTAAACAATACCTATTATAGTACAACAAAAAATATTTAAATCGGACTTGTAGTTCCGGAGACATGTGAACACAAACATAAAAACTACATACACTTATGAAATTTTGCACATTTGTTCAGATGCTGATATCTAAGACTAACATAATATACGAAAACTGAGCAGTTCTGGAAATATTACATACTGTATACGCGTCGAATTGATAACCTCCTCTTTTTTAGTCGGTTAAAAATAACATGTTCCAAAGAGCGAGTGGTACAAAGTTTGTTCAAACGGATCGGAACACGATCAAACGGCGCGTCAAACACAACAAAAATATGAAATTTCATCAAACGAGCTTCAAACACGTAAATGTTTGACAAACCGTTCAAACTAGCTTTGTAAACGATCAAAATGGTTTGAGTCAAAACAAAATTTACGTGTTTGAGTCAAACCGTTTGATCGTCTCGGGGGCTCTTAACGCATAAAAAACGTCATTTTTGACAGTTCTCCTTTACCAGCAGCGCTCCCGCCCACGGCCATATAAAGCCTAGTCGCACTTTATTTGGAGAACTAGGATTGTCATCTGTTTTTTTTTTTCTTATCAGGGCACTTTGGCTTTAAAACCATAGCCGGTGTCGAGTAAATGGCGGGAAAACAATGTTCTAGTAACCAATTTTCAGTATCGTTTCTCGTAGTAGACTCAGACGCTTTATTGAAAGTTGAAAATTCGATGGAGTTTTGAAGGGAACACATAATAGCACGTTTCTTGCATCACTTTCCTACACTTGCGCATGAAAACAAATATGTAATGGATAATATTCTACCAATATTACACATTCAAAACCCAGTTAACACAATTTTAGGAAAAAAAAAACACTTCTCTTCTCTTTCTCATTCCCGGCAAAACTCCTCTTGTCAATTTCTGTTCATGGAGGCTCGATAGTTTTTTATTTCATTTTATTTGTAGCTAGCTCTTGGCTAGCTCCTGGATTGGATACTAGATTAATCGAGTTTGTGACGGTGTTATATTTTATGTAAAAAATCCGGGCTAAAATAAGTCAAAACGGAGTTTATATTTGGACTTTCAAAATTGTTGTAAAACGGGAATCATTTACAGGTGTAGTACCTACGCTGTACGAATTGCTGAATAGAAGAAAATTACATAATATAAATATACAGGGTGTAACAAAACATAGTGATAAAACTTTAGAGTTCAGAGTGTAAATGTGTTCCCAGAGTTCACTGTGAAAGCAGCGCTGAAAGAGATTTTTTTTGTGATTTGTATGAGCAAGCGCCCAAGCGTCATGAATTTGCCTACACAAAAGTGAAAAAAAGGAACTCTTTCAGTGCTGATACTTCTACCAAACCTTAATTCAAAATTCAAATTCAAATGGATTATTTCGGACAAATTATATGTAGTCCATATTATTATAAATTACAATTAAATTAATTAATAAAACAAAAATTACACAATTAATGCACAACAAAACATAATTACAAGTTTCAGTGTGCATGCATTTGATTCCATTTTATCATGAATGGACAATCAGTGTCCATTCGACTCGCAATGAGTTGTAGGTAACTGTTGGAGCTGCCGCGTACTCTTCTCATCAGGGATGCGGATCTCTTTCGCATTATAGCTGTAAAGCCGTCCACTCCGGCGTCCGCGAACATCCCTGACGCGCTACAGAATCGCGGCAGCCCCATCAGTGCCCGAAACCCATTATTGTATTGGACCCGCAGGGCACTATAAGCCGTTACCGTATGTTTGACACATAGACTGCACGTATAGAAAGCCTGACAGCAGGCACGAAACAAAGTAACCTTCAACTTTGCAGTGCATTTAGCAAACCTACGAGCCTAAATATGTTATTCGCCCTGACTGACAGTGCCTTGCGTTCCCTCGACATGCAGCTGGTCATCTGCCAGCGACTCGGTGACCCAGTAGCCCAGGTACTTTACGCGCTCGACTCTTCTGAGCGGCTCGTTTTTCAGTGTTACGCTCGGCAGAGAGTAACTCTTGATATGCCTTAAAGTATTATCAATTTGTTTTGTTACACCCTGTATAATAATATACTAGACATCAATCATATAGTTCAGGCAATCATATAATTTGAACTCGTATATTGTCTCCTATATTATTTAGTGTTGTAGTAGTTTCTAGTGGGTTTTCACACGATATGAATCTAATTGGGAGTGCATTATTTACGGTTTCCGGTCACTAAGTGCAAATTTGCTCTCATAATCTATTAGTGTACATTGTCCGTCTGTTGATCACAGCCTGTCAGGAGACGGAAGTATCTTCATTTCCTCCTCGGGCATATTACGTGAAATTCTGAGCTGAGATTGGTAACCTTCCCATGAATCTATTGATGCCTACATGAATATACCTTACATGTACCTAACTTCATTATAGACCATGCATCATGTGGATTGATGGGTACTACAATTCGCTAGACGCCACATTATAGAGTGTACATCGTCTATGGTTTATTGTAGCCAATAGGAGTAGAGTATTTGCATAGCTATCAGTGACTTAAAGTCAGTTCAGATTGCAACGGGACAACGGGATGGATTTAAAGAGGTTGAGGAAAAAATTATAGTTCTGGGAATAGAAGTAGGGAATAAAACAATGATTGGTGGCAAAACCATTTTTGAATTTTTTATATTTTTTTTTTACATTTTAGGTTTATATTGAATTCAATTTCAGTAACATCCAACTACACCATCGAAAATAGTTCATGCAACATTTAGTTCTAGTAACTACATGTGTAATTTTAACAAAAATATCATCTTAAAAATAATGATAGTAAAATCAGACTTTGACAGTTAGGTAAATAAATTTACCAATAAATATAATAAATGTGAATATAAACAAATCTAATTTGTTAGTAATATAGATCGAAACCAAATATATAGTAATTTTAAACACAACTCCGTTTCGCTTTCCTTACATAAGTGTATAACTTTACCCTATATCATGGACCCTTCAAATTTTTTTTAAAATATCGTTCCTAAATTTCAGCCTCATCAATTTCACGCTAAACTTAAATAAAAGAATTAGCGTTTTTCTAAACAATATTTTCCGAATCGCCTGAATCTAAAAACTAAATTCCCTGTAGTTACCATGAGTTATTAGAACAGGAAAGAGGGACAGTAATTGACACATATTGAGCATTTCCCAACTCTAGTAGCTGGGAGATGTCAGACAACATCAAGAATTTAATCCACCTCGTTCATCTCATTGTAGAGAGCGAAGAAGTCCCCGGCGTATTCGGGCTCGTCAGTTTCTTCTTCCTCAGCGGATTGGCCGTCATCGTCGTCGATCTGAGCCTGCATTTCTGCCACATCAGCGGCGAGTTGCTCGGCGATTCCGGCCGTAGCTTGAAGTTCGTCCACGACTTTGGCCATGTTGTTGATAACTTGCGAGACCTTGCGCACGATGACGTCAGCCTCGGTGGCGGCGCCGGACTGGTGTTCGTCCCCGCTGGTCTCTCGCTCGCTGGTGTCCCCGTCGTTGCTGGAAGTGGATGTCGAAGGACCCGACTTCAGGATCACCGGGCAGCACTTCAGCTTCTTCGGCTTGCCTCCCTCGTCGTCGATGTTCTTCCAAGTCAGGAGCTCGGAGAAGTCCCTCTCGAGGGTGGCTTGAACGTCGAGCATGTCCTGATCGATGACGTCGCTTCCGGATCGGGAGCCGGCGCGGGATTTCTTCCCCTTCTTGGCTTTCTTCTTGTCGCGGGCTTTATCGGAATCGGAGGAGCTGCTGGACTTGACGCCGCGGATGACGTAATCCAGCACCGTGTTGAGGGTGTGCTTCATCTCCTTTATGGAATCCTCCAGATTTTGGAAGCGCAAGAACATGTGCGCGTAGCTCCGAGACATGCACTTAACGGGGCAGTGCCCTATGTCCGGGTAGACACACTCGACCTCATACTCCTCCAGGATGTATTTGCTCATTGAACCTTGAATTAAAGAAAAATGTTTTTAAGTACAGCGCTTGAGGTGGGCGGGTAGCGATTACGTAATGCATAGTAAGTGACAAACAAAGGGTTCAATCGATAAATTTTACTGCCGTCTGCTGGCTTTCTACTAATTGTCCTTCCATAGGAGTATAATAACTATTTTTAATTCACAATGCAAGTCTCTCGAAAAACTAGCAAGGAAGGTTTTATGTAAGTACCACTAACCGCAATGTAAGTATGTAGAACTAGATGACGCCCGCAACTCCGTTGCGCCAAAATTCTCTTATCGCGCGTATGTCCTTTCTCGGGACTCAAAGTATCTCCATACCAAAATTCAGCAAAATCGGTTCAGCTGTTATAGCGTGAAAAGGTAACAGACAGACAGACTGACAGACAGACAGACAGACAGACAGACAGACAGACAGACAGACAGACAGACAGACAGACACACTTTCGCATTTATAATATTAGTATGGATGTATGAGACGTTTCGTTATTTTGTTTATATACACAGTCCCCAAAAAAGGATTCTCAAGTAGCCACTCCCATTGTTATATAATATTTTACCATTTAATAACTAATTGATTACAAAACAAACTCGGAAAATAAACATAAACAATAATAAAAACAAAAACGATTTCTATAAACGAGTCATTATATTAGAAAAAGAAATGTAGAAAAAGCTTGTTATTGGAGCACTTACCAGACATTTTTCTGGCTTCAAGAGCTGAGCGCCTCTGGACCCTCTGGTCCAGTCGAGTCCCGGGGAATAGTGCCGTAGGGAAAATCAATACATCCGGTCCGGGTGTCTGTGTTACCAGACTCTAACCTTGGCCTCCATTTACCTTGTGTCGGTATGAATATATAATTTCAATTGATCTTAATATTTGGGATTTTAACCCAATAATAATACATATTTGATTGATTTTTTGTAAAACTTTGATTTTTTCATAAAGCAGGAAAAACGGTACATTTTTGCAATTGGTAAATTGCAACATATGTTCAGTAATAAAGGTTGCATGCACTGTGCGTTTTTCAAACTTTTACATATTTCACTATAACTTGACATTCGATGTTTTTAAATTATGAAGTTAATTTTAATAATTAGATATAGTTACAATTTGCTAGTGGCATCGAAAATTACATAACAATTTCCGTGCATTTTCATTAAATTTTGTGATAATATTTTAAATAAAAAGGCACAGAAATATATTTGTGTTTAAAGATAAAAATATTTTGAATTTGTTTTCCATAAAAATCATATTCATAATTAAGTGCATTGCAATACTATATTTAATTAAATAATTTAAATTAAATTACTCAGTTTCACATAGTACCTATTGGAAAGTTCCACTTTTAATGTTATTCATAGACTTGAGAATACCACAGTCAGAAACTTCGGACTACAAATTAGAAGTTTGTCTTTAATTGTACAAAGTTTTGTTGTACCATAGACTAAGGAAAATTATCTGGTTGTACCGTCCTTTGTTCCTTGTGTTCCATATTTAATTATGTACGTAATATTTTCCTGGTTTAGGTACTGGGTCTTACTTTTAAGGTGTCCTTATTAAAAAAAAACTTAGTAAAACAACATTTTGGTTATGTAGCTGCAAGAATAATTTTAATTTTTGTTTCATCATCTTTTTAGGATTCCGTAGTCAACAAGGAACCCTTATAGTTTCGGTCTGTCCGTCCGTCTGTCCGTCTGTCTGTCTGTCCGTCTGTCTGTCTGTCTGTCCGCGGTTTTGGTCAGAGACTATAGGACCTATAAAGCTGTAATTTGGCATGAATGCACATATTAATGATGCAGACAAAATGGTACTTGAAATAAAAAAAAAATTTTTTGGTACCTTCCCAAGGTAAGGTACCTTCCCATCAAGCGGGGATGAATTTTTTTTCGCGTCCACCCCATCGTGTGGGGTGTCGTTGGATAGGTTTTTTAAAACTATTATGAGTATTGATACATCATTTTCCGATTTAGGGATCCGTTTGTGAAATATTAAGTTTAAAGTGGAAAAAATCGTTAACGTCCAGTGTCCCCCCTTCTTCCAGCTAAACGGTAGCTTCTGGAAATGTCAAAAAATTCACGGGAGTAGGAAATACGCTGAATTTAAAAGAAAAGCTATCACGGCTAAGAAGACTTCATATCTTATTGAGTAATAGTCGATCAACTAAAAAAATGTATTCGGCGAAGTATAAAGGAACTTTTCGTTCAAATTCCTTTGAACTGAGATGATGTTGTTAGTAGTGTAAAAAACGTTACAAGCGTACATTCATTGACCGTACAAAAATTTTAAAAAACTAGCGGTACTAACGGAACCCTATACTATATTGTCTGCTCAAAACAAAAACTCTATTATGATAAGTTAGATAAAAGATCTAAAAACGCTTTCTCAAAATTTCTTGAAAAGTGTATGCTTGCCCTAAGGCTCAAAGTGTGTGCTTAACCTATTTGGAGTTCGGAGTGAATGACGTAATGTATGATTTGTCAAGTGCCAGTGGCTCGCTGGCTGCTGGCAATTAGGTCATCGCGATGTTTTTTTTTTTGCAATGTAGCATTTGTGTAACATGGTATCTAGCTGACTTGGTTGCTGCATATCGATTCTACGAAGATTAATATGAACAGGAAAACTTACTTTCATGGTAAATGTACATTTATAGTGAATCTACCATAAAGTAAACATTACTTCAAGGAAATAATAAATTCTGATAAAAAAAGAAGATAGATTTATCTTTAGGGCGTAATTTAGAATACAAATTAACAATATTTAAATGTTGATAGAGTATTCTATTAATAAAAAGGGACGAATGAACTTGGAGAAATAAAAAACGCGGGAAATGTCTTTTGGAAAACCCACAAACGCTCAGATGAAGAAAATCGGAGAATGGAAAAAAGAAGAGTATCAAATGCGTTTCGGACCTTCTAGCTTAATATATTATGTAGATAAGTTTTTGGCGTTTACTGTTTACGACACAGCAGGACGTAGTTCATTACAAAATTTTTGGTTTCGTTATTCGTTATTCGGAAAAAGTGTATAGTATAGTGAGAGATGGTTTCGCTATTTTATAGCAATAACAAATCAAATGCTTAAATCGTTTCTAAAACGCTTTTTAGATCTATACTTTTTACCTTTCGGAAATAAAAAATATATTTCCCGCGTAAACTTTGAACATTCTGAGTTACAACATTTGTATATTTGGCACCTGTGGCAACTTCCTGTAAAAATAACAATATCCGGTGTTGCCTTTGGTCTTAGTAGGGAATGGTAGGAAAAATAATTGTAAATGTATATTTTGTCAGTTTAAAAATGGTAACATTTGACGCCTATATTTAGACTGAGGTCTGATATGTATTGATTGGTCACACCCAGTAAATGGATGGGCAGGTACTATGATCCAAGCCTAGGCTAGTCATATTACATAATTTTGTCACTTAGTATTATGAGGTTTTATGAATAGCTTCGTGGTTCGGACCATAGCAACTAGATATTGGAAAAGCTCGATCGCATTAACCTTTCAAGCCCCATAAGAGCACAGGCGATCGCGACAATAGAATAACAATAGATTTCCAAGAACCCGTGATCGAAGGATTAATGTTTGATAGACGGACTAGCCAATCTTTGGCAATCATACTATTATTTATTTATTGGCTCCTTAGATACCAGACACTTAAAATACTATGATTTTCTGTAATATAATCTCCAAATTGCCAATAATTACTTGTTTTATCTTATGTCTTTCTGGACGGTGCCATTTTTATTTCTCGCACAAAGTACCAGTCGATAATACTATACAATTAGGTATGTTATAAATAGGTACATAATATATTTTACAATAAATAATAAACAAAAGCTCATAGTTTATGTAAACTATATTATACCTACTTATATATTATTTATACGGAAGCGTTAACTATTCCTTTATTGCCGTTCTCGATTATGATTAACAGAGGCAAGATAATGAAGAGGAAAATGCAAAATGACGCGTAAGATCACAGATAAAGCGGTCCTAGCTACTCTAAGATCTTGCACGAAACTGTACAGAAATTCGCGCTGGAACTGTGTATATTGCCGCTATTTTAAAGGCACATTCTCATTAGTCGTTAACTCGTGCGGTATACAGCATACGGGGGAGTCTATTACAACTAATGGCGCATTTTGATTGGGATCGAGGCATGCGTTTCAGAAATCTCCCGCACCCCGCATGCGGGCCCTATCGACCAGTGAAAATGCGGCTTAAAAGCCTAAATCCTTGACAAAATATATTTATATTGTTGTGAGGTCCGTCAGAATATCTTAGGAGTGGTTTCATAACATAGCAGGTACCAAGGTATCTAGAAAAGCTCTATAGCTTTTCTAGAGGTGGCTGATGTTTATCAGAAAATGGTCAAACAGGCCCTAAAACTCGTTTGAGTTTTAGGGCCTGTTTTACCATTTTCTGATAAGTGCCGGATAGGCTATCCTCCACTTAACAACAGATAGAGTATGGAGAATCTGTCAAAAAAATTGTGGATAGCCTATCTGGCACTTAATCAGGAAGTGGTGAAACAGGCTCTTAGAATCTTCAGTGTTTTCAAAGACGCTCCCAGTTTGACAAGGAAGGAACTAACGCCATGAATGGTGTGAAACGTCCATAATATTATGTTTTACATTACAATACATATTTAAATGGGCCTGGTTCAGAATTATTTTACATTTAGGTGTTTTACGAGAATACCCCTTGAATCTTTAGAATAAAGATCATGATAGAAGCAAAATAACTTGGAACTTTCGTTTAAGCTCCAATGACGCACGCGTTGAACTTTAAGACAATAAATTACAAGAAAATACGCAACGAAATAACACTTGGCCTAACCTACATTCTTACAACTATCCCAACTTGACTATTAATCAACCAGCGTCCTTTAAAATTGAACTAGACTAGTGGTTCTCAAATTTTTTTGGTGGCGGAACCCTTATAAGAAGAGACATTTATGACGGACCCCCCAAAATAAAATATTTTGTATTTGAATGAATTGTCTCCATGCCAGCATGTTTGACGACATTTCTAAAAGCAATTTTGAGAAAGATAATAACTGGACCGTCCACTGTGATAGTGAGCAATTAGTATGAAATGTCACTTGATATCTTCCGCGTGTTTGCTAATAGATTGTGAAATTTCCATACGATTTATTCCATTCATTTGTCTTTGTGTGTTTTTATGGTACAATGGAGCGATTAATTGCTAAGCCGAGGTAAATGACTGTTTGGCACGTTGCGACCTATTTTGATAAAGTTATTCAAATTTATCTGTCTTAAGTTTTCATTAAACTTTTATACAATGCGGTTTCGTACCATATCCAAATCTTCCGCCCCTAGGCCGCGGCCTAGACAGCCCATTTATAAATCCGGGGCTGATGGGGCGCAAGTTAGACATATGTGATAACTAGATTAAGGGCCTGTTTCACCACTTCCTGATAAGTGGCAGATAGGCTATCCATAACTTAACTTGACATATTATAGAGTATGGAGCATCTGTCAAAGAAGTTGTGGATAGCCTATCCGGCACCTTATCAGGAAGTGGTGAAACTGGCCCTTAATGATCAAAATTGCAAGACTGGGATGGCCTAGATCAATGGATTTTGTACAAATTTTGACATAAGTAAAAAAAAATTTTGTCTCGACAGCACTAGACAACAAAAGTAACCTTTACAAATGGCATAAAATATAGAGATTAGAGGTGCGTAAAATAATGTCTGCAGACATTGTAAATTCGCATCAGCCATAGGCGTGAAACGGCAGACTCAAAAGCACAATTCAATAGAATAATTGCTTGCATTAGATTACCGGTAGAAACTTACATGAGTTTCCACCACACACAGTAGTAAAATTCAGTATTGTTGCGCTACATTAATATAGTAGTAATAGTGCAATACCGAGTTTTATTACTATGAAAATAGCATCAAGAGTTTGTTAATATAATATATAGTTGAATTTATAAGACAAAGGCCCAATTTCACCAACGTCTGTTAGTGTTAACAGCTTGTTAAAATGTCATGTCTTCTCTTTCATTCATATGAAACATGAAATAGGTAACGTGATACTAATTCGAGGATTAACTTTAACAGTCGTTGGTAAAATCGGGCCTAAAGTTGCAAACAAAAATAGTTTACAAAGTTAAAAATTTAAAAAAATCCGAACGAACCTTATTGCTTCTTAACATTTTATAACGTGGGACAGGTTGTATTTTTTCGTATAAAAACACAAAATATATGGAATATAATTATTTAATGTCAAAACAACAATGGAATACAACTCACAAAGTAACATACATGGGTGACATAGAATAGGCTTTTCGAAAATATATCTAAGTACTTATTGGAATAAGGCAACGGTATTGCTCACTACTATTCTATAGTACTTTATTACTAGATTTTCAGGATACTCGAATGCTACTTAAATTAAGTCTCTCGATATTAAATAAGAAATACTTTGATTCTACTGTTTTAAAGCAATAATAATGCTGTTTCGATATGTGTTCCATTTAGTCCGTTTCTTATCAGACATACAGCAAATTAGTATTTTCATATTATTCATAAATCAAACAAGCGACAAATTACTGACCTTGGAGACCGATAAGAAAAGCGTTCGACATTGGTGTAACATTTAATGAAACTAGATTACTATACTGATAGGTCTTTTGACGAGCGACGATTTTTTGAACTAATGCTGCTGCCTTGTAAAGTGTCACTTGTAGACAGCGGTTGCATATAAAGTTGACAAGTAAAAGTGACTTTCCGATCTTTTTGGGACAGTTCAGACCGCAACGCGACGCGTAGATGCATTTCTAAATTTGTATGGATTTGAATGATCTCAATTGCGTGAGACGTCTATTCCCACACACATTCTGGCCTACCTGCACAGGTGGACCTCTCCGGTAGACCGTAGCGTGTATAGCTTACATGACGCGGCTAGCCGCGACCGACAAAAGTTCAAGTAAAATGCCACTTTATGACATATACGTCAGGGGTCGCCACACACGTCAGTATCATTTTTTACTGACGTGTGTGGCGACCCATGCTGCCGCCTCTTGTGGCGTGGAAGCTTGTGGCGTAGAGTAAAATGAAATCTACAGCCCATGTCATAAAGTGGCATTTTATTTGAATTTTTGTCGGCCGCGGTCGCTCGCGGCAAAGATCGGAAAGTCACCTTTACACTCACGCCCCCATGACGATGTCATCCGAGGAACACCATGATGATAAAAATACTAGTCGATTTAGTATATTTTCAGTAAAATAATACTTATTCAAAAAAGTAATAATTCATCATCAATGTTGCTTTAAAATAGAAGAATCAGAGTATAACATTCGTTTAATGCTCCGTACTGTATACATTGTAAAATAACTGCTTAGCTGCTGAGGAAAGGATAATTAAATCTTAAAAATCAATATTTAATTTATCTTTAGGGATCACTTTAAATTAAGATTAGTATTTAGGAACCCTATATACTTCACACTTAACACATCACTTTTCATACTTTAAACGAGCAAATCTTATATACATGATAATATTAATATGCATAATATCAATCAGAATCTAGAAAATGGCTTTGATTTTGAATTAAACTTCTTTTTATGGAAAACTAAGTCTTATCCCTAGAAAACATCGCGTTATTAAATTAGATATATTTTAATATCAAGCAAAGGCGCTCTAAATTATGCCAAAAAAAATGTTTTAACAAAAAAATACGGACATTAATATTTACCTCGCCTACACACACACACATACGTTTGGCTTACAATAAATTCATCAAAATATACAACACCATGTGTCACTTTTACAATTGTCATAAAATACTTGACACATTTACACTCTTATTTTTAATCTCAGTCGGCAAAATTATCTCTATCTCTACCGTGAAAGAGAGTTAAAGGGAGAGAGAAGTAATTTACCGACTGACATTATAATTTTATATTTGTGTACTTTAGCCACTGGTTACACGGCCAAATTTTCATCAATCTGATCCATCAATCTGGTACGGATTGACAAAAATTTGATCGTGTACGCCACGGATTGATGGATTGATCGTATTTTTAATATGAAATTTTTATAACCATCAATATTCCGTCAGTCAGATTGATGGATCAGATTGATGAAAATTTGACCGTGTAACCTGTGACTTAGGGATATTTTGCCGATTAAATGTATAGCAGGGAAATCGCACGCACAAGGTACTAGATGTGATGCGAGAGAATATACACATCGAAATTTGAAAGAGATAAGACTGAAATCTGTCGATATTTACAGTTGTTTGGCTGATTTATGATTCTTTGGCTCAAAGTATAAGTTATAGTTTAGTAATTGTCAAAATTATTTCAACCTTTCTTTGTATTATAATTATAGCGTATAACAAACATTTCTAATGAAAATATTTACACACCGAAAAACTACACATTGTGTATTTATCTGTCCTCTGCCTTTCAAATTGTCAGACAAAGACACATGTAAGGCGAATGTAAGAAAAATACATCTTACATTCGCTGCGTAATTATTTTAATAAGCTTACTTCAGGCTTCAGCCTCGAAATCAGCGGGCAGCGGAGCGGGAGCGGCAACGGGGCGGGAGCAGCGCGTTCCAATGTATAGATTTATATGGACAGGCCTCGAAAGCAGCGACGCGGCGTACTAGACGGTTTCCCGCGACATCGCCGCTCCCGCCCAGCTGCCCGCTGATTTCGAGAACGAAGCTTTAGGGACAAACGAGCAAAAAACATACGCTTGACTTTTCGATATTGTGCTTTCTATGCATTATGTTTAGTTCCACGCTATAATATGGCAACCACAACTATTTACACGTCAAAATAAAGGAAGCTGCAATTCTATGTCATGATATACCTATACATTCAATATTCATACATTTCACTTCGCTATTGCATGATTTCCTACAAATTTGCAGACCTAACCACAGTTTAGTAACATCATAAAGCAGATTCAGTCATGTCATTCAAGAAATAGTCTAACGAAAAGACACGATGCTGTTAAAATATTAGCCATTAGCTTTGTCCACACTGTGCCTTTTTCTGTTCGTCAAGGGCATGCGTTATAGCGCAGTCAACAGCGAACGTCAGGCATGCCCGCGACGCATGCCCTCTGACCGTATCCAAAAAACAAAAATGACAATGTTGGCGTTGCCTTCGTTGACGCATTCAATTATTGAATGCGCCAAAATGACGAAAATTGAAGACGAAAGCGCATAATGTGGACATAGCTATTTTACAATTCGTCATTTGACAGATTTCAATGTCCAATGCTCGGAATTATCTTCAAGAAGATTTAGGCTGGCCGCATTCGCATGTTTTATGTATTCGATTTTCATATTTGTTTTCCGTATTCGGAAATTCGAATGCGTGGAACCAGTAGAAAATACATTAACTGCCGCACACGTTTGTTTTTTTCCGATCGGAACGAATTCCGCAGATACGTTTCAAATGCAAGCCGGCGCGTTCGCGCGTGTAAAATCTAACGCTTGCGTTATTTATGGAATTTCGAATAGAAAATTCCACATTAGGAAATCGAATAAGTACGGAAAACGTATATATGCGGCCAGCTTTGCAATTCGTCATTTGACAGATTTCAATGTTCAATGCTCGGAATTTTCTTCAACCTAGGAGATTTATACTGGTCGTGTGTCTGAGTAACATTCATGCCAAAAAAGAAATATCTTGCTATCGTTAAGATATGAAACATGTGTACAAGCGTTTCTTATAAGACACACACAAAAATATACTTAGCAAAAATTGAAGAATATTTGATGACAATATAGGTAGATCAGTGATCAGATGGATCATTATTGGTAGATTGCAATCAGACAGTGACACATTATTGGCAGATATTGTGACATGCACCCCCTCCAATTTCGCCAAGCGATCTTAAACTTATGCGCGAACTACACAGACCAATAGAGAACACCTCACACTTTTGTGTCGCACAGTTAGGCATGGGCGCCGGCAGAAATAATTTCCAAGGGGTGCAGATTTTAGTTTTCCAATTTCTTTCCTTTCTTTTTACTTTTCACGAACAACAGTGACTGTATATTTATGTCAACAGAATTTACATTTAGTGCCGAAACATTACGAACTATCTTTGTACGGCATGGTAATAGGACTGCGTTTTTATTTCAATAACTCCTGTTGATCCCGAGATTCCCAAGGGGTGCAAGTGCACTACCTGGCACCCCCCTGCCGGCGCCCATGCAGTTAGGTAAAAGTAGTCAAAACAGTTAAATGCAGATTGGGTCATATATTAACAACTAAATCAACAAATCAATAACTAGTTTTAGTCTATGTTGTTTTGCAACTAAATAAACATTTTCATAACTGTCCAACTAATTAAACTAATTTATCTACACACTAAATGAAAATAATAGAACAAAACAGTACACCATAAAATATATTTTATACTAAATTTTTTGTTTCTGACATACATTAAAATTTAAGGTATATTTTATTTTAGTTATTTGTGAATGGCCGTTAGAGACAGCACGATATAACTAAACAGTTCGATCTCAGTAGACAGCTATCATATTGTGTCTACTTCGTTAAAATTTTCCGTATGGTTTAGAGATATAATCCTATGTGCTTTTTGTGGACCAAGATTTTACAGCGAAAGGGAGGATTAGAGATCGAACTTTATTTGCTACACATCAAGTTACAAGTTTGCTTGCAAGAATTCAAATGTATAAACAACACCTATGCCCGCAACTTTCGATGTGAGAAAATTCGTTATTCGTGCGTACTGTAGCTCTACCATGAGTTTAAAGCTATAGTTTTTGTCGATACTCGATATCGACTATGTACATTTTTAGTATGTCGATTTTAGTTCCGCAAGTGACCGCTAGAGGTTCTGTAAAATTTGCCATACTAAAAATTTACGTAGTCGGTATCGAGTATCGATAGAAACTATAGCTTTAAACTCATGGTAGAGCTACTGTAATCTTGTCTTTGATAAAAAATAGCCTATGCCTATTCCCGGGACTATAAGTAAATCCATACTAAATTCTATTTAAATCATTTTAGCGGTTTAAAAAAGAGGCAACAGACATACCGACGACATGCACACTTTCATATTTAAATATTTTAAGTATGGATATTATTTACAAATGAAGTCACATTTTATATCGTTTAGATTTCGAGCACTTAATGAGAATTCGAGCAACAATTTAGATATTAAGTGCTCGTCATAGCCACATATAATATATTTTATACTTTTTTTTTATGATTACGAACACGTAGCTGAAAGTTTAATCAATTTCTGCTAACTCTACAAATTTGAGAAAATAAGCATCAGTAACTGTGTACCTAAATTAATATCCAGTATAGAGTGAGAGCCAGCGACCAGCTGGCCGATTCTGTATCGTATATTTGTGAGTTAATCACTGAGTTAGTAACGAAACGGAGGAGTGAATAAGGGAAAGTCTCACTTTTGTATGCAAGTGAATACAAAAGTGAAACTTTCCGTTACTCACTCCTCCGTTTCGTTACTAACTCAGTGATTAACTCAAAAATGTACGATACAAAATCGGCCAGCTGACATTCGCTATTTTATAAAAGCTGACAGTTCTCCTGTATAATATGACTTCTATAGAGGTAATAAAAATCGGCCAAGTGCGAGTTGGACTCGCGCACGAAGGGCAACACACATAAAGCAAAAGGAGGCTGAAAATTGGGTTTTTGTATGGGAGCCCCTCTTAATTATTTTATTTATTTACATTTTATTATTAATTATTAAACTACAAAATACGACTGAGAATTTGTGAATACTTCAAGTGCTTATGTGTTGCCGACTGCCGTTGTTGATATCGAGCAACACAGACAGTGGAGACACAGACAGACGGACAGACGGACAGACGGACAGACAGACAGACAGACAGATAGACAGACAGACAGACGGACAGACGGACAGACATCGAAGTCTTAGTAATAGGGTCCCGTTTTTACTCTTTTGGTACGGAACTCTAAAAATTGCCTATTTTTGCTCTATAACGGTATGGAACCTTTCGTGCGCGAGTTCGACTCGCACTTGGCCAATTATTATCTTATTTAGTTCGGGATAGCTGTAGGACTCCTAAATTAACCGCGACCGCAACTTCATAGTTACTGGTCTTAGGTAAACCTTCAGCCTTTATAAAATTACGAAAGTCTGATCGTCGCTGGCTCTTGGGCCACTACGACTGTAATATCACAGCCTATAACATAATCATAAGATGCATAATCAGAAACAAATTACAAAACAATAATATGGTTGCCAAAACCAGTCTTATACGTAAACGGCTACAGAAGTGATATTTTACTGTTATGAAAACTATTTCATCCATTTTGTTTACTAGCAACTCATTTTATACATATAAAATATATAATATAAGTGGTGATAGAGTCGTTAGCGAGCCCTTTAAATAAGTACTTTGAATTAGAAGTCTAAGAATAAAATTGCATAGACAGTAAATAGTATAGGCAATAAAATCGATCCATCCTAGGAGTAAAAGCATCTACTAAGCTTTCTCTGCTCTCAAAGCCATCCACAAAAATGGCTTATTGTGAAATACAGATCGTCAGACATGCTAAATTGTTATATATATAAAATATAATAAATTAATTTTTATATTTTGTTAGTTCCGCTAAAACTTTGTATTTTTTTCTTTTAAAACTTATGTTATGACTAATATTTATTGTATGATTTTAATGTATGAATATTGACTAAATAATGTTCTTGATTAAGGTTTTTTTAAATAATGTTAATTTAATTTGACTTATTTTTGCATGCCTAAGCACTAGGTAGAAAGACTGAACCATGTTTATTAATTTAAAAACTTTTGTACAATTCTTTCTGCAAATAAAATTATTATATTATTATTAAAAATACTTTGATATTATAGAGTTTAAATATAATTCATTTGCATTCATAAAATATGTAGCCAGTAAAACAATTGATAAAATAGTTTTAAGCATAGCATTAAAAACGGAAAATTCACTAGGGACTTCGATAAGTAACATTTGCACCCCAATCATAGTCATAACGTCATAACAGAAATATACCATCAGAGTAATTAATTTATAGGCAAACGAAGGACCTCGAACATTATTTACCTATAGTTTGTTCGTTTTATGATGATATGCGTGACACATTATAATTGACAATAGTAGGGAAGTTACCTAAAAAAATTAATCGAATAATTTAAAAATATCGAATCACCTCGTAAAGAAATTGCAATCGAAATTATCGATTTCGTACTGATGTTTCAGAGTGACGCCGGCGATTTAAGATGGCCGCCCTTTTTTATCGATTTGATTTCGATTCAACTGTGTCAATCTCTATTGACATAAGTTCCGTTTCATGCATCTGACATTTTTTAAATATTTTCGTAACAATAATTTTATACTCCTATTTCAAAGTTAATATTTATAATTTTATATCAATAAGTTAGCATTTAGCAAATTTTCATTTTTATTCATTTACAATTACAGGAAACATTTATTTTTGTAGATGGAATATAATTTATTACATTCTGATTTTTTTTGTTTTCTTGTAAAAAAAATCCGTAGCAAGGAATATGAGAACTGTCACCCATATCATCTTAGAACGAACAAACTATAACTATAATTAAATGGAGATTTTGACATAAGCCATTACCTGTCATTTACTCTTCATTTGATAGCTGAAGTTATTGAAGTTTAATCATCAATAAATGTATCTGACTTATGATCAGGTTATTTCAAGTCCAAATCTTTTTAGCATAGTCTAACCAAATAAATAACGTATGCCATCAACGAATTTCTCTGACAGTACAAAACATGTGTATTTACAGGTTTAACTTTGCAAAATAATGTAGTAGTATACACACGTCTAAGGATAAATTACATTTTCATTCATCAATATGCATACATGCAGAGGCGGCCTAAGGCGTGTGCGGTGTGGGCGACCGCCCACGGCCTCGCGGTCCTAGGGGCCTCGCGCCCCTTGGACAGCGCGCTTTTTTAGGATTTACGAGTATCAAAAAAATCTTTCAACAAAATACGTCTTCTTGCATCATCCACCAGGGGGCCTCGCAAAATATATTTCGCCCACATAAAATTTAGCTCTTGCGCCGCCACTGCATGCATGCTTACTCGCGTGTAAGAAATTAACAAGTAACTTATGCATGTATGACTGTAAAATGCATATGAATGTATTACTGCAAAGCATGCACTGAATATTTCTGTAACATGCATTTCACTTAGCACGCATATGCATGTTTATATTGCTTAATGTATAATATGCATATTTATAACAGTCTAAACGCGCTTAGCACTTCTGTCGCCGCTAGCTTTCCTTGGAGTTTTGTGCGTGCGCCAAGTTCTTAACTTTCAGGATCTGTTTTTTATTCGATGATCTGAAAACGCAATGCATTAAATAAATAAAATATCCTAGCATACTTAAACCAGTGTCAGAGAAAAACTTAATAGATCTTTTAAATAAATATTAATTGTTTGCATAATGCAATAATAGATTTATTCGCTTCAAAGCTACAAAAAACTGCATCGCATGGTGCTTCCTACACTACATAAAAATAAGAACTATTTTATTGTTATCATAAAATCTTTTATAAACTAAAATGGTATTATAATAATAATTATCACTATTAAACTATGTACTATCAGGGAAGTTGATTCTTATGCAGATGGCGGATCTAATGGCCGATTTACACGGGTGACTAAAGTCGCGCGATTTACGCCGTCGCGTACGGCGAAAATCGACCGTGTAAATGGCAAGTCGACTACACCGCATGCGGCTAAAGCCGCAAGCCCCAAAGTCGGCTGGTGACTAAAATCGACCGTGCAAACGCCAGTTGAGTCAGTCGCAAGCGATCGCTTGCTGCGAATACTACTGTAGCGAGCGCAGACCTCGGGCGGCACTCATGAAAACATGGACAAAAATAATATTATACATTTTTTTAGAGTGTAAAAGCGAAAAACACCCATGTTTATGCGATTCGACTGGTGACTTGCCGGGTGACTAAAATCGACCCGTTAGGGCTGGTTTACACGTATTAAGTAGATAAGTAGTTAACTAAATTTTAACTTAATTTTAAGTTACTTGTTGCATGTAAACACAAAATTTAGTAGCAAGTAGTAAGTTAAAATTTAGTTAAGTACTAAACGAGGAAATTAGAATTTTGTCTATTTTCTGTTAAGTTAGCAGGCGGGGCTTGTCACTTGACAAATTTCGGGCAGGCACTTCAAATTAAATAAAAATTTAGTTACTACTTATCTACTTAATACGTGTAAACCAGCCATTAGTCACCCGTGTAAATCGACCATTAGTCATGTGGTCTGCTTATGTCAATTCAATGTTAGCTGTGATCGGTCAGCTGGGTTTGACGTAACGCGACCAAATTACTTAGGTCCGCCATCTGCATAGGAATCAACTTCTCTGATAGTACCTTCAAAGATATTATTATCGGACAAAGCAAATAGTTTCGTTTAGTTAATTACAAAACCGTTATATTCCGCCGGGCTTCCTTAAGGCCGTGGTACTTACTGTTTCTAGGCAGCACTAGCGGCTGGTTGTCTGGTACTGTGCACACGTGCAGGTTGCCATGGTAACTGTACTTCACAGTCAAATGTTTGTCCTCGCCAACGCAGGGATCGTAGAAACCGGATAGCTCGGACTGTAATGTTACAGTTATACATAAGGGTGTGTTCTTCATATCCTTAAGGCCTATCCTATAAGGCCTGTTTCACCACTTCCTGATAAAGTGCCGGATATGCTATCCACAACTTTTTTGACAGATTCTCCATACTTCATCTGTCAAGTTAAGTGGTGGATAGCCTATTAGCTATGTCCACATTATGCGCTTTCGTTTTCAATTTTCGTCACTTTCTTTCATTCAACTTTGCGTCAACGAACGCAACGCCATCATTGTCATTTTTGAAGTTTTGGATACGGTCAGAGGGCATGCGTCGCGGGTATGCCTCACGTTCGCTGTTGACTGCGCTATAACGTATGCCCTTGATGAACAGAAAAAGGCACAGTGCGGACAAAGCTATTCGGCACTTATCAGGAAGTGGTGAAACAGGCCCTAACTCCAAAGTGTACTTGTAAGTGATATTTGACGTTTAATTAAAAATGTTTTTTTGAAGCCTACATTGATATAATATGCCATAGGATCTCGAAACTAGCCCGTCGAGTAGAACCGGAGTAAGAAACTCGCTCGGGACCAACTTCGGCCAAATTCAGACATACCATGAAATTCTCATACTGTATACGTAATACTAAAATCATTTTCTCGTACGAAAATATTTAACATGTTTGAATTATTTTTCAGATTAAAATAGTAATTACCTAGGTAATAACTAATAGTAATAAATAAATAGTAAATTTACTACAAAATATTTCAACTCTAAAAAATATTTTTTAGTATTTAAATATTTAGTAGTAAATTTAGTAAAAAAAAATTATACACAAAAAAATTTTTTTTAGTGTTTAAATATTTTGAAGTTAATTTTTGTACAGGAACCTAGGTAGTTAATTACTATTTCAAACATGTTAAATATTTTCGTATGAGAAAATGATTTTGGTATTACGTATGTATGAGAATTTCGAGGGTAGCCCGGCCTCTTAATAAGAATATTCATTGTGAACCGTTTTTATTAGGAAGGGGGTAAAAATATTTAATAAATTATTACAGATACCACTTAACAAAATGAAAGTGGAGGGCGGAGGGCTTTTCCTTTCATTTTTGGTGACCGATATTAAAGTTGTGTTGGTACACAATGATATTATAGGTCCCATATCAGTGTGTATATGTAGATGTAGGACTCGCACAGTTTAATATAGTTGATGTAATAAACAGTATGGAAATCTGTCACTTTCTTTCGTAACATAGGAAACTCCCAAGAACATTCCTATCAGAATAAAAAAACTTTGTAGCTGTTTGAACTGTGGTATCCACAATTAGACAAACAATTCTGCATCGCGCTACCGAAGTTTCTAAGAACGGCAAGATATATACAAACGTCTGTAATGACGTCAGCGGGCTTCGGCCTGACCGAGCATGCTATCTCGCTCGGTCAGAAGATCTTCTTTGCGGCCACCACGCAGCCACCGTACATATTCCCACGACACAGTTACGTGGGAGAGCCATGCTTCGGCACGAATGGGTCGGCGCGACCGCAGAAATACCACGTTCTCACAGAAAACCGGCGTGAAACAGCGCTTGCGCTGTGTTTTGCCGAGTGAGTGAGTTTACCGGAGGCCCAATCCCCTACCTTATTCCCTTCCCTTCCCTCCCCTATTTCCTTCCCTTCCCATCCCTACCCTTCCCTATTCCCTCTTAAAAGGCCGGCAACGCACCTGCAGCTCTTCTGATGCTGCGAGTGTCCATGGGGGACGGAAGTTGTTTTCCATCAGGTGACCCATTTGCTTGTTTGCCTCCTTATTTCATAAAAAAAACAACACAGTACCATCTAAATTCTAAGCTCTCACCTTGCTAGCCTCAAACAGTTTCAGTCTACTGTCCGTCGTAGGTAGGTACCGGTATCGTCAAGTCTATCACTAATAGGCTACTTGACCTATTTTTTTCTTCATTCTAATCGCTTCTTAATCATTCATTTTCACCAAAAAAAAACTAATATTTTAATATTTTCACAGTGGAAACCCATAAAAATGTTGATTGAAAAGCATGCCTCTTAAATGGCGCCGAAACACTGTCCGCCATTGTACCGCCATAGTGTGACGTCACGTTTTTTGTATTTTATACATTCTTTATTGAAAAAAGTTTTATGTGCTAAGCGTACGAGTCTAACAGTGGCAAAAAATTAGAAAAGAATTTAGAAATAATTTGTAATGTTAAACACTTTTGTAGAAAAGTTTTGGCCATTTCATTTTCTAGCTACAATAAACGGAGATAATATATAAAACTGATGTTTTATTTGAATTATTCAAGAAAATATATGTTATAAATCTTTCTAGGCTTATTCATATTATTTATGTACAAATAAACTTACATATGACGAGCGCGATAAATAAAAGATATTAAATTACAAATGGGATGACGTCACATCCAAATCGGAAGTACCGCAAAAGCGTTTTCGTCAGTACAATTCATATTTTCATAAAATCATATTTTCAAATCGACTTTATTTATCAATCATAAGCTTTTATTTGATGATAAGGGTGAAATACGGTTTACTAGGCCAAGTTCTACTAGAAATATGCATTTTTTCAATGAAATTAAATATAGGTCAAGTAGCCTATTAGAAGCCGGCCCCTATATTATATTTGAAACAATTACAGGCGCGTGATGTTCAAATCAACCCTAGACGGTCAATAATATTACGTAATGCGTGATATTGACAAATTTGATCGTCTAGGGACCGACTAACAGAGTACTATGTAAGCTCTCACCTTGCTAGCCTCGAGCAGCTCTAGCCGGCTGTCCCTCGTGAGGCACTGTACCGGTATCGTCACATCTATCACCTCAACTGGGCCCGTCGGTGACGCGTCCCCGTCCACCTCCGTGTCCACATCATGGGCAGACGCACCTGATAATGGGAATAATCATCACTAATATTATAAATGCGAAAGTGTGTCTGTCTGCCTGTCTGTTACCTGTTCACGACCAAACCGCTGAACCGATTTTGCTGGAGATACTTTGAGTCCCGGGAAAGGACATATGATACTTTTTATCCCGGAAAAATGAACGGTTCCGCCGCGATAAACGGGCAGCTAAGCGGCGTCATCTATACACACCGGCATATTTAGCGGAACACAAAAAAAGGTCCATAATTAAAAAAATATGGTTTTATTTTAAAATCTACTTACTACACTTCTTTTCTTATTAAAAATTTCATTTGTTTTACTTAAAATTAGATCATATTATGAACAAAATTTGCGAGTAAAGGCTATTTGTGAAAAATGGTACATTTTTTAACTTTTCATGTAACCGGGAAAAGTGAAAATTATTATTAAAATAACAATTAATTAAATTTAAAAAAATGGTGATTAATATCGCGTATTTCCTCCACGTGCTCTTATTAAAGTTTCTAACCGTCTAGGCATACTGAGAATTATGTTATCGATGGTCTCCTGGGATAGTCTCCGCCATTCCTCAACTACGGCGATTCGCAGTTCACCCACGTTGGCAGGAGCTGGAATTCTTGACTTAACTTTTCTTTTCAGCAAGGCCCAAACGTGCTCTATTGGGTTCATATCCGGTGATCTCGCCGGCCACTCCATAACAGTGATATTCATATCATTAAGATAAGCTTGAGTTGCCCGAGCGGTATGCGGCCGAGCATTATCCTGCATTAAAACAAAATTGTCACCGATATATGGGGCAAACGGTACGACATTTTCTTCTAAAACTTCTCTGATATAGCGGTCCTCAGTCAGACTCCCTCTGTCAATCACTACCAAGTCTGTGCGAACTCCCAAACAAATGCCCGCCCAAACCATTATTGATCCACCACCGTATGCAACTGTAGTTTCAAAATTTGTCTGAATGTAACGTTCTCCTTTGCGTCTGTATATTATTTGCCTGCCGTCAATTTGATTTAAGAGAATTCTGCACTCATCACTAAACAATACCTTACTCCATTGGTCCGCATTCCAAAGTCGATGTTCCTGAGCAAAAGTTAACCTGTTTCTACGATGATTTACCTCGAGCCTTAGAGCCTTGGCGGGCACAAATGAACCCAAATCAGATTCTTCTAACCTTCTTCGTGCCATACGCTCACTTACGGTTACTCCCCGCACTGCTTCTAACTCATGTCGGGCTTGGACGGCCATCAAACGGGGGTTCCTACGTACACGAAGCCGAATGAAACGATCATCCCTACTCGAAGTGCGTCTTTTTCTGCCTTGTCCTGCTCTTCTCACATAAGTGCCAGTCTCCCTGAATCGTTTGACACTGCGATGGACCGTTGAAATCGATCGACGAAGATGTCTGGCTATTAATCTGTATGTTAGACCAAATCTTCGCATTTCGAGTGCCCTGGCAATCTCCGTTGGGGCTAAGTCAGGCATAATTCAGTCCTCAACTCCAAAAAGATACAAGATCAATTTTTTTTTTACAAAAAAACAATATTTGAATGAAAAATTTAAATAAAATTCAGAAGGGAGAAATACTCGAAGTTCGCTCTACGTAAGGTATATTCGAATAAAATTAAAACAATTGCATAAAATGTGATGTTCAATTGTTTTCCTAATTTGAAATTATTATTTTTTAAATTAAATGACGTATAAACCAGCCAGCAACCTTATATGATACTTATATCAAACCTTTTTTTTATGTTCCGCTAAATATGCCGGTGTGTGTAGTTGAAAATAAATCTATACTAATATTATAAATCTATACTAATATGGCGGAAGAGTTTGTTTGTTTGAACGCGCTAAAATCAGGAAGTATTGGTCCAATTTCAAAAAATCTTTCAGTGTTTGAAAGCTCATTTATCGAGGAAGGCTATAGGCTATATTTTATCACGCTAACACCCGGTTTCTGAAAGGTCTGTCAAATCACTGATCAACTAACACTGCTGTTAATTTAGCAAGTCAAATCAATTTGAGTTTCTGATACATTGATCAGCCGAAAATTAACTAATCTATGATCATTTTTAATTTGACTAGCGATTTGTTATTTTTCGTTCATTACTTCACTATTTACTATCAAAAATGTCAATGAAATGTCAAAAGAAGGAATTGCAGACTGTCATTGCTATCAAAAATGTTCTGGGAATTTCAAATCTGATGTTTTCTGAAACATTGATCAGAGGAAAATTAACTAATCTGTGATCATTTTGATTTGACATGCGATTTGTTTATTTTCGTTCATTTGTCAGAATTTTGATTTTCAATTTTTCAGACGTTATCTATTCCTAAATTCTTCTTCATTATAGAAATGAAATTGATTATAATATAAATTTTTTGATAATTAAAACGAGTATTGCAAATAAAACAGTTTAATATCATTATCGAAGTATTTATTACGAAGTTTTATTAAAACTTCATAATAAATGTGTTTACAAACCTTATAGTAACGTAGGTTCAAAGAGAAAATGTAGATTTACATAAAAAATCAATTGAATTCATAAGTTAATTCACCCACAATTACCGATTAGTTGACACGGCTTTTGACAAACGTTTAATCTATGATCACGGCTTGACAAGCGTTTCTGAAACCCAAAATGGCGGTTGACATATGATTCTCGAGTCAAATTGAACAGCCGTGTCAACTGACGCGCTGATCAAATTAAACTAACTAATCATGCTTCTAGCAACCCAATTGGTACTTGACAAGAGATTTAACAGGCGATTAGTTAATTTTAGTGTTGATCAGCCTTTCAGAAACCGGGTTTAAGACTAATAGGACCGAAGAAACAGAGGAAAATGTGAAAACGGGAGAAATTATATTTTATCTCACGAACTACTGGAGCAATTTTTATGTTATTTGGCACCTTATTGTGTTTGGCACAGAATACAGATGTAGAGAAGACCACGTGAAGGGACATAGCCTATGTTTTTGTGGAAAAATGTACGGTTTCCGTGAAATTCCTAATTTACGCGGTCAAAGCCGCGCGGAACGTCTAGTGAATTATAAAAATATAAAGTATTACTAGAACTACACTCTTTCATTCTTTAAAATAGTTTATGGGCTAAAATCTTAAATATTTGTGTCGTTTCTCAGGAGATAATCCATGTCAAGTTTTATTTAAATCAGTTTTGCGCCTTAGATTTGAATAAATATACTGACAGACAGAGATTTAAAATTATTTTAAGTATAAACGTAGAGAATAGATTGCTCTATTGTAAAAACTGAATATACTTTGTTTATTCGATGCCTGCTTAGAAAATGTAAGTTTCTAGTTTAAACCGATTTATAATTATATAGGGATCTAAAATGGCCTGAATTGTTTTGAGAAAAGAATATAATATGTAATACTTACAAATATTATAAAATATGCGAAAGTGTGTCTGTCTGTATGTTACCCCTTCACGCTTTAACCACTGAACCGATTTTGCTGAAATTTGGTATGAAGATACTTTTAGTCCCGGGAAAGGACATATGATACTTTTTATCCGGGAAAAATGTACGGTTCCTACGCGATAAACGAATTTTTGCGCAACGGAATTGCGGGCGTAATCTAGTTGATAACATACAGCTGTGACAGTATTTTTTGCTGACATGACAAGTGCACTACTGTCACCATAGTGACACAACCATCAGGACAGAGGCGTTACCTGCAGGTAGTCTCCCGTACAGCGCTCTGATGATGACCAGACCCTTCTTCTTGTCCTCATCATTTCGGATGCGGGAGTACGTCTCCTTCATCAGCTCGATGGTGGCTCGCGCTTGACGCTGCATCTCCTGTAGTCTGGGAAAAAATGCAAATGAAACTATCAATATATATCAATATATTACAAAATACAAAATATGGTGTGGCGTCTCTGTCGCACCTATTATATTTTTAATTGTCGATTTTATTTTTAGTCTATGACAATATCGATTATAGGTCTACCAGGATCTGATGGCAAATTTTGATGGCAGATTTTCAAAAAATATCCTTGATTATTGGATAAATTTTTATATTTGCATGTTTCATACGGGCGAGGCCGCCAATTTTTGCCGATTTTGCAATTATTTTTCTCCGCCCTTTGTATTTTAAAAAGTATTGTGTCTTTATTGTTATCTTATGCTCGAAAACTGATTCTAACGAAGAAAATAAAGTGCTCAAGCATGCATTAGAATTATTTGAGTTCCAATAATAGTCTAAAAATATATTTACAATTAAACATAAAAAAGTAAGAAAGTAGCTTAAAATATACAATCCGCCGTGGAGGAGGTGCACTTTAACTGTCGCTGTAGTAGTAAGTATGACAGATTTGAAGATAAATCTGATATTATGAATACTTATATAAATGGCTATTACCTCATCTAATTCTTATAGTATTTTAAGATAACTTTCTTTATAAACTTTTTCAAATCAAATGAATCGTTAGAAACATCAATTCTACCCCACATTTTAAACGTCATCAATAATATTGTTATCGTTGAGTGTAGGGAAGGTAAAATCGGGAAGTAGCAACGCTGAGTTTTTACGTATTCTATGGAAAATCTCGTAATATTCGCCATTTCTCGACAGTTCACATTTGAACCTCAGTCGGGCTGTGTACACATTTTTTTCAAAGGAAGTTGTTTTGTGACACAAATGTAAGTATTACTGTTTCACATAAAACGATCAATGCATCATGTGAGTAGTCAAAAGGGCCATGTTTGGGGCTATAATACAAACCGTATTGTGTATTATTTACAGATATAAGTTTGATTTTCTCTACGCTATGATAGCCTCTACGCTATCATTTTGGTGCTCCAACGGCATATTTCCCAACGCTATGATAGCGTAGAGAAATAAATTCCCTACAATTTAGGTGCTCCAACGTCACAAGCAGCGTAGATTTTCTTTCTCTCGTAAAATTTTTTTGCGTCATATCAGCAAAAATTGACGGCCTCATCCATACACAGAATCAGCCGCTATAAGAAAAAAAAAAGGATCAAAATGTTTTATTCCAACTACCCCGGTGTTGCTAGTCAATTTCTTAAATTCTCACTTTTTACCATCAGATTCTGGTAGATCTATATAAGTATATCTATAATTCTGTTTTGAGACTAGAGAAAAAAAAATTTGAAAGACAGCCTGTTGTCAGACTACTGTAAAAATATTACTCAGCTAGTTGTATGATTGTATATTCAGTGAACACGCATTTTAAAATATATTCAAGTGGACTTGAAGATGTTGTGGTTTAATTTCTAAATTACCATCTTCCTACCATATAAACGGACTCCAAAATACTTTAAATCGTTTCGCGTAAAATATGCACCTGCAGTTAGGACTTAGGAGGTATTGGTACTTCAACAACAATTAATAAAAATAATATGATAGAAATAAACTACGATAACATGGCGCGCCCCTCTAAATTACTGTTTCAATGTGTGTAGTCACATCCTTATGAAAGAGTTTGTATGTAGTGAGTATTCAACCAATCAACCAGTACTTGTAAAATGTCACTTATTACCAAGATTTTTTGGTCAACTAATCATAACTAGCCGACCGCGCAAGACAATGCACTTCAAACGTTTTAACAACGCATTTCAAACGTTTTGAATTTTGGAGGGGCGCGCCATGTTATCGTAGTCTATATCTACATATTCTGACATTAGCCATTTCGACACTACAGCAAAAACCGAAAACGTGGTATCAATGTAGGCATGGTAATAATTGAAGATAAAGTTCTGTCTTGTCTCATGGTTTAGACCAGTGGTCCCCAACCTTTTTTTCATACGGGCCACAAACATGTTTTGGTATCGGTGTCGCAAGACATTTTTAGGGTTAAAAAATAACGGCTTCAAAGTGGAAAAAAAAAATGCGTTTTTCATAACGACTTTTACTTTCACAATTACTTATCCGGCAAATTAATGTAATTAATTTGCCGGTAGGCGTAAATTTTAAAATGTTTTAACACGCGGGCCACAGTAAAGTACCAGCGAGCCGCGGCTTGGAGATAGCTGGTTTAGACTATAGATTCTACTCACCTCTCGAAATTAGCCTCCATAGACCGTCGTTTCTCTCTCTCCGTGCGTTCTCTCGCTATAGGATCGAGAAGTAACTTCTTTAACAACAACCATGATACAAGTGGCACCGTTGTCGCATAGAACACGGCAGATGGTATCACTTCTTCACATAAGTGTATCGGTACTACAATACTTTGGGTAGAGCAGGACCATCTGAAAATGATAATCTATACTTATTATAAAACAAAGTCGCTTTTTTTCCTTCATCATTCAAAACTACGCAACGGGAGATCGAGAAAGGTTATAGGCTATATTTTATTACGCTAAGACTAATAGGAATGAAGAAATGGAGGAAAATGTGGAAAAAACGGGGAAAATTATTTGAAAGGGCTAACTTGAATGCGCTAATCTCAGGAACTACTGATCCGATTTGAAAAATTATTTCAGTGTTAGATAGCCCATTTATTGAGGAAGGCTATAGGCATAATTTTTTCAGTGGTTATATATTTTATACCCGCGCGACGCCGGGGCGGGTTGCTAGTACTTAATAAATGAGAATGTGTCCAAAAGTGTGGTCAGATATAGTCAGGGAGCCCTAGAACAATATTTTTTATTACTATCAAGCTAATTTTTTTGTGAGTAGCTTCATTTTGATAAGACAAACAACTTTTTATCTGCGAAAAATCTTGAAAGTGGTAGCTAACAGAGATAGAAAGGATTTCATACTTTGATTTGATAGTCCTAAAATGTGGATTATTCTATTTGTAGGACAATGTTACTCTTAAATTATATAACTATTAACCTACCAATATACAAAAAATCAGCTGGTTAGGGTTCCGTTTTAGAGTTCTGTAATCAACAAAACTTGGTTGATTACGGTAGCCTAAAACGAATTTTTTTGTATATTGGTATATTAATAGTTATATAATTTAAGAGTAACATTGTCCTACAAATAGAACAATCCATATTTTAGGACCATCAAATCAAAGTATGAAATCCTTTCCATCTCTGTTAGCTACCACTTACAAGATTTTTCGCAGATTAAAATGTTGTTTGTCTTATCAAAATAAAGCTACTCACAAAAAAATTAGCTTGATAGTTAGATAAAAGTTAGATATTAATAAAAAAAATGATTTCTAGGGCTCCCTGACTAATACTGTTGTCACGTTTTTTTGCAAACGATTTAGCGACTGTTTAGAACTTGTAGAGATCAACTACTATAACATGGCGCGCCCCTCCAAAATTCAAAACGTTTGAAGTGCGTTGTCTTGCGCGGTAGGCTAGTTATGATTAGTTGACCAACAAATCTTGGTAATAAGTGACATTAACTGAAATATTACGTGTACTGTGATTGGTTGAATAGTTACTACATACAAACTCTTTCATAAGGATGTGACTAAACACATTGAAACAGTCATTTGGAGGGGCGCGCCATGTTATCGTAGTTGATCTCTATGAACTGGCACACTATGGACCGCACGAAGCACGTCATATCGATGACAGTAATTGTGTGTGATTCAGTTTGTCTTGTTTGAACCATAAAGTTAATATACCTATCGGAATAGAGAAACAAAGGCCTGAGCAAGCGAGATGTCACTATCAGTAACACTGCGTGGTAGAAAGAGAAGCGTGATTTGAGGTTGCATAGCTTTTTTTTCATCTGTTTGACAGTCTGTCTGACCCTGTGCCGATCGTTGTCAATTTGGGATCTCAGAAAAATTGTGATTTTAAGTTAAATAATGAATAATTTTTAGAAATACTGCTCTAGAAACATTTTTAAATGTTTGTGGAATTATTGTGGATCCACACATCGAAGTAACCCGGACAAATATTCATTTCACATGTGATTTATTCTACATCGACAGGACCTAGTTTTAAGTTTATTTTTGCCAATTCCCTACGAGTTATCGTTATTGATTTTGATAATTTACTTCTATATATGTTTAATCATATGGAAAACATAACTTGACTAGCCATGGTGCACAATTTAAGGATATTTTGTGTAAACAATTTACATCTATTTTACACTAGGGCTGCATCAAGTAATCGATAAGTTGTATCGATATGAAAATATTTTTTAGTTAAGTATACTAATTAACTAGGAATGTTGAAATGATAACATACTCATCCGTAGTTTATAATTAGTTTAAGTATATTAATATACTATCATACATAATTTATCATTTTTAAGGTTCCGCACCCAAAGGGTAAAAAGTCCTAGTAGTGGGGTCCCGCTCTACTACTAAGACTTCGTTGCCTGTCCGTCTGTTCATCCGTCCGTCCGTCTGTCTGTCTCCAGGCTGTATAACAAGAACCGCTATAGTAATAGACTTCTGAAATTTCCACAGATGTAAATATGTCATTCTACATCTAATATGGCTGCTCATCCAAGATAGGGGAATAGTTAAGGCACTTCTGCAAGATGGGCATCAAATAAAAGGGCTCATTGAGAGTGAATTGAAAATTAATAGGGTCTAGAGAAGTCGTGTCGTGTCGTGTACTAATGTGACGTGACGTAACCTGTCGTGTCGAATCGTGTCATGACATGTCGTGTCGTATCGTGCCGGGTTTTAGAAAATGCCCGGTTAAAACCGGTCACCCTTCATGCGCGAGTCCGACTCACACTTGGCCAATTTTTCAGATTTCCTGCTGACCTGGATACCAGAAATTCATGGCTTAAAATAATTAACCGTCCAAACTAGACTCCGAAGAAAATTTCATGCATACTTGATGTTATGAACGACGATATTTTTGTTGGATAAAAGTTGATCCATTAATGTTTTACTGTAGAAGTATTTTTAAATTGCCTCCTATTTTTTTTTTTTTTTTTGTAATGTAAAAATTAAATGAATGTGTGTGGGAGCTGGTCCCGGGAGCGGCTGGACCGATTTTGCTGTTATTTTTTAAGTACTCCTTGAAGTACGAGGATGTTAAGAGGTCGGGATTAGTGATTTTTTATGGATGCTATGGATATACACAGATGTAAATCAAATTTTGGTTAAGCTTGACAGCTCGGGATTGTTTCTGTATTCCGATACCTTTATGGTTTGAACACTGCGGTGTCGCCGCTGAAATCGTCACTCGTGAGAAAACGTCAAAACGACGACGCCTGTGTGCCGTGTGTAGTTCTTAAATCGTGTCGTGGCTCGTGGGAAAACACCCTAACGCGTTACGGCCTGTCTACATCTCCACGTCACGATGTATAATGTGGCACGATGTACATGCACATGTCGTGACAACGTAATAAGCGTACTACGTTACCGCATCGTTCCTGCTTGACGACGTCGTGACGTGGAGATGTGAACAGGCCGTTATACAATAAATTATGGTATATCAACTGTTACACTCACTTGAGTTTGAGCATCACTCCGCTGGGTACACCCAACATGACTGCGGCTGACACACTGCTACTCTGTGACACTTTCTTCTCAGCACCGTACTCCGCTATAGCCCCAAACGTGCCAACCCTAGCCATAGACAATATTATATTAAGAATTAAGTATTATACGAATATATCTACGAATAATAAAAACTAAGGAAGAGTAACTGTGTCAAAAAATTTGTCCACGAGTCTACAAAATGTGACCCGAATACATGCATACTTTATGTATGTATTCGGTACACAATTTTGTGTAAATCTATACTTATTATAAAACAAAGTCACTTTTTTCCCTCATGTCCCTTTGTTCCCTTTAATCTTTAAAACTACGCAACGGATTTTGATGATTCATTCAGTGTTAGATAGCCCATTTATCGAGGATGGTTATAGGCTATATTTTATCACGTTAAGACTAATAGGAGCGAAGAAATAGATGAAAATGTGGAAAAAACGGGGGAAAATGATTTGAAAGGCCTAACTTGAACGCGCTAATCTCAGGAACTAAGTGGTCCGATTTCCGAACTACGCAACGGATTTTGATGCGGTTTACTTTAATAAATAGAGTGATTCAAGAGGAAGGTTATAGAGTATAATAATATTCATTAAATAGTGGCGAAATACTGTTATTATTGGGGTTTCTAATGTGATGTCGTAAATAATTTCATCTTTTTCCGCTTACATTGCAAACGCAGGCTGAACCGTACGAGATTTATCAAAATAATGTACTAAGTATTGTACACAATGAAAAGGTCTACAGAAAACTCCACGATGATATATTATGTCTATCTCATATGGATATCCCACTATAACATTTTTTGGTCATTTATTTTTTACGACAAATAATGGCTAATTTTCGAAGCGATTTTAACCAATACAGTATTAATCCTTATTCAATTAAACACTTTAGATACATTGTTGATTTAATATAGATCTATATGGCCCTGTACAGCATATGATTTAAATGAATAGTTTCGAAGATATTACAGATTTAAAAATTGCGGGACGTAGCGTTTGTTCTAATGTTTGTTAAAAATTATTTAAAAGGGCAAACTTGAACGCGCTAATCTCAGGAACTACTGGTCCGATTTGAAAAATTATTTCAGTGTTAGATAGCCCATTTATTGAGGAAGGCTGTAGGCTATATTTTATCACGCTAAGACTAATAGGAGAATGTGGAAAAAGCGAGGGAAATTATTTGAAAGGGCTTATCTCGCGAACTACTGGAGCAATTTTTGTGTTATTAATTGGCACAGATAAGAAGTAGACCACGTGAAGGATCATAGGCTATCGATTTTAATCATTTTTTCAGTGGCTATAATATATTTTATACCTGTACGACGCCGGGGCGGGTCGCTAGTACAATATAAGTGACAATTAACGCCAATGGCTTTATTTCGTAAATTTGAGCGTAGTGTTTCGTTACTATTGCCATATTTTAGTGTGCGAAAAGGAACCAAACTCAAGGCGGTTCAAGTATGGGAGTTACGTTTCCTTTGTATTCAAAAAGAGATCATGATACCCATTTTATTTTATTTTATTTTTATTTATTATTCGTAGGAATATATTATTCAATAAACTAAGTATTACATGAATAGCTGAAAGTATGACTCTTGACACAAGCTTTATATAATTCGCCAATGTTTTGAATGTGATGTTAAACTTTAGAGAAATTATGGCACAGCTTTTTACAATAATTACATAATTAAACATTATATATTTCGCATAGTGCAATAGCGCATTGTACATACAACAATAAATACCTACATTACAAGAAAAATCGCAAGGTCCTTCACATAAGCCTCAGTAGAAAAACGTAATTGATTTGTCATAAAAGTACCATTCTAACAACGATATTAAACACCCTTCTAACAATAATAAGGTAGACTAATTAACATGAAATATTTTTAGCGAGTCTGTTATTATTATACATTTCGTTTTGCGAAGGCTGTTAATAGTAGAAAACATTCATAATACAAGGTAAATCCATTGTGACAAATTCATAGCTTAGCTAGTATAAATAAATAAAAATCGCAAAGCAAAATATTTACCATAGCAATAATAAACATAGTATGAGTGCACACAAAAAGTGCTTCACCTATATCAATTTTAAAAATTAGGCACTAGGCCAGGTACAGCCTGAAATCTAGGCAAATAATAATGGTATTATTTTTTTAGTGATAATAAAGATTAATGATATCAAATAATTTCCCTAATCTAGGCTTCCTCTCTAATAAAGGAGAAATGCCTAGATTTTGTCTGCATTTAATAACAATCTGCAAAAGCATACTGGATCTATGTGACAGTGAAATAACTATTATTATTAAATCCTTGGCATAGATGGTAAGATGATAATAAACATACGTTGACGTGGGAGAGCCATGCTTCGGCACGAATGGGCCGGCTCGACCGGAGAAATACCACGTCCTCACAGAAAACCGGCGTGAAACATCGCTTGCGCTGTGTTTCGCCGAGTGAGTGAGTTTACCGGAGGCCCAATCCCCTATCCTTTTCCCTTCCCTACCCCTCCCTATTTCCTTCCCTACCCTCCCCTATTACCCCTTAAAGGCCGGCAACGCACCTGAAGCTCTGATGCTGCGAGTGTCTATGGGCGACGGAAGTTGCTTTCCATCAGGTGACCCGTTCGCTCGTTTGCCCCCTTATTGCATAAAAAAAAACATCAATTATATTTTATTTCGCATTTCTAATGTGTCTTGGAATTTAATGCATAGACAATTTGTTAAAGTTCCTAAGCGATAAATTAATCACTTTTTCTTTCTTAAAATACCTTAAATTAAAAATTAAATAAAATTCATGTGGATACTTGCAGATGCTGCCAGAAATGTATAAATAAATATGCAATATCATCTCGTATAAAGTAGAAGATAATTATTAATCGTTTTTTTTAATATAACATAGTGGGAAAGTCTCAGACAACACTTCGCCTTACTAAAAAAAGTTACACAATGCATTTAAGCTGCACAATGTTTTGTCGTTGTCTTTCGAGTGACATTTTCAATGTATCAGACAAAGACTAAAAATTGTGCAGTGAAACCATTGAATAAACACAAAATGGGCATTAGAATCCTTAGAACAAACATAAATACCTACAATCCATTGAACGTACATAAATATTAATTTGCGTTAGAAATGTCTTATCACGGAAAAATTAAGACGTACATTTCTTCCGGGTTAAAAACTATCCTACGTCCTTTCCTGGGACTCAAGGTATCTTCATACTTAGCAACTCGTCGTCGTCGACAGACAGAAAAACAGACGCACTTTCGAATTTATAATATTACTAGCTGACTCGGCAAATGTTGTTTTGTCATAATTATAAATTATTTCTAGTATCAATATAAAAAGTAGATAAAAACCTATTCTCAGGCCAAACGAATGTAGGTACTATCAGAGAAGTTGATTACTAGATGGGGGACCTCCGTAGTTTAGTCGCGTTATGTCAAACCCAGCCGACAGATCACAAAAAACATTGAATTGACATGATCCAACCAAATGATGTATGGCCTGTCAACTGCCTAGGAATCAACTTCTCTGATAGTACATACAAAATTTCATTAAATTCGGTTGACCCGTTTTGGAGGAGTTCGCGTACAAACACAGTGACACGAGAATCTTATATATAAAATTCTCGTGTCACAATGTTAGTCCACGAACTCCTCCGAAACGGCTTTACTGATTTTTACCAAATTTTATATGCATATTCAGTAGGTCTGAGAATCGGCTACTCGGTACTTTATATATTGATAAGAGCATATTTTGTTGAATAAATAATAGTAAATTATTACAACCTGAGACTGACGGCGACCATTGTTTGTGCGACGGGATAGCGATCGACGTTGCCATGGTGACATACTTATTTAGTCACTTCAATAAAATGATATGGCAAATATATTATGGCAAGGCAACGTTTGCCGGGACAGCTAGTTTTATATATAATATTAGTATGGATACTCACTTAAAAGCTAGCCTCAGCTTCATATCGTGGTTGGGTAGTTTCCTCATGATGTTGAGTGAAATGAAAGAGTGCGGTGACCCGATCTGGACTGCTGAGTTGATGTGATACTTTTCCGAGTCTCTGGCATAGGTGGAAGTCATGGAAGACCCCCCCTGACCCCCCGCGCGGTAGGTTAGGTAGCCCACCGAGTGGGCGTCTAGTTGCATCGCCATTGCTGGAATATAAATATGTGGTAAAAAATAATTTTCTCAATAGGCTTGGATAAAACATATAATACTGTCAATCGAAAATATAAATGCAATGTATAGTTTATTGAGAGGCAAAGGAAGGATCAACATTATTCAGTTGGGTTATAGCCTGAACAAATAAGGTAACTCCACCTTCAGTCTATGAATTAATTAAAGTAAACCGACAAACGTTTTGCACGGCGGTGTCGGATTACCGAATATGTCGGATTATAGAGTACTTCGTAGATTTTTTCACATTACAAATCAAAATGATAAGGTTTTATCTGAACTACACATCATTTTCCTAAAACTTGGTACTCATATTATAGACTACAGGCCCATGTCGAAAATGGATGGCTCATATAAACCACCTGGTGACGTATATAGGACGATATTAGAGCATAAAATAATAAGATTTAACACTATGCCGTCACTTGTAAGCTGTCCAACTGAGTGCTGGCACAGAATATATGCTTATTAGTAGTACCAACAAAATTCCCACTAGCGAAACCCGTTTAAACAAATACCGACTCATGCTACGATACTATAAAGTTCAAATTCCGACCGCGCAGTGCTAGGTGCCTACAATTATATTTGCCTACATATGCGCTCTCTTTCTATCGCGTAAGAGGTACCCTTTCTGACGAAATCAAGATTGTCACCTTTTAGAAAATAAAATAATCTTGTTTTAATTACTATAGCTACTAATAGCAAACTTTTTAAAAGTAATAATCAAATGTTAGTAAGTTATAACGTTTTATAATTATTCGATTATAGTGCAGGAGCTGGTCAGGAATTTTTTACAACTTAAACATAGTAACTTGTGTTTATTTCTGTCTAGAATGCGGTTTGTTTGTAACAAATTGGTTTATTTGCTATGTTTGTTTATTTTCTTTTTTGTATTTTAAAGTCTTAAATTACCTTATTGAAATATTACTTTGACTTTTTTCAATTGTTCATATTTATCAGATTAATAACGATTCTGTCACAGCGGTTAAATCAGTACGTAGATATATGCGACGAAAAAATCTTGCACGTGCGTCACCGCTCGCTTGTGAGTCCCTAGTGATCTGCCCCTCTAGAGGGGTACTTGCAGTTCGATACCTAACCGCGCGAGTGGGACAGGCCTGGTGCTGGTGAGAATTCAAAAGTGCATGTAGGGTGAGTACATTTTGGTCAAATGTTCCTGTACGGCATTTTCACCATCGATAGATACAATATGATGAAAAATAATAAGAAAGCCCGCAGTGCCGTACAAAAATGATGCGCCACTAAGTCGGTATTTCTTTTTTCTGACAAATTTGGTCATTTGATCCTATAAGGCATAAGTTTCATACTGTTTCAATACAGCTTCGAATCAATTATTCCGCAACGCCGTACAAAAATAATGCGACATTGGAAAAAAATCCCTTTTTTTCAGTGGTCCGGGGGGGTGATTTGAATCAGTACGGCTTCGGTTCCAAACATTATTTTAGCACTCAAAAGTACTATTAAAAATAATGCCGTCTAAAAATTTTTGTTCATTTGAATAATTGTCTTTTTTTATTATACATCCTATTTTGTATTATCATCTTTAAATATATCTATTTTATTCTATTCTAAAAAATAGTTGCTTTATTAGGGTTCCGTACCCAAAAGGTGAAAACGGGACCCTTTTACTAAGACTTCGACACCACACTTGGCGACCTCTGTGGCTCAGTTGGTGGGCTATCGGTACCTCAAGCCGGGGGTCGCGGGTTCGAATCCCGCCGACGGAACAAAAAGTTTTCAAAGTTCCTGGGTCATGGATGTGTATTAAATATGTGTATCTTATAATAAAAATAAAAAATATACAGTGTGCAATTAAACCTTCCTGCCAAATTTTTTCCAGGGCTTAGGTATCATTAGGAGAGTCCATTTAACCAAAAAAAAAATTGGGTGTTATTTTTTTCAATGACATATTTTATCCCATTTAAAATCGTTGCAGAATGGTTACTCGCGGCGCAGGAGAATGATCGGGGGTGACGCGGGATGAGGCGCGCGCGCGGGGGCACGTCACGCGCGGCCGACGCATCGTGTCCATTAACTGTAGTGTTTTTTAGGATAACTTTCGGAAGCTATTTCTCAACATTTTAGTACTGAGTGACTATAGAAGAAAAAATACGTATATTTTTATTTTTATCAAGGATCAATATGTCAAAATTTGGCAGGAAGGTTTAATTGCACCTTGTATGTACAGTATAAAAGTATTAAATACGGGCCACGGGGCCAGACTGACGTGGTGTTAAGCGTCCATAGATATTATTATTATTATATACGTCACCAGGTGGTTCATATGGCCCATTAATTTTCGACATGGGCCTGTAGTCTATTATACTCATAGTACCTAGCTTAAAGTAGCCTCGTGTTTTTATTTAGTTTTCAATTTTGCATTACGTACCAAAATAAATAGTGGCCAAAATACCTAAATTAACCAGTGATAGGCATGTCGGATTACAAGGGGGCGCCGGATTAGACAGGGGCCGAATCGAATTAGCGAGGGTCTACTGTTTTCTGATAGGAATAATTTAAAAGTTATTCCTATCAGAAAACAGAAAACTAGATTATGTTAAAAGTATGGCATGGTACTCACTTGACACAAAATTAGGTACGATCCCCCGTGAAGTGAACTGCAAGCCCGTACCAAAGTTGAGGAACATCAGTCGGGATATTGTCCGGAACATCTTGAAGCCCACTATGGGTCCGTTGCCAATACCACACTCCACCTCCGTCCATCCTCGCTCTGAACTTAGATGCCTGTTGGACACTGTTACTGCGCCTGTGCCTGTAAATATAAAGGTGAAGAGTTTGTTTAGGTTTTTGTTGCT
This sequence comes from Lysandra bellargus, assembly GCA_905333045.1. Classification (NCBI taxonomy): domain Eukaryota; kingdom Metazoa; phylum Arthropoda; class Insecta; order Lepidoptera; family Lycaenidae; genus Lysandra; species Lysandra bellargus. The sequence continues at coordinate 27,689,826 of HG995319.1, forward strand.
TGAACGCGCTAATCTCAGGAACTAGTGGTTGGTGGAACTGGTTCGAATTGTATGTATTTTTTTGTTTAATCTTAAAAGTTATAATATTGTCATATACAATGTTAATGAAATGAAAATAATAGTAATAAATGATATATAAACTAAACGATGTCTAAATTTAATCGTCCGTTTAACGTAAATACCCATTTATAGAGCCCTTACCTTCCTAGAAACCAAAATACTTTCTCAAATTCACCTAAATTGATTCCGCGGTTTTTGCGGTTTCACACAGACTTAAACTTAATATTCATTTTTAGGTTTCCGTACCCAGAGGGTGAGAACGGGACCCTATTACTAAGACTTCGATGTCGTCCGTCCGTCTGTCTCCAGGCTGTAACTCAAGAACCGCTATAACTAGACTTCTGAAATTTTCACAGATTATGTATTTCGGTTGCCGCTGTAACAACTAATACTAAAAACAAAATAAATTTAATATTTAAGGGTGGCACCCTTACAACAAACGTGACTTTTCGGCCTTTTTTGCTCTATATCAGTAATGGCAACAGGTAGACACATGATATTTCCACGAAGGCCTTGATTGTATGTCTACTTTAATAATTAATAATAATATTAAAATAAAATAATAATTTCTCCCACACAAAAATTGGCCACACAATTTTTGGCCTATTTTGCTCTATAACGGAACCCTTCGCGCGCGAGCCCAACTCGCACTTGGCCGATTATTAATATTTATTTGGTTCAAATTAAGCCCCATAATTTTAGTGTGGGCTGCACTATAATTTGTGTAAAAGCGAATAGCAAAAAAAATGCAGAGTATCCTGAATATTAAATCAGGGACATAACCAAGCTATGTCCTTGTACTATTTTATTCAGCAATACCTATGCCATTTTGTGTAGAGATGTTTCCGGAGAGAGTGCTAGTGTTTCTCAGTGTTACGGGCACATCAATGGACTGTTGTATGCTCATCCCGGAGACCTCAATGCTTGGGATTATTGTTGTATCTTCCCTGTAAACATAAAAATAAAGCCTTCTCACACCAGTCTGGATTAAAGTTATTTAAATATTATGTTGTAATAGAGAAGGCATAAGACAAGAAATTACTAAAAGCTATGTTGGCCCAAGTAAGTCGCAAACATTTGTATGTCACTTTATGATATTTCCAAAAGATAAGAGGCTAAAATCTATTTTGTAATAACTTTTTCTTTTGTTAAACTGTATTTTCTTTAAGCTTAGATAAGTAACAGCACTTCTTCAATTGACTTCTATAAAACCAAAATAAAATCCTTTAATCCCTGAAGCCCTGTAAGACCCATATGGGCCGCGACAACAAAAGATTTCCTCGAATTGGTGATCGACGGATTAATCAGAAATAACATAAAACGAGGTAAGCCAAAAGACATGCAGTAGTTTAGTCAAGTTCTATCTACACCACTACAGTATGTATATCAATTTACTAAAAGCCTACCACAATGAAAATGTAAACTTACTAATATAATGACAACTTACAGTAGTTCATATTCGTCATAGTATTTCATGAAGAGATCAGTTGCATTGATTGATAAGGTGATAGTGCCTCGGGGGTTGGCACTTTGCTGCAACCTCCTCTCCTCCCGTTCCCGTTTGAGCCTAAAATTAAAAATATAATCAAATGATAAAAAAGATAAAATATAATAAAAAACTTGATAGGTGTCAATGGACACCTATCAAGGGCAGGGCTATCAGTAAAAATAGCGATCAACAATCCACTAGCAATAATCGCGCGAGCGATTGCCGAGTATAAAAACAATGGTGTCATGTATAGCGATCGATTGCAATCTAATTGTTTTGGCTGATACGTGATATGAAATTGCGATTTTGGAGCAATTATCGCGCAATAATTGCTATCGCATTGCTCTCACAAGACACGTGATACGGGGGCCGGATGGAACGAAGTTATATAAAAAAATGCCATCTTTATTCTATTAACACCCAGGAATACTAACGTCACTTTTGTTTAATTGTAATAAAATTTATTTAAACGTCCGGTAGATGTCGCTGTTTATTCTCTAAAAACATCTAGTTGACGCACAGGAATACTATCAACGCCCTCTGACCCTATGTAGGTACTAATAAAAAAGTGTCGTGGTCAAGACGTCCGTCTAGCCCCTTTCGCAACGCCAGTTGCGCCAAAAAGAACTTCGTTCTAATAAACATTCTGATGGCAATAATAAAATGTTGATTACTGCACAAAGGTATTTTTAAAAACGAAAAAAAATTAAGCACATTTTACAAAATGGTAAAAATATTATGTTGTATGCCATTATGGCCAAAACCAGGAAGTTAAATTTAGGATTAATTTTACATCGAAAAATAATTATTTCTGTATGAATTCACAATTGAAGACATGGGTGGATGAAGCGGGTAGCAATTTGAAATAAAATAAATGTGGATTCTATGTATAGGCTATAGCTAGATATCGCGGGCTTCAAGCCAGATAAGGGTGTATAAGAAAAAAATACTTTTTTAAGAAGAAAATAAATGTACTGCACAATATTAAGAGTTTTGGAATAGTTAAAATACAAAAGATCATTTCACGTATTAAGGAAGTAATTTCATAGACACATTGCGAATTTTCAGTTGTAGAGATCTATAATAAACGACTCTTTTACAGGGCCCGTAAGCGCTACTGGCGCCTGTGTGCAAAAAAAGGATTTTGGCACCACTTTAGGCAAATTTTTTGGGTCCTTGGTTTTGGTGCCCGTAAAGAGGGCGATTTGGCGCCCCTAGAGGATGGTTAGATGACAAAGTAGGTAAGTTACAAGGTTTGTTCAAATTATAAGGAACAAAATGAGTAATTACTCTTAGCCAAAGCCATAAAATTAAGAAAGTGGAACATACCTCTCATATTCTTCCCTTATCTCCCTTGGTGTGCGAGTCCGAAAAATTATCTCCCAACCATCCACCTCCAAGCCTCTTTTACCTACAAAAATGCAAAACATTAAAGGTACAACGCAAAAACCATACTTTGATTTTCAATTTTGGTACATTTTAAATCAAACCATTGGTCCATCATAAAGCATAAAGATGTAACATACAAACATAGTAATTTGAATAAACAGAATAATATGTTTAACTATTGTGTTTATTTTATTTTAGGTGAATCAAGTCTTGTAAATATGCAATTCTTTTTGTTACCATGCCCTTGTTATTTCACCAGACCTTCAAAGTATTTTCAAAAAACTCTGACACTGGCAACTCACAGAGTCAGCCATTAAAAAGAAGAAGAAGAATAATAATATGAGTTACATACCTAGAGTATCATAGATTGCTCTTTTATGTGAGTCCGATAGTACTTCGTAAGCGTCTTTAATCTTCCCAAATATTTGTTCAGCCCATTTCTGCTTATTTGGATCAGTACTGTGTTTGTCTGGATGGAACATACGTGAAAACCGACGATATGCACTGTTAATTTCTTCTGTTGTTGCCTTAAAAATGCATATAAAAATTAAACATTTATATGGACAAAAACTAAACAAAAATTATTTACTAACATTAATGGCATTTTAAATATAACATACCCTTTCAACTAACTTTTAATTAAGTAACAAATTTTTGTTTTTAATGATATACTTAATGGAATAAACTTTTATCTATTTTGTTAGGTTTTCAATGGATAAAGAAATCTCAAGAACTCTTTGATCAATGTTAGGATTCAATCTTTAGGTATATAACCATGTTTTTAATACACTTTACTTTTTAAAATCATGTTTTTTAATCCGACAAATGTTTTGCACGGCCATGTCAGATTAGTGAATTTATCACATTATAGAGTACTGCATATATTTTTATGCATTATAAATTATAATACCTCAAAATCATAATGATAAGTTTTTATTAAAACTTTTTTGAATTTGAATGACTTTCCTACAGCTAGGTACTTATCAGCAAGCTATAACTGTAAATGTTCCATGCATTGTAAAAAAAAGATGTACCTAAACAATTTTTTTTTATTATTATTAAATAAGGGGGCAAACGAGCAAACGGGTCACCTGATGGTAAGCAACTACCGTCGCCCATGGACACTCGCAACATCAGAAGAGCTGCAGGTGCATTGCCGGCCTTTAAAATTGCCAATAATAATATTTATTTTTCGCCAATAATAGTATTTTAAAAAGATAAAACCGACTTCAAAATTGTATGTAATTAAAAATAAAAATTAACAATCCCAAAAACTATTGAACCAACTTTGATGAAACTTGCAGTATTCCCTAAGTTGAATAATACCTAGTACAAGAAAAAAAGAATCACTTAAACTTGTAGTTCCGGAAATATGAGAACACAAACATAAAAACATACTTACATACATAATATACATACATACATACACTTTTGACATTTGGCGCATTTGTTCAGAAGCTATATAGATATAATATAGACTAACATATTCGGAAACTGGGCAGTTCTGAAATATTACATATATATGGGTCGAATTGATATCCTCCTTTTTTGAAGTTGGTTAAAAATAATGTTTATGACTATGTACCTAAACTGACCAGTGACAGGCATGTCGGATTACTAGGAGCGCCGGAGCCACGGGCCGGATTAGGGAGGGTCTACTATATTTATAATTTGAAGATATTATTATAAAAATGGAAATGTCATGGTATCGTAAATTTATGTTTTACTCTATTTGTAAAGAATATTATGTGCAAAACACCTTCTCTAATAATTATAAGTATTAAAATGGCTTGTATTATTTATGAAAACAGAGTTAACTGTTATAGTTATTTCTGCATGTAAGTTATGTTTATAATGAAGTACCTACATAACCTTAAAATTGTTCCAATTTTACCTTATACGAAAATTAATTATCAAGGTGAAATTAATGCAGCTTGACGAGGAAATTTGCATGATTTCAGTAACAATAATTTAGAAAAGATATCCTTTTCGGGAGTTATATAATAATGTTGTAATAAAGTGATAATTTGTTGGCATATAAAATTTAAAAGAATATTTACCGTTTTGGACACATTTAATAACTGATAATAATTATCTTCTAATAAAATACTTTCTCCTTCTTCGTCCATCGTTTTATTTTATAAAAATACCTTTAAAAATACTATAACCAGATGAATTTCTTTTACCGCCGGACTTCAGTGTTGCCTTGTGTCAAAAAATACTGTCACGTTTGCTGTCTATGCCTACTCGAATTTAGTGACATGAATGATGAAACATCAAACAACATATATTAATCGATTTTTAAATGGTCGAGTCGTGCTCAATAGCCGCGTCCACACCAAACGATCCAACGCGCTCCGATCGCGCGCGGCATGATATTTGGAAGATCATATAAATCATAATATTATAATGTATTAGTAACAAGTAAAATATTAGTCAACCTTTATCCTTCGATCGCGGATACTTGGAAATCTATTGTTATTCTATTGTTGTCGTTATCACCGGTGATCTTATGCAGGGGCTTGATAAATGATAGGCTTAGCATTATAGAGGCTACGTAAATAATACAGGGTGCAATTAAACCTTCCTGCCAAATTTTGATATGTTGATCCTTGTTAAAAATTAAAATACACGTATTTTTTCTTTTAAATTCACTCAGTACTAAAATGTTGAGAAAAAGCTTCCGAAAGTTATCCTAAATCCTAAAAAACATGACGCGTGACGTGCCCCCGCGCACACACTTCCCCCCGCATCACCCCGTCTCATTTCGCAACGATTCTGCAACGATTTTAAATGGGATAAAATATTATGTCTCAAAAAAAACAACACCCAATTTTTAATGGTTAAATAGACTCTCCTAAAGATACCTAAGCCCTGGAAAAAATTTGGCAGGAAGGTTTAATTGCACCCTGTATATTATCTGTATTAGTAATCACGTTCAGGAGCCGTGTTCATTTCACTTTTCAACTACGCATGCTTGGCTTTTTTCGAAGTTTGGCAGCTGATCACTGTCAACCTCAGTGTCATTTTCTAAAATCTAACAGAAATGGATACCTAGTAGCACTGACCTCCATTATACAAGTACGCTGGACTTACGATGCCCACCTGTTTTTTGTGCCTATTTGAAGCGGAATCAGCGCCCCCAATGCGGTGGAAAAGAACTAAATCTGACGTAAAAATGACGTTTGAAAGTCTCTCTAGCAATACCGGGGTAATTGGAATAAAACATTTTGATCCTATTTTTTTCTTATAGTGGCTGCTTCTGTGTTTTAAACATGCAAATATAAAAATGTATCCAATGATTAAGGATAGGTATTTTTTGAAAATTTGCTGTCAAAAATTACCATCAGATTCTGGTAGACGTACAGGAACCGTGTAGAAACTATAGAGGGCGTCGTAATTCGACAGCAGTGACACGATGCGAGTGAAGAAGTAACTTGTGAGTGACTTTGGTTTTGCATTCTCTTTGACCCCGGCTAGTTTATAAGTGTTTTTGAAGTGAAAACTTCTTTAGCGGCGTTGAGCACTTGTGGGATGGGTAAAAACTGTGAAACTCGCGATAGATTTTCGTGTTGATCGAAAAACCATACAAAACGCGTAAGACGGTTGGAGAGTAGTGTTTTGTGTCGAACTCGAACTCGAACTCAATTTGAAACTTGATCGAAACTTGATCGAAACTTAATCGAAATTTGATCGAAACTTGATCGAAACCTTGATCGAAACTTGATCGAAACCTTGATCGAAACCTTGATCGAAACTTGATCGAAACTTGATCGAAACTTGATCGAAACTTGATCGAAACTTGATCGAAACTTGATCGAAACCTTGATCGAAACCTTGAGCGAAACTTGATCGAAACTTGATCGAAACTTGTTCAAAACTTGATCGAAACTTGATCGAAACTTGATCGAAGCTTGATCGAAACCTTGATCGAAACCTTGATCGAAACTTGATCGAAACAACTTGATTGACGATTTTTTAAAAATCGATTTTCATAAAAAATGGGTTAAAAAAATGCACAACGTTAATAATCAAGTTTTCACTTCTGCCGGCACTCCCGGAGTGCAACCAGTCTTTTTTATGTTTTAGACCAGGGTTTCTCAAACTTTCGGCTCCACGAACCCCTGTTAAAATTTCCAGGTGACAGCGAACCCCTTACTAACTAATGAAACACATAAAATGCCAAAAGAGTGCCGCGCGTTATCAAGCCACCATTACGTAAATCTTGTCGCGAACCCCCTGCCCTCGAATGGCGAACCCCTAGGTGTTCGCGTACCCCACTTTGAGAAACCCTGTTTTAGACTATAAAATGATTTATTACTTATACTCCCAAGTGGCCACATGCAGCCGCGAGAACAACAACAGATTTCCAAGAATCCGCGATCGAAGGATTAAAGTAAAAGACTAGATGACGCCCGCAACTCCGTTGCGCCAAAAATCATTTATCGCGCGAGAACCGTACATTTTACCGGGATAAAAAGTATCTTATGTCCTTTCCCGGGGCTCAACGTAAATCCATACCAAATTTCAGCAAAATTAGTTCAGCGGCTTGGTCGTGAAGTGCTGATAGACAGACACACTTTCGCATTTATAATAATAAGTATGGATGGGTTTCTACCCGTAAACAGCTTATCTAGTTAACTAAGAAAATATCTGAAAAAGTAATTAGTAGCATCCATCAGCATAGAAAGTAAAAACTTGATAAATATTGCAATAAAATAATGAAGATGCAAAAAATACTTATAATTACTGAAATTGCTTGTGGATTAATAAAATAAAACAAGTTCACTAAAATAAATGCTTTTATTTCATCAACCTTTAGCTATTCGATCGATTCCATCTCCACACATCTCTACAACTTTTGTCTGTCACTATTTTTAACTAATTTCAGCCTGGACCTCATCAGTGCTGTCAGTGCAGACAAATAACACACAAAGATTGCACTATTAATCTTTTTCCTACGTCTTGAAGAATCATCCTTTTGAGAACCAACACTTTGACAAGATGGTTCAAGTTCAATACTATCCTCAGTGTTGAATTCCTAGCAGGACTACTCCAAATTATCCTTACTTTTGATGCAACTTTATGCCAATTAAATGAGCGGTGCGGTGAGGTATGTATATCAATTTAGATGGAAGCCAGTTTGGATGTTTACTGAAAGAAGCAACGGTTAGGTTTATATTGTGTTCATCAAAAATGAATTTGTGGCGGTACCCAAAATTCGCCTAACATTCCTGCATCGCGCTATCGAAGTTTTCTAAGCGCGGCGGTATATATAAGACAGCTGAAATGTATCACGTGGGCTTCGGCCTGACCGGTTATAACACCTCACCCGGTCGGAAGATCTTCCTTTGGCCTCCACACTTATATCCCACATTGGTGACACTCGACAGAACATGCCTCCTTCATCATCATCACTCCCCGCCTCTCCGCACCGCACCAGCCAGCATCGCCTCATCGGGTACATCGTCCACTAGCCGCAACGTACCGCGGCCTGGGCGACTCCGCATTGGCATCATCGGGCTTTCTCACTACACCGACCGGTCAGCAAGCAGAGCACATCTCTCCTGGTCAGCATGTAGCATCGGCCCCGCACGGCAGCTATCCGACTCACTGGATCCCGTGCAGCAGCTTACAGTTCCGACTCACTGGGACTCACTGCAACTCTCTGGCAGTGGCGACTCAAGCGACAAGAATTCAAGATTCGACCTCCGGTCTTCGGGGGGGAGTGATGTGGCGGTACCCAAAATTCGCCTAACATTCCTGCATCGCGCTATCGAAGTTTTCTAAGCGAGGCGGTATATATAAGACAGCTGAAATGTATCACGTGGGCTTCGGCCTGACCGGGCATAACACCTCGCTCAGTCGGAAGATCTTCCTTTGTGGCGGCCAAGTATATTTCCCACAAATTTATGGTTATAATCTACAAAATGCAGTGTTTTTACGAGTCTACACATAGCATTCATGGAACTTTTTAAATACTTACGTATGTTTTTACCGGCTTTTATCCATTTCTTTCGTTTTTCAATAAGCCATGGCATGTGAATACTTTTGACAGGAAAATAGTAAAATTTTACATTGTTCGAATTATTTTTATTTTTCTTGTATGTATTAGAACATCCGGGAATACAACAATGCATTTCATTTCTTGAAAATACTCAAATTTCTCAAGAAATCCTATAATTTTTTCCGTAGCTAGTGGCAGTGTCATCGCCGTGCACGGTCCCTAATAATTAAGTATTTTACTTGTATTTTATCTGGAACATGACACTCACACTGAAGTTGCTGAAGTTGACAGTCAGCTGCCAAACTATAAAAAAAGCCGCGCATGCGTAGTTGAAAAATGAAACGAACACGGCTAATATCGATCGATTCATAGCTATTTAATAGAATTTTCCATTTTCGAAAAATTTTCAATTTCCAATAATTACTCTCATTAAATTGAATAATATATTATCTAAAGAAATTACCATAAAAGCTATATAATATAATTTCTATATAATTAAATCTTTAATAATTAATAAGCTACTAATGGCGCAAATACACATAGTTTTATATTTGAAAACATAATTCTAAATCGGTGGTCAAAGTTTAATAGCTACTTTTGAATAGTTTTAGAGTTAAGGGGGTGACACACGTACGAACTTAAAGTACGCGGGTTTTAAGTTCGCGAACTTACTCGGCTCGCGTCAGTGACACACGAAAATCGATCACACTTGCATGGGGGCAATGGTAATTGGTAACCCCCAGGCTCGCGGCTCGCGGCGCGCGCCTCACGGCTCGCGGCTCTATGCTGACACACAGGCGATTAAGATCGTCGAGCCATAAGCCCGCGTACTTACTCGCGTGTCTGTCACCCCCTGAGACGCCCATTTTGGGCGCTTGACAGACGAGAGGATATTCAGAATCGATTTAAATACAAGACTCGATGACATTAAATTAATATTTTATCTGTATTATAGACTTCTGCTTTATGCCATTTTTGACGTTACGTTACCAATGTGTAATGTCAATTTTGTGTGTAGAATATTATTTTCATAAATTTATGTCCCGTTAAAAATAATGTTGTAAATGTAGTCGTATTTATTTTGTGCGGTATTTATTAGTGTGAACGGATCATTGTTTAATTACAAGGTAATATTATCTACAATATGAATGTTCGATTATTAAACGTTATGTCTAGGTGCACTGCAATTTTTATGTTGACTAATAATTATTTTTGGTTTAGCAGCAAATGTTTTTATTTTGCGTTAATTTAAAGCTTGGTGCTATTTATATGTAAAAGAATATGAATGAAAATATTGTTGGTTGCCCTTGAAGTTTACGGGTACGATGCGTAGGCGTAATTTATTGTAGTGTACGTAAAAGGCAGTTAAAATAAATTAGCATTTCTCGCTCGATGATTTCACTAAATAAGTGTTGATCGATATTTTAAGCACATGGTATTCGGTCTCCAGTGGTTTTAGAAATGCACCAATAATTTCTCCGACATTGAATTAATTGGCTTTCGCCGACGGCTATTTGCATTATAATTCATACAATAAGTGAAAGTCTACTCTGCTCTAATGACTAATTATGTACTTTAAATTAAGACAATATTGGTACCAGCTTCTGACCTTATTAAAGGTACTTGGTACACTTCATGTAGTAAGTCTAACTTGTTTAATATAATTGTGCTCAATTTACATGAAAAAAGAAAGTTTTTGAAATCCATGTTACAATTTGAATGAGACTGTAAACAATGTTGTGTGTGGTCCAGTTAATTTCGTGTGAATTTTAAAAAGTATTAGTCTTTATGTAGTTAAACTACTTATAAGATATAATTATTATGTGACACAGTTCTACTAAACCATAAAAATTAGCCAAAATAATTGTAGCTAAAGTATGTTATTTTGTTCTTTGTACTTATGAAAGGGGGCATGATATTTGAGCAAGAGTGAACACTTATTATATCTCTTCTTTTCATTTAACCCATCAAGCCCCATAAGAGCACTGGTGATCGCGACAACAATAGAATAACAATAGATTTCCAAGAATCCACAATCGAAGGATTAAATAAATAATACAAAATCTAAAACAAGCATTATATTATTGTACTTGTAACATTGATTTATTAGAATATTATGTTCCAAATAATAGCACACCTACTTTAAATGGTTATGGTGTTCTCAAGGTTGTTTATAAATGGTAAATTCAAGATTGTTTTTCTAAATTTACTGTCATCTAATTAGTTTTACATTTTTTAAGTGAATTTATTGCGAAAATATAGATACTTATTGGCTACAGCGAATTTTTTTCATGTTTCCTGTTGTATGTTTTATTTATTATTCAGCAGTTCAGTTTTGTAATGTTCAATTTACATATTTTATATTTATAATTAATAATAAATCATTAATGTTGAAAAAATTTAAATGTTTTTCAGATATTTGATTATCACTTATTTGTAACAGTACAAATTAACATTGCTTATTGTCACTTTAAATATAATTTTTTCTATAATATAATATAAATATAATTTGCGAAGGTTATTTAAGTTTTTAACTATTTTAATGAAGTCTGTATTAATAATTTTGTTAAGACTGAATTAATGATGGAAGTTAATAACAAATTGATATTAAAATGTTTTGTTTAAGATCTATTGAGACATCAATATGCCATCGACGCATTTGAACCTGCGCGAGGACGACGTGGTTCGCCTCGCGCTGGAGTTCCTTCACAATCGCGACCTGCACATCACCCAGCTGTCGTTGGAGCGCGAGACCGGCGTCATCAACGGCAACTACGCTGACGACGTCCTGTTTCTCAGACAACTCATCCTCGATGGACAATGGGATGACGTCACGGAGTTCATTCAACCCCTCAGCGCCCTCAAAGCGTTCGAGGCCGACAAATTCAACTACGCCATCCTCCGCCACAAGTACATTGAACTTCTCTGCATCAGATCCGAAATAAAAGCGTACAACAACGTCGAAAATATAGTCGACGAGGTTGTCAAAGTGCTCAGCGAGCTGGAGAAATTAGCGCCTTCCAAGGAGGAGTACTCCAATCTGTGTCTCCTCCTCACGCTGCCTAGCATAACCGATCACGCACAATTTAAACAATGGAATCCGAGCAATGCTCGAGTTCAGTGCTTTCGCGAGGTTTATCCGCTCGTCGAGCAGTTTTTGCCGTGCGATAAAAAGTCGTCGGCTAGCGGCGCGGTGCTCAAGTGTGCTAAAAACGACAGACTGATGCAGCTGCTCATTAAGGGGATACTATACGAGTCCTGCGTGAATTACTGTCAGGCGAAAGCGACGGGGTCGAAGGAAGCGCAGTCAAATGAGGTCAACTTCTCTCGTCTTCTCGACGGCTCGGGTTTCGACGAGTCGGATCTGAGTTTACTCTCCTGGCTGCAGTCGATTCCGGCGGAGACTTTCAGCGTTCCGTTCGAGCAGAGAATGTTGAACGTGGACGTGGAGAAATTGGAGCGTCCTTCTCTACACACGTCTTGGACGGAGCATATGCTCGTGACGCCCATCAAACCGAGGACATTCCCACATCTGGCGATGCCGTTCAGAAGGCCGAGGTCCGCCGCCGACGCTATGACGCGGTCCCTTCGGCCCTTACCCGACGGTGCGCCCCGACATCCGGCGGTCATGGCTCTATCGGCCATCGACTATGGGCTGTCGTCCTCCTACTTCGCTGGGTTCCATCTGACGGGCATCAAAGGGAACAAACTCATGAACACATCAGTAGACAGATTATTCGATACTAAAAACGGGGATAGCATATACAACGGCCTCAACGATACTTTGAAACCGATTGACGAGCAACTCAAACCGATCGGAGAATACTCGGCTGGTACGAAGACGAACGAGTCGAGTAGCATAGGAGCGTCAAACGCGACCACTCCTGAGCACAGAGCACACGACTACTCCGCTTCTACCTCGATATCGGCGGCAGTATCAGTGGACCGACCAGCGCTGCCGGCTAAGCAAATAGAAATGCCTGGAGTTGAGGGAGACTTCAGACGGGAACTACTCAAAGAGTATCAGATACAGAAGCAAAGAGAATGTGACGATTATCTGCGGAATCTCTGCTCCTCTGAAATAAGGCCACATAAGCAGTAAGTACACAACGATTTATTGCAGATAGTAATTTTTATTTCTTTATTTTCTTTAAATTTTATTTTTGAAGTTTATTTATTAAGGATGGAAAATTATAATTTAAAAAAAAATCAATATGAATTTTATAGAAGCTTGCTTAGGGTAAACAGCGGATAGTTGGTCATGGGATTATTAAAATTTTCAGGGTAGAAGCGGGAGATACAGCGTCAGGTTTGTCGCCGGGAGTGAAGTTCAATCAACAGCCTGAACCCAATCAGAAGACGAACGAGCAGTCGCAGTTCTTCAGGTAAAAAACTTTTTTTATGACTTGTATACAACTGAAAATGAATAAACTAAATTGAAATCGGTTCATCCGTTCTGGACCTATGATGCCACAGACAGACAGACACGTCAAACTTATAACACCCCTCTTTTTGCGTCGGGGGTTAAAAAACAGATCCACAGATTCTAAGACTTTTCTACCATATTTTTTTAAGTTCAATCATTTTGAACTCAGTAAAATGGAATATACAACAAGCGTGACATCAGGCCAAAAACATTTGAAATATTCTCAGCTTAACAGTATCCAAAAAGCTTAATAACATTGCTACGAGTGCTACGAGTGACATGATAATATTGTTGCACATTTCTGCACATACTGCTATACAGTTTTACAATAATCATCTTAAACAACCGTTACACAGCAATTTTGCATCAAATGGTCTATGTAGTGTGAAATTACGATCAATTTGTGAACGGGGCGGCGTTTCCTAGTTTACCCTAGCGACGAATGATGAGGACTGTCAGTTTTGCCACTTAGTCGTTACGATGTACGATCACTAATAACCCACTGGGTAATTTTGCATTTTATGACAGCAATGTATTATCCTGTTAGATAGCAGCAATTGAAAAGTTTTGATTTGTTGCATTGTTGTTGTAAGGCTAAGAATGTCAAACAGCTACTGTTCTTTGCAAACTTGCATTCAAAGTCTTTAAATTATACATAGTAGATTCTTCATGCCATAAAGTGTATGTGATAATATATTCTGACTAAATTAAGAAAAACCATTAAGAATATGTAGCTTCCACAAGCATTGTTTAATTATCTATACCTATGTCTATACTAATATTATAAAGCGGAAGAGTTTGTTTGTTTGTTTGTTTAATCTCTGGAACTACTGGTTCGATTTGAAAAATTCTTTCAGTGTTAGATAGTCCATTTATCGAGGAAGGCTACTACAGGCTATATTTTATCACGCTAAGACTAATAGGAGCGAAGAAATAGAGGAAAATGCGGAAAAAACGGGGGAAATTATTTGAAAAGGCTTATCTCACGAACCACTAGAGCAATTTTTCTGTTATTTGGGTCAGATAAGAAGTAGACCACGTGAAGGATCATAGGCTATTTTTGTGGACTAATTTGTCTGTAAAATATCAAATTTACGCGGGCGAAGCTGCGCGGAATGTCTAGTAAAATATACATTTTAATTACTATGTTTGAGATACTAACATTCTAAGAAGTAGACTCATATCAAGCTTTGTAAATACACTATGTATGATTCTTAGAAAATGACTATCTTAAAGTGTCTTAAAGTTTAAACAAACATCAGTTTTTGATGACTCCATTTTCTATGTATTACAGTTTATTCCTACGAATATAGTTTTTATTATTCGTAGGTTTATTCTGTTACAAGTTTCGTGAGAAAGTTAACATGAGTTTCCCGGATGTAAAGAATAATACCAATAAACGATGGAGTAAATTCATTAGTTCATGTCAATTTTATTAAAAGACAAGTTTATCCATACTAATATCATAAAGGAATGCGAAAGTGTGTCTGTCTGTCTGTCTGTTACCTCTTCACGCTCAAACCGCTGAACAGATTTTGCTGAAATTTGGCATGAAGATACTTTGAGTCCCGGGAAAGGTCATAGGATACTTTTTATCCCGGAAAAATGTACGGTTCTCGCGCGATAAACGAGTTTTGGCGCAGAAGTGCGGGCGTCATCTAATATTTTATAAAATACTAGCTGTCCCGGCAAACGTTGATTTGCCACTACGAATAATAAAAACTAAGGAAAAGTAACTCCGTCAAAAAATATGCTCCACAATACTTGTCAAAAAAGTGTACCTTAGGTACACATTTCAATACATTTGCAATATTAAGGCCGTATACAACGAGGATTAGTGGAATTTAGTGTTTTTATTTTCACCAGAACTTTGACCACAAGTAATTATAAGCATTCAAACATTTTTCGTAGGTTTGTTACGTTCCTTACCAAGGTAGTTTAAGTCAGCTTAAAATTTTGATTTAAATCCATTTACCACTAAAAAAATGTGTGTTAAAAATATTTCTTTCAAAATTTTATTTCTTCTAGAATTCAGCGAAAACAAATACAGGAAAAAATATTTTCACGCCAAAATGCTTAAATCATGATTCTGAAGGCACCCCTCACCTCTGTTTTTTATAAAATATACCAATTATAAAGATAAATTGCTTTGTTTACAAATTTGAAGAATTTGTTGATATGTGAGAGCAACGCTTGATCATGAATATTTGGTACAAAAAATCCACAGGCACTTCGATGGAAAATAATTAAATGACATCAGTCAAATTTGTGTGTCTGAGGCTGATTGTCTATCATAGAAAATCTAGAGTATGTTCACGAATACATCCCAGTATACTGGCCAGTACAAAGCAGCGCCGTAATTTGACGTCTTGGGCAGTGGTCAGTAGACTGGGTTTTATTTCGGAACCTAGTCAACATTTTTAGTTTACAAATACTACAATATTGCTTTGTAGCCTAAATTATTTGGCAATAGACTACTTTTTATGATGCTATTCGATAATTTATATTCACCAAACGATCATTTTTACGAATTTGGTAGGTTTGAAAGTCAAAAAATGTAAACATTACAACTAAGTCAGAAAACAATGTACAGAGTACCGCAACACAGAGGCAGATTTGGACGTATATATGTCAAAACATTGTAAAATGATATACTGTTATTTTATTGTACATGTCCAAGTCCAATCCATAGCAATAGAAAGAATTATTACATCTTAGCACTGGAGTAATAAAATCTGCACAAGAAATCGTAAAAATAATATTATTATGCGGATAGATCTAGATATTTTGTAGATACCTACACTATGATTTTGGCGCACCTCGGGAGGAAATAACTAAGAATTCTAAATTCTTAAAAAAAAAAAAATAATGTGATCGAAATGAAATGCCCTAAAACCTTATTTGATTTTATCAAAAAAAAAATGAACAAAAATCGCGACGGCATTTAAAAGTAAATACTAAAGATACTGCATTTATGCAATTATTAATTCTTTACTCACGACAATTTAATACAATGTATAGGAACCGTAATTTTTTTCCGGATTGAAAAGTATCCTTCGTCCATTCTTCACCAAATTTCATAAAAAATGGTTCAACATGAAAAGGTGACAGACAGACTATTCTATTATTAGTATAGATTATTATTAAAGTTTAAATTTAATAAGACACACATTTCGTAAATATTTCAAACACCTACCCGCTACCGGTTGCCAAATTATTAATGTCGAGCAGAAAAGACCTAAAAATTGCATTTTTGTTTTGAATATTTCAGCCCTTTTAATTATTCATTTTAATTTGTTTCTATATTTTGTTGGTATGGTTACAGCAAAAATACATAATTCTTGAAAATTTAAGTTCTCTAGCTACCGAGTTACTTGATTATATACACCCTGGAGACAGACAGACGGATATCTCTTTTGGGAACAGATTCCTAAAAATGACAAAGAGAATATGAATATGATCTGCATAAATATAATGATATATATATATATATATATATATATATATATATATATATATATATATATATATATATATATATATATATATATATATATATATCTACTTCGGTATTAATCCTTGGATCGGGGATTCTTGGAAATGCTATAGTATTCTATTGTTGTCAAGATCACCTGTGCTCGTATGGGGCTTGAAGGATTAATACGTTCACAGTGAACTTTATATTGGACACATACATACCGTATGTGTCCAATATAAAGTTCACTGTGAACGTAGCAGCACTAAAAGAGTTACTTTTGAATTCCAATGTTTCTATGGAAAATACGCCAATTTATTTTTCGCGTATTTTTTTATACTTAACTATTTTATAGCATTCCTGATGTTAGCGTATTTTTCCATGCATACGTATATTATGCGATGAACTATACATGGGTAATAATACTTTATTTTGCTATACATTGTAATTTATATATATGTATTATTATGAGGAATTTATACTTTTTTATGTTCGTGAGTACAGAACAAACATCATATTTAAATACCTATAAACAACGATGTCAATACTTACAAGGTTATAATTCTATGCCTATAAATACATCATTTTATTATAATACAAAATTCATTAAAGATTTCGTTTATCAAGTTATGCATAAGTTATGAACATGGCCTTTCTCTTAATCATTACTCTTTATGTCGAGTTTACCACGTGATCACATTATTTCTGAAAATATTAAAATCGGCGACGGCTTGTTATGTAAATATGTACCTTTCGAGCGCCATCTATTGAGCTAGTTTCTCTCAAATTCTAAAATGTCAGTGGCCTATAATCCCGCCTTAAGGTGGCCTTGAGCAGTATTAATGTCAGCCACATTACATGACAATTCGAAGGGAACCAAGTTTAAAACGGTAATAGTATGGGAGTTACGTTTCCTTAGTTTTTATTATTCGTAGTTTTGCCATAATATATTTGCCATATTATTTTATTGAAGTGACTAAATAAGTATGTCGCCATGGCAACGTCGATCGCTATCATGTCGCACAAACAATGGTCGCCGTCAGTCTCAGGTTGTAATAATTTACTATTAATATTTATTCAACAAATGCACTTATCAATATATAAAGTACCCAGTAGCCGATTCTCAGACCTACTGAATATGCATATAACATTTGGTAAAAATCAGTAAAGCCAGTTCGGAGGAGTTCGTGGACTAACATTGTAACACGAGAATTTGATATATAAGAATCCAAGAAATAAAAAAAATACGTGTGGCACTCGGGCACTGCCGTAGTAAAGTTATTGCATAGCATTTTTTATCAACTTATGCAATTATAATTAGCATACGTCTAGTCGCACGCACACAAACACCGTGCCGAAATCTGGCAACGCTGCACCGCTGTCAGTGCGGGTTTGTTCGTTTTTTTTTCGTTACGGAATTTCTTGATTCGATCGCCGCACTTAAAGCGATTAAAGTTATTCTATAGCTTAAAAATAATGCTATTGTTTTATCATTTCAGGAAGACAGACATCACGGAGTCTATCGAGATACCTGATTCTGCTGTCGTAAGATTTTTTATTTTATTTTCAATAGCAATAAGTTTTGCATGCACAGATAATAATAGTATCTTTAAGATATTTCTAGGGCCACTAGGTTAAGCGAAAAATGTTTTCCAACACGTTTTTAAATCCTCCTTAATAAGAAGTTGAAGCAAGCTCTAGTTTGGCTAATTCGCTAATATTATAATTTGTGTCATAGCATGTGTAATTTAGCGGAATCTTTCAGGTTTTTTTATATCATATATTAAGAGCCAAGAACGGACTGAGGAGTATTCAAAATAATACTCTTGTTTTTTCTAACCAATTTATCTATAATGTTTGTGCAGCAGTTAATTTACAAGTTGTCTTTCTCTGATATTTTAGAAAATTCACTTGATAGACAAACACAACCTTGTATAATGCGTGTAAATATTTTTCTAGTCAAGATGCATATTGGCGTGAAAGTTACTATAACTCTAACATTGGGGCATTGGCAATAAGTTGCGTTTACGCATGCGTAAACTATCATTGTCTATTATGTCGTAACGCTATATTATATTCTAGTGGACCGTAGAACCGCTTGCAAACATTGCTTGCAACTTTCCATTACTTTTTATCGTTTTATATTGTATACTGCATTTTTACAATGCAAGTTTTGTATTGGAATTCTTCTATTATGTCTTACTAAGCCCAACGATCGTTGGCAATTTTTTGGCACTCTAAAAATTTGCCTTTTAAGCCCGCTGTACATATTTGGGCAACTCGGCCAGCGCATTGGGCCGACGTGACCGAGGCCTACGTGGCGATAAGTTAGTAGCCGTACTAAACATTTAGGCTGGTATAAATAGTTAGTACTCAAGATGCATCTCGGTCTCAAGACACGGTTCAGGCTCTGTGATTTGTTGGCTGTCAAAATTTGGACCAATCACAGAGCCGAACCGCGTCTTGAGACCGGGTCGCATCTTAAGTACTGACTATTTATACCAGCCTTAGTATTCTGCAAATTGGCCAAACGCTTTGGCCCAATGTTGGTCCAATGTGTAAAGCGGGCATTACGCAGTTGAATTTTGCCGTGCGGCAAAAATTCTAATAACTACGTTACACATTTCATTCGATTTTTTCATATTTGTGATGAACAACGATTAATACTAAACTTGGTTGAATCAGACCTACATAGCATCTAATGTGTTACAGTTTTCGGTATAATTATATCGTCAATCTGATTGTTAATTGAATTTAACTGACCTAATGAATGCACGTCGTTCCGCTATCACACACATTTAGCTATTTACACACTGCCGTGCGACACCGCAGCGTAAATGCGGCGGAAAATTATAGAGGGAGAAACGAGATGCAACATATTAGTTGCTGTTTAATACGACACATTACCTAAATTATGCAATGATGATAATTTTGGAGTGGGTATGATTAAGTTTTTTTTCGTTATCGATTATTGAATATAATTAAATATAACCTGACAAAATCTCCATACAAATATTTTACGATAACGTTACAATTTTATTCACAGAAAATGATCAACAGGTTATTCTCGCCTGGCTAGTTCCTGAACCGGTAGCACTCGGCAATATAATTGTGGACTCGACGTTCAAAACAGTTCTGTACACCAATAAAAACAGTTTAGTTTGATTTAATACCGCGCCTGTCAGCGTTTTTGCGGTTTCCGTCGTCGGTGAGTAAGCCGCCTAAGTGCTCTCACTCGCAACATCTGAAAGTTTCCGCGCTTTGCACACGCCAAGAATTCGCGATCTTAATTACGTCTTGTCACACCAACACCACCAATTAAATAATAGCACGAAATATCGAAAATGCTTTAAGATGAAAATGGAAAGGACCCGGATTTAAGAAGTACCAACGAAGAAATTAATTCTTAGGAAGTTGACGGACCTACGTTATTTAGTCGCGTTATGTCAAACTCAGCCGACAGATCACGACCACAATAGACATAACTACCAGTACTTCGGCTACTAAGAGACGGACGAGTATTAATATCTGTCATTTCTTTCGGGTTTCGCCAGGATAAGTTAAAGGCTGGCGCGCTGGCTAGTATAATTTATTTTTAAAAATAAGATTTTGAAATTGAATTCTGACAGTTTTCTTTGCATGTGCCAAAATTTAAACAACAACAATTTGTTCGTAACAACCCTAGCGACGACTTTTGTCATGACTTAAAAAAAATTACATCAGTTCTAAGTCATGCCGACTTAGAACTGATGTAATTAACCTAACCTAACTCTATCATTCTGTCTACTCTGTCACGACTAGCATTGAATTGACAGAATCGACCAAATGACATAATATTATGTCTGTCAACTGTTTATGAATCAATTTCTTCGATGGTACGTTAGTGTTTCGAATAAACACTAACGTAGGTACATTTTGTCATGTCTTAAGTTAATTTTATCAATACATTTTCATTTGTTTGGTACGGGGTAGTGTCTTAAAAATCTAGAGTACTTATACATAATATTTGGTATCAAACTTGTATGTAGAGGGCACTTCACTATAGAAATATTTGCATTTATATATTATAAAAAGAAATTGATTAATTATTTGCATTGAGTAGGCTCCGAAATTTTCCAATATCAAAATATGTAGAGTTACAAGTTTACGAAGGATGTCGGTTATAATAATTTTGACGACATTTGCTACCGATATAACCAATGGGAAAGTGTACTGGGTAAGACTCCTATCTCCAAAAAGTATAATTCCCATGGGATCCAGTACGGATCCGCAGACAAATGCTAACATATTTTTTTAAACGGGCAAATGGCCCACCATCCATTCCCACCCAGGAGTTGCAGTCAACTCCTGTGTCGCCAGGATCAACAGTGGTAACCAACAACGAAAACCTTTTGATGTGATCTTAGGGGTGCCCGAGGTATACTTACATATTGCTCACATTAGTTTCGGTATTCGCGCCGTTATATTAATTGCGCGTGTTTTAATTACGCTATAAAATTATACACTAATGTACGTTAACGGTATCATATTATACTCGTATCATAGTTAAGTCAATGAGATGTAGTGCGAGACAAAAAGTGGATCATCTACTCCTAAGTTGTTCGCTGTAAATTGTATACCGACTATCTATGTACTTCTATAGGGATTGATAATACTTTAGGTTGTGTATGGGTCCCATATATGGAATTCGCTGTCAAAGTAACAACGCTGAAATATGTGTATGAAAATACGCTTTTTTCACATGTGTATGAAAATATTCTTCAATTCATGCGGATCATAAAAACATTTCCTCTTTCAGCGCTACACTTTCATAGTAAACTTTATATAAGGAACACATGCAGACCCTAAACTTTAGGGTGTGTTTTAGGGCCTAAAGTATTATCACTAAGTTTTGTTATACCATGTAGATTTGACTGCCCTATCCAAAGGCATTGGATAAGGATGGTCAAAGGAATAATTTAAATTAAGGAAAATATTTATTGCAATTTAATTAGCATTATTATATTGTTCTTATAACTATACAAGTATACACGCTACCAACATTCTGGGCACATATTTTGTGTGAAAAATGTAAAAAAAAAACCTTTCAAACTAACGGCCGCACTCAGAGACTTATTTTAATGATCTCGATTGATGAAACTCGGTATCACATATTTTACCGTCAAACTCTTCATTATAATAATTAGGTGGGTTGCACTAACTTACTTTAACTATAACTGTAACTTTAACTGTAACTATAACTATTTTCTAATTTTTATTATATATATTATATATTTTTAAATTTTCTATTTTCTATTATCTAATTTCGTTGCGGGTCCCAAGACAGTTTTAGCATGTCCCTCGGGCTCCCTGAGATCATATCAAAGGGTTTTCGTGGTTGGATACCGCTGTCGATCCTGGCGACACAGGAGATACAGTGGTGGGAATGTGTGGTGGGCCAAAAAATGTAACTATAACTACAGTGCAAAATGTCAATGGTTACCGTTAAATATGGTGTCTGACGCCATATTTAACCATAACCGCTCATACTTATGTCTAAATTTTGTCGTGAAAATTTAATATGTTTCACAGTGCTATATTTTTCAATTAATAATGATAATTCAATTTTTATGCTCTCAATCCCTTTATACTCTCAATCCCATTACCTGTAGCTTTAATAAAAAAAAAACAAACGCAACAAACATTTTTCTGTGGTCAAATTAAGGTTAAAGCTAAGGGTGAGTTGCACCGGAGGCGTGGTTAAAGTTAAAGTTATGGTTATAGTTAAGGCTGCAGTACCCGTCCCTCCCGCACTATACGCGCATGACGGAGGGCTGGGAGGGTTTTAGTGGGTAGACCTCTTGTAGGGAGTCCCACATACCCCCGCCCCTTCCCCCGAGGGGTGGGGGATACGCAAAGTATTTCCCCTCCAAAAAAATGGTTATAGTTAAGGCTGACTCAGCTTTAACCTTAACTTTAACCTTACAAAACCACAGAAATTGACAGATGTCTTTTGCGTTTATTTTTTATTAAAGCTATTGAGAGTACAAAAAATGGAATTATCCGTAAAAATCGACAGAAATAATATAACACTATGAAACAGAAAATTTTCACGAAAAAATTTAAATATTAAACCATAACCGCTCATACTTATTATATATATATATATATATATATATATATATATATATATATATATATATATATATATAATAAGTATGAGCGGTTACGGTTTAATATGGCGTCGGACGCCATATTTAAGGGTGACCAAAAATTTGACATTTTGCACTGTAGTTATAGTTAAAGTTAAAGTAAGTTGGTGCAACCCAGCCTAAGTCAGCCTTAACTATAACCATAACTTTAACTTTAACCACGCCTCTGGTGCAACTCACCCTAAAGTATATAATTTATAAATGCGGCCATTAAGTTAATACTATAAAATGAGAGAGTAGCTGTCTGTCTGCTCAACACGCTTAAACGACTGAGCTGTATTTAGATAAAATCTAATATGGAGATTGGAGATATTTTAGGTCATGGGATTTTAATTGGAAACTTTATTTGAAACCATAGTTCATAATATTTTTCCAAAAAAAATCTTCTGTAGTCTTATCACGGCCATAGTAGAAATGCAAAATAATAGTTCAAATGCTGACAGTTTTTGTGGACCAACCGGCATATTTCCTTTGTTAATCCATCATTTTGTCTACTTGTTACCGTAACAATAAACCTTTCTATGGTGGCCATGTTAAGCCTTTTGATGATGCAAAAAGACTTGTATTTGAGTGTGCCTTATTAATTAACTATTTCTTGCAACTTGCGAATGTATTTAAATGTTCCACAGATTATGCGAATGTAAAAAAAAAAACTTTTCTATTACAACTTGCATACAATGTTTTGTTGATCCATCAAACATTACGTTTGGCGTGAGGTATTATAAACAAAAATATACATTATCTGTACGATATCGAAGCAGATTAATGTTGGATTAAAATATTAGAATCGAGGTACAGTTTGTTCTCGTAATTATATAGGCTAAGGTGTTTGTGTTCTTTCGTCATTCGCCTACTCGACAATAGATGGCGCTTTTACAACATTCTTGTATTTAGAGGTTTTTATCTTGTTATTATTAGTAAGGGTAATGATAATAATATTATAATTCCTTTTAATGACCATGTATAGAAAAATCGATTAAGTGCTGATATAACCTGAAAAAAATATATCTTGAAACTCGCACATAGTTGGTCTCGGACCTACAGAAATACTTAAAATTGTTAAATGCTTAAGCACTACTTTGTGAGAATGTCGTGTGTTTTGGGCAACCTTACGAACACTTAGAATGACCTATCCCAAGCATAAACAGCATTTGAAAAACGTTGACTTTTCTCGTAGAATACTGTACAATTATTACGAAGGCCTATTTTTTAAGGATTTGCCATTAAACCTCATCACATGAATCATAGGATTGCTATGAAAACGGATTAAATAATAATAAGCAAAAAATAACCAAAAATTGAGTCATTCATCAATGATTCATATTTATTTTAACGCCTTAGAGAATTATAAGAGTTATTGAGGCCTTGCCACTTCAAAATTTTTAAGAATTCTTATATTACTTTCTTTAAAAGTTTAAGATAAGTTGACTATTTAAATATTATGTTGAGAAAAACGGTTTCTGCTTATAATATTACTTATTATTACCTAGAGTCTTGAAAATGTTTGTTATTACGTAATTGTCCTTTGTGTTGTTATTTAATTGTCAAACAGATTTTAAGGGCATGATGGTGTTAACTTAGACTGGAATAACACAATATGTTCTATTATTTTATAACAGGAATTACTACTACTACTACTAGGAATTGCTGATACATGGGAACTACGGTTACAAGTATTGCAGGTACCATCGAAGAAATTGATTCATAGGCAGTTGACAGACCTACGTCACTTGGTCGGATTATGTCAATTCAATGTTATTTGTCTGAATGTGACATAACGCGACCAAAATACTTAGGTCCGTCAACTGCCTAGGAATCAATTTCCTTTATGGTACATAGCACGAGACCAAACGGACAAGGTGGGATGCGTTTATATATATATTTTTGCGTTTACATAATCGCGCGCATTTTTTCCCCCATATATTTTGAATCCTCATCGAAAAAGGTCTGATTTATGGTTGTCGTACGTCAAAACAAGTTTTTACTGACTGATGTCATGTCGGTCACATTCAACTCCCACTAACAATTACTCACATGTAAACAAATAATAGCATTTGTTCTGCGCAGTTCTATATTTTATGGTATAACTTGACTTATTGAGGTAGAAGAATACACAATAATATGATTTATATTATATAAACATTAAACATACAGGTGAAACTGATACTTTACTTTCTTCGAATTCGGCTGAAATGTAGATGGCGTTTTAAGTGATGCATTTGTTTAGCCCAAAATTACTGATTGTGTGTAATTAATATTGATTTACTTAAATTTAAATGCACATTCAAAAATAAAATTTTTTAAAGACTGCTTTTCTTCGCTGCTTTCTCTACTCACCGCTAGATGTCGCAACTCTGCGCATATAAATTAGCTGATAATTTTATTATACATTATATTTACCAACATTTTGTTTCTAATTTATTTCAATTTTTCAATATTTTTCATTTTTCATTGATGTATAAGAAATAAATACTTTTTGGTGGGACAATTATAATATACATTTTATAGTCCAATCAGTATAGTAATTTCACCTCGGAATTCGAGATACCCAGCTGTAAGTCTGTAAATATTTGTATATTGGCACCCTAAATGTTGTCTCAAAACCTACATAATATGGTAGGGTGTGCGCAACTATTAAATTTCAAGGTCAAAAGGTCACAAGAATTTGTTTCGGTCGCTTTTTTTGTAAATATTTCATTTCCTATGGTTTTTTTTCTATTTGTATTTATTACCATAATGTAGAATACAAAAATCTCTACAACTTTTGATCAAAACATTTTTTTATACGGTGAACCGTTTTCGATATAGAGGACGGAGAGCGCGCGGTCACAGTATCACTTCAGGTTAACCGGTGCCTCCGGTCGAAAACGCGCCATATTCAATGTGTCGTGACACCGGTGTCCGATCCTTTAATGTCGTGATGTATGGCATATTTCATCAATAAATTGGCTCTCAAATTTTTTCTCTCTCTCACGGTTGTAAAATGGCAACCATTTTAGTTTTTCTCGGGCTTTCACACTAATCTGACCAATACTTCTCATGTAAATATCCTATGAATATAAAAAAGGTCTTATTTAATAGCTAAACTTATGGACTATGCTTACATAGGCAACACGTTATGAATTTCGAAAATTAAACATAGAAAAACCAAAATTTAAGGAAAAAATGTTGTGTATTTTTTAATTAATGGCTTTTTTGAAAAATATAGCGCATTAAACTGGTTCTTTTTTAATTTAAAAAGATATAGGAGTTTTTCATCTTAAAAAAAATCAGGGTCAATGAATTTATTTAAACACGTTAGAGCCAGTCCACACGGCGCGTTGCGTCAGCGTAGCGTCGACGCAGTGCTGCCGTTTGACGCATAGCCATTAGCCGGCCACACTGGCGCTGCGACGTCATCGCAGCGTTATTACGAAGCAGTCTTAACGTCAACACCCCCGCTTCGTCTCGGGGGCTGCTGTCCGTCGTATGCGTTGCTACGACGCAGCGCGCCGTGGGATTACCTTGGTTATTTGTATGTAAAACGATGCAACGCGCCGTGTGGACTGGCTCAAGTGTGAATGCCACGGACGCTGGACATTGTGACACTTATTAATCATATTATGTATGTGGTGATGCAATACCTCTTTTATTTTTAACCGACCGGAAAAGAAGGTTCTCAGTTCGAAATATTATATGTTTGTGGGTTCTACACATTACACATACGTACGTTTTTATAGCGACTGTGAAGTGGTGAATTTAATATCACTTTCCAACTAAGTAGGTACATAATATAAATCCCCGAGGCTTCCACGAATTTTCAAGACTACAATGAGAGGTTTTCTTATTTTTAATCTCCACCAGGCGGCGCGACGATAGACTCTTCTAGATTTTCTATTGGTTCCCCACCGATCTGAAATTATCTGCAGGTTGGCATCACGGATACATATTGGTTGTGTTTTTAAAAAATATCAGTGTACTGTCAAGTGTGGCATAAATCAAAATATCTTAAACCTAAGCGATCATTGGCCTAAGCGATTAGGCCAGTATACTGGAACACGCAAATTGTCAAACTGAAAACTGACAACTGAAAGAGTTTTGGCGGGCATGTCATGGGCATGTCACTTTCAAACTTCTTCTACTTTTTATTGTTGGTGTGGTTTTTATTATTTTTTGGGAAATTGTGTTATTTGGGTCTTTGATGTTCATTATTGGTAAAATATTATATGAAATACACGTTATCTTGCACAAGTGCAGGTAAGATGTTGTCAAAACCAAAATGTATAATTTCTGTGACATTTGGTGTGAATATCGGTAAATAGGGCTATTTCTTCCGTGAGTTTTAACTAAAACAACGTTGTAATAACTTTGTTATCCTAGTCATTGGAATATTATGGCGTCTTCTTCAAATCGAAATGTATCAAGTTTCACATTCTTTTGCCCAGTTTTGTAGCAATTATTGATGGTATTCCCTGGTATTACCGATAGTTGTCTATCCATACGCCATCTAGTTACTAAAATGGAAACTGTTTGACAATCAAATTAAAAAGTCAAGAAAATCCCTCATTAGGTAACTCGGTTTAGAGTTTAGACTTTAGAAGTTCTCGAGTGCTAGCGAGATTCGAGAGAGAGAAAAATTAAAAATCATTTTGGAACGAAGTTCCTTATCGCGCGTTCTGCATAAAGGAGGCTAGGGCTAGACAGACCGATATTTGATCTTGACACTTTTATTAGTACCTGTATACGAGTATTTAATATTTATTACTCTATGGTACCTGCATGGTAGGGGTAGAGGACGTTCATAGTATTCTCTGTGCGTCAACTAGGTTGGCGTTTTTTGAGAATAAACATATCGACGCGTTGTTAGTATTCCTGGGTGTCAATAGATAGCGTTTTTTTTAAATTTTTTTGAGTTTAAATGTATACGGGTTTTTTGAACATAAGAAATAACTTCGTTCCATTCGGGTGTCAGCTTTAAAGCTCGTGGCCCATCTTGTGTCATGAAGACAAAAAAGCAGCGGTATGTTGCTGCTGTAGCATTTACCCGTTAATTCTTATCGTAGTTCACCACCATATCATCATCGTCAGCCTACTGACGTTCACTGCTGGACTTGAGCCTTTCCTGAAGCTCATCACCACACCCATTTCAATTAAAAAACGTACGTAAGTACGACCATCGTCCTCTAGTTTCAGGGCCCACCCAAAATCTACCCGCGACCCACCAGTGGGTCGCGACCCACATTTTGGGAAATACTGCCCTAGACACCTCTCAAGTTTTTTTATTTATATTTAGATATAGATTTTTTCGAAAACTACAGATGTTTTTTGAACAGAACTTAATTATATATTTTCAATATTTTTTTACATGGGTATAATTTGTTATCACACCAGTGCAGTGGCACGTGACATAAAATGTAGAGCCCGCCACTGGTCCCAAAACTAGTTTCAAAATTATTTTGATCAACAATGAAGGCTATAGATCCCCTCTGCCTAGTGGTCACCAAATTAGGCAAATTTTGAAATACGTACGTACGTGCGTGTGATCCTATTATATTTATTACGTAATAAATATAATAGGATCACAAAAAATATGGCATGTTTATGACTTAACTGAGGATTTCTTCAGAAAAAAGGCACATTAAGGTGACGCCGCGTTAAAGTAAAAAACCGTGTTGGATATGTTTTAGATTGCTTGTTTTCTACGAGAGGCCGGCCCGGCCTCTCATAGAAAACAAGCAATGGAACAGCAAAAATGGAAAGGGCTTAAGCGATAAAATGGTTTTTGTCGCGTAATTTAAAAACCATAAATACATTTCTTAAAAGCTACGCACAAATTAAAGTGTATGCTTGAACCAATTTATGTACAAATTTTGGAACCTTAAATCGCTCTCCTCTGTTGGAAAAATAGGAATCCCTTTTTTTACAGAGGTCTTTTCGATTGATTATTCTGTGTGTTATGTTATGGGCAATTCAAAGACAAAGACATGATGAATACTGACAATGAACTTTAATTTCTTAGCTTTAGTCATTGCTGAGAAAAATCGGCATCGCTACAGCCAAATTATCAAGGCGTCGCCTTCACACGAAAAGGTTCACCATTCCTGCCCTAGATAGTAGATACGCGATTAGACTGACATGTAGTAATATGCATATATTATGTATAGCTTAATTAATATGCAGACAGGTTTAATTAACTATAATGGCTATAAGTATTAGAATAAGGGCACATCCGGCGACAATGTGCCTCGGGCCCTATAGGACAAGGTCTAGTAAGTACAGTTAATTTATCTTTTTTTTATGCAATAAGGGGGCAAACGAGCAAACGGGTCACCTGATGGAAAGCAACTTCCGTCGCCCATAGACACTCGCAGCATCAGAACTGCAGGTGCGTTGCCGGCCTTTAAGCGGTAATAGGGGAGGGTAGGGAAGGAAATAGGGAAGGGTAGGGAAGGGTAGGGAAGGGAAAAGGATAGGGGATTGGGCCTCCGGTAAACTCACTCACTCGACGAAACACAACGCAAGCGTTGTTTCACGCCGGTTTTCTGTGAGGACGTGGTATTTCTACGGTAGAGCCGGCCCCTTCGTGCCGAAGAATGGCTCTCCCACGCCGAAACGTTATCGTTAAGTCCTCATTAAGGTTATGTCGGAGAAAAAGTGGAAAAGGAATTATTTAAATAACCTAGTGGCAGATGCAAGCATTATTTGTATGTACAGTATACAGGCCGCACTAAACTTTAAGATCGATAGTCAACATGTCTACATTTATCACTTAATTGTCCCACTGCTGGGCAAAGGCCTCCCCTCTTTCCTTCTTTACGTCTCTATCCTTCGCACGCTACATAATAATAATTTAGGATAATTACAATTAAAAGATAACTATAATTAAAAGGATGAATCGTAAATTTTGAAACCTCACCTTCGGATGGATAATACTTTTAGTGACCCTTTAAGTGATGGAAGTCCTTCTATATACGCAATATTTCCGCCAAAAGTTTCACTGCGTAGTTTCCAAACCAACACTAAAATTCATATAGATTCGATCTAGTTTTTCCTCGCGGACAAAATATTCATTCATGAATATTCAATATCCATCCATTCACATCGTCATTAATGTCCCATAAAATTGACAGTATAATTGACAGAAGTGATTTGGTAAACGCAAAGGATGCAAATACGTTTTGTGATAGTGACAAAAATGATGTATGATAAAAATCAGACGGACCGGACAGACGGATAGATAACGAAGTCTTAGTAATAGGGTCCCGGTTTTTTCTTGGGTACGGAACCCTAAAAATTTATGCACCCGTTGTGGAATAATCAATCTGGATCGTATAATGTAAAACTGATACGCAATCTTTAGGACTTAAAGCTTTGGACCTAACATTACAGCCATAATATCAAATGACGTCTAATGTAATTCAAATTTTTCAATTATAGGGTCGCATTTTCTGTAAGATCTTTATCTCAGGAACATCTCGAGACAGACAGATGGTGAAAAATTGGTTTTAGTAATTGTAGACATACTGTTTGTCAAATGTTATGGAAAGATAAATTTAAGTATATTATTTGACTTTTGTTTGATTTTTACAACTGGTAAGTAGTAAATTTGTCCTAAGTCCTAACTTGCTACATGCGGCATGTAACATTATGCCGACTCACATTGTTTTGTCGTAAACCTACAATGGTGTTAATATTTTCTCCGCAATTTTACTAAAAAATTTCAGCTGTTATAGGCTCCGGGAGATTTATTTTTGTGTAGTCTACAGTGTTACATATTTTTATGTTACTGATATACGTGTAGCAGCGAAAACTACATAAATTTGTATGTTAAAACTTAAATATTTGGTTTGTAGGCTAGGTAAGTACTTTTCTCCGGAAAATTTAGCCTTCAAATTATTTTGGGAGTGGCTTCAAAACCAGGATATATACAGTACGTAGCAATTAATTCACTGCTCTTAAGGGCCGTGTAATCGTAAAGTTGAGTTAACGAAACATGTAATTGATACACCGAACGTTCTAGTGATAAGGCGTATATAGGTGTATACGTAGGTAGCGGTTTTGTTATTTATTGTTGTGCGACATATTTTAAACATGGCGTTTACTTTGACGATATATTACAATGTTTACGTATGGTATGTTAGGGTCGATCACACTGAGGCGCATGAAGATTTGCAGATTAGAGGAATATTATAAGAGTTCGTCACATTAAGTATTTGTGCGAAATGACTGAAATTATGGCTGAATAATTTAATATGATGTATCATGTAGGTTTTCAAGATATTAGTATTAAGTTTCCACTAGCTATTTTTATAGCGAGCTTTGCTCGGTATTCAATAAAAAACGAATAAACTGTCATTTTTTAAATATGATTCCTAGCTAGATCGATTTATCGCCCCCGAAACCCCCTATATACTAAATTTCATGAAAATTATTATATCTTTAATCTCGGAATCGGCTCCAACGATTTTCATGAAATTTAGTATATAGGGGGTTTCGAGGGCGATAAATCGATCTAGCTAGGAATAATTTCTAGAAAATGTCATTTTATTCGTGTTTTAGCGAATACAGAGCAAAGCTCGGTCAAATAGCTAGTAATATACATATATACAAGAATTACTTTGACGTCGCTAAAATTGTAAATGTGTTTGAAATTACAACATATAGAGTTTTAGCAACTGTAAAAAAAAATCATTGTCTGATCATTGTGTTGATGATCAGTACATTTATATATATATCAGTATATCAATATGTATCAAGGTATGCCATATTTGGAAAAGCAGATAAAGAAATAAGCAAAATATTTGGATATGTGTCCGTAATCTGACCCAACCGAATCTGAGACCGTAAAAGGGTCGACAATGGTGAAAAGGCACGTGTGAAATTCCAGGGATTTCCTCGATTTTCCATATTTTATCAAGATATAATTTATATCAGGTATTAAACTGAACATGCTTCGGATTTTACCTAATACTCAAAGTTTCATATTATCTCAGGAATCTGAAATATGTATGACATAATATAGTAGGTATTCAGGTTAGTAACAATATCGTCGCTGTTTCGAGTAGCTTTATTTTTTAGACAAATTATTGCAAATATAATAATATGGCTTCTTCGATAGTTTCAAGTCTTTAATGATTAGCGTTAATGGGATATGGTCCAATGCTTCTGTGCATATTACTTACTTGACTTATTTAATTTGAATATAACCTTATCGTTGGTGGTAACTCATTGATATCTTACTTCAAACTCAAAACTTGATAATTATTTAAGAGCTGGTTTGACCTTGCGACATGTTCTTATTTAATCTTCGTATTTAACCTTTACGACTCCGTTAGTGTGAAAACACGTATTTTATGTGCACTAAAAGGGAGGATTAACTTGAGGCGATTAACAGTATGGATTATTTTTTGTCGAAACGAGGCGGTACTTTACGAGTCCTTGGAGACCTTGGTGCGAACTCGTCTGCGGCCCACTCGCTCCTTGTTTACGTGCCGCTCTTATTTACTTCGTCACCAATATTTACATGCGTCTAATTGTGCGCGAGCGCATGAGTCAGGCGCGTCGTGCGCTCAGCGCCAGCCGCCAGTCGAGCCGCGGTATATCCGAGGACATAGACGCCTCGCACAGACCTTTAATTGTGTAGGGTTGCCGACCGCGTATTGGCGAGCCTTTAATCGTGTAGGGTTGCCGACGTATATTGGCGAGTGGCCGCGATGACGGTGAAGAAAGCGATCGCGATGCGCCAGCTGGACTCTATGTTCGGGAATATGACTATGGAGGGGGAGGGGCGACATTCCCCTATAGTGAGTTCCATCGTGGAGCACGATCCGAGATGTGACGTGCACGGGAGATGCAGCACCCCCTACCGCTCTTCCCTGTACCTCCATAGCAGGGAGTCTACACCTGGATTAAGAGAATCGGTGTCGCCGACCAATGGGCTCATCATCAGGTCTGTATTAATGTGCAAAACGTCGATTCACCCCATTTTGTAAAGAAACCCATGCATATTTTGCTCTGGAAGTAAGTCTGTTACTATACTACTATATATATACTATATTTGAAGGTAATTTTTGAGATAAGACGTAGCTAACTTATTGTTAGCGATTTTGGATACACAATATGTCTATCCAATTTCATTAACTTGTGCTAATCAATATCGGTTCATTAAATACAATCGCAGGTATTTCAAATAATAAAGTTACTTCATTAAAGCAGAAAATGTTTGGGTTTGTATTATTATAAAGTGGGACTGACTAACCTGCAGTCGGTTATAATGGAACATGTGGTACAGGCGGCGCGGTTCGCTGGGTCTGGCGGGCTCTCCGGCCAAGGAGATCGAACATCCCTCAACGTTTCCGAGTATCCTGCGCCGCGACAGCCCGTCGCAAACTCCACCCAGAAGGGACACACCGAGCCCAACGCAACGATACAACAACAAGCGTCACTCCATGGGATCGTTCCCGAATCTCTCCCGGACGAATATCGTCAACTACAATCGCCGGGATTCCATCAGCACTAACGGGATTAGAGACATGAAGAGGGACTACGTTGGTTCCAATAACTCGCTATCCAGAAAGAGTTCCATCGATACGAAGAAGTCTTCGACGGATTCGCTGGATAACTGGCACGGTTGGGACTCCGGGCGCCATACGCCGTTGTTGAATGAGGATCGTCTGTATGGATACAAGGTAAATGCCCTTTCTAATCGTTGTGTAGTACTATAGAATTTAGATGCGCCTTGCGGTGTGTGTGATGTCGCGCATACTATTATGTGCTCGATCTATTGCATAATGCTGTACTTTACTGTGGAAGAAACACGATACTTTATGACTTGTTTTATAAGATGAGATGCGGTTACGATGCTATGAAATCTATATTGTTGATCTACTTGAATATTAAAAGTTGGCTATGTCGGTTGCTAAGTAGAAAAAGAATTCAGCGATCAGTAACATACATCGTTTACTAATATTTTTTTTTAATGCTGTACAACATTTTGGCCTTTTTTTGTTACATTAGAAAAGGCGTTTTTCATAGGAAATAATATTTGAACTCTATGGCAAAGACTCTACTAAGCTTCTTCAAGAATTAGAGCAGGTACACAGAAGAGAGAGAACCCCGGATTCTATTGAAGCGTACACATGCAAGCGCTCGTTACTGGCGCTCTTGCATGTGTACGCTCAAAACGCGCGTTAGCAAAGCGCGCGCTTCAAAACGCCCAATGCTGCTCTTAGATGTCTTCGAGTGTTACAGACCGAAAACCCAATATTTAACACCTGCAGTGTTAAGCGTACACGCAAGATGCAGCTTACCATGGAATATATACTGTAATTAGAAAAATACTAATTAATCATCATTACTCCTGTATCTCTGTTCTTGCGCGAGAGAATCACGCGATTTGAGAATTTATAATGTTTAATTCTTGGCCGTTGCGAAAGTTTGAATGCGCGAGGCGGCTGGCTTTGAGCGAATTATTGTATGTTCAGAGTTATTCCACATCTACGAGGCCTCCCAACGATATAAGGACCATTCTCGCACGAACTCAGAGGTAAAATAAGTCTGCAAGCGCTACTGAGATTATGTTTCACTTCAAGGAGTGTTAGCAAGTAGGTCGTTCACCTCGTGTTAAATGTAATTAAAGATTTAATAAAGCATTCGTAGAAATTGGAAGATAATTAGATTAAAATGTCTAGAAATGAAGTTTATTTGAATTATAGTTTCTATGGCAGTTGGTCAATAGTAATGGCAAATTAAAGTGGCCAAGACACTTGCTTTTCGTTTATAGTAAGATAAAAATAGCCAAGTTGATTTTAAGTGGCTAGAAAATTATCTTAAGTTTTAACGTAATTAACGTATAATATAATTTCGCGAGGACGTAGTCCATCATAGAAGCCCAACTAAAATACCAAGCATGTTGGAAACATTTGAATGCACGTTTAAGTTGGAGTTAGGTTATGGCGTGCAGATAACTAGGCGCCATTATAGAGTCTGCAAGTTACATTTTAAATATTCAAGAAGAAGTCCAGCCCTTTAAAAAACGTTTTGCTAGCCGATTCTCTATCGTACATTTGTGAGTTAATCACTGAGTTAGTTATACGAAACGGAGGAGTGAGCAACGGAAAGTCTCACTTTTGTATGCAAGTGAATACAAAAAGTGGCACTTTCCGTTACTCACTCCCCCGTTTCGCTTAACTAACTCAGTGATTAACTAGACTTAAACTTAACTAGAGTAAAACTCCGAGATCGATATTCTTGGTAGTTATTTTTTTAAAGAGTGTCAAAGTTGGCGTTTTTCCGGGTAAAAAATTTGCATAAAAATTAATTAAAAAAAAAACTAATCCAGAAACATTAATTTTGTTTATACCAATTGAGTAAGCACTTAATACTTTACTTTTTCTCCAAATTTGGATAACCTATTGTGATCAAGTAGGGAGATATTTATTTATTTAATAATTGTAGTTTTTCAGTTTTAATTTCGCGATTAGATCGAATTAGAAAAAGTTTTAAGCATGAAACGATAGTGTGAGTAATCTTTTATAAATGTTTTTAAAAATCAAACTCTAATAACCTCTGTGTCAGAAGTTATATCCAATTTAATTTTTTTTAAATAAAAATTCGGATTTTTTGTACTTAGGGTTGTCACTAAAGGTCTCTTGTTTGATTTTTCCGGTTGATACGCAAATTCGCAATCGATATCCTACAAGAAAAATATCAAGATCACGTTCAGGTAGATCTAATAATAAAAAATCTAAAAAGTGAAAAAATATAACGTAAATTAATGATTTTATATGTTCAAACGGTATCTAATCAGTAATCACCTTCAGATGTAGTCGTGGAAAATAAAATATCAACTTTAGTGACAACCCTAGGTATAAAAATCCGAATTTTTATTAAAAAAAAATTGAATTTGATATAACTTCTGACATAGAAGTTATTAGTGTCATTTTTAATAACATTGATAAAGGATAACTCACACGATCATTTTCTAATTCAATTTTTCTAATTCGATCTAATCGCGAAATTAACCCGCCAGCACTCGCGCCCATAAAAATTACACGAGCACTCGCGCGTACAGCATTTTGCTCACGTTTATTTAGGTCATTAAATATAGGTTTTATAAAGTAATATTTTTACTTTTTATCATTCTATTAAATAAAGTACACTTTGTTTATTATAAAAAGTATATATTTAAAACTTTATCAACATTTATCTTTTTAATTTTCATTAACATTCATGACAAGAAATTTTTCGGTCGCCTAGGGTGGTATGAAGGAAAAAAATTCACAAATAAAAATGCTTTCAAATAGAAAACTTAGATATGTGGGAAGTATTAATTTTCTTTATATTTCCGAGCTTTACACATATCACAAGATGTATGACTTTGCTCGACACATAAAAAAAAATTGGTAGTAAATGCAGGCCTTTTTTGGTCTTTCGGTTTTTGCGTCTTGGGCAAACCACTCAGATTCTATTTGGTTTTTCTTGTCCTGGTAACTCAGATTCTAGTAATAAACATTTAATCACATTAAAATACGATGTTTCTGTAGAGGATATACAAGGTTTGCAAGGTGCTCTGCTTTGGATATGACCACACCAAAATGCATTCATATTTTTGATCCCGGTCCATCTATAATAGAAATACGTAATAGTTTTCCGTGACAGTAATTTAAAACCATAATATTACATAAAAGTAGCAGTAAAACTGTCGATATGATGAAAAATAATGTATTCATAAGGAAAAAAAGTACTTACGCCGATACCCGCGCGATGAGCAAAATGCCGCATGATGGTACACGGTGCAACAAACCTCCTCGTACGAGCGAATAGTGCACCCTGGCGAAAAGTTATCTGTATCTAGGGGTAGGGGACGAAACAAAACTCAGCTACTGAAGAAGCGATGGCTAAAAACATATTTTTGATAAAATGACACGTGTTTTAAATGAACCGTGAGCAAAATGCTATAGCGCGAGTGCTCGCGGGTTAAAAATGAAAAACTAAAATTATTAAATAAATAAATATCTCCCTACTTGATCACAGTAGGTTAACCAAATTTGGAGAAAAAGTAAAGTATTAAGTACTTGTTCAATTGGTATAAACAAAATTAATGTTACTTGATTAGTTTTTTTTTTAATTAATTTTTATGCTAATTTTTGACCCGCAAAAACGCCAACTTTGACACTCTTAAAAAAATAACTACTAAGAATATCCATCGCGGAGTTTTACTCTAATGTTTATATAGCTATCAACTATAGTATTTTGAAAGAAAAACGCGGTGAAACAAAATCGAGGTTTTTATCACACTGTGCAGACGTTCCATGAAACGAAATAATCGGCCAAGTGCAAGTTGGACTCGCGCACGGAGGGTTTCGTATAGAGCAATGTATAGAGCAAAAATATCCAAAAAATGTTTTGTATGGGAGCTCCCATTAATTTTTTAGTTTATTTTAATTTTACCATCAATTATCAAAGTATGAATACAACTGAGTATTTTAATATTTCAAGAGCCTACCTCTTTTTATTTTTGATGTAGAGCTTTGTAAAAGCATTGATATAGAGCAAAAAATAGCAAAAAAATCACGTTTGTTGTATGCCCATAATTGCCCCCCTTAAATATTTATTTTGTTTTGTTTTTAGTATTTGTTATTATAGCGGCAACAGATATACACAATCTGTGAAAATTTCAGGAGTCTAGCTATAGCGGTTCTATATCTCTAAACTTGGCATAATATCTTTTTTGTACCAAGTAGCAAGTAGTAAGTTCTTGCCTTGGCGTGCCTTGGCGCTGCTTTGCATGAACATTTTTTTGTTAAGCGCGTCACACAGGGTGAAGATACTATAATATTTTATCTTCAGATGCCCAAATACAGGGTGTAACAAAAACAAGTTATAATACTTTAGGGTGTGTACGTGTTCCTTGTAGAGTTCACTGTGAAAGTAGCAGCGCTGAAAGACAAAAACTTTTATTCACTTTTGTATGGGCAAGGGCCCGAGCGTCACGAGATTCCCCATACAAAAGTGAAAAAAAATTTTTGGTCTTTCAGCGCTGCTACTTTAACAGTGAACTCTCTACAGAGAACACGTACGCACCCTAAAGTATTATCACTTGTTTTTGTTACACCTGTATAAAATATTATAGTATTTTATATCACACACGGCTAAGATACGATATTATTAAACATTTGTTCATTTCCTTACGAGTCTGTATTTACGTGTCATTATTTACGAATAACATAGGCTACTTTTTATTGTGGAAAATATAGGGTTCCGTAAGATATTTGGGGTTTTCTGACACAAGGTGAAAAAAATCAACCAGAAAAGTTACTTATTTTGCGTACGCTGCCTAAACTATAAAAGATAGAACCATACAATGTTCCAAGTAAATGTAGATCTTATAAATATCTACAAAAATGTCCGCGACACATATACCTATCTATGTCAAGTGAGGCACAACAACCATTTTTTTATTTAAAAATCTTGATTTTTTTTTTACTACATTTAAACGCATTTATTTTACTCATGCTGATAATCCTTATCAAAATAAATTATTTCATCTCTAAGTACAGTTTGTGTAGATAATTTTTGGTCTTTGAATGAATAAAATTGGACGTTTGATTTAGAAGTTATGGCGAAATTAAAAATTGCGATTCACGCCCGTTTCGAAGTGGGCGCTGCCAAGGCGGGGGGTGCGCAGTAACGAAGATTATGACCGGCCCTGCAGCTGGTGAATTAGCTCATATACCAAGAATACCAATGATCCCTTTTGATTTGCCTATAAGTACCTACCCTTCAAAAGGCTCCAATTTACAGGAAATAAATAAATCCCAGGGCTATAGGCCCAGAGCATAGGAATAGATTTACGAAAAGAATGTTTTACACATAGGCATTGCCGTATCACGAGTCGGGGCTCCCAACCATCAGTATATTATTTTGTTACCTGAAAATAACTTCACGTCAAAATATGTTGTTTATAGAGAAGCTCTATAATAATCGCTTTAGTTATCTATCCTAAAACAAACCTATTCTAAAACAACGGGTTGCACTCCGGGACTATCGTCAGAAGTGAAAACTTATTATTAATTACATTTAAATATTCTCATTTCTCATCATTAAAAACTTTAACATCCACAGAAAGACAATCTGTGCAGCCTGCGGATAATGGCTGCGTTGTCGATGTTTCCGTGAATCGACCTGGAATCATTTTGCTAGCCGTGTCTTTCCTGGGTAGGCTTTTTGCAGCGGTAACCGACATCCACGCGGGCGAAGCCGCGGGCGACCGCTAGTAATATATAAAATTCTCGTGTCACAATGTTAGTTACCGTACTCCTCCGAAACGGCTTTAGTCTTTACTGATTTTTACCCAATTTTATATGCATATTCAGTAGGTCTGAGAATCAGCTACTGGATACTTTTTATTCTGATTTAAAGTGCATTTGTTGAATAAATAATAGTAAATTATTACAACTCGAGACTGGCGGCGACCATTGTTTGTGCGACGGGATAGCGATGGACGTTGCCATGGTGCCATACTTATTTAGTCACTTCAATAAAATAATATCCAGGGCGAAATACTTTATGTGGTAAAACAACATTTGCCGGGACAGCTAGTATTATATATTATCTTCACCGTATGTGACGCCCTTTAATGCAAAATTATTAAATTAAATTAATAAAAGTCGACAGTAAAAAAAAAGAATAAAAAGATTGCCAGTATCGAGGAAATGGAAGATCACACAGAGCCGACCTTGAAAAGAAGTCCTCTTAATTATATTACAAAAGAGACTTACATATTACTCGTAGAGGAATATTATAAGTAAAATTGATTTCAGAAACCTATTACTTTAGATAGATTGGACCGTGTAATATTTTTATAAGAAATTCTGAGCAATTTTGTCGATGTTCGTCGAATGTTTTGACGTACGTTCGCTCCGAGCGATCATAATTCGTCCGTCCTTCATTTTTTACCCGACTGCCATGCCAGGAAAAAAATCCGTTTAGCGGTTCTGGAGATACAAGGTAATAAAGAATATTACATACATACAAGATACGCGCTAAAAACATAACCCTTCCTGGTTTTTAGGCATATTATGTCATGATTTATGAAATGTTAAACTTGGTGTAGCATCCTTCCGACTGCATTTTGTCCACTTTCTTCTTTTACATTTTTCTATGTAGCCTTCTATTCATCTTGGCATGAAACTCGTAAGCAAGAGTCGTATCAGTTAAAACATGGATTCGATGCCTCCGGCAGAATTAGGTCTTGTTTTGGTCTTTTAACTTTTTAAGCTTTTAGTTAACAGTTTTTTGTTTGGTTTGTTTCTAAGGTCTACTCGGTTACAGTATGACCAATTTGCTAGAATCAGTTAATCACAATTGTTCGGTAGTAATTAAGAAAATGTAGGCTATGAATAGTTACAAGTATCCAAAGTCATTTCATACGTTAGATATATACGTGATTCACGTTTGGTGAAATTGTGATTAAAATTTTAACTTTAATATCTAATAATTCAAGTTTTGCTCAGAGTTTGAGTAGAATAACTCATAAATGCGCCGTTTCTTTGGTATGAATGCAAACTTAATTATGGGGGAGCTACTACTGCTAAGTGTGCCTAGGATAAATATAGTTTTCATCAGTAAGATTGAAGGATGTTTAAATAACTGTTTGTGGAAAATGAATGATTATTACGGAATAAGTAGCTTTTGCCAGGACGTACAAAGTGTGGTTTACATGGTCGCAATTATTTATATTTAATAAGAAACAGTAAAACATGTTACAGGAGCCCGATTCTCGTGTCTGGAATGGCATTTCGATTGCAGGCTGTCGTCACATGTGAGACAATTTGCGACCGAAGCGACATTCGAGTTATAAGAACAGAGAAGATTTTCTGTATGTCGCTCTTTAAAGAGCAGCGACAAAATGTCCGGATAAGATAATATTTCTCACTTATTATAATTACTCGCTTTGCGAACATTGTATGCTGCGAATGTTGATATTATAATATGTTATTATGTAATATTTCAACAATATTATTATGCATGCAATTTCAGCCTTGGGCTTAAATTGAACTTGACTTTATAAGAAGATACTGTTGTGTGTATATAGTTAAGGCATTTACCAATGTGCTTAAACTTCTTTAATTTCAAAACTAAATTACGAATTATAAATGAAAAAGAAAGCGGTCGATGTTTGTTATGTAGTAAATAGCAGTGCCATCTAGCGTCGAATAGAAATGATATTATTTGGAGAACAAGTTGTGAGCATGCATGCATCGTTTACATCGGTCTTTTCATGAAAATACGTTTTTGCTACGTCTGTCAGACATTAATATGAAACTCGATGACTCTCGTGATTAAATTGTTTAATTTTGTTAGTGTTCATTATTGCATAAAATATGAATCATTCTATCGTAACAAGAGAATATGACAGAAGCATTAGATGAAGTAGATGTTTATCCCGACTCACAAGCATAACGTTATGGCTATGTTAGAGTTGTATAATGTATATTCTCATCAAAATAGAGTCTTATCGGAGCCTATTAAAAGCAAATAAATCAACTCTTCTGATGTTGCGAGTGTCCATGGGCGACGGTAGTTGCTTACCATCAGGTGACCCGTTTGTTCGTTTGCCCCTTCATTTAATTAAAAAAAAAACGATCATAATATAATTTCGTGTATCGGGTACCGGGTACGATACTTTTGATACAAAACATATTTTTCTCCTAAAAACTCATGAAAAGTTACCTAATATTATGGTCTCTACTCTGTACAAAGTTTACATACTGTCTACTGTCTGCATACAGTATGTCTACTATTCTGGTATGGTAGGTCTTCTATTCTTTTTCTGTCGTTTGGGAACCACTGGACTAGTTTGCGCGTAGGCCGATTATTATGTATTAATATGCAATTATGTTAAACGTATATAACAACTTGTAATTTTTGCTATGGCGTATTATAGCGATTATGTAATTATATATTTTCGCATAATGTCCAACGAGACCTGCCGCCTGTGTCCTTGTTAATGTTTTTTCCTGTTTTATATTCCGATATTGGATCATTGCGTGGTAAGAATATGTTTATTATGTTGTTACTTGTTGTTTTTGGGCTCATGGTTGCTCATTTAAATAAAAAAAAATACGTGTGGCACTCGGGGAGTGCCGCGGCACGCACACAAACACCGTGCCGAAGTTTGCCGAACTGAAACGACGTCGGCGTTGCCGCAGTGGATGTATGCCGGTCGGAGTGGGGGTGTTAGGTTTATTTTCGTTACGGAATATCTTAATTCGGTTGCTGTGCTCAAAGCCCGCTATTAAAGCTATGCAATAGCTTAAAAACATTAATTTAATGTTTTTAAAGTATTTAAACCTCTGGTAAATAATAAAATACAAGCTAGTCTGCTAGTTCCCGAACCGGTGGTGGGCCTCATGTGGACGCGACGTTTTAAAGGTGTTAACTTTGTTAACCTTGTTAGAAATAAATAATATTTTCATTTCATTTCTGCATATTTTTAAAAATACTAACCCACACCTAAAACCGTCTAGAGTTGTTTAAATATCAGCACGCTTAGCATAACAACATTAGAAACGGGAAAGCCTGACATACTGACAGATTTTAGTGACAATATGGCGGATTTCCTTTGTCAATCTGCCACTTTGTCTATTCTTCTGCAGAAAGAAACCGTGACTATGAAAGAATACTACTAATATATATTCTGTGCTATGGTGGCCATGCTAAGTCTGCAGGGACTGCAGGTTATCTCTATCGATCATTATATTTAATTTATGAAAGGGGAAACATGATATTGTTATCAATTATCATATTCAGAAACGATAAACAACAACTCTGCAGTCTGGCGAAAATTACCCTAAGTATATTTTCCAGTTAATGCTATGTTTTCAAGCTGATTGACGCAGCTAATTTCACAATAGAAACATATTTAGTAGACCATCTTTATTATAAAAAATGCAATTAAGCGCACACTCACAATAGCGTGATTTGAGATAAGTTAAGACGCTGACAACTGCCAATGATCTTGACCTCGCATCACTCTCGCACCACTGTTGATTTTCATGCCAGAGAGACAGATATGTGAAGTGTTCACTCCGTAGCGTGGATACATTTTTCGTTTGTTGGAGGAAAAAATAAATATTATGGGAAATCTGGATGTCAGAACCGAAAATTAAATCTGGCAATCTTTGGATTTTTGTAAAAGGTATCAAATAAACAAATTTTTAAAGCATAGATTGTATTATTACTTTAGTTAGAACTGTTTAAAGTTCCTGAAAGATCTGACTTTGGTATTTTTTTTTTCATCCAGTAGGAGTACATTATTTTATTATTTAAATTAGACAAGCATTTCCAAATATAATAAAAAATCACATATTTTTTTTGTGCCAATCAATGAAATACGTATACGTCTGGAAAACTGCACAAAGATGTCGAATTGGCAGCTGTCTTCGCCTTAAGAGAACAAATAATGCAGTATTACGTCGCGCGCGCAAAATCTTGTCTCCGTGTTCAT
Organism: Lysandra bellargus; assembly: GCA_905333045.1. Lineage (NCBI taxonomy): Eukaryota > Metazoa > Arthropoda > Insecta > Lepidoptera > Lycaenidae > Lysandra > Lysandra bellargus. Next base: position 27,733,354 of record HG995319.1, read on the forward strand.
AGAGTTAGATTCGAAGGACCTGTGAGGACAAAACTCCTAAGCTGTGACTTAGTTTACTCACTACTGTATGATATTTATACTGCGCTTATGTCGTGGTTGTGTCTCATTTATTCGCTTTTACTGTGATGAGAAATTTATTGATCTGCCATACCCGAGTGCCTTCATGTGCCGTTTCAATTTGCGAATCGTCATTGAATACATGGAAGATTAGAGTGAAAATATATGGTTTTTTTGTCAATATGTTCTTTATGTTTTCTTACTGCGATAGGCTCCAATATATTATCTTTGCTCAGTTAAAAAAAACTTTTAGATGAGGCCTCTTCACTTTTCATAATGGTTTTTTTTTTGGTTTGATTCGTCCCATTCAGGACAGGCAAAGGGAACAAAGCCCATACAGCCATGTCTTTTGTAGTACTATTGTCTTAAATCCTTTTTATTTAACAGTTTTCATAATGGCCAAAGCGATTTTGGACGAGTAGAAGGACATCTAACTGAAACTACCCAATGCCCTTGATTGACGTGGATTTTGCACGTCTAGACAGCTTCACAGGCATTGTGCCAATCATGGCCATCCATCGTGGCCAGAAATGAGGTGACACCCATTACAAAGTCAAGGTTTACCTTGGGCCTTCAGTCACTCACTCCGCAAACTCCTTCTGTCAACGGTTTTCTATGTAGCCGTGGTTATCTAGCCCATAGCATATCTCTAGTTATACCTACCACTTAAAAGCTACTGAAAGTCAGTTGAAACCTTTAGTAATTAAACTTTCATTGAGGACTAACCTTTCTGACCAACCTTATTCTCAAGGGTTTATACCGATAACTTTCAACCTTATCCCCTAAGCCGTAAGGTCGACGAGTACTGTACATATGTAGTGATAACGTATGGCATGTTTTCGTGTGCGACCTACACGCGCCCTTACATGGCAAGCTCTATATCATGTACATCTGTTGTAACAATGAGTTTTTTTTTATTTAATCTAGCCAGCTCGCCCTTCGCTTATGGTTATTAATAGCTGCTGTAGTTGTTGTCCTTGTCAACTATGTTAAAGAAGATACGTGATAAAGATAGCTAGACAACTAAAATATGTAGAGACTAGATGATGCCCGCAACTCCGTTGCGCCAAACTGGTTTATCGTACGGGAACCATACATTTTTCCGGGACAAAAAGTATCCTATGTCCTTTCCCGGGACTCAAAGTATCTCCATGCCAAATTTCAGCAAAATCGGTTTAGTGGTTTGAGCGTGAAGAGGTAACAGACAGACAGACAGACAGACGGACAGACAGACACACTTTCGCATTTATAATATTAGTATATAGTATGGATATTAGTCATTGCCGAATACTTTACTAGTTCTTAATTCTTATGCATTTTACGAATATTTCGAAGTGCGTAATAGACTAATATTTTTGAATACATATTTCGAGCGTATAGCCTTCCAAGTTTATCTTCAAGACGTTGTTTTATCGATTTAGTATTTCTATTAAAATGTATAAATATTTAAATTTTTTGCCTCTGTTTAGCTAAAGTCAATAATGTCTTGTTCTTTTGAATTTTGAAACTTTCCTGAAATTCCCGCTGAGTAAATTAACTATGAAAGTTTTCTGAGGTAAATAATGGTCTCAACATAATTAAGTAATACAAGCTTTACTAAAACTTTGCGAGTTATGAAAAAGTTTTTAATATTTTGTATTTTAAATAAAACTTAAAAAAGCTCGTCACGTAGATATGATTAAAAAGTGTGAGAAAATTACAGGGAGCTTTTGCTCCCTTTGACAGGCTTTGAAGACAGTATTTGTGGGATTCGATTTTTGTTTTAATAATTATTGCATTAGTGCTTTTGCGACAAATTTTGAAAGAAGGAAACATTTCGTACGTGTTAGAGCCGAGACACAAAAACACGGCACGACGTCGTACGGCGCCGTACGACGTCGTGCCGTGTTTTTGTGTCCCGGCCCTTAGTTTTAACTATTCAAGCACGATGTCCTTTCTAATATCATATTATCAGAGCCTCGTGAGTCGTGACTGTCTGTTAGGTAATCACGCCTAAACTACTGAGCTTTGGATGAAATTTGAACAAGGGAGAAGAAGTGATTTATTAATGGATGTTATCTCTTATAGTAGGTAAAGGGGAGGGTGCTATTTGTGTAGTCACTCGAGCGTTATGGACACCTAGTAGGTTTTGTACATTAGGTAAAACTGACAAAAAAATAATAAGAGCGTTTTTTTTTAGCGGTGTGTTCAGAAACTGCAGCCATTTTAAAGTTTTGAAAAAGAAAATATGTTTAAAAAATTACAGATTTAGGTAAATCTATACTAATATTATAAATGCGAAAGTATCTCTGTCTCGCTTTCACGCCAAAACTACTGAACCGATTATAATGAAATTTTGTACACAGATAGTCTAAAGCCTGAGAAAGGACATAGGCTACTTTTTAACTGGGAAAAGCGGTTGTAAGGGGGTGAAAATGCGTAAATTTGTTAAAAATAAGTTAGTTCCAAAAATTCATAACAGATGGCGCTAAGAGTCGCCTACATTGCGCTATCGCTTGTTCATAAGTCTTTCTATAAGAGGTGGTACCATGTTGAGTCGGATTTTTCGATCCTTTCGATTGTTATATACGTTGTTAAATAACTCACTACTCAGTACTTTATCTATGCGTGACGTAACCTTAAACCTACCAATGATAAATAGTTTATGGGTAAAGCTAAAGTTGTGTAATGTAAATGTAATGTAAATAAGCTTTAAATTTGGTATAAATAAAGTTTAATTTTAAAAAATTATATATTGTGTGCACACTGCACAGCTGTTTTTGGGTATTTTGATTTAAGGGGTACCAGGGTTTTAAAAAGCTTTTAAATTTGACACCAATTCTGTTGACACCGCGCGCTATAAACTGAAGTCCACGCGGACGAAGTCGCGGGCAACAGCTAGTCATAAATATTTTTTAGACAACAAGGCAAGGACAAAATCATTTAGTTTAGTGCAAAATAAAATATCTGCAAAGCTTAGTTAGGAAAATATGAAGCTTTTTTTGAAGTGAAAACATCTTTAGCGGCGTTGAGCACTTTTGTGGGATGGGTAAAAACTGTGAAACTCGCGTCAGATTTTCGTGTTGATCGAAAAACCATAGAAAAACCGTAAGACGGTTGGAGAGTAGTGTTTTGTGTCGAACTCGAACTCGAACTCAACTCGAAAACTCTAAAACTCATAAACTCGAAAACTCGAAAACCGAAAACTCGAAAACTTGAAAACTCGAAAACTCGAACTCGAACTCGAATTGTAAGGGTTTCGACTATTTAAAAAAACGATTTTTTAAAAATCGATTTTCATAAAAAATGGGTTAAAAATTTAATCGATTGTAAGGGTTTCGATTAATTAAAAAAATCGATTTTTTTAATAATCGATTTTCATAAAAAATGGGTTAGAAAAATGCACAACGTTAATAATCAAGTTTTCACTTCTTTATTTTATATTTTAAAATATCCCCACTATACATAATATTATATTGCATACTTGTCCGTAGACTGTTAATATAAACATGATCATTGACTAACAATATAACAGACACAAAGGCTGTGGAATTTTCAGATTAATGTATTGTTTACTTCAGCTTACTCTGACTCAGACGTGAAGTCACTTTTGCTACTATTTACACAACACTGGTAATACGTTTAGGCCATATGCGCAAATCCGGTTTTTTTTTGTGCCAATCAAGAAAATATATACGTCTAGAAAACTGCACAAAGATGTCGAATTGGCAGCTGTCTCCGCCTTAATATGTATTTTAAATAAACTTTTTAACTTAGGGTTAGCTTTCACTTATGGTTACTGGGCCGAATTTTGTAATGGACAGGATAGAGTTCCGCATCCAAAGGCTAAAAACGGGACCCTATTACTAATTGTTCTTAGTTATTACTGAGACGAAGAGAGTCCCTCTCTTATTTGTCCGTCTGTATGTCTGTCTCCAGGCTGTATCTCATTCTCTTTGTATGCTCTCTTTGTTTATTAAGGTTATAGAAAAAGTTCTAAAAAAGCTTTATTATCTTTATCAATTTTCATCGCTTTACTTAAATGTGTTTCTCATCATATTAAACATTTGCTCTAACTAATTCTGTAGCGTTAGTAATACCTTGACTCGAAATATTTTAAGTAGTAAACTATTACGACCTAATTTTATTATCAGTGTGTCACTGATATGGCTCAGTGTTTCATATTACCGTGTATTAAATATTTCAATACATTATCATAACATTATTGTTCCACTTACTGTGTGTAATTGATATTATGATAACTTATCTATCAGTGAATACGCAAATAACTATGACGTATTTAGTTCTTGCTTGGTCTTAGGGACAAAAAAAATCTAGCTATAGCGGTTCTTGAGATACAGCCTGGAGAAAGACAGACGGACAGACAGACATCGAAGTCTTAGTAATAGGGTCCCGTTTTTACCCTTAGGGTACGGAACCCTAAACATAATATTGAAGACGTAAGTGAATGAAGTAGTTTTTTTATCAAACTGATTTTTTTTTTCGTTTTGCATGATACTTTAGAACCGGGAAAATAATAAGAAATAAAAAAATGTGGATTTTATGTATAACATATTAGCCGGATACATATTAGCCAGGTGATGAAGTAAGGTACAATGTTTGCTCAAATTATATGGATGGGGAAAAATTGTACCTAATGCCCTTATTAGTCAGGGGGTCCCAGAACAAATTGAATGATACTAACAAGCTAATTTTTTGATAAGACAAACAACATTTTGATCTGCGAAAAAGCTTGAAAGTGGTAGCTAACAGAGATAGAAAGGATTTCATACTTTGATTTTATGGTCCTAAAATATGGATTGTTCTATTTGTAGGACAATGTTACTCTTAAATTATATAAGTAATATATAACCTATCAATATACAAAAAATCAGCTGGTCAAGGTTCCGTTTTAGGGTACTGAATTCAACAAAACTTGGTTGATTAGGGTAACCTAAGGCTGCCTTCACATTACGTCGCAAGTGGTGCGACATACAGCCGCGCGGCAGCCGCGTGACCTCCATACTAAAACGAGCCGCGCGGCAGCCGCGCGACTCTCTTTTGTATGAAGTCGCGCGGCTGCAGCGCTGCAGCCGTACTGCTTGCGACGTAATGTGAAGGCGCTCTAAACGGAACCCTAATCTGCTGATTTTTTGTATATTTATAGGTTAACAGTTATATAATTTAAGAGTAACATTGTCCTACAAATAGAACAATCCATATTTTAGGAATATCAAATCAACGTATGAAATTCTTTATATCACTTTGTTTTCTATTTGTTTGACTTATCAAAATGAAGCTACTCACAAAAAATTAGCTTGATAGTAATAAAAAAAAAAATGTTCTAGGTCTCCTTGACTATATATTGCGAAATGTTAGTTATCCACTTCATCCACTTATGTCTTCAATGATGTGCTAACAAAATATTTAAGAACTAGGTGTTGTTTGCTTTGTTTGCACATGTACCAAACATTAAGCTACTTAGGTACTCTTAACACTGTATTACCTTTACCTCGGATTGACAAAAGTAAGCTTTAGTCAGAAACAAAGGTTCACTCTATTCCCTTGTAATCTGCAAAACATCAGAAACGTATTTGTTTTAAATCAAAGGGCTTACCCGGGATCTCATATTTAATTTTGTGCTCGTCAGCCAACCGAATCATCCGTACATAGTTAATGCTATGAAAAAATACCGGAAATTCTATCAATGTCGTAAGTTCTGTCATTAACCAGTAAATTATATGCGTAAATAAATAACACATAGATATGAATTTAATAGTTTAGATAAAACTGAATATATTGTGTGCGAGCAAACAAGTGTAATGGTGCTCCACGTTGGGCAATGATTGGGATCCATGATTGTCACTATTATAGCAAAGCCGGGTGCTTTATTCGCTATCGGTGTTATTTCGGCAGCGAATAAAGCTATGAAAGACGCATATAATGCATGTGATATAATAGAAAAAGCATCACGTTGTCCATGTCACATAGCGACGCGATTTTTTAAATTCTATACTTTTTTGATACTTCGCTTTCGCAACAAGCGAATGCAAATCGTTTAAGCTTACTCTATCTAGGCACAATCGACATCGGTTATGGAAAATCTAGTCAAATGTTTCTGTATGAACATAAACCACAACTTACTTTTTACTCTGTCCATAACACATTCGTAATCGCTTGTCCATCATTGGCCAACGTGTAGAGGCCGCATAACACGTTAGAATAGCTCTCGAGTCGCTTATATTGCGCAGTTTGTAAAATTTAATATTCTAAATTCAATATGTCACTGTATTTTCTCCGCATGGAGGTTTAAGCTACTTACTCTGATTTTGTTACATTGAATTACTCGAAATTCGTAAGATCTGCTTTTCTTTTGACGATTACTTTGTAGTCATGCAATTTACTAACATACTTTTCTCGAATATGGTAGTCTTACTTCGATCACATAATATGTATTATATATTATTGTGATCGAAGGACTTTTGGCATTAAAATCCATTGCGTTGTTTGAAAAATCTCACTAAGCATAGTATTTTATAGGGACAGACAGCAGGAAGCAATGTTTTATATGTAGTGATGAGAAAAAGGAGGATGATCAGCTAAAGCCTTTTAATTACCGATAGTACGTACTGAAAAAATAGTGTTTTGAGTAGCTAGAGAAACAAGGTTCTCATGTATGAGGTAAATGTAAGATGCAAGTAAATATGAATTAGTGTCATTATTATAAATAGCGGTGACATGTATGGTTATAACAGGAATCGCGTTACTGCGCCATTTGCATCTTATTCTTATAGTGTTAAGAGCGAAATAGTTCGTCGTGGTCATTCCGAAGGTTGATTGCATTAAGCAAGAGTGAAATGACGCGTGATGACCTCGGTAGCGTGATCAAACAATATCAATTTTATTTTGCATGTTCGTCTTTTAAGGGAGGCTGGCGAATTTTGCCCATCTAGAGCGTTGGAGTTTAATAGCGAGGCAGTAAAATGACGAATTGCCAATTTCCTTCAGTTCAAACCCAAAAGATGTAGAGTAGAAAATGGTTTATTAAAGTTGACGTTGAAGATGTAGGTTGCGGCTTAGTTAAAGTTCAATCAAAATCTATTAAAAAATGATTTGGATTCAATTTTGAATGGTAACAATTTTAAATCTGGGGGCACGGGAGTGCCCCCGCCAAGATAGCCAAGCGAAGCGCGCAAGGGCACTACCTACCTTTTCTCGAAACGTTTCGTCGTATTTTTGAACCCTCGTAAATTTGGTTTGGATAGTGCTAGATACTTGAAATTTTTAGGGTATAATGACATGAGTGAAATAATAAAATGCGCAAAGTTTGAATATCGTAGCTATTATACTTTAGATTTTATAGGTGTCCAAAAACCCACAATTTTGGCACTGACTCACCTATCATCAAAACTGTTAGGGTACTTCCAGAAGTTTGAGAAAGCTGAAATTTTGTATGTAACATACTATTAGTACAGAAATAACAAAAAAATTATCAAACCCAACCTAACCTATATCCGTACACTTATAGAGCAAAATTATGCCAAAAATATTGTGTTTTTTGTATGGGAGCCCCCCTTAATTCTTTATTTTATTTTAATTTTATTATTAAATATTAAAGTAGACATATTATTAAGGACTTAGAGAAAAAATCAAGTACCTACCCGTTGCCATTATTGATATAGAGCAAAATAGGCCAAAAAAATCACGTTTGTTGTACGGGAGCCCCCTTTGAATATAATTTTTATTTTGTTTTTAGTATTTGTTGTTATAGCGGCAACAAATATACATAATCTGTGAAAATTTCAACTCTCTAGCTATTATTCTTGAGTTACAGAATGAAGACAGACAGACAGACAGACATACATACAGACAGACAGACAGACAGACAGACAGACAGACAGACAGACGGAAAGACAACGAAATCTTAGTAATAGGTTCCCGTTTTTAAAAAAGGGGAAGAGAACAGGAGAATTATAGGGATACCCCTTCTCCCTATTCCCTCAATTAAGCCTTTTCTTTCTGAAGTATGGCAACTCGGCAACGGTAGTACTTTCCATCAGGTGACCTGTTTGTTCGTTTGTTCCCTAATTTTATACATACCCGATCCCCTCTTAAAAGCTGGCAAAGCACTTGCAACTTTTCTAATAATGCGAGTACACATGCTCGTATGCCCCTTAATTTCATAAAAACGTGTGTGGTAAAACTTACAAAAATAAACGAAATCCCACCAAAAACATTTTCATGTAAAAATGCTGCCAAGATGAGAACATAATAGTTCGTGGTGTCAAAAAGTAGTGAGATCTCATGTAGAGGCAAGTTTCAAACCTTATACACTCAGCCCTAAATCTAAAAACCTTAATTTTACACATAAGTCGCGGCAAAATAGGTACTTGATATAAAATGTCAGCCGCACGAGAAGAATCTAAAAACTCTACACATTAGTCAAAATGGGTGGTTTGGCCATTTTGTTATTGGTTATGCTATGAGCTTTGAACTACTCTTCTGTTGTACTTAATAACTTTTATATTAACCTCAACAAAATGGCCAGGCCACCGATTTTGACTAATGTGTAGAGTTTTTAGATTCTTCTCGTGCGGCTGACTCATTATATCAAGTATTTTGCCGCGACTTATGTGTAAAATTAAGGTTTTTAGGTTTAGGGCTGAGTGTGCAAGGTTTGAAACTTGGCTCTACATGAGATCTCACTACTTTTTGACACCACGAACTATTATGTTCTCATCTTGGCAGCATTTTTACATGAAAATGTTTTTGGTGGGATAATAATTATCAGATCGACTTCTTTACGGTGTAGTATTTGCGTAAACGAGTAACATACATTCGTACATCTAATTACATACAAAGTAAATACACATCTTCGCGATTATATCTAAGGATTTAACGCACATGTTACTGTAAAAGCTCGAACTAGGGTAAATCTTAAGATTTAAGTGTAAATCTTGGGATTTACCGACACGAATTGGTAAATGTAAGTATTTCTAAAAAACGACGATATTTTCTAACATTTACCATTAAAATGCAGTATATTATGCTAGGTTTTACTACTATCAACTGGTAAGTGTTGGTTTTAGGATTAAAACAATGAGTAATTCTTAATTATTTACTTTCATGAACTATTAGACAAAACATTTTTGATGTAACAGCTATTGTGGTCTTAGTATTACAAAGTAATCCTGATGATTTGCAGGTGCATTTTTTCGACATTAGCATTTTTTGAATCCTTGTCCTCCATCAATTGTCTGTCATCAATTTCTGTCCGTCTTTCTGTCTCCAGACTGTATCTCAAAAACCTGTATATCTGTTCCGTTATAACAACAAATACTAAAAATAAAAGAAAATTAATATTTAAGGTTAGCTCCCATACAACAAACGTAATTTTTTGGGGCTTTTTTGCTCGTAACCAATAACGGCAACAGGTAGGTAGGTGCTTGAAATTTTTACAAAGCCCTTAGTTGTATAATGTGTACTTTATTAATTTAAAATAATAATAAAATGAAATAAAAATTTAAGGGGGGCTTCCAATACCAAAAACACAATTTTAGGCCTGTTTTTGCTCTATAACGGTACGCAACCCTTCGTGCGCGAGACCGACTCGCACTTTCCCCTTTTTTTAAACATAATGTACCGTGCCATTAGGCATTAACGTAAATCCTAAGATTGACCAACTATATGGTGGTAAAAGTTCGCATCGCAAACCTTTTCGGACATTTACCATTAGGAATTGGTAGATCTTAGGTTTTACTAGAAAATCATAGGATTTACTGCAGTCTGCAATTAAAGCTTTTACAGTAACATTTATACATCATTAGGTTGTTACAAACCAAGCAACAATACCTATATTACCGCTTGTTTAGAGCATACACTATAACGTTTTCACTACCGCTAACTAAGAGTCCCAAAGGCAACATTTGGGAAATTCATTAATACGTAACATGCTCCCTGAGTGTTCCATTACGACCTTCAGTTCGCTGGCAAAAACGAGAACTCGTCTAAAAATACATGATTATAAAGAGCTAGAGAAAACTAGTATAATGTATATATTTTCTTCTACTACCCTACCCAGTATAAGAAAATATATACATTATACTGATTTGCAAAAGTGTGTCTGTTTTGTTTGCTCCTCTGCTGTACTAATTTTGATTTGGAAATACCCGAGAATTTTGATATCGAGAGGCCCGAGAAATGACATATTATAGTCTTTAAAGTTTAAACAAACGTGGCGAAAAAAGGAATAGTAGTATATCGAAAATAAATTATACCGCAAGGGCAATTTTATACTTAATCCTTCAAGCCCGACGCGGCCGCATGCGGCCGCGATAACAATACAAATCTATTGTGTCTCGTTTTTCCGCGATCGAGGGATTTGTATGACTATAAAGTCGTGAATACGCTGCGGCCAGAAGCTATCGGCTCGCTCGGAAAACATGCGACAAAACGTAATTATAAAGTAATTATTTAAAAAATAACTAGGAGCATTTAAGCAAAATGCTTCTATACGATTTTGAGTTGCAAAGGTGTCTATTAATTAGACTGATTTCCTACAATACATCTATTTTCGTTTAAAAATAATCTTCAAATTTCGTTTTTTTAAGAGGTTATTTCGAAAATTTAATGTATCGAGGCAAAATACATTAATCGTGTTTCTAGTTCTTCTCAAATCTAGATAAGGCTATGATGATATGTATATCTTATTACCAGATTTGTAACATTTCTGAGGGTCCTATAGTATTACGTCAAAAAGGAAACAATGTACGGTCGCCGTTACAGTACAGCAACTAATTTGCAGGTATTCTTTGGTATAATTGATTAAGCTGGAGTTCAGATTCATACGATGCGTCCTTTTGTGCTTAGGACCCATATAGGAGCAAGTCTTGAACTTATTATTGTGAGGAATATCATTTGGTGCTATTAGTTATTTATGTCAAACACCATACAATCTTAATTTCGAACAGCTACGGTGAAAGTAAAAGAATCGAGCCTTACTTTTTTCGATAATACTGGGCAGTGTTATCGAAAAACAAGGTCAAATATTGATAACAGTTATGTAAGTATAGGACATGTTGCAAGCGACAGCCCGTCGGCTCATATCCAGTTATTATCCTTGAGAACCGGTGTCGGTGCGAAATATTGTTTGTCATCAGACCTTATTTGTACACGATACGTCGCCAAAAATGTCCCCAAAAAGCGCCTAGTGGAAATTCACAAGTTTTAACTTGATTTTTTAAAATTTCTTGTCGTTCTTTGGGGCTTGGCGGAGTTTGTCGGGTTCCTAATAATTTAAAATTTAGTTTGTCGGGTTCCTATTAATTGCTATTGGTATTGACTATTGGCTTCTCTTGGCTTTTAAATTTTGAAGATCGTCATCCAAATTCCTACCCATATAGGTCAGGGTAAAAAAAATCAGTCGCACCTTCGCCACTGTTTCAGATACATCTCAAACCCTGTCTTCAAGTTGAGCCATGATCGAAGTCGACTGCGCATACTATAGACAGCTTCCCAAGTAGCAATCTTGGTAATCCAGCATAATTCATGACCCAAACTGAGGAGGGGTCTTCAAGACTCAAGTAGATAATTATGACAACTGATAGTCGATTTGCGCAGTGTCCTTGAAGTCGAGAATCGCGAGTCAGCAACAATGCGTGTTTAGTTGATTTACCTCAGAGTTTCAAACACACTGGTGCTTATGCCATCTACATAAGGTCCTGTCAGATGTAAATAAAACTAAACAGAATGATTTTCTAGTGTAGGATGATGATGCTTCTTATGTTATGGCCTTGGCGTATATGGCGACTAATTAAATGTTCGAGTTTTCCAGTAAGCCGACGTTCGTGGGCGCTCATAATAGATATGATTTATCATTGGTTACCTGTTTAGGTGTGATTAATAACGAATAATTAGCACTCTATTATGTAATAGCCGACATTGTTTTGACTGAGAACATATTGTCTTCATCAAGAAAGATCCACGTGACGTGTATAAAAACGTTTTAGTTCTAGTATTTTATCTATTTTTTGAAAAGTTAGATAAGTCATCTGACAGTAACGTCTACGAGTATATAGTGAAATGTTGTAAATTGTGATTAACGTGGAAAATCTTCAATTTTTTAAATAATTTTCACTCTTTATTTTTCTTCTCAGCAGACTGACTAGTTCACGTTCTTGTCATATTTTTTCGTAAAATATTTTTGTACCAAATATACCTAGTTTATTGGTTTTTCCTAGTCATTGCTCATTTAACCACCTTTGTCTGCGGTTATACATCGTCTCGAGTTAATGTTTCTTTGAATAGTTTATCTGTCAGTCGTCACGCAATCTATCATGATTTTTCTTATAATTAATTTCGTTGTCAATGTAATAGGGAGAAATCAATACTTTTCAATTCTGGAAATCGAGCATCAATACTATAAATAGGTTTTGAAATCGTCACTACTTACAATAAGTCGTAATTCTCGAAATGTTACGGTAAAACGCCGCTTTCCTATGTTATTCATATTTGCTGTGTCATGTCGTTCATAACTCATAATCTTGTCTCAGTTTTCGAGTTACATTCTACCACGCCTTCGAATTAAACTTGTTAATTCATTGTTAATGTTAAAATAAAGTTACATTTGCATATAACAATGTGGAATTAGTTAGCATAATTAAATTTTTGTTCACGCATAAATTAGGTTTCTTTAGTTTTCTAAAAACAAATTTTCGCCACCTTAGGCCCGATTTTGCAATAGATTTTAGACGATTCGAAGAAAGCAAAATAATTTTGCACATTAGGCTTTTTTTATTTTAATGAATGACTCGTAGAAAGCCATTTTTGCGCTCATTTAAATATTACCTAACGTTTCTAGATCACAGCTCGGTCACCGAAACCGGATCCTCTCGCTATTATGCCAAGTTATGTTACGAGTTACGACGTTATCAAATCATTATAAAATATTATAATATTTTGCTTCATCATTCAGAAGCGAAAGTCGGCTGAGTCACAATAATTAAGCGATACTGGAGGCTCTAATTCGTAATGATCCATGTCAATGCAACTGATCGACGGCGTGCACGCGAATGTGCCCGCGGACCTGCTACGTCACGCAGCTCTCGGTGTCACTCGTCGCGCACTCCACGAACTGTACCGCAAGTGATGATAACGGATCTCCACTATCACCGGGAAACTACAGAAACTATTAACCACTATTTACAGTATAAATGTGCTCCTACTATTAAAATAATATTTGCGCGTGCGCCGGCCGTAGTATGCGAGCCGTTTGACCGCGCAGGCTACCCCTTTCACTTGTATTCGCACGCTGCGGAACAGCCTTTCTCTATCGCCGTCCCTGTCGCACGCTGGCGGTCGACGGCGGCGGTGGCGGCGGCGGCGTTCGGCCCCAGTACCGCAGTTTCCGCGGCTACATCCGCACGGAACGCGCTCGGATGCCCCCCGACCCGACATGAAATCGAAGCCGCACTACGTCGACGCGCCGTTTCGGCCGTGGCCGATGATGCCGCGCCCGGCGCAGCCCAACTTTTACTTTCGCCCGCCCGACCCCACGGACGCGAGGAACTTCAAGAACTCCTCGAAGGGCTCCACGTACTCGGAGCTGTCCGCGATGAGCGCGTACAGCAACAAGTCCAGGGACTACTATTTCCTGTCGCCGAGCTACAGATCGGCGGGGGCGCCGACGCCGAGCGCCCACGAGCTGTACCTGAACCGGGCCCGGGCTAGCAGGCCGGCGCGCCCGCCGTCCCCCGCGTGCCCGTGCGCGCGCTCGCGCTCCCTGGAGGACGTGCGGACCGAGGTGGTGACGGAGTGGGAGGACGACGACGAGAACGGCAACCGGATAGTCGCCCCCGCGACCAAGTTCAACCGCCCCACCTACAGGACCAACGCCGAGCTGCAGAAGCAGGGCTTCCTGGCGCGCCGCTCCATGGAGAACCTCAACGACCGCTCGCCCAAGCCGCTGCCGCCGAAACGCATCGCCGCCTTCCAGGTACCTAATCGGGTTACACAACAGCGGATTACCATTTTGGGACGTCGTTTCGGCCGCTACTTACGCGATAATGTTCGCATGTTTATGCACACTTTCTAAGGTATTGAGCAGTAAATGCAAAGCGAATTTTGAGTCGGTGGTTCCGTACAGGCGTTCTGCTCCGCCGGAGCGCGGTGCGTTACGGCCCTCGACTAACGGAGATGGCCGTGCATTTCATATCGTCTCCGACAGGTGTACATTCATACACGATTACCATCATTATATCATGAGATTTCTTTTGCGCTGCGAATGTTATTTTACTCGATGACTTTGTAATTACATGTTGAATTGCTGATGCGTTAAGTAAGAGAATTTATATTTATAGATGGTTAGCGCGAGTTTACTACTCGATAGATATTGTAAGTCGTTTTCTCTTACTGATCATTATATTAGCTGTGCAGTGCTTTGCGATAATCTTTTGTTGTTGCTGTGCATTGTGCAATTTTCCAATGTCTACGCTTAACGACTTATAAGAAAGTTATGGTCATTTTAAATCAACTGGCTTCTTTATAATGATAGTGATTCAATAAAAAATTCTATAGTAGGTACTACCTTTACGACTTTTATTAGTCGTAAAGGTAGTCGTCTCAACTTAGAAACTGTCATTACTCCAAAGATAGTGAATACGTCATAATAACACAACTCAGGCTTTTACTACAAAGTCATAATATGACACAGTGTTTTTACTACTCAGAAGTTTGAACGCGGATAAGAAAGCGTCTTGCGCAATCAAATATTATATCAGCGAGAAGTTTCTAATGAAAACCAATTTTTGCATCATTTAATAATTTATTTGACATACGTGCGTGTATAAAAGCCATATAAATTCTTCGATATTTATCTCTTGTGCAAGTTTGATTCATCTAATAATTTTGGCAAAATTACATAATTGTGCCGGAAACGACAGGTTCTAGTCATTAAAATACAGAGAGCCTATGCTTACTTATACATAATTTTAACAGATTTAAAATTTGTCTTTACGTCAAATTGACTGAGAACTTAGTTTATAATATGTATAGAGCTAAGAGGTATGGTGTTATTTCTGACTCGTTCCGTGATAAATACGCGAAATGGGAACACGTTTGATGCGTGACGGACGTATTAGGGTCGCGATACATAATGTAACTCTCCACCGGCTATTGATTCATTTGAATCCTTTGTGAAGCAGTCTACTTTTACTAATTGATACTATGGTTAAACTGACATTTGCACTTTAACCTTAGTTAGTCCACTTTGAAGTTAAACGCCTGTTGGCATCAGTCTGGGTTAAAGTGAGACGTTAGTTGGATATTATGATATCTCTCTCATCGTGTTTTTGTAAGAGCAGACATGATAATTGAAAGAAATACCAGGCATTGATGCAAGATTACAAGCACACAATTCGCAATTTTAGGGTTCCGTACCCAAAGGGTAAAAACGGGACCCTATTACTGAGACTTCGATCTCTGTCCGTCTGTCTCCAGGTTGTAACTCAAGAACGGTAATAGCTAGAGAGTTGAAATTTTCACAGATTATGTATACTAAAAACAAAATAAAAATAACATTTAAGGGGAGCTCCCATACAACAAACGTGATTTTTTTTACCTTTTTTGCTATCAATAATGGCAACAGGTAGGTACTTGAATTTTTCTCAAAGTCTTTTGTTATACGTGTTCTTTAATATTTAATAACAATATTAAAATAAAATAAAAAATTAAGGGGGGCTCCCATACAAAAAACACAATTTTTGGCCTAATTTTGCTCTATAACGGTACGAAACCCTTCGTGCGCGAGTCCGACTCGCACTTGGCCGATTATTAATTTCCTTGTTTATATTATAATCTAAAAAACAAACACAGTGATACCCGTTATTAAAGTTCTGTTAGCTATGGTTCAGCCATGGATTACACGACTTGACAGGTTTGATGGCAAATTATAGAGGGGCCGAGTGACGCCTCTCTGGATGCAACAACATACCACTTTTGTACCTTATGCGAAGGTGATAAGGTCGAAATGTGCAATTCGACTGTACATTAATCTGTACAATACGTTAACAGTTAATATGCTATTATGATATTATTTGCACAGCTCATTTCAAAGGCTGATGTATATGATAGACATAGTTAACAAAGCTTCCGTAATTTTCTAACGCTCTGAAGTCCACCTGCACCAGTCTGTGTAAACTATTGAGTTATTTCTCTAGTTTCTTGAGAGGTACAAAGAATAGAAATTGTGAACACTGAACAGCTTTTTTTGTAAATGTAGAAGATTTTGCAAATGCAAATAGTTACATTATCTTATATATAAAAATAAGTCGGGTTTTCCTTCCTGACGCTATAACTCCAGAACGCACGAACCGATTTTCACGATTTCGCATTCGTTGGAAAGGTCTCGGGCTCCGTGAGGTCTGTAAAAAAAAAAGCTTCAAGAGAAAAGCAGGAAAATAGGGGAAACAGGCAAAACAACGTTTGCCGGGACAGCTAGTATAATATTATAAAGTTAAGGCTGTGCATAACATTGACACAGCCTGATGTCATTGTATGCCATCGGATAGCATGGTATCAATGTATACTAGGTCCTATAATGTACTTAGCAGTAGCAGTACCTAGTTAAGAAAATTAAGTATATTTATAATACAACAACAAACTTGTATTATACATAGACTTGGTAATCATGGTTAATCATCAAAGGTCGTGAGACACGTAATTTATTAATAACAAGAACTACGCCAGCAATATTCCTAACATTGCTAAACCTACAAAGCAATGAGTTCGCAACTCAGAAGTTGCTAACATGACATGTTATTGTGGTATTCCCAAGTTTGTATTTCGTACAGACAAACATCTGAGTAATGTTTAATTATTGTCCTTCTGTTTCGCGGTTTCTGTGAGGCTTCTATCAGACAGATTTTGGAAAAAGGTCTAGTCGAGAAGTTGAACAATTTGTAGTTTATACGTTAAATATATTATGAATGTATTGACTGCGTACGGTTTTACAATACCATCTCATTGGCCAGTAATGCTAACTGCATACACTTTTCCGTACTTGATTTCCGAATTAGTTTTCCGTGTTCGGAAATCCGAATACATGGAATTCAGCACAAATATAAGCAGCAAACAAAAAGTTTTGTTCGACGTTTGACAAATTTTCTGTCAATATTCTGATAAGACGTGTGCAACATGTTGAATTTGGATCGGATTATTTATAGACCTGGATCCCAAAAGGATAAGACATAACTTACTTTCTGATGGATGAAACCATAGGTTCTTGGTAGTGCCTCGTGAACTTAGAATACCTGCGAATTTGTGTAGCTCTAAGTGTGACCCCTGGTCAGGTACCAGGTACCAAAGTGGACAAAAAATGAGTCTTACTTTACTTATTTTCTGATGGCTAATATTTTTATATAATTTGTAGATTATTGTTCTGAACAAGTATCATGTAGTGTAAGACACTTTTTAATGACCAAAACTATTATCAGACGTTTTGAAAATAACTTTGATGCTATTTTTTTTCAAAGGTGTTAATTTTTATTTTATAAATTAATATAACACCTTAGAAAACAATACAATATTGCAAGAATTTATTTTCTACTAGCTGTTGCCCGTGACTTTGTCCGTGTCAGCATACTGCATAGTATAATAACAAAGATGGATAATTTTCCCCTCTTTCCTTACCCAAAGGGTAAAAACGGGACCCAATATCAAAGACATTTCAGTCTGTCCGTCTGTCTGTCTGTCCATATTCAGACTGTACCTCTCCTTTGTAACATGTAGTGAATATTATTAAATCAAATTTATCAATATTATTAAAGTATGGATACAATTGAGTATTTTTTGGTCATATACCTAGTCAAGTGCCTACCTGTTCCCAGATCCCAGAGCGATAACACATATTATGACAATATATCACAATATGGATGAAACCTTAGGTTTTTAGTACTTATTTATGTATTTAGAATACCTTCGAATTTGTGAAGCTCTACATGGAGCTATACTCACTCTCACTCACTCACTCATAATGTGTAAAAATGTCTGTCTGTCTGTAACCTCTTCACGCCCAAACCGCTTAACCGATTTTGCTGAAATTTGGTACAGATATACTTTGAGCCCTGGGGTTGAAGTATACTTATAACTTTTAGCTTAAGGCGACGCCTTGATAATTTGGCTGTATTCATCATGTCTTTGTCTTTGAATTTCCCATAGCATAACACCGCGTTAAAGTAAAAAACCGTGTTGGATACGTTTGAGATTGCTTGTTTTGTATTGCGGCCGGGCCGGTCTCTCATAGTAAACAAGCAATGGAACAGCAAAAAATGGAAAGTGCGTAAGGGACAAAATGTTTTTTGTCACGTAATTTAAGACTATAAATACATTTCATATAAGCTATGGGCAAATTAAAGTGTATGCTTGAACCAATATATTATGTAAAAATTTTGGAAGCTTAAATCATTCTCCTCTGTTCACAAAATAGGAATCCCTTTTTTTACAGAGGTCTTTTTGATTGATTATTCTGTATTATAAAAGTTGACCAACCGTGTTATGCTATGGGCAATTCAAAGACAAAAACATGATGAATACTGACAATGAACTTTAATTTCTTAGCTTTAGTCATTGCTGAGAAAAATCGATTTCGCTACAGCCTACAGCCAAATTATCAAGGCGTCGCCTTAAGCTAAAAGTTATAAGTATATTTTAACCCCAGGGCTCAAAGTATATCTGTACCAAATTTCAGCAAAATCGGTTAAGCGGTTTGGGCGTGAAGAGGTTACAGACAGACAGACATACAGACATTTTTACACATTATGAGTGAGTGAGTGAGAGTGAGTATAGCTATGGAGCGAATTTGTGAAGCTCTACATGGGTAGAGCTTCACAAATTCGAAGGTATTCTAAGTACATAAGAAACTACTAAGAACCTAAGGTTTCATCCATATTGTGATATATTGTCATAATATGTGTTATCGCTCTGGGATCTGGGTCTAACAGGTAGGCACTTGACTAGGTATATGACCAAAAAATACTCAATTGTATCCATACCAAAGAATATATATACTACGCGTCCATACTTTAATAATATTCACTACGTGTTACAAAGGGGAGGTACAGACAGACAGACGGACAGACTGAAATGTCTTTGATATCGGGTCCCGTTTTTACCCTTTGGATAAGGAAAGAGGGGAAAATTATCCATCTTTGTTATTATACTATGCAGTGTGCTGACACGGACAAAGTCGCGGGCAACAGCTAGTAGAAAATAAATTCTTGCAATATCGTATTGTTTTCTAAGGTGTTATATTAATTTATAGAATAAAAATTAACACCTTTGAAAAAAAATAGCAACAAAGTTATTTTTAAAACGTCTGATAATAGTTTTGGTCATTGAAAAGTGTCTTAAACTACATGATACTTGTTCAGAACAATAATCTACAAATTATATAGAAATATTAGCCATCAGAAAATAAGTAAAGTAAGACTCATTTTTTGTCCACTTTGGCACCTGGTACCTGACCAGGGGTCACACTTGAGCTACACAAATTCGCAGGTATTCTAAGTTCACGAGGGACTACCAAGAACCTATGGTTTCATCCATCAGAAAGTAAGTTATGTCTTATCCTTTTGGGATCCAGGTCTATTACAGTTTATGCTAGTAGCGCCCTCTGCTCCGACCTTTGCGTAATATTCCCTATACTTGTTGCCTTGGGTTAACCTTTAGGCTGGCTGCATACACACGTTTTCCGTATACGATTTCCGAATTCAGAAAATGAGTAGAAAATACATTAACTGTCTAATAAGGAAAACGTGTGTATGCAGCCTTAGAAGTTAGAAGATGCGCTGCCAATGAATAATAATAGTAGAGCCTTTAGCAGTTTTATTGTGTAAAGTAGTGTAGTGTAAAGGGGCTTTAAATCACACCTTCGAATCGTTGTGACATATGATTTAACACCGGCATAACAATTGAAACAATTGCTCAACGTTACACATGACCGAATAATTGGTCTGGTCGGTTTTGGACCACTGCACGTGTTGCTTTATAATCCTTGTTACATTTATTCATATTGTGTTTCGTAACGGTGAAAAGTTTTGCAAAGTTTTTTGTGGGTGGAAAATTACGCGCTTTGGGCATTTTTATAATGAGAAAACTTGCACGCGGACCAGATCTACTACGAAACCGTTTTAAGACTCAAACGATCGAATCTGAAGGTCTACTACGAATCACTTTTGAGACTCAAACAATCGGACGAGAATGCAGCGTCCTACTCTAAGAACGTCATTTCACGTTTGTTAGAGCAGGACGCTGCATTCTCGTACGATTGTTTGAGTTCGAAACGGGTTCGTGGTGATACCGCGTCCTATTCTACCAAAGTCATTTCACTTTTGTTAGAGTAGGACGCGGCATTCCGATTCGTTAGTTTTAGTCCCAAAACGGTTTTGTTGTACGGCCCCTGAGCCGCGCGCGGGCAACAATACGCATGACAGGAAAAGGACCCTAATATTATGCTAAATGACGCTATATTATGTTAATATTTAATTGTAATGATTCCTCTACGCACGTCAGCCATTATGGTCAAATACTGGCTAGCAAGAACGTGTATATGACGTGCCTACAAGAAATATGGCCAAGATTGAATTCGATTGTGCATACTGTAATGCCCGCCTGATCATGATGACCATTAATACTTCAGTCGGAATTTCCAGGAATTGCTATTGTATTCTATTGTTGTCGCGATCACCGGTGCTCGCGCGGGGCCTGAAGGATTAATATTATCCATTTTGGCTCCTTACCTTAAAGTCATAAAGTGTCGTACTAAAGACACCGGCTGCCAGTTACCGGCTTGCAGTTTGACTTTGACTAATAAAAAAGAAAACGAGATAGAAAGTCGTTTTTATTACAGTGTGTAAAAACGAACCAAATACATAATATCTATTTCCGCTTTTTGTCTATGGTATTATGATGAGACTGCACTATGCAACACCAGGCGGTAGCGACGCGACGGGACACTTCACGTTCCTTAGAACTGACGTTTACCGCAAGGTGCAGATGCATTTCTAAATTTGTATGGATTTGACAGATTTACAATACGTCTCACGCAATTGAAATCTGTCAATACAGTACAAAATAAATACATCTACGCGTCGCGGTGCGGTCTGAATTATTGATCTAGAGCCAGTCCATACGGCGCGTTGCGTCGACGCAGCGTTGCCGTTGCGTTGTTTTACATACAAATAACTAAGGTGTTCACACGGCACGCTGCGACGTCGCAACGCACTAATGACGGTCAGCAGCCCCCGGATGAAGCGCGAGGGGGTGTTGACGTTAAAGGTGGCTTTCGGATCTTTGCCGCGAGCGACCGCGATCGACGAAAATTCAAAGAAAATGCCACTTTATGACAAAGGCTATTGGTTTCATTTTACTCTACCACTAGCTTTTACGCCGCCGCCGGCGGCAGCGTGGATCGCCATGCAAATGTCATTTTATTTGAATTTTTACCGGTCGCGGTTGCTCGCGGCAAAGATCCGAAAGCCACCTTTAGACTGCTTCATAATAACGCTGCGATGACGCAGGGCCCGTGTGGCCAGCTATGTGTCAAATTATTTGCGCTGCGTCGACGCAACGCACCGTGTGGACTGGCTCTAACACGTAGGTATGTCAGCTGTATGGAACGTGAAGTGTCGCGTTGTGTCGTATCTTTTTAGTGCGGTCTCGCCTCTCTTAGTTTTAAGTAGAGTTATTGGCTCTCGTTCTTCTTGGGCTTCCAATATAAGCAAACTCTCCACGAAACACAAGAGCAAACGCTGAATCACGCCAATTTTCTTTGAGGCAGAAATGCTTAGCCGGTTGAATCGGCGACACCAAGATCTCTACTTGTCAGGGGTTCCATTTCTCATGTCTTCAAATTTCTTACGAGAATCGAGTCAGTGACTTTTTGATTAGGGTAATTTTATATTCTTCTCCTCTTACCTTCTCGCCCCCGCTTCAAATTTTTGTTACTTAGTAGTTTGATTACTCGATCTGCAACACAAAAAAGTGCTCCAACTTAAATAAAATATAAATTGTCACAGTTAGAATTTAAGGATATCCGCTCGCGAACTCTGAGCAATCAGGCTGCCGCGCTAAAATACTGCCACTTTCTCAACAATCCTCCAACAATAATTCCTCTGAGCTAGCGTTCATACAAATTCCCTATACAACAATAGAGTTAATGATGATGCGCGTCAGAATGTGACCTCGAAATTGTAGACAGATGTTTTCATTCAGTCGAGCATACGCCACAGTTTCCAATTAGAAAGTTACGTACTTCGCTGTTTCACCGCGCCATTGTGACTTAGTTCGCTTGCATACAGTTGACCACGGACGAGATTATGATTAGAGATAAGATGGCCACGAATGATTAGGGATCAGAAATGGACCACGAAATAAATTTTGAATAGGGACCAAATATAATTATGATTGGGGACCATATTTTATAGTCCGCAATCATAATTATATTTGGCCACGAAAGGGATTAGGGAAATGCCCACGAAAGATAATAAAATTAGGAACCAAGAAATGGCCACAAAAGATGTTATTATTAAGGACTGGAAAATACGCAAATCGCCTATTTAACGGTTTCTCGTCAAAACACACACAAAAACTTTCGTCCTAAGTACTTGTAAGTGTAATAAAAAACTAATTAAAATGAGTTGATGCTATTTTATAACCGTTTTATAAAAAGCGAGAAGTAAAATTTTAAATAAGGTAAGCTTCGCAGCACAAGTCATTACCTCGGCTCGCGTTCAGCAATTACTTAACAATATTGAACAAAGAAATGTTTCAGCGATTGTGCTTTTCCTCTGCGGAATTTTCTGCAGGTCAGAGAGTTGAGTGGAATTTTATCGTTGTATGTAGGCTGAGCGTTGCAAATTTCGATTAAAAACTATTGAACGAGTCGCAAACAATTGCTCTATTTGGCCCATAAAATTGTTGCTTTTCGGTTTTATATAGTAACTGATTTAAAGGTTTTTAGGGTTCCGGACCCAAAGGGTAAAAACGGGACACTATTACTAAGACTTCGTTGTCTGTGCGACTGTCTGTCTGTCGCCAGGCTGTAACTCATAACTCGCTATAGCTAGACAGTAGGCTAGACATCTGAAATTTTCACAGATTGTGTATATTTGTTGCCGCTTTAACAACAAATGCTAAAAACAAAATAATATAATATTTAAGGTTACATACAACAAATGTGATTTTTTTGGCCTTTTTTGCTCGATATCAATAATGGTAACAGGTAGGCACTTGAAATTTTCAAAGGCCTTAAATATATGTGTACTTTAATAATTAATAATAATATTAAAATAAAATAAAAATTTCCCATACAAAAAACACAATTTTTGGACAATTTTGGCTTTATAACGGTACGGAACCCTTTGTGCGCGAGTCCGCCTGGCACTTGCTCGATTTTGTTGAGTTATAAAAACTGAGATTAATTTCTTATTTCAGAGTATTTTTAACTGTTTATCTTTTGTTTGTGCTTGATTGGCTAGCGTCAAAATATTATCCTAGATATCAATTACAAAGCTTTGAATAGATAATTTTTTTCACAAAAACCTTAGAAACTGAGTAGGTACTAAACAGGGGAAGGTTCATAAGTAGATTGCGAAAGTCCTAAATCCTTATAGACTTACCTACCTTTAGACTCTACAATATAGCTTTAGACTTCGCGGAAGTCCCATATAAGTTAAGCGGCTTACGAATAAATCAAGTTTTTTTATCACTGTGATTACGTACGAAATTCACGCGTCAACGGTCACTTTAATGTTCTGTTTGTCGTATACACGCGTTGTTGACGAAAATGTTTAAACAAAGGTATTTGATCAGCGACGTTTGTTTTCTGTATCACAATAAACGTGAACGTTATTAAAGATGTTTTCCAGCGTGGGTTTAAGGTCAGTGGCTTTACCATTTTTTGGCGAAACCATAAAATATTTATGTATAAAACAATTTCGGAAATGTGTATGCAAATTGCATAAGCGGAAACGACGCTTTTGGGATTTTATTTTTGGTTTTTACTTTTCGATTTTCTGTAAGTAGTAGGTATTAATCTGTAGATATGTATTCCTAATTTATAACAGTACACATATCCAGTAATTGCTATTAGTACGTTTTAACAACGGGCGTGGTAATTTTAAAGAAATAAAAAATAAACAATTGGATAAACACATTATTACTTTACAGGGTGTAACAAAACTAAGTGATAATACTTTAAGGGGTGTATGTGTTACATAGAGTTCGCTGTAAACGTAGCAGCGCTGAAAGAACAAAATTTGGTTTTTGGTTTGTAAGGGCAGGAACACATACAGCCCCTAAAGTATTATCACTTAGTTTTGTTACACCTTGTATATGTTAACGTTAATGCGCGTAAACCAGTTAGACTGCAGATTAACAAGGTATTCTGCAGATTATCTGGGTAAGTTAGTTAAAGTGCAAAAAGTTTATTCTATTCTGCATAAAACAGGTTCTTGTTTAAATAATACATGTTATTTAGTTGTAGATAATTATTTAATATAATTTTTGGACAATATTATTAATTGGACACAAATAAAGGACAGACAACAGATAGTATCAACTAGAAAAAAAAAAACAATCAAAACAACAACAGTCTTAGGTTGAGAAGCTTAACTCTAAGTTTTTAGGATTTTTACGAAAGAAGAGAATGCAAACTAATTAGGTAAAGTGCAAATATAAACTGTTTTACTTAAAAATTTCACACTTTAACGGATGGTACCAGGGAATCTGCAGATTACCTAGGTAATATGCACGTTAACGCAACTAACGAAATGCATTCTAACGGCAACGTATACATTGAATATTTCTCAAATAGTTACCGGTCTAATCATTGATTTTACATTCGCACTGATGAGTGATGACTCCCCCCAAATTCTTGAATATCGTCATGTCGACAAAAACAAATGTTTACGGATCGATCGACATAAATAATATCCGACTATAATCTAATAACAGTACGGAAGATGGGCTCGCAATCAAGACGACCATTCAACCGGAAGAGACATCCATCCATCGGAAATAAATTAAATTCGCATAGCTGTTGGAGTAATTGCTCGAACTCCCTGCTCCAGGAAATGGGTAAATGTTGGGCTCCCGTTTCATTATCTCCTGATGAGTTTGGGATAGGTTTTGCCTTTAAAACGCCTTTTTTAACTTTCTATTATGGTTTTTTGTATTTACATTGAAAATCCAGTTACTGAAATTCTTGAACTTACTTATATTACATGTTTTCTCGTTTGATTTTCTCGCCTTGTTTTGCCATTAATGTACTATACAACAGGCTACCTGTTTTACAAAAGGTGCCCTGTAGATGTTCGCATATCGCCCGTTCCAAAAGCCTTAAATGTGACTTACCTATAGCAGAATTACTACAGGATTGCTTTAAACAGCATTGCCATCAAATCCTTTTAATTAACCAACTTCAAAATGAGGAGATAGGGAGCTGTGTTTTTTTTATTAACTTATCTTACTAGCATCGATTATTTTTTGTTTATTAGTGCCATTGTGTATGATCTGTTAATGACTTAATGTTGTAGAGATCAACTACGATAACATGGCGCGCCCCTCCAAATGACTGTTTCAATGTGTGTAGTCACATCCTTATGGAAGAGTTTGTATGTAGTAAGTATTCAACTAATCACAGTACACGTAATATTTCTGTTAATGTCACTTAAGCGGGGAATTCACTACCGGGCTGCCCAAGTCTGCCGCTTGCCCCGATTGAACACACACAGAACGGGCAAGTCAGTCGAATAGATAGAGAGCTGCAGCTCGGTCGTGGACTCATGGACTCAATCTTCTTTGTAATAAATGATAGATCGGCATCGGCATTGATTTTTTTGGATTTTTCAATAAGTTCGCTATATTAGCGACATTACGTAGATCGGTGTTCATGTTATCCTTGCTTTTAACTTTCTACAAAGAAGGATACGACCGGTAAATGGAAATAAACGAATGTCAAAATTGTTTTTATTCCTTCATTCCTAAGTTTAGTGTTCGTATTGTTTACAATAATAAATGTTTTAAAATAATATTTTAAGTGTACTCCGGTCGCTCTCCAAGGCGCGAATGACGACGGGCCGCCCGTCGCGACCATTCATGTACAGACTTGCCCGTGCCCACGCGGGAAAAATGCGATCTCGCGGGCAGGCTGCGGGCACGGGCCAACGGGCATGTCTGTGCCCGTACCTAGGAATTGACGAGCAGACATGCAATAGACCTGCCCGTGACAGGCGGCCCGTAGCGGGCGGCCCGGTAGTCAATTCCCCGCTTTATTACCAAGATTTATCGGTCAACTAATCATAACTAACCTACCGCGCAAGACTTCAAACGTTTTGACAATGCATTTCAAACGTTTTGAGTTTTATAGGGGCGCGCCATATTATCGTAGATGATCTCTAAATATGCTTTTTATTATACCACATTTGCATGACATAATCGACGAATTTAGCACTTCTTCGTCAGATACCAATATTTGCGAAGATGTATATTTTGCGATACATCAATCTGTGAAGTCGAATAAAGGTGGCTTTCGGATCTTTGCCGCGATCGACCGCGACCGGTAAAAATACAAATAAAATGATACTTTATGATAATGTAGAGCAAAATGAAACCTATTATAGCCTAGGTAATAAAGTGGCATTTTGTTTAAATTTTCGTCGGTCGCAGTCGCTCGCGGCAAAGATCCGAAAGCCACCTTTACAGAGATAATTTCTAAATTATTTTAACCTCTCAATCAGCCGACCGATGTATCTTCTATATATTATTCTCTCCTTATATCTGTTTGGATGTTTTTAGGTTCCGTACCCAAAGGGTAAAAATGGGACCCTTTTACTAAGACTTCGACGTCTATCCGTCTGTCTGTCTCCAGGCTGTAACTCAAAAACGGTAATAGCTAGAGAGTTGAAATTTTCGCAGATTGTGCATTTCTGTTGCCGCTATAACAACAAATAACTACTAAAAACAAAATAAATTAAATATTTAAGGGTGGCTCCCTTACAACAAACGTGCTTTTTTTCCATTTTTTGCTCGATATCAATGACGGCAGCAGGTAGGAGAAAGGTTCACAAAATACTCAATTGTATTTACACTTAAATAATTATTAATAAAATTTAAATAAAATAAACGATAAAGTGGATCTCCTATACAAAAAACACAATTTTTGCTATATAAAGGTACGTGCGTTAGTGCAACTCGCACTTGGTTAATTTTTTTATTTCTTGCGATCCGCTTTATCACACGGCGATACATTTTTTATGTTTTATTATTCTCAATTACATCAAAATCCAAGTGAGTCTTAAAGCCTGTTTTCCTACTCAATAGTCTCTACTTTTTTTTCTGAGCCCTTGTGGCCTATCGTTATCGCTTCCGCTATTATTCTAGCACCTTTTGTTCCTTATAGAACATAATATTATATTGTCAATCTGTGTTTTTTCTGCTCGTGAAGTGCACTAAGCTCTAAAACATTCCCGTGAACACACATACATAACCGATAAAGTAGACTGAATAATTTCTGGCCTCTACCAGAGTCCTGACGTTATCGATACTGATGAATATTGATCAGCTTTTTACAGTAATTGTCCAATTTAGCCTTTTGTCCGCGAACTGTATTACGCCCAATTAGTCATTACCGTGAATTTTAAACCAATCAACCGACAAACCACGTATTGCGGTAATGTTTGTCCGGAATCCGGACAAATATAAAACCAAAATTTATTTATACCTTTATTCAATCTTGATTTTGCGGTTTTTTGGTTTTTAAAATCTGCTTATAGCCTATAGACAAAATATAACATTGGAAAAAATAATCTTAAGCAAACGGGTCTTGCCTACATGTAGGAGGCTATATCTACCTTTAAAGTCTAACGATCACCTTAACGCCATCCACATATTTACTGATATGTAGAATTTGTTGGAGTTAGGGTCGATAGAGTTAGGCCGCGTAGATTCAGATGCTTGGCTCTACATTAGATCTGATGTCTTTTTCACAGGGCAAACCTTTTGTGGTCGTCGAGGTAACATTTTATATGAAATGTTTTTGGTGGGATTGTATAAATTCCGAGGAAAATTATTTTTGAATAGACTTTCTTCGTGATTTTTCTCGCCAAATATGGCGTTGCTTTGTTATGTCGCCAAATTGATTTAGACAGTGTTTCCGAACGTAACAGGTATGATGTAAGTGATCTTAAACGTTGAGTAATTTACCATCACTAATTGCGAAAATGGCCAGCAAACTGTTAATTTTCTAATTCGGGTAAGCTAAAAAATAAAAATGCAAAAAAAAAATTTCATAGATGATAAAAATCTTTGCTGAAAAGCGTGTGCTCTACCTAGTGCCTTTATTCGCTCGAAAGAATTGAAGAGGAATTTTGCAGATAGAGTACAATATGAGTCCATTTTCCGTAAAGGTGAATACAGATCTGGTCGTACTTGACGCTGACGCAATCGCAGCAGTAGTCTCTTGCGGATAGGTGTACGAGGTTGCATAGAAGTTTATACAAACGTATTTGAATGCGTCGCATGCGTCGCGGTGTGGCTGGATCTGCGTCTACCTTTATGTACCACATTGTTGTGTATATTTAATCAAGACTTTATTTGAGTACAAATACCAAACGTATTCGGAAAGTCAGCGATATAATTAAAACCAACATTGGACCTGTGAAAAGGCTAGAAATTAATACTGATAGGCGTTCTAAATATTTCATTCCAATATTTCTAGACGCTAAATATATCAATAGTAATTGATCGGTCGTTGTCTCTATGTAGACAAGAAGACGATATCTGCCAATATTTACTCGATGTCGTCTTATTGGTAAGTTGGCAGTAAAATTTTATGAGTCATTAGGGTCTTTGAAGTTCAAACGGATGTGAGTCACTGACAGACTCCAAAAGCATCGAGAAATGCCAGTTGCTTAGGCGCTTGCACACTTGAGTATATTCCGCGTATGTTTTATCATAAACCATAATATATTTGCAATAACAAAAATAATACAGTATACAATGGTAACTCTCCTACACTCATATATGGCTCCAGTAGCCCTAGCATGGCCACCAGCTGTAGAAATGCGAAAGTATAGACAAACTGTGGACATAAACTGAAGGTGCCGTTCCGATCTTTACCGCGGCTAATCGCGCCCGACAAAAATTCAAGTAAAATGCCACTTTATGACATACTATATAGTCTATGTCATAAAGTAGGATATTATTTGAATTTTTAGGACTATAGTCTGTCATAAAGTGGCATTTTAATTTAATTTTACGGAACGAAAAAAGATCGGAACGGCACCTTAAGTTTATATCTCCACAGTTTGTCTATACTTTCGCATTTCTACTGGTGACCATGCTAGGGCTACTGATGATGTTATGAATCTCTCCGTAGCTATTGCAACGAAAATTCTATGGTCGACCCGAATTTGACAACCAACTGACAGAATGTACCATCGAAGACATTTGGTCGGTTTATGTCAACGTAATGTAAGGGTGCGTCCACATTTGTATTATTTACGCGATCAGATCCCCGATCAGATCTCCATCGCGTATCATTGAAGCGTTTCAAAATGATACGCGTATCATGATACGCCCCGATCGCTATTAACCGCGTATCTAATACATGCCGTATCAAATACTCGCATGATCGGCAGAATGATCTAATAGGCGTCCACACTATGACACGCATACTTGATACGGCGCGATGATCGCGACGGAGATCTGATCGGAGATCTGATCGCGCAAATGATACAAATGTGGACGCACCGTAAGTCGTGGAATCCGTTGGCTGGGTTTGACAAAATGCGACCAAAATACGTAGGTCCGCCACCTGGCTATGAATCAACTTCTCTGATAGTACCATGAAGTGCAAACTTATTGTGCATTTCATGGAACCACTTTTTGATTCAATTATGGTTCCATAGTATTTATTATTTGTAGATTTCTTGACCAATTAGATATTTTCACCCCTGATTGTAACTGCTGTCCACCTAGCACCATATTTTGAAAAAATCATTAGAAACTCTTAAAATCGTCAACGCTACGAAAGTACAGATTGCGACTACTGTTTTCTGATATTGCTGAAAAGTCTCTAGAGTGTAGGTTCCTTTAATTTTTTTTTTATTTTTATTTATTTCTTTATTTCAGGCTACATAGGCCCATACAATATATACCTTAATGACTAACATACATATAAATTATATACACTTAATAACTACACTTTGTCACTTAGTTATCGGCGACGTGACGCGCGCTTCATTCCGGAGTCTCCCCCGGAACCTTCGGTAGACCACATCAGTCGGCCAGAATTCCTCCGCTTCAAAGGTCGACAGAAGATGCGTCGGTACTCTCACCACAAAGGAACTGAAGTTGACCTTGTGGCGAGACTGCAGACGTTCGACCCTCAAGTGGAGGGATGTCTTCTTACTGATGTAGTCCACGACGTCTTCGACCTCCATGGACCAGTGCAGGCGAGATATGTACAGAGGCGTCGCGGGGACCTCGCTCCGCAGACGCAGCTCGGGTACATAGGGCGCGGTGCCGCGATGGTTGCGGGCGGCGGGCTTCTTCTTCCGCCTTGGTGGAGACCAGTATGAAGCCCTCCTCATCGCACCCCCTGCTCTCGTCCTTGCCAGGTCGAGAAGACTTGGCCTTGCGGCTCTTCGTAGCCTTGCGGCTCTCCGTAGACTATGAAATGATTCATAGTTTTCATAGGGGCAAACGAGCAAACGGGTCACCTGATGGAAAGCAACTTCCGTTGCCCATGGACACTCGCAGCATCAGAAGAGCTGCAGGTGCGTTGCCGGCCTTTTAAGAGGGAATAGGATAATAGGGGTAGGGATGGGAAGGGAAGGGAAAAGGGGAGGGTAGGGAAGGGAATAGGGTAGGATAGCCGGTTTTCTGTGAGAACGTGGTATTTCTCCGGTCGAGCCGGCCCATTCGTGCCGAAGCATGGCTCTCTCACGTATAAAACTAATAACCCACGTATAAATAGTGAACTTAAGATAACTTTAATCTAAATGTTTACTTAACTTATTAATTGGGTTGTGCTACGAATTTTAGAGGTTGTTCACGCTTTGTTTACTTATTACTATGGAGTTAGCAAAATGCAACAACACACAAGGCTCTCATAAAACATTTTTCGCTTGTCTAAAATTAGGCCACTTATTGATGTTTTCTTATCTTAGCTTTTAATACCGATTATGCACGGTATCTTAATTATTTCTGAAGTAGTTTCTGAACTTATTTTTGAACAGACGGTTAAGAATTATTTGACTTCTTAGAGAATCTTAGTTGAGGACATAGAACACTCTAATCGGAGTAACTCATAAACATTTAAGGATTCATCATCATCATCATCATATCAGCCTATATTCGTCCACTGCTGGACATACTCGTAGGCCTCTCTCAATGAACGCCAAGATGACCGATCTCCTACTACTCGCATCCAACATGGACCCGCAAAGGAGAAAAGAATAGAAAAATTTAAGGATTACTTAACATTAATTTAATGAAGATTATGACATTATTTTCATTTATTACTTTCAATATATTCACTTTATTTAAGTTTAATAATCATTAAATCTCTCTGAGTGCGAACGTAAGAGTCTACTTAAGGAGGTCAAATAGCTCTTAGTTTGGTGGATCATAACTTACCTTACCAATACTCACGAATCTCTTTCTCCAGTCACAGACCAGAAACGGCAGTCATCAGAATGTGTCAGCCGTGGCGGAGGTCAACGGTCAACGTCCCACCTTCAAGCCGGTCACGGTGCTAGAGGACCTGCAGGCGGTCAGATGTGCCGAGTTCCATCCCAACGGCAAGCTGTATGCTGTTGGATCCAACACGAAAACCCTCAGGATATGTACATACCCGAAGATAGATGATCTCAAGTGAGTAAGCTTCTTTATCTCTCTGTGTAGGTCAGCGTTGCCAGATTTTTTTGTGCCAAGTCTGGACTTTGTAACTTTTTTAGTGAAAGTAGCGGTATTCTTACGTCAAAAGCGGGACGTAGTAAAAAACGTATAATATTTTTCATATTTCGTAAAACGTATAATAGTTTTCGATTTTTCATATTTTTATTTGACTTAAAAATTACATTTACGTGAGATAGGAAAAGTAGCCACAGAAAATCCAGTCCCTGTCTCCCACACCCTTATTACGCACCTTTCCTTCTCAGCACGCAGTACGTACGTTCGAGTTATCCCCGAAAAGCGGGACAAAGTTTATCCCGTGCGGGATATTTAATTTTAATAAAAAAATCGTCCCGTCAAAATCGGCACGTCTGGCAATACTGGTGTAGGTGTAGCATTTACAGCCGTACAAGTATCCTTTTGCAATTTTATGAAATCGTCACGGGTACAGGGATGCAACTGTCACGCAAAAGTAAAGTTTAAAAAACTAAAACCCGACTACTAAAACGCGCTCTAAAAAGTACGAAACAAGAAAACAGTTTATAGGGATATGGAAATGTTTAAAGGATAGCCGTGGTCGTATGTATGCCCATTTATTATCTATAATCAATCTGTTTTGCCATAATAGTAGGTGGCATACGACCACGGCTATCCTTTAAACATTTCCATATCCCTATAAACTGTTTTCTTGTTTCGTATTTTTTAGAGCGCGTTTTAGTAGTCGGGTTTTAGTTTTTTAACCTTTACTTTTATTTCAATTATTTTGGGGCTAACAATTATATATTCAAAATGTACAAGTGATACCAAAGTGGTACGCTTTCAAATGATACCAAACACGGCATATTTATCTTAACTTAATTTTTTACTTTGTATGTTTTGTCCGCTAGAGGGCTCCACATTAGATTTAGTGAAACCCCATATAGCCTATAACCAGCGGATAATTAAGACGCTTCTAATGATATGTCATTTGTCGAATTCTGATAAGTAGTTTAGAAGTTACGAGGAAACCGATGAACATACATACATACATACGTACATACATACATACATAGCCTGTCAAAATCATAACCCTCCTTTTGCTTTGCCGTAGTCGGGTAAAAATGACACCAGGCCCCCTAGACAACAGCTGGCAAGCGATTATCGTAAACGCTAACGCTAACGCCACAAAATGTAGGGGATTTGACATTAGTATTTGCTAGCTAAACGATGACTTATGTCAAATCGCATCCATTTTGTGGCGTTAGCGCCACAAAACGTATGCGATTTGACAACGCTAACGTTAGCTTTTACGATAATCGCTTGCCACTTGTCTACTAGGGCAGCATTCGTTTCTCATGCGATGTGCAAAATTATACAATTGGATGAAATTAAGCAAAGTATGAGGAAAACAGTTATATCTCTTAAGCAATACCTCATAAGACGGCGGCACTCTAATTTTTTTGACCAGAAGATCCTTGCAGGACTGTATACAAAACTTTGACAAGATTTTTAATTTGCATAGATGACGTCATAGTTTGCAATTATGACGTCAAATCACATACCACATGCATGCACTTGGTACTTGGTAGTACCTACTATTCAATTTGCACATTGTCGTAACTCGTAAAGTATACAGAGTGTAACAAAACTAATAAGTTAGAAGAATATTTTAGGGTGTGTATATGTTTATTGTAGAGAGTTCACTGTGAAAATAGCAGCGCTAAAAGACCAATTTTTGTGATTTGTATGAACAAACGCCCCAGTGTCACGAATTTTCCCGTTAAAAGTGAAGAAAATAATTTGCTCTTTCAGCGCTCCTACTTTTACCATGAACTCTATAAACGGGACTCATACACACCCTAAAGTATTATCACTCTTTTTGTGACACCCTGTATAATATAATAATATGAGAGAGATGTTATCATCTTGTGAGCAATCTATATCTATACATATTATAAAACAAAGTCGCTTTTTTCCCTCATGTCCCTTTGTTCCCTTTAATCTTTAAAACTATACAACGGATTTTGATGATTCTTTCAGTGTTAGATAGCCCATTTATTGAGGAAGGCTATAGGCTATATTTTATCAGGCTAAAACTAATATGAGAATGTGGAATAAACGGGGGAAATTATTTGAAAGGGCTTATCTCGCGAACTACTGGAGCAATTTTTATGTTATTTTGGCACAGATAAGAAGATAAGACAGATAAGACAAATAAAAAGTAGACCACGTGAGGATCATAGGCTTTCAATTTTAATCATTTTTTCAGTGGCTATATAGGTATTTTATATCCGTGCGACGCCGGGGCAGGTCGCTAGTATAATATAAATACATAATATCTTGAAAATAGTCCTCAACCTCTCCCAATGCATTTGATAACCCACGCTTTATTAACCGGTTACAGTTTAATAATAACCACAAGTACTATCAATTATACAATTGAAGCTCAATTAGATCTAATAATGGCTGCCCGAAGTTTCTCGATGGTATTTTGGTGAATTGGCATGTATTTTTTTTTTTCCAAAAAGAATATGGTTCTATTTTTGACGCTTTCATCTTATTAACATTGGACGAATCGTTAATCAACATTATATAATTTTAAGTCAGGAGAACAATATTATAGCTGTGACATTAAAACCTTTTTAAATGTGTCATTTAAAAAGGTTGGAAACGAATTACAAAAAAGTTTATTATTTTTTTATAAATAATAATTATTATATATTGAGCTTATATTACGTCCGTATTATAAGCTCAATATTCCTCGGATGTAGAGAGGGCCGCGCGTCGCTTCGCTTATTCGGCTATAGTTTAATGAAGGAAACGAATGGCGTTAGCGACGATGATGAAAAGATAGTAAAACTGAATGTTAACCTAAAAACCTATTTGACTACGTTTTTACTGGCACCTGAAGCTTTAATCGATAGTTTTCATTACTTGAGAATGGTGACGTTATAGCACGAACGATGGACATTGCACGTAATATTGCAAGTTTAATTGCAGTGAATAGTTAAGAGCCTGGGCTACCCTCGAAATCCTCATACATACGTAATACCAAAATCATTTTCTCATACGAAAATATTTAACATGTTTGTTATTTTTCAGCTTAAAATAGTAATTATCTAGGTTCCTGCTTCCAATATTTTGTAGTAAATTTACTATTTATTTATATATTTTTAGTGTTTTACTCTATTTTTTAGTGTTTTAAATATTTAGTAAGTAGTAAATTTAGTAAAAAAAAATTATGCACAAAAAAATTTTTTTTGTGTTTATATATTTTGAAGTTTATTTTTGTACAGGAAGCTAGGTAATTACTATTTTAAAAAGGATGAAAAATAACTCAAACATGTTAAATATTTTCGTATGAGAAAATGATTTTGGTATTACATATTGTTACGGATACGGGCAGTTGTTTACCTGCGCGCGACAGTTGCGCGTACCTTCTAGAAAAGCCCGACCCTTGTTTATGTGAATTGTGTTACGGATACGGGCAGTTGTTTACCTGCGCGCGACAGTTGCGCGTACCTTCTAGAAAAGCCCGACCATTGTTTATGTGAATTGCGTATTTACGTAAACAATCCAGAATAGAACGTTCCAGAAGGCGAAATGGGCCATATAAAAGGTAAACAAGCCGGCAGTCAAGGCAGTTCGATCCGAGCGATCATCAAGGCGATTTCAAAGTGAGACAAGTGATCAATAGTGAGTGATTGTGATAGTGAACCGACAACTCGGCTACGACCTAGGACAGTGATAGTGCTCAGTGATTTGGATCTAGTGCTTAGTGTTTGGACTTAGTGATTTGTGTGAGCTAGTGTTTGTGAATAAAGTCTTCAAGAGAGTCACCAGGTCTTTCTCTCCGAATCCTCGAACCCTAGCACGTAACAACTGGTGTCAGAAGTGAGATTTGGAGATGCCATTGACTCCGAGAGACGACTTCAAGGGGAGTGTCAGGACAAGGGCACAGCGAGCTGCTGCCATCGACTTCGAGAGAGGGGTTGGAGGTGGGGCTGCGGAGGCCACACCCACTGGGGACCAAGCTCCGCCCACTTCGGGGCAGGCCCCACCCGCTGGCCCCGCCCACCAGGCTCCGCCCACTGACCACGCCCCCCAGGCTCCACCCACTTCGGGTGAAGCTACGCCCACTGATCACGCCCCTCCGGCCCCGCCCACTCTGGACATGGCCACGCCCACTGGCTCCGCCCACCAGGCCACGCCCACTCAGGCCACGCCCACTGGCTCCGCCCACCAGGCCATGCCCACTCAGGCCCCGTCAACTAGCTACATCCATCCTGCCACGCCCGTAGTTTCTACGGCCTCTCAAATGGCTCCTCAATTGGAAAGCATTATTGAGTTAATTCAGGCTTTGCAAGATGCCCAAGACCGCAAGCTCGGCGCTTTGCAAGATTCTCAAAGGGCAATGATGGAGTCACAAGACCGCAAGCTCGGCGCTTTGCAGGAGTCTCAAGAGCAACAAAAGGACCTTCAAGAAAAAGCGCTATTGGCTATAAAGGATGTTAGTGACACGGTGACTAAGCTTCGGAAAGATGTCGATGTTATGGAAGAACGAGTTACCGGGCTAGGAGTGGATATGGAAAATGTGAAAACTGGCCTCACAGAACTACAGAAGTGGAAAGTGCGCCTAGAAACCACAGGAGTCCCGACGTCTAGTGGAACTACCGGAGTAGTGGTACAAGCGCCAAGAGTTAAAGTGCCACCATACGACGGTACTACTTCTTGGAACGCTTATCGTCAGCAATTCCAGACGGTTGCTTCTGCCAACGGATGGACTGACGAACAATGCCTGACCGCTCTCACTGTCGCGCTCAGAGGGCAAGCCTTGTCGGTCCTGGAAGCACATACGGGAAATGGGTTCAAAGATCTGATGGAGGCCCTTGAATCCAGATACGGGGAGCGACACCTGGAGCACGTGTTCCGTGCTCAACTTCGTGACAGAGTCCAACGCTCAGGAGAGGGACTACAACAATGGGCGTTGGAAATTGAAAAACTGGTCAAGAAGGCACACCCAGGAGCCGATTCCAAGATGATCGACACGAATATTGTGCAAGCATTTGTCGACGGAATCAGGGACCTCGAGGTCAGAGCTGCAGTGAGGCTACGTCACCACACCTCGCTAAAGGAAGCATTGGCGCATGCTTTGGAGGTCGAGGCTGTTCGCCGTGACATACGACAGACCCATAAGATCCATGAGGTCTCTGAGGAAGTTAAGGAGGTCAAGGCTCCCGTGAAGAGAAGTTTTGGAGCCATGTGCTACAAGTGCGGCGAGAGGGGCCATCTTCAGCTCAACTGCCCGCAGAAGGAGACCCAGATGTCAAGGATGAAAAGGCTCGAGGAACAAGTAGAGGAGCTGAAGAAACAGGGGGCTTCAGCCAGGACTAAGGGGCGAGTACTGGCTGACGCGGAGGAAGCCCCAATAACTGTTGTCTCCCAAGCAAGCAGCGGGAACAGTCTTGTGGTTCAGGGGGCTATTAACGGGACGGATTGCAAAATGACTCTGGACACGGGAGCCTCTAGAACAATAGTGAACCCAAATTTGGTAAAAGCCGCAAGGAGGCACAAGAGGAGAATTAACTGTCGGCTCCTTACTGCCTCCGGTCAGCCAATACCCGTCCTGGGAGAAATGTCAGTTACGATTAATGTAGGGGGTTACTCATACCCTCATGACGTTATCGTGGCTGAGATTATGGATGATTGCATCTTGGGTTTGGATTTCATGAAGAAGTACAACTGCAGAATTAATGTCGCTGACGGAGTTTTCAAGTGTGGCGAAGAAGAAATTTTCATCCTTGGAGGCGCCTGCGGGAAAGTCGCATGTGTAAAGGAAGTCATCATACCTGGACGAGCGGAAGCTAGAGTGCTCGTAAAACTACCGCCAGCTGGAAAGAAGAAGTCAAACAGATGCGTGTTGATCGAAGACATACCTACCAAGACATCAGCGCGAAAACTGATGACGGCGAGAACCCTTGTTAGTGGAAGCAGTAACGCTGTGGTCAGGGTTTTGAATCTGGGTGATCACGAGATCTGCTTGAACAAAGGTGACGTCATTGGAAAGTGCGAGGAAGTTGTCTGGATGAGAAAGTGTAGTTCGATCACAGGCTCAGACTCAGCCAACGGCAGCAACTATGGAATAGTGACTGAGCTACTCGATGACTGCAAGAGTAATCTGACTTATTCGCAGAGCATGAAAGCTAAGAAGTTTTTACAACGCCACGCGAATATCTTCTCCAGTCAGGAAGGTGACCTTGGAAGAACGTCGATGGTTCAGCACAGGATAGATACCGGAAACGAGAACCCAATTCGTCAACGAGCAAGACGGATACCCATTGCAAAGGAAAAAGAAGTTGAAGGCCTTTTGGAGGACATGAGAAGGCATAAGATTATTGAACCGTCTGCAAGTCCGTGGTGCTCACCTGTTGTATTAGTGAAGAAGAAAGATGGCAGCACAAGATTCTGTGTGGACTACAGGCGTCTCAATGATGTCACTAAGAAGGACAGCTATCCATTACCTCGAATCGACGACACTCTGGATACCTTGAGTGGCATGAAATGGTTCTCGACCCTGGACCTGAAATCTGGATACTGGCAGGTGGAAATTCACCCAAAAGACAAGGAGAAGACAGCTTTTTCCACCGGTAAAGGTCTATGGCAGTTTAACGTCATGCCCTTTGGATTGTGCAACGCACCTGCCACATTTGAGCGACTCATGGAGTGTGTACTGGCAGGCTTAGTTGGAGAGGCTTGCTTAGTCTACTTGGACGACGTCATCATTGTTGGCCGCGACTTCGAGGACCATTTGCGAAACTTAGAACGAGTTTTCGCCAAAATAGAGGGGGCCAAGTTAAAGTTGAATCCGAAAAAGTGTCGTTTATTCAGGAGTAAGGTCAACTATCTCGGCCATGTTATCTCCAGTGATGGAATCCAGACGGACCCGGAGAAACTGGAAGCAGTTCAAAACTGGCCAACCCCTAAAAACAAAACTGAAGTGCGGGCATTTCTCGGCCTGTGCTCCTACTACAGGCGTTTTGTTAAGGGATTCTCAGAGATAGCCAAGCCTTTACATCGGCTGACAGAAGATAAACGACAGTTTATGTGGGACGAGACTTCTGAAGATTCTTTTCAGAAACTGAAGAAACGTCTGTGTGAAACACCAATCCTGGGGTATCCACAACCTGAAGGCCAGTTTATAGTCGACACGGACGCAAGCAACACGGCCATTGGAGGGGTGTTATCTCAAAAGCAGGGTGAAAGAGAATTTGTAATTGCATATTTCAGCAAATCTTTATCTAAGCCAGAGAGAAACTACTGTGTGACAAGAAGAGAACTCTTGGCTGTTGTAAAGACGCTACAACATTTCAGCAAATATCTCATCGGCAGACAGTTTTTACTGCGAACTGATCACGCAGCCTTGAAGTGGCTACTGCAATTCAAGAACCCAGAAGGCCAAGTAGCTCGATGGATTGAACAACTCCAGGAGTACGACTTCAAGACGGAACACCGCAGCGGAAAGGCGCATGGGAATGCCGACGCACTTTCACGAAGGCCGTGTTCAGAAGACTGCAAACACTGTGTTAAGCAGGAATCTAATGAAGTGACATTAAAGTTAACGAAAACAAGTCCTTTGGGTCCATGGGAGAATGATGCTATGAGGAAGGCTCAAGAAACAGATGTCGACCTACGGCACATCATCACATGGAAGAAACGAGGTGACGAAAAACCAATCTGGAGTGAGGTTGCACCCACTGGCGCTGTCACTAAGGCGTACTGGGCGCAATGGGACAGTCTGATACTTCAAAATGGAATACTTTACCGAAAATGGGAAAAGACTAACGGCAGAGAGTTCCATCTTCAGATAGTTGTCCCAAGAACGAGAGTACCGGATGTTCTCCGTGAAATACACGATGGCGTATCAGGAGGTCATCTAGGTGTTAAGAGGACGTTAACAAAAGTGCGAGAACGATTCTACTGGTTGCATTGTCGAGATGATGTACAGGATTGGTGCCGCAAATGCACTACTTGCGCTGCAGTGAAGGGACCACAGACCAGGAGCCGTGGGAACCTGCGGTTGTATAACGTTGGCGCACCGTGGGAACGAATTGCAGTTGACGTAGCTGGGCCATTTCCCGTGACGGAATCGGGAAACAAGTACTTTATGGTCGTCATGGACTACTTCACCAAATGGCCCGAAGTGTTCGCCATACCAAACCAAGAAGCTACAACGGTTGCTTCTAAGCTAGTCGAAGAAGTAATATCTCGCTTTGGTGTGCCTCTCGAAATCCATTCCGATCAGGGCAGGAACTTCGAATCGCAGGTCTTCCAGGAAGTGTGCAGAATTTTGGGAATGCATAAGACGAGGACCACCGCGTACCATCCACAGTCTGATGGAATGGTTGAGAGATTTAACCAGACTCTAGAGAGGCATTTGGCGAAATTGGTAGATGACAGACAAAAGGATTGGGACAAGTATATACCACTCTTCCTTCTCTCGTACCGTACCGCCGAGCACGAGAGCATAAAAGCTACCCCGGCGTATGTCAATTATGGTAGGGAACTAAGAGTTCCAGTAGACCTCTTGACAGGAGCGTCACCGGGGGAACCAAAGACCGTACAAGACTATGTCTGCGATTTAAGGGAAAAGATGCACTACATACACGCCATGGTTCGGGAAAATGGGTTACAGTCAAGTGAGAACATGAAGACCAGATACGACCGGAGATCGAACACGAGCGGCTTCGAAGAAGGGTCACTGGTATGGCTGCATAACCCAACTCGCCGAAAAGGGAAATCTCCAAAGTTGCAGACCAAGTGGGACGGCCCATATAAAGTGGTTACCCGATTGAATGATGTGACTTACAGGATTCAAAAGCCACCAAGAGGCACATTCAAAGTGGTACACATAGACCGTTTGGCGCGCTATCATGGCAGTAACAACGATTCTCGGGACGAGCATCTCTAAGAGGGGAGTAGTGTTACGGATACGGGCAGTTGTTTACCTGCGCGCGACAGTTGCGCGTACCTTCTAGAAAAGCCCGACCCTTGTTTATGTGAATTGTGTTACGGATACGGGCAGTTGTTTACCTGCGCGCGACAGTTGCGCGTACCTTCTAGAAAAGCCCGACCATTGTTTATGTGAATTGCGTATTTACGTAAACAATCCAGAATAGAACGTTCCAGAAGGCGAAATGGGCCATATAAAAGGTAAACAAGCCGGCAGTCAAGGCAGTTCGATCCGAGCGATCATCAAGGCGATTTCAAAGTGAGACAAGTGATCAATAGTGAGTGATTGTGATAGT
This sequence comes from Lysandra bellargus, assembly GCA_905333045.1. NCBI lineage: Eukaryota > Metazoa > Arthropoda > Insecta > Lepidoptera > Lycaenidae > Lysandra > Lysandra bellargus. The sequence continues at coordinate 27,774,627 of HG995319.1, forward strand.
GAACCGACAACTCGGCTACGACCTAGGACAGTGATAGTGCTCAGTGATTTGGATCTAGTGCTTAGTGTTTGGACTTAGTGATTTGTGTGAGCTAGTGTTTGTGAATAAAGTCTTCAAGAGAGTCACCAGGTCTTTCTCTCCGAATCCTCGAACCCTAGCACGTAACAATATGTATGAGAATTTCGAGGGTAGCCCGGCCCCTTAAGTTACTGAAGGTATAATAGCTAAGTTTAACCTAAACTATTTAAAAACAATATTAATGCAGCGATAATCCAGTCATCTACAAATTGGCGTTTTCTGAAATGTCAAACAAATCTTAAACGACAGATTTTTGGAGTTTTGAGTTTTGACCAATCAGATCCTACTGCTGTCCTACTGCTGGGCAAAGGCCTCCCCGAATGGGAATATGAGAATAATATTCCTTATATTTTTGGTATACGATATAAATATATTATACTAGACGTTCCGCACGCCTTTGCCCGCGTAAATTATTTCATGGAAACTGTACATTTCCCGCAAATAAATAGCCTATGTCTCACGTGGTCTACTCTATATCTGTGCCAAATAACATAAAAACTGCTCCAGTAGTTCGTGAGATAAGCTCTTTCAAATAATTTTTCCCGTTTTTTCCAATTTTCCTCTGTTTCTTTGCTCCTATTGGTGCCAACGTGATGTTACATAAGTGTCTGAATATTTTTTATACAGAATTCTATGATCTACACTCATGCTCTACCTATTTTTGTGATAAAATGTACAGTTTGGAAAAAAAAACGGGAATAACCTCATTTTCATACCTTTGACCTTGAATAATTTTTTTAGCACAAGGAGGATCGCCGGGGATTTTTGAGGTTTTATTTGTAATGGTGTATTTAACGTCTCTACATATTTTCAGTTCTAAGCGAATTATTTCGAAGTTACGATTTTTTTGCGTCTAATTAGACCGGACTATATTTATTTTCATGACTGTACCTAGTCGTTACCTACTAAACATTTCTTCTCGACTTTTGGCACAGGTATTATTCAATACACTACACGTATGCTATTAGTATTCATGTAGCGAATGTAGTACAATACAACATAAGTTAAGGATGTGAAATTTTTTGTCGATACTAATAAAATTAATATTATCGATATTTAAATACTTTTCTTACCTCTTACGCAGAAAAGTAACATTCAAATGGTGATTTACTTTCTTTTTATAATCTATTGTTAAATGCGTGCGAGGACTGCGTGGACTGGTGCATGGTTACTGTGGATTTTTGGCAGGAGCAACATGCTTGATTAACTTTTCGATCTCAAAAATCGCTATTTATGAAGTAAAGAATTCTTTAGGACTAATTTATGAGACTTTATCATAAGGCATCTTTTAACTATAATCAACTACGCTGTGGAATAGATAAGTCCTGTCAAAATCCTCAGAAACATGATATTAAACATTCCGATTTCCGTGTCATTACTAAATAATATCAAACCATCTCTCGCTCTAGTCGTAGTTATCAAACCATTTTTGATAATCTTCTGCGTTGCCCCAACTCCGGACTGCTTTATATTTTTGTAAGGGTGTAGGTGGAATGCGTAGTATTATGTGGTTTTTTTAGGTCGTTATAAACCGTGTGCGATATCCGTAGGCGAGGCGCGAGCATAACTCCACGTAACGAGGAGATAATGAAGTTCCGTGCTGGAGCAAAGGCTTGTTTGTTCAAGCTATTGCGCAGAAATTGAAAATCGACGATAATTCGACGAAATCGAGTAGGCCGCGGTGCAAAACAAGCAGAGAACTAGATTGCAATTATCGCACTTTGAGCACAAAGGTACTCCCCACCTTAAATTTAATAAAATCTTGCGTGTTTACAGTGTTAATCTTTTTTACTTGACTTACTTGATCAAAGACAACCGTAAGTATATATAAAGTCTCATATTGTTATTATTAATTTCACCTCAAAACAACACCGTTTACTTAGAAATTAATTAATTATTACGCCTTATACATAAATATAGAAATAATTTAAGTGCTGTAACATTATCGATAAAGTCACGCAGTCGATGACTCGTACCGCGAAATGTAAACGTTTAAGGCAGGGTTCAACGACTTCGGCCTACAACATCCATGTAAAGGGATTGGTATAATTAGGACTTCAAAAGGATGTATTCGATAGAATTGTTTGGGGTATTAAGCTCGTTGAGAATACTATAAGCTGGCCTCTGAGACTCAGGAGTTTATTAAGATGGTGGACGAGACTTCGAATCCTGCCTTTGAAATTTCGGTGAATGGATTATGCATGGTTATTAGCGACATTTGAACTACAGTCAATGACCGTTTTCGCCTTGAATCGCCGCCTTAAGTAGTGTTGGGCTTAGTATTTTGTTCTCTTTGCTGTCTTTAAACATTAACTATAATTTGTCGGAAATTCCGAACAGCGCATTGCAGTATCCTATGTGCTAAAACTTTTCCATTTAAACTACCGTTTTTTCTGGTTACACTCCCAACTCTTAGAGTTGGGATGACCACAGCCTAACCGATCCGATTTTTAAACAAACAAAATAGCGGCCAGGTCACGACCTATTTGGAAAACGGCGTCGAAGCATATTTGTACAGTTTGTGCATTGAATGCCATGCATTGATTGGTGACTGCCTAACGATATACGTTGTGCTTATAATTTGATTCATACAGTTTCCCTTTCTTGTCTTCAAGGTCTTTTTGTCGGTGCCAAATTTCATCAAAATAGGTGTAATAATTTCGATGTTGTATCAAAGCTAAAGTGAAAAAACAATTAATATTGTTTATATTGTGTGTTTATAGAGACATTTATGGTTTGGCAAGAGAAGAATCTCTTCCTGATTTTAAATACCCCTCGTTTGACGTCGATGATGGGCTATCAAAGAAGAATATGCCCCTCTAAACGGTCGTTGTTGCTTGTGACATGCATTGCCTTTCTACTAAACGGCTTTTCGAGAAATAAATTCGTAAATCGTCATATTATTTTGTAGCGAATCATAATTTAGCCCACACCCAATAACAGGATTTGAAGAGGTCGAGGCCTATAACGGTTTATAATAATAATTGTAGATATTTATGAGACCTGACTGGTTTTAAAAATTAAGGCTTGTTGTTAAATATTTTTTAAGAGTTCTTAAAAGCCACTTATAACAGTTAGTTATTTTTAATATAGTTTTACATTCATCATTTAATTGTAGTTTTCCTTAATTATTACATTATAGACCGGGAGATGGTGACACAAAATTCTTGGTCATTTGTACCAGTATGGCGGTTCTTCAGGGGTCTAATTACGTTATACGTAAAGGCAAAAAGGAAAATGATGGTCAAAGCTCTCGCACTGGCGGCCCAAACGCGTGAACCTGTAATCGAACGCGTCAGATAAATAACGAGTATCGAACGATTTGTTCCACAAAAATGCCTGTATTTTCAGATAGTCGAAAAAAAAGAAGTAGGCGGTAGCGTAATGCCATACTTCTCGGGTGTGACTTACAACCCGACATACCGACGCGAATACCAGGCTAATTTTTGCATAGCTAGGTATGCCCGCCATACTGGTACAAATGACCAAGAATTTTGTGTCACCATCCGCCGGTCTATAATACGTCCGAATGGATGCACCGCATATTTTATTATGCTTTTTTATAGAATACTGATATCATTTAAAATCGTTTTTAATATTATGTGATGTTTTATCTGTAGTTGTTAAAGCTACCGCAACTCAACCTTCAGTGATTACAGAAGTGCTGGACTGTTGTAACTTCCCCAAATATTCCAGAATATTCCTCGGATTCAGTTGAGGGCCTTTGTGGGAGAGATAAGAAAAATATAATACGGGCAGATAAGTTAAACTGTTCCGACATTGGTCCTTATCGCCCTGAGATAATTGGCAGTTGGCAGTAACTGATAGCAGAATTAATAAGCTATTTATATCCTTTTCGAATGACATCTAAATGGATTTTAAAGATAAAGTTCACGACTATGATTGAGTCATTAAGCCTACAAGGAGGCAGGAGACAAAGATGTCATGAACATAATAATTATTATAATTATTAGAGCTTTTTAGCTTTTTAAAGTTTGTTTTTCCAAAGGATATATTTTTATTTTAAGTCATTTGCTACATTTGTAAAAAAATGACTATTGGTACGACCGAACATAAGCACCCCAAGTGAAAAACTTTGTGACTGAAACAGTCATAATAACTTTTATTACTCTTTTAGGGTTCCGTAGTCAAAAAGAATCCCTTATAGTTTCGGTTTGTCCGTCCGTCTGTCTGTCCGCAGTTTTGCTCAGAGACTATAGGACCTACAAAGCTGTAATTTGGCATGAATGCACATAGTAATGATGCCGACAAAATGGTACATAAAATATTAAAAAAATATATTTTTTATGGTACCTTTCCTGACATAAGGCGGGGATGAATTTTTTTTTCGCGTCCACCCTATCGTGTAGGGTGTCGTTTGATAGGTTTTTTTTTAAATATTATGAATATTCATAAATAATTTTCCGATTTAGGGATCCGTTTGTGAAATATTAAGTTTTAAAGTGGAAAAAATCGTTAGTCCTTTGTTCAGTCCCCCTTCTACCAGCTAAAAGGTTGCTTCTGGAAATGTGAAAAAATTTACGGGAGTAGAAAACTATCACGGCTTAGAAGATTTCATAAGTTTTTGAGTTATAGTCGATCAGCTAAAAAAATGTATTCGGCGAAGTATAAAGGAACTTTTCGTTCAAATTCCTTTGAACGTAACTGAGATGATGTTGTTAGTAATGTAAAACACGTTATAAAATATGTACATTCATTGACCAAACAAAAATTATCAAAAACTAGCGGTCCGACACGCACTTGGCCGGTTTTTAGAGTGCTTACAGCTGCCTTGAATTTGAAATATCGTATTTCGAATGTCTTTAACTTTTACTTGATTCTGCGCACCGAGTTTAGAAAATTGGGTCCTGAATATCTAGGACAGAATATACCTAGGATACATCAAATATGCTATTTCAAGTTAGAAAATAATCGCGTGACCGAGTGTGGTAGTCATGTAGTTGAGTTGATGTTGTATGGATTACATATCGAGGGGCATAATAGCATGCACTCACGTTTAATTGAAAATCGACTGGACTAACTATAAATAGTTTTACATTCTAATCTATTGTATGACTTATTACTGTTTTGCCTCTAATGAAATGGCTACAAAACTAGCAAGGTATAATTGTACTAGCAATTTTGTTGGCAAGTTATGGTCAAGCAAATAGGATTAATTCATCAAGCCCCATACGGTCACCGGTGAACGAGACACAATAGAATATCTATTGTGTCTCGTTTCCCACGATCGACGGGTTAATCTTTATAAACTAAGCGATGTGGAATGAAAAATATTGAATAAAATTTATGCTCGTTACCAATGTCTGATACTATCGTACGTACGTACGTAGCAATCGATCATTATTACTTGGAATTTTTTTTTTGCTTTTAAAAGCATCTCGAGGCACTTGTGTTTGCCCAATTTTATCCTCCACAGATGAAATGTGTTACTTATGTAAGAAATCTTATTATCATTAATGACTAAAGGTATTTCCAGTCTGATGCGTGCCTACTCTATTGAAATATCCTTATATTATCATCACAAATAACACTCGTGTTAACGCTTAACTTAATATGAAATCGATACTTATTTAGAAAATGTACCGAGTGTCAACCCTGAGAACATCCAATAGAAAGTAACACTTATAGTCCACTTAAAAAAGCAGGTGTAGAGTGCGTGAGCTGCAACGTAAGCAATTTTTTCAGAAATGTGTTTAGGATGCCTAGAAGATAAACATACTAAAAGTCCCCGCCCCTAGGGGGTGAGCCGGGGGTGGAGGGAGGAAGTTCCCGTTTTTGAATTTTTGGCTCATATCTTTAAAACGGTATGTCGTAAAGAAAAAGTGTCTGCTACATAATAAAAGCTAATAAAATTTTCTACAACTATGTCATTTACACTATGTATCTATCTCCAATCATTTCCATGCTATGAGCTTCTAAAGTGGTCGATTTTCAAAAACTCACATCAACTAAGTCTGTAACAAGGACATTTGTAATTTATGAAATCTATCAGGATTTTTGAAGACAGCAATTGAAAGAATTATAGCTTATTTTATAGCATTTCACAGAACATAAAAAACTTTCCGATTTTTTTTGTTTTTAAGAAAAAATCATTGGCATTTCTATGGTCACAGAAAAGTTATATGGCAATAAATCTTTAAGTACTTCGTTTTATAAAACCGAAAATTTCATTCGAATGAGAGAAAATCTTTTACATTTTTATTGCTAATAGTCAAATTAATAATAATGAATTTTATTCGATACTTAGTATTGAGTATTAATTTTACCTAAAATACATTTTTAAGTCTTTCTTTGGTAAAGGCCCTATGTTCATTGTGATTTCGTTTTTTTCTGGTATCTATCTCACTAGAAAAATTCTGAAATGTATTTAACACTGCATATTCTAGTCGCAGTAGATAGATTTGATGTCAGAAAACCCTGGAGACCAGGCCAAAACCAGAATAATCTGGTCGAATCAACCCAATATTAAGTCGATGCAACTAGTGAAAAGGCTCCAGGAGAGCAACCAGTCTATAGAAACCAACCAAACCGTGCAGAGGAGTTTCCATCAAGTTAGTCCTTATGATGACAAAACATTTTGTATTCCAGCATTGAAATGTGGAAAATGCGGAAGGTTGCTGTTTCATGAGTTTGGGAGATTAATAATGGTAAAACCTAACGGGCCGAGTAATGGGTCTCCAGAGCTGGTCGAAGATGGTAAACTCACCGCGGAATTATCCGAACAAGTGATAGTAAATCGAGATGAAATTCAAGCCGGGATTTTCATCAGCACCAGCATCAGAGACAATTTCTTAGTGATACCATGGTCAATCTCACGAACTCATGAAAAAGCAACCTTCTGCATTTTCCACATTTCAATGCTGGATTACAAAATGTTTTGACGTCTTAAGGACCAACTCCATGGAAACTCCTCTGCACGGTTTGGTCGGTTTCTAGAGACTGGTTGCTCTCCTGGAGCCTTTTTACTAGTTGCATCGACTTTATTCGGTTGATTCGACCAGATTATTGTGGTTTTGGCCTGGTCTCCAGGGTTTTCTGACATGAAATATATCTACTGCGACTAAAATATGCAGTGTTAAATACATTTCAGAGATTTTCTAATAAGATAGATACCAGAAAAAAACGAAATCACAAAGAACATAGGGCCTTTACCGAAGAAAGACTAAAAAATGTATTTTAGGTAAAAATACTCAATACTAAGGGGCACTTGCATAGATCTGGGTTAAAGTTAACTCTGAGTTAAACATCATGTCATCTCTATCACTCACTTGGTCAGTGACAGATATGACATGATGTTTAACTCAGAGTTAACTTTAACTCAGATCTGCGCAAGTGGGCCTAAGTAACGAATAAAATTCATTATTATTAATTTGACTATTAGCAATAAAAATATAAAAGATTTTCTCTCATTCGAATGAAATTTTTGGTTTTATAAAACGAAGTATAGATTTTTTGCCACATAACTTTTCTGTGATTTTTTTCTTAAAAACAAAAAAAATCGGGAAGTTTTTATGTTCTATGAAATGCTATAAAATAAGCTATAATTCTTTCATTTACTTTCTTCAAAAATCCTGATAGATTTCATAAAATACAAATGTCCCTAAACTTAGTTGATGTGTGTTTTTGAAAATATACCACTTTAGAAGCTCATAGCATGGAAATGATTGGAGATAGATACATAGTGTAAATGACATAGTTGTAGTGAAGAAGACTGGTCACGGACCATACAAAATTTACCCATGCCCGACACGAAAGAAACGTATCCCATCGTTTTCGTCATGTTATGGGTATCCAAGATATGTAATTTTTTATATTCATTAACAGTGGCTAACATGTTATTTTATTGCTTTCTTTTTTCTTCAGGCGCAGTATGAAAAGTGCTAAAAACGAAAAATAAGAATCGTTATGTGCATGTAATTATATTCAATATGAGTGGAACACTTAGAAATATATTATATAAAAACAAAAACCATAATAAATATTATTTTGTGTAAAAAAAATATCCCTCTAACTTCTAAAGTAGGGGTATATATTGTTACGTGCTAGGGTTCGAGGATTCGGAGAGAAAAACCTGGTGACTCTCTTGAAGACTTTATTCGCAAACACTAGCTCACACAAATCACTAAGTCCAAACACTAAGCACTAGATCCAAATCACTGAGCACTATCACTATCCTAGGTTGTAGCCGAGTGGTTAGTTCACTATCACAATCACTCACTATTGTTCTCACTTTGAAGTCGCCTTGATGATCGCTCGGATCGAACTGAACTGACTGCCGGCTTGTTTACCTTTTATATGGCCCGCGTCGAATTCTGGAGCGTTCTATTTTGGATTGTTTACGTAAACACGTAATTCACATAAACAAGGGTTGCACTTTTCTAGAAAGTACGCGCAACTGTCGCGCGCAGGTAAACAACTGCCCGTATTCGTAACACGTAAACAACTGCCCGTATCCGTAACAATATGATAATTCTAAAAAAAATATATGATGTACATTACTATAAAAACTACCAACGAAAATTGGTTTGAACGAGATCTAGCCAGTAGTTTTTTTTTATACGTCATAAATGATAAACCTTAATTTAACTTTCATTATATCAAAAATGAAATATTAAAATAAATAAAAAAACTTATGATTTCATAGAAATAATTCTTATTGCTTCTGCGGAACCCTTCATGGGCGAGTCCAACTCGCACTTGGCCGGTTTTCTTTACTACGTACCGTTTTAAAGATATGAGCCAAAAACTCAAAAACGGGAACCTTAACCCCCTCTCCCCACCCCGGCTCACCCCCTAGGGGCGGGGACTTTTAGTATGTTTATCTTCTAGGCATCCTAAACACATTTCTGAAGAAATTGCTTAGGTTGCAGCTCACGCACTCTACACCTGCTCTTGGGCTATTCTTTGGGTGGACTATTATTGGAATCTCATTCATCTGTGAATATGAGCGCCGAGTACTGACTTATGAGAAGTAATGATTAGTTTTGTTGAACTTAATATATTCGAAAAAAAAAGTTCACTGTGTGGTAAAAAAAGGTAAGTAAGTAAATAAATATTTCCTTTGGCGGTCTACTCTACTTCCGTCTTAGTTATCGATACTTATGCAGGTGTTGTCCTAATAGGTTTTAACAATTTTCATAATGCCAAAAAATTGTCTTACTTTTCTTTCGATTGGCATTAATGTGCCACTCGTGGGTAAATGCAACAGGAGGTGCACTTATGTGATGTTACTACTGTGTTATGTTACGTTAGGGCCTGTATTCACTTTGATTAGTGCAAGTGCAGGTGATTAGTGATTAGGAGAAGTTAAATGACTTGTAATAATCAGTCGCTGTCCACATTTTTTTCTCCTGATTACTAATCACCTACTCTGTATCACCTGCACTCGCACTAATCAAAGTGAATACAGGCCATTAGTAATAGGAACTTGTTGCAAGTTGATATTCCTCAACCCCTACTAGGCGTTTCTTATAATTACTGCTGTTTTGTCTCCGGCAGGTGCTTACCATCGGGTAATCAGATCGTTTGCTGGTAAGGCTAACCTAACCTAACCTTTAAAAGTTTGGTGATGATGATGAACGCGTTTAATTTGTATGAAATGAGTGTTGATTGTTATTTCTGATGAATTGTCCTCGCGCAAGAAACCGTTATGTTTTAAAAGTAGGTCTGGCTATGACTATTGTCTAAAAGTGGGTCAATAACAAAAGTAAGGCTCTTGGTGTACGAAATTATTATCTTTGGTAACTCTTGTTCACCTTAAGTTTTGTATCCTTGGTTGAAATATTTATTTTTAGCAGCCACTTGCACTATTATCATCACTTTCTTATTATTATTTTTTGGCATGAAACACTTTGATAAGATGCTTTATGCTAATATTTTTATACTTGATTCGTTGCTTGCGTTTTCGTCAAGTTGCATTCGATGAATTTAGCAACAAAAAAATGTAGTACATAATAATTATCGAACGTTATTTTAATAAATAGCCAATCACGGCCGTGGTGTGTTTTTACCGTTATGGCTATATTCTCATTAATAAAGTGATTTTATTGTGCAAAAATGTTTGGCCCCAAATCCGAGCATTGTAAGCACTTTTTCATTGTTAGGTAAACTTCACAAACTAGTAAAGTCTACAAGTTGGGATCGATAGAAGCCCAACACAGCTATTTACTATTTGCTTATCAAAGCTATGAACATCGAACACACTGTTTGCACTGGAGTTTCTTGCCTTTGAACACTCAACTTAGTTTAACACATGTTGGTCGTTCTAATAAATGTACACAGTTGTTCAGTTTTCAATAAAATTTGCTATTATTAATTCTCTAAATGTAAAATTGGTTGATGGTTCTTTTTAAGATGCTTTTATTAGCTTGAGCTGTATGTATGTAACGGAATATTTGAGCACGATTTTAACATATCTCCAGTATAGTAGGGGAGGTCGTGCTCAGTTTAAAGTCATTTCATGCCGAGCGAAAATCGTTACAATAATAGTATTCCACTAATACATAACAGCTTTGATCGTCAGCCACTTCATAATGGGTGGAATAAAAATTGAGAGCATCTCAAAGTTGTTGTTGGGAATCGTATTGAATTGACATTAAAAATATCCCAATTCGCACCCAATAAAGGTTCATATCTAGATTATACACGTTTAGAATAAGAATAAGAATAAGAATAAGAATAAGTTTGATACCACACAACATAATATTATAATTTGTGTATTTAGATTCGGTAGGTGTTATTTTAGTTTTAGTATATAACAACAGATGGCGCTTTTAAAGTAAAATGTAAGGTGCATTGGGGTAATGTCGTAAACTTTTTGGAAGAGTGATGCCCGCTTTCACCAACAACACCTAAAATGTAGGTGTCCCTTAAGCCAATATAAGGGGCACCTAACGTAAGTTTTGTTTTCACCAACGTTTAAGTGACACCTAAACCATTATAATTTGCGGGATGAATTCACAACCCCGTTGCTCTTAGGTGACGTTTATTTGAAATAAGACAACCTAAGCGATTCATTCGTCAAACCATTAGGTGACGTTTATAATTTACGGGATGAATTGACGACCCCGTACACTTAGGTGACGTATGTCGCGACGACGACGACGTTAGATGACGGTTGCCTTGACAACGAATCTGTTATAGAATGGCCGTCTGATATTTTACTTGTAAAACAGCGAACTCCTATAAATATACATATTATTTATCACAAACTTTCCTCTTTAATCACTCTATCTATTAAAGAAAACCGCAATTAAAGGGAACAAAGGGACATGAGGACAGAAAAAGCGACTTTGTTTTATAATATGTAATGATATACGTCACCTAAGAGTTACGGGGTTGTCAATTTCATCAAGAACAAAACTTGCGTTAGGTGCCCCTTATATTGGCTTAAGGGACTCCTAAATTTTAGGTGTTGTTGGTGAAATCGGGCATGAGGCTATTGTGTCATTGTTTCAACTTTAGAAGACGAATTGTATATATTTTTAACTATAACTCTAACATTTCAGTTATAATAAACATATTTCCATGTGAATTGTATCTTTTTTAGTTCAAAAGTATTTACGGATTCTGGTATAACTACCCCTTTAAAATATAAACCCTATTTTTACTTTTCATGGGTAATTTCGAAAACTCAAAGGGTAATTTCGAATAACAGAGAAACACGACCTAATGTTAAAATACATTTAAGGCACACATTTATTTTTATTCTATTTTACCCCATACAAAAACATTGTGTATACAAGCCATAGAAGACACCAAACTAAGTTTTAGACTGAAAAATTTTCGAAATTACCCCATCGGGGACGCAGATGTCCTCAACATTTGGAGCAAAGAAGTAAATAGATAAGAACAATAAAAAAGCCAACACTAGATAATATTATTGTATTTATTTAAATTTAATACCCAGCAAAACTATAACTAACGAAATAAAATAGGAACACATTTTTTGTTAAAAATAAAAATAATTTTTACCCAGTCTCGTAAATAGCTAAATCAAAATTAAAACTAAATTAAAAAAAGGAAGTAGTTTTCAATTGCAGAGGAAAGGCGCGCCTTAGCTCTGCATTTAAAAACCACGTCATCAATCAGCACCCGAGCAGTTGACACCTGCAAATAATAAAAGTGGCTTCTTCACTTAAACCATTTTTATATAGTCGTACAGGTTCCCTAGAACACTTTTTTTTTAATACAATGAATCTAATTTTTCGTGAGTAGCTTCATTTTGATAAGACGAACAACAATTTCCTCTGCGTAAATTCTTGAAGGTAGGAAGGTAGCTAACAGAGATAGAACTATTAACCTATCAATATACAAAAATCAGCTAGTTAGGGTTGTGTTTTAGGGTTCCGTAGTCAACCAAATTTTGTTGATTAATGAACTAAAACGACTAAAACGGAACCCTAACGAGCTGATTTTTTGTACTTATATTGATAGGTTAATACATAGTTATAAAATTCAAGAGTAACCTTGTCTTACAAAATATAGAACAATGTATATTTTAGGACCATCAAATAGAAATATTAAAATTTAAATCCTTTCTATCTCTGTTAGCTACCACTTTAGAGAATTTACGCAAAGGAAATTGTTGTTCGTCTCATCAAAATGAAGCTACTCACGAAACATTTGCTGGATAGTAATAAAAAAAATGTTTTTGGGAACCCGGATTATACTTTAAAACTGTTTTTATTTTTATTTTAACAACAATAAAGATTGATTCTACACGTCTATTCAAAAATACGTTTTAAACCTCTCAATGTCGAAAATCGATATGATTTGTACGAGTAGAGTCAAGTTTAGACCCTGTATTTTCATTCGTTTATGTTTGTTGGTAAAGGCAGGTAAATATTTTATATGTTGCGCACCCCTGCAAAAGACTATGAAAAAATTATTGGGGAAATTTCGTTAGCAAATTTACCCCACTGGGGTTATTTAGAATGTTTGTTAAAAATCATAGCTAGACCAACATTACATATTTTTAAGAAAGCAAAAAACGTCAAAGCTTCTTTAAAACAAACAAATTATTACGTAACTTACCTAATTTCTGTGTAAAACAAAACGGGGTAATTTCGATAATCCCAAAAAATCATAAAATTGCACTTGGCGCGAAAAAATGAACTTAGCGCACACGCACTCCCGGCTGACGGCTCGAGGGAAGGGAAGCGGGGGAGATGATTAAATTGGCGTCTCGGTAAATGTGGCCAGAGCTCAAAATTACTTTCTGTTTGGTAATTATTTGCCATTTTTGAAATATCCCCATTTTTTTTTCTTCCGAAGTTACCCCAATGCACCTTATATAATTCTTCTTCACAAATATTGACTAAAAAATTAATTACTTAAAATTGCTATGTGACATAATTTTATGGTTAATTCAAACGAAAATCGCCGTCAGCTGAATGTTTGCAGGTGTAAATGTCGTCTACGCGATGCCCTAGGATACATTGAGCGCGAAGTAGGTAGTATTGGTTATAACCACTATAACTTATATCGCTGGCTGACGGTTTTTCCACCGTCGTATTAGCGACTGACGGTTTTCTTTATTATTTACAAAGTAGAAACATTCACCTGTATAAATTTTGTACGGTATAAAATGACTTTATATTCAAAAAAATTTTACATGTTCAATAACGCGACTGACGTTGAATCCCCCGTCTGCAATACGGCTGACGGTGATTTTTTGGTTAAACATGACCTCAATAATCATCCATCAAAGTTTCATTCGGTATAAATCACTTTTCGCAACTACTTTTTTTACAACTTTGAAATACTCTCAGTTAACATTCCACTACGGGTGCGGCGACTGACGCTGATTATATTGATTGATAAATATTAAGCTACCGCTGGACAAAAATTTGGTCGGTATGAAATGACTAAGCAAACGCTAGCACTACCTCTCCTACTAGTAGTCTTATTTAATTCAAAACTTTGCACACTAGTGAGGGAGCCCTAGAATTCTTTTTTTGGGATTACTAACAAGCAAATTTTTTATGAGTAGCTTCATTTTGATAAGACAAACAACTTTTTTATCTGCGAAAAATCTAAAATACTTCTTATGTTAGGTTTTGTGTCTCATCTCTCCCCTTGGACTATAGAGAGTCATAAACAGCCAGTAATTGATTTAGCTTTCGTTCGGCTACGGGCGAGTTTATGTTCACTAGTGAAAATGTATTACCACTTTCTTCGCATTACTCGAAGCCTACTGTTACTCGAATTAAGCCAATACTGTAGGATTATTCTAGTGCCCGTTATTTTACGAAATATTTTCCTTATGCAGGAAAAACTCTCCTACGTTATTGACTCGTATTTCAAAGGTGTTTTTCACTTATTAAGACTTAGGTATCATAGGTGAGGGGAGCCCTTTTTGTAATTACTAACAAGCTAATTTTTTATGAGTAGCTTCACTTTTTTATCTGCGAAAATGATTATTCGATAAAACACAAACAAAAAATTATATAACTAACTCTTAAATTATATTACATAATTAACAAAACTTGGTTGACTACGGTACCCTAAAACGGAACCCTAACCAGCAGATTTTTTGTATATTGGTAGGTTAACAGTTATATAATTTATGAGTAACATTGTCCTACAAATAGAACAATCCATATTTTAGGACCATCAAATCAAAGTATGAAATCTTTTCTATCTGTGTTAGCTACCACTTTCAAGATTTTTTGCAGATAACAAAATGAAGCTACTCACAAAAATTAGCTTGTTAGTAATCACAAAAAATTTGTTCTAGGGCTCCCGTACTATACGTATTAAGAGCCAATGAAAATGCAGTGATTTGTTTTTCTAACCACACATTCCCCACCACAACATCTTTTAGTCATCAGGGCCGTCATCGGTATTCAACCAAAAAAACTTTTGCTAGTTTCGCATACTGTACAGGTTGTTCTAGTATTTCCTAATTTGAACCTACGTATTAAGAAATTAACTTATTACACGAGGCATAATTTCCTTTATATTTGAGGCCATAATTGCATTACAATTTTTGTCTTGTATTGCCCAAGTAACATAGTTCTCCTATAGTGCACAGTTTATACGCTTGCAGCACTAATAACTCTCTCTTAATGGTTCCAGGTTTTACTACCAAGCTTATAACAGGTTACACGGAGTTCGTTTGGGTTTGTAGTAGACCTGTCCTTATAAGTTGACTTATAGTCGTGTATGGAACGATATTATAGGCGCAGTAAAGGCTAAGATGGCCCCACACAAGTGTTTTAAAGGTGTAAATATACTTGAGAAAGTTTGCTCCAGTAAGTTACACTTGTAATAGACTACAAGAAGTAATTATAAATCCGCTATAAGGTCATACGCCAGTAATAGTAATTTATAGAACGAAATGCACTTAGAACCATTTGACCTTATTACTTGACCTTATAGTGGTGTATAAGGCGACTTTATGTGCCAATTATAAGTTAATTAGTTCTACAGTGGTTTCTTCCCAGAGTAATTGTACTTGGTATTATTGTGGGCTCTCGAATGCTGTTATAGTCTTAATTTCTTTATAAAGGTTTCTTGAAAACTATTAGTATATAAAATATACTTCGTGAAGTCCATCTAAGCTTTTAAAAATTTATCGCACCTTCACGGCCATTTTGAATGCTTTTAGGACTAATATTATTTTCAAACACAACTTAGTAAATACGCCGTGTTCAATGGGCGAACAAAAATTGAGATGTAAAACACAATATACTTCACTCACTGGAAACACTTACGCGTTTGCCGTTCAAACATGTATGCACGTATAATATTACGTGCGAAATACCTACTTGTTAATACATTTCATTTAATATAGATTAAATTACCTTTTATTTTATTATTTTTTTTCATCATATCAACCTCACAACACAATTCACAAAGTATGTTTGAGGTAGCTAGTAATAGAAGCGCGGATTACGTAACAGGCCTGCCTGGTTCTATCAAATGCTCATAGTGAGCTTCGCGGGAGCAAATCGTTCTGCGTGGTCCAACAGTAAGTGTATTATTGGACTAAGTAGTCTAGGCAAGTCTACTATGAGTATTTTGTTAGCAAAAGTACGCGTATAAAATGGGCCATTTTTCGTGGTTATAAACGTTTACTAGCCTGTTATAGTCCCGGCCCCGGAACCTCTACAAGACCAGATTTTGTTACTTGGGTGGTCTATAGTTCTATACTCTATCGTAACAGTCAACGTGAAGAGGTCTTACAATAAAACTGATAGAATTTTCACAGTAAACTGTAATTATTTCTATGGCTAATATGCTAAGCCTATATTACAAGATAATTTAACGACAACAGGAGCCTTTGTTTTCTATTTTCTGTTATTAAACACTGTAATGCTAAGTACTGATATACGGTTTTGCTCGATAGTTTTACTCCGAATCGAAGGAAATGACATATTTGACATAATATATTTTAATTCCATCGAGCCGGCTCGAAGCTGTCAGTTTTGCGGTCCACACGGTGGTTATTGCTCGATTTGGAGTAAAACTATCGAGCAAAACCGTATGTCAGTACTTAGCTTTAAGTTATTTTATTAAAACACTAGATGACCTCGAAACTACGTTGCGTCAAAATTCGTTTATCGCGAGGTACCTATCAGATATTATACAGACAAACTTTTGTATTAATAATATTAGTATGGATTTTAAAGTTAAACCTAAATAGGATTTATTGTCATCATTAACAGATATTCATTCGAAAATTCGGGTGTTTAATAGCATCTCATTTATTATGTTTACCTGTAAATGGTATTTACATGCTCTATTTGATTGCGAATGCTTTTAATTGGTATCAATATCCAAGTGATGTGGGTCACTCACTATTAAGTGATAGCACTTTAAAAAAGTAGGACTCTTTAATTCCTGTATCCAATCATTACGTATCGCACAGATTGAATCAAGACTAGCCTTTTAAAATGCAATATTTATTAAATAAAAAAGTGCGTGTCGGACTCGCGCAGGAAGGGTTCCGTACCGGTATAGAAAGTAGACAAAAAAATGTGTTTTTTGTATGGGAGCCCCCCTTAAATATTAACATTATTTTATTTTTAGTAATTGTTGTTATAGCGGCAACAGATACACATAACCTATGAAAATTTCAGAAGTCTAGCTATAGCGGTTCTTGAGATACAGCCTGATGACACACAGGCGAACAGACGGACAGACATCGAAGTCTTAGTAATAGAATCCCGTTTTTATCCTTTGGGTACGGAACCCTAAAAGATAGCATTGCTAGCAGGAAGACTTAGTTATAATTTATAAATACTAGAAGGTTTCTGATAGAGATTTTTACATACTAAATCATTGTGATTGACACCAGCAGTTAATAAAAATAAAACCGACCAAGTGCGTGTCGGGCCACGCGCAACATAGGGTTCCGTAATACCGTTAGTTTTTGATAATTTTTGTATGTTCAATGAATGCACATTTATAACGTGTTTTACACTACTAACAACATCACGTAAGTAACGTTTAAAGGAATTTGAACGAAAAATTCCTTTATATTTCGCCGAATATTTTTTTTTTGTTGATCGACTATTACTCAATAACTTATGAAGTCGTCTTAGCCGTGATAGTTTTCCTTTTAAATTCAGCATATTTCCTACTCTCATTAATTTTTTCACATTTTCAGAAGCAACCGTTTATCTAGTAGGGGGTAGTAGTAGGGGGAGGGGGACACTGGACTAACGATTTTTTTCCGTTTTGAAACTTCATATTTCACAAATGGATCCCTAAATCGAAAAAACGTTTTATGAATGCTCGTAATATTTTTTAAAAACCTTTCCAACGACAATCCACACGGTGGGGTGGACGCGAAAAAATATCATCCCCGCTTGATGTGTAAGGGAGGTACCATAAAAAATATTTTTTTAACATTTTATATACCACTAGATGACGCCCGCGACTCCGTTGCGCCAAAATTCGTATATCGCGCGGGAACCCTACATTTTTCCGGGACAAAAAGTATCCTATGATCTTTCCCGGGATTCAAAGTATCTCCATGCCAAATTTCAGCAAAATCGTCCCAGCGGTTTGGGCGTGAAGGGGTAACAGACAGACAGACAGACAGACAGACACACTTTCGCATTTATTATATTAGTATGGATTTTGTCGGCTTCATTAATATCTGCATTCATACCGAATTACAGCTTTGTAAGTCCTACAGTCTCTGAGTAAAACCGCGGACAGACAGACAGACGCACAGACAGACGAACGGACAGACCGAAACTATAAGGATTCCTTGTTGACTACGGAACCCTAAAAAAGACAGGAGATACAGTGGTGGGAATATGTGGTGGGTCAAAGCCCGAAATTGACACCAGCAGTAAAATTATTCACATTTCAAATAACTTAAGTTGTGCCACAGGACTACAAAATTATACAAAAGCCCTTCAAGGAATTGTCTTGTCTGACACCTACTGAATAGTACTAACATGCACTAAGTTGTACTCTAGTGTTTCGGACCCTTAAAGTTCCCAAAAACGAATCTTCACTAATCCCACCTACAGAGGCAACGTCTGTGTCAAAATTTACCCTGGTTTCCTACGTAGGTAGCTACGACAACTATTAGTGCCTAAACATCTTGCCCATATTCTCAGACATTTGAAAACAACAACTAATAGAAAAAAATTGCAGTTTTTTGCATAAATGGAGGCTTTACGGCCGGAAAACAATTTGAATGAAAAAAAGTGCATTTTATGTGTAGCCAGATACATTAGCCAGGCGATGAATTAGATAAGTTACAAGGTTTTTTCAAGTCATAAGGGAAAAATGAGTAAATGTTAGACAATGTTAGTTATCGTGTTCTTCTAATCACGACTTCATTTCATACCATGATCTTTAAGACATTATTTCCTTCACAGAGACAACAGCGCACCTACAGCACCGACAGTACTCCTCAAGAGGACGAAACACCACAAAGGCAGCATATACTGTCTAGCGTGGAGCCCTGCGGGTGATCTACTCGCGACCGGCTCCAACGACAAGACGGTGAAGCTGATGAGGTTCAACAGTCACACGTGTAACCTAGAGGGACAGGAGGTGAGTAGATCAGACCCTTAAGTTTTGTTTTAAGTTGATGGCAGAAGCATAAGGAAGGAGCATAGTTCAAGGTCTTCTCTCTGGCTTTAAGTTTTTTTTTTAAGTTGGTAGCAACACGATTAGTAAGGACTAGGGAGTATAGTATGGCTGATGGACATCCACTGCCTGCCTGGACCATGATGAAGAACTATCTACAATAAGCTTAATCGACCTCGATCATGTACAATTTTAGACAATTATGCCGTCAGGTTGGTAATTGCCTGTTTGTCCATCATGGGTCGACGTAGAGGATCGTATTAGATGCTACCAAAATATTTTCACAAACGCTGGGTCGGCCCATATAATTTAATGATAGTTTTCGAACTTCCTCATTATTTGCAACGGCAACTTATATAGAGCAAAACTGGCAATTGTTGCTCCTGCTTACAGCGTCATAGCATTGATGATGCTGTCCCTATTAGCACGAAGTCATACGAACGTGTCTCAACACATGTTGGACGAGGACTTAATTAACAGAAGTTGGCGGACTATTATCGGATAAGGCTTTGCCCACACAGCGCCTTCTGATCCCTGAGTTTAACTTGATCGATTTTATTGCCCAGTTATCTAATAAAAACCACACATAAAAATAGCTGTCAGAGTTAACCAATTACGATTAAACGTTGGGTAAAGAAGTTAAGCGGGTTACGTCATCTCATTCTCATCCCACTAATCAAACTGGCACATGGCAAATGTCGAACGTCAAAAATTTTGGGCACAATTTCTTAAAACTTTGTTTTGAAGCTTATCGAATAGATGCTTATCGAATCATTCGATATCGATAAGCATCAAAGCAAAATTGAAAAAAATTGTGCCCAAAAATTTTTGATTCAAATGAGAGTCAAATAGGTAGATTGTGTGATTAATTAGTCGAAGAGTGGTCGAGAGCGTTTAGCGCAGTTATCAATGGCCAGTGTGGGCTTTAACCGCTGTTGGAGCGATAATTAACTTTGAGAATTTGGTTAAACTGTTACACCTAGGGTTTATTTAATACTAGACGGTTTTCGCTACATTGTTAAGTTTATCGTGTCGGAATAGGCAAGAACTGTCCTGTTTTATCAAAAAAAAAAAAAAGTTAATAGAATCAGGCGTTACTTTGCGGAAATCCATAGCTTAAAATTCAATTTGTTATTATTTTTAGCAATATTCCGCGAAAAAAAAACTTCCACCTTTAAGTAAATGAATGTGCACTCAACGCATAGGCATGCGTACAACACCTCCCTCCTCCCACATGCCTATGCGTACACTCGCATGCAAGAACCTGCAAACACCACCACCACACAAGCAATAATGTTGGCAAATCCGTGCATGGCCCCTCACCACCATGCAGGTTGAAAACCTCGACGCGCGTTTCGCCCCAACACCGGAGCATCCTCAGGATGTGGACTCTACGAGCAACGTCCGTCAAGTCTTGACGGACGTGCGAGTGTACGCATAGGCAGTGTGGGAGGAGGGAGGTGCTGTACGCATGCCTATGCGTGCACTCACTCATTTACTTAAAGGTGGAAGTTTTTTTTTCGCGGAATATTGCTAAAAATAATAACAAATTGAATTAAAAAAAAAAAAATACAGTTCCGAGTTCTATACGGATTCGGACTCTCCTATGTCCGAAAGCATTGGCATACTAAATAACTTTGAAATCAGGTAACAAACAGACAGACAAATACACTGTCGCATACATACTATTAGTTACATGTATCATATATGAATCAAAATGAGGTAGAGACTGACATACAGATGGATAGAGTCCATAACGTCATTTGTAACACTACGCATGTTGTATTACAAGCACGTAGCCTCGAAAGTATTTTGTATTCAAAACTACGTGGCACTTGGTCTAATTTCCTGTTACAACACAATAATGGGAAAACTTCATTTTCCATTAAAAATATTACATCAAAATGTTACCCATTTTTATTCTTTCTGGAACCTAAATATATTTGGTAAATATGTATATTAGTATAATAATATAATACCTAATAGTGTTTACTAGTATGAGGGATAAAGTTAACGTTATCTCTTGTTAGTCGTTACACTTTTCTTCTCTCTATCTCTTCCCACTTCGCCGGGGACATTTTTTACAACTCTAAGGGCCTGTTCCACCGCTTCCTGATAAGGTGCCCGATAGGCTTATTTGACAGATTCTCCATACTCCATCTGTCAAATTAAGTGGTGTCAGAGTTTCCTAGTCGGTTGAACCGGCCGGCAGTCCGTATAAAACTTTTCAAAGATGTTCACTTCTCAACTGTTACGTGGGTGATACGGTGATACTGCGTTGCAGAGAGACGAAGTGCACCGCGTTAAAAAATTAGTATTATAATCGCGGGTAGCCTATTCAAAATTTTCAGCAAGTGCACACGCCTTCATTATACAAGTGTGCTATACAATAATAATTCTGAATTAAGAAATTTAATAATCGGCCAAGTGCGAGTTGGACTCGCGCACGAAGGGTTCCTTACCGATATAGAGTGAAAGTAGACAAAAAATTGTGTTTTTCGTATGGGAGCCCCACTTAATAAAGTACAAATATAATTAGAAATTTTGTGAAAATTTCAAGTGCCTAACTGTTACCATTATTGATGCTGGAAAAACGCCAAAAATAACGTTTCTTGTATGGGAGCGCCTCTTAAATATTAACTTTATTTTATTTTTAGTATTTGTTATAGCGGCAACAGATATACACAATCTGTCAAAATTTCAGAAGTTTAGCTATAGCGGTTCTTGAATACAGCCTGATGACATACAGACATCGAAGTCTGGTCCCGTTTTTACCCTTTGGGTACGGAACCCTACAAACAACCTCTGATTTGCAACTAGTACTTTGTCAGGCATCAGAATGCAAAATATTAAACCGATCAAGGCACTAGATTAATTAAACCTTAATTTTCCAGCACTGATGATGAACTCAAATCAAAACACTCCCGATAACGTCAGCTTTCGAACAAAAAAATTGATCAAAATCGGTCCACCCGTTTAAATGCTACGATACCTATGATACGGACAGACACACAGACAGACAAATTAAACTTATAACTTCCCACGTTTTCATCGGGAGTAAAAATATATAAAGAAATTGCGCCTTTGTTCGCTATGAAATACTTAACAAGTTCCTTTCGTTCTCCCGTGAAACTTGGGAAACACATTTTTATCGGTCGGGGATGTATGAAAGGCCATAAAATGTTTTATCACATTTTAAGTATTGTATAAAAAGATTCTCCTTTCTCTACGACGTGTTAGAAGTTGGAAAAGTTTTTCAAACTTTCTACTATATGGCGCAAAATTGAGGCTTGTATATAGCTTGTATTGTATTGTGTGGCACTCGGCGACTGCCGTGGTAAAGCTATTGCATAGCATTTTTATCAAATTATTCAATTATAATTCGTATACGTCTAGTCGCACGCTCGCAAACACCGCGCCGAATTCTGGCAACGTCGCACCGACCGGCACAGCCGTGCGCCCGAAGTCTATCGGACTGAAAGGACGTTAGACGAATGTTAGGTGTTTTTCGTTACGGAATTTCTTAATTTGCCGCCCTCGAGGCCGGCCATAAAAGCTTTGCAATAGCTAAAAAAATGGTGTGTTAGTACACAAATGCTTAACAGGGATATATATAATAAGTATCTATGATGATGGTATTGCGCAATAAAATCCGTGACATCTCTGTGTTAGGTCGTAACGCGATACTGGGAAGCGTGACATCATATCTCGCTGTTGTTCATCGATCTTGTCGCATTCAGCCTATTTAACTTCCTCCTAATGTTACAGCAAATACATATAAAACATACACGTAGAGATAATATGGATGTAGACATAGAGGTCGAGAGATGTAATAAAATACACATAGAGACAGAGAGAATATAGATGTGGAGAGAATATATAGATAGAGAATATAGAATTATAGATGTAGAGATAGAGGTCTTTGAAATAATGTTCCATGTTATATGATTTTTAATGTAGGTAAAATAAAAATTGTATTCCTAAAATTATCGTCTCGTGGTGTTGTTCAAATTCCTTTAAATCGACAGGGAGCTAATAGATTGGATACGTCTGAGAATTGGCCATTATCTATTTTTTTAACCCTAACTTACAGTTTTCTAAAGTTTCATACTGCTCCTTAACGCCGTGTTTCTAAGAAATCATACGGCAAAATGTACTTATCTACAATAATTCTACACAATAAATAAACTAAATTACCAAAATTTTCTAGAACACGTATTTAAGTTAACTGCTGTACACTCACGGGCAAAATATGTTTGAAGAAGTATGCGCTAAGTAAACGCACCGGTAGCGATACTGTTTACGATACGAGTCATGCCATTAATATTGTGTAGACGAGCGACATACGAGCGCAGGTCACCGGCGACAGCAGCTCTTTCAGACTGAGATAAGACCTTGTACCTAGATTGTTGCAGATGCAAGTTACAACACCGGTTTAGCTGCTTACTTATTAGTAGAAGTAATTTCTACTCAGTTTTCATTAATAAATGAAGAGCTTAGTTCTTTTGCTATAACGCTGCTAATTTAAAGATCAGAAGAACGCTACTTAAAAAATATTTTAATGGTTGTGAAGCGAGTAGTCCTTTTATTATGTTATTGACGGTAACTTTTTCGGTTTATGTAGCCATCATAGTGAGCTGGTGGTTGCGACTAAAATCTACTGCGACCACTAAACAATTGTTTAGTGGATTGTTTAGTGGTCGCAACTTGCACGTGAAATCTATAGTAGTTCGCTCTTCTATGCTAAACTATTCGCTATTGAAACAAGTTCGCAACGGCAAGTCGAGGGAATCTGTCGCACGTCTGCACTGTCCGTAACGCCGCAGCCATATGCCGGCCACTACAGTTACATTCCATTACAATTGGTGCCACTATGTAACAGAAGGCTGCGAGTTATTTTGTAACGCAAAAAATAATCTTGTGTCCTTGTGCTCCTTTCGAGATATCGAGTAACTCGTTCTTTTAAAATTTCTTTGTGGTTTGTGAAGGTTTTTGAATTTAATTTTTGTAGATAAATTGCTGGTATTACAAATTCTATACTATAACCAACGTAACGAAGCTCAGAATTTCATAACATATTTCTTGATACACCGTGCCGTTTGGTATTTATCTTCATAGTACGCTACTTTAAATACGCTTTAGCAATGCTACCGTTTTTGTATCACAACAATGGAATTATAACGAAAATCACAATAATTCATCTGTATAAATGACATTACACATTATAGCTTATGGTTAACAATAGAAATCAATATCTAACAACATTATGATAACCCACAAAACAGATTACCATCGACTTATTGCTTTATATAGAGAACACGAACGTTTGAATGCGATTTTATTATAACGCACAGTCACATTATAACATACAGTAGACGCAAGAGTCTAGACAATGCACACATTGGACGGCTCGATTGGACAAACACACACACCAGCATAATTTCAGATAAGTCGAAATAATGCAAACTAAGGGCTGGTTTACACGTATTAAGTAGATAAGTAGTTAACTAAATTTTAACTTAATTTTAAGTTATTTATTGCATGTAAACACAAAATGTAGTAGCAAGTAGAGATCAACTACGATAACATGATGCGCCCCTCCAAATGACTGTTTCAATGTATGTAGTCACATCCTTATGAAAGAATTTGTATGTAGTAAGTATTCAACCAATCACAGTACACGTAATATTTCAGTTAATGTCACTTATTACCAAGATTTGTTGGTTAACTAATCATAACTAGCCTACCGCGCAAGACAACGCACTTCAAACGTTTTGAATTTTGGAGGGGCGCGCCATGTTATCGTAGTTGATCTCTAGCAAGTTAAAATTTAGTTAGGTACTAAACATGGAAATTAGAATTTTGACTATTTTTTGTTAAGTTGGCAGGCGGGGCTTGTCACTTGACACATTTCGGGCAGGCACTTCAAATTAAGTTAAAATTTAGTTACTACTTATCTATTAATACGTGTAAACAAGCCATTAGGGCCGAGACACAAAAACACGATACGACGTCGTGTCGTGTTTTTGTGTCCCGGTCCTAAGGATTTTCTAATTTTCCTTGCTAAGGGGCGGACCGCACTCGCACGAATAGCCGCCTACTGGAGTCACGTTTTTAAAAAGTGTCAATAGCAATTTTTCGATACTTTTCTTCCTACCACCTGCCACCGGGAGCTATGTAGCTGCAGGCGGAGCTATATACTTATAGTGTCTTTGTTGACCGAATGCCTTATTATGTCACGAACTTAAACCCCTCATTATTTCGTACTCGCGTAAACTTATCTCTGGGTTGTGGGTTTTTTTTATTTATTTCAAGGATACGGCTGAGTAACTCTACTTTTTGCTAATTATACTGTGGCACAGTCGTACACAAAGAGACGCGCGTCGGCGGGTTAGCTTAAAAGGTGATTGCGGAAACGTACCTCGTTTGTGTGTGCTTTGTTTTACATTACTATGATGGATTTACCGATTATCTACTTTTATCCATACTAATATTTTAAATGAGAAAGTGTGCATGTCTGTCTGTCTGTCTGTTACCTCTTCACGCCTAAACGGCTGAACCGATTGGGCTGAAATTTGGTACAGAGATACTTTGAGTCCCGGAAAAGGACATCATCTAGTATTCTATAAGGCTCGAAGGAATTGTATAATTTTAGAAAACCTTAGGGGGTAATAATTAATGGGTAAACCTTATTGGTTCGCACTCCTAGAGAGTGCAGGTTCGATCCCGGGTGGAGGCGTGTACCATTAGGTAGGCATTTTCTGATCTCAAGTACATAATACGGACGCTCGTACGGTGAAGGAAAACATCGTGAGGAAACCCGCACACAGTTGGTCCCAGACGTATTGACTAGTTCTTTCCTCTGGACTAGGCCGACCATGTTGCGGGAATACCGTATGTGCTTGGGCAACCATACGGACATTTAAATCTAGTCCCAGGCACTACAGTATTTGAGGAGTGGTTACTTCGCTCTGAAAGTACTGTATAAATCATCCACAACGGATGCAAAGGCCTTGTTTTTTTAGGGGGTAATATAGCGAGTGTTTCAGAAAGTTTCACATATCAGCTGTCTTGGGTTTGACGGATGCGTTTAGGGTGCGTTTCGGAGTTCCAACAGAGGGTTGCGACTTGTGCGATATGTTTTTTTAAGAACCAACGCTACTATCTTCATTTGCCTAGCACCGCTTAGCGCAGCGATTCCATCTTTAAACCATATTCCTCACAACGTTGAGCTAGTACAAACTAAAAATTGTATAACCCTTTAAGTTTTCTAAAATCATACGATAATAATATAGATATAGACACAGGCGGAGTATGAGGAGTGTCCAAAGCCTTCTAGTTCATACTGCATACTTGTCTTCTGAACTAAGTGTCTTCAATTCGGGTACAATTTGCTAAACAATTTAGCAGATGCCGGTCAACACTCGACACCCTCGAGCCCAATCA
This sequence comes from Lysandra bellargus, assembly GCA_905333045.1. Classification (NCBI taxonomy): domain Eukaryota; kingdom Metazoa; phylum Arthropoda; class Insecta; order Lepidoptera; family Lycaenidae; genus Lysandra; species Lysandra bellargus. Next base: position 27,801,234 of record HG995319.1, read on the forward strand.
ACCCATTACGTTATTGAACACCACACGTCAGACGGACGATCGACTTGAATTACTGTGTTAGATGCGTTATTATATTACAGAAACTATTTAGGCACTGTTTTAACCAACTAACATTATCATTTTTCTAGAATCTACGTGGATTCCGGTGTACCTGGCGTGTAGAGTACCTACTCGTCGGTTTTTTAACTGACTTCTAAAAAAGGAGGAGGTCATATTATTATATTTTTTTGCCGGTAAGAGGCGGATATGTATTTTTAGCATGTCGATATCATGTTTGATGTTTCCTAAAACCATTACGTAATTTAAAATTATCTTAGATACAAATCGAGATGGAAAATAGCTATGTCCACACTAGGCGCTTTTGTCTTCAATTTTCGTCATCTTCTTTCATTCAACTTTCGTTTTTGCGCATTCAATATTTGAATGCGTCAACGAACAATGTTGGCGTTGCGCCAACATTGTCATTTTTGAAGTTTTGGATACGGTCAGAGGGCATGCGTCGCGGGCATGCCTCACGTTCGCTCTTGACTGCGCTATAACGCATGCCCTTGACGAACAGAAAAAGGCATAGTGTGGACAAAGCCATTGAAGCGTCACGATTTTTTTTAACTTTTCCTACTTATTATTTACTGAAATGTAATAATTTTCGTAGTGAGTCATAGTTTTAAACATATTGTTATGTTTTTGTCGGCATATTTTTGGTTATAAAAAGGTTTCTCGAGTACTCATATTATCGCAACAATAAAAGGGGCATTTTCCTGTAAAATGTAATAGAATATTTATGGATAGGGTTTATCGTTCTAGCGAGGTTTCGGTTTTCCGGTCGAGTGAGGTCGACTCACTTCCGATTCACCTAACACCGCCCACCCAAAGCCGCCGAAGCTCGCCCTTCCTCTTATAGTAGCGATTCTCGCTTGTTGGAAATGAACCTGAGAAAAACCTCCTTTAATATGTTCAAGGGATATTTAGTTGTTTGTTGAGAATTCAGACTGATTCAACTGAACAGATTTTCATGATTTTTGGGCATTGCAGGGTAGACCACGGGTTTTAGCAGCAAAATGTACGATTCTGGCGATATCTTTTACAGTGTATTAAAGAACAAAGTTTTCTGTTGAAGCTATAATTTGATGAAGCCTTAATATTGGCTACTACTCATAAAGTTACTGAATCATGGTTTTATACTTGTGGCAGTAAAAAGTCTATTTGGAGTCGTGATTTCACATTCAGCAGACAAAGTCGTAACGTTTTTGTTGTCAGTTGAATGAAAGCCTTTTATTATATCATACCTTCTATGTAATTACGCGACTGCGTCTAGGTTATGATTTTTAGTTTCGAGGTCAGAGCTCTTATGTGTAACATTATATAAATGATGTAGAGCTAGAAACTAGACAGCAAATCTTTTATGATGTAGGCAATTGCCTTCATCATAAAAATGCCTAATTAAGCATCCATTATAAATAGGAATTAAAAAAAACACTCTTTTTATGTAACATACTGTAGGGATTAGCAAAAATCACGTTAGCGAAGTCCCGTGAAGAAGCTAGTGCAGATTCTATTTCGCACTCTCTATAATTTAGCTCTTGGGATATTTTTCATTATGTTTTTTTAATATGCTAATTGCTGGTGGAGCTAGTTAAAAGTGAAAGTATTTTTATAAAAATTACAGTGTTTTTGCTGTTAATTCCAAGGGTTTAATCCCACTGTTTTTCCAACTCCGCAGTCAGGGTTTGCCTTATTAATATCAAAGGGAGTATGAAAAGATAATTAGCATTTATATGAATGTGGCCTGTATATGTTAATTAATTCAAATATCACGGTAATTATTGCGTAGTGTTTGTTGTGGTGTAGTGGAAAGTCAGAGCATGATTGATGTAGGTTGGATTCAAAATATTATGAATTATTCAATTTTAAGTTTATGTTACGTGAAAAATTCGGTTATCGCGGAAAGGTTGCTGAAAGTAGTTTTCCGGGATGAAAACAATATCCATACCAAATGACAAAACGGGACGGAACGGGAAGATGAACAAACAGACAGATGTAGTTAATGATTTTAGAATAGGCTTGATGACTAATTTTTTTTTCTTATTGGTAATTGAAAGACCCTTAAAATAGAAACATCGCTGAAAGAATGACTCTGATAGCTTAAAAATTGACCAAGATATGACAATTCAAACATCTCATAAAATAGACCTGCCCGAAACGCTCCATACAAAATGCTACGAAAGACTGACGTCACTCTTTCGTAGTTTGTATGGATCGGGAGAGAACTTTGTTCGATAGGTATATTAAATATTGCGTTTATAACAAAAGTTCCTTTTAATTGCATAAGTTATCGAATGGTATAAAAATATTAAGAAATTTAATTGAAAAAAAAAATCGACTTGATTATCCAACTTTGAAGGCGCATAACAAAAAAATACAAATGCTATCGAGCTGAAATTTTGGCAACACTTATTTTTTACCGTGATTTCTTTATTTAATTAACAAATTTTGATAATCTTTGACCTTGTCATCATCCCTATTGGCTATATATTGGTATGGACAGTAGGTAGGTTGTATGATATTTGAGGTGTAAGCAAGATTTCATATCTCATCGATATATAATAAATATTAAGTGGATAATTTTGATTTCAATCACTACAATCATTAAATGATTTTTGTCCAAGTATAAGGGCGAAGCCAAACGAGCGTAATTTGTGAGTTATGAGTCGCAGAATTTCTGCCGCGTAAATATCTTTTCATACAAATCATGACTCACAAAATTACGCTCGTGAGAATCAAACATGACTTTTGTATGAAACTGAATGTAACAGAATTCTGCCGTACCGAAATTCTGCGACTCACAACTCACAAATTCCGCTCTTTTGGCTTCGCCCTTAAATTAGAATATTCGAATGACGGCAAAATGTTTTTGTTTCACATTTTCTTGTTTACAGAGATAATTTTAACAAGTGAACGTTAAATGACATTGGGAAAGAAGGCTAGTATGTATTGCTAGTATAAGTACCATCGGTACTAAGGTACCATCAGTAGTTTGTATTGTTAGGACCATTTAAATATAATACGCTATAGAATAAAAACTCTAGTACGAGTAACTGCTCAAATATGGATCCTAACTGACATAAATACCCAGTAGACTGCAGAGGCAACGAAAATTATTGTTAGGTATTATGAACTCGGGCCGAGTTTGACAACCAACTGAAAGTACAAAATTTCCATGAAATTCAAACCTATGTCTGCATTTTAAATATGGAACAACTTTTTAGTATCAGCTGTTATTCTTCGTTAATATGTATTCAGGGGCGTAGCTACCGCCGTATATCCCGTATTAATTATATGGGACCCCTGACGAGGGCCACTCTGAGAAATCTGTATTATCATTCCTATAGGCCCCCAAACAAATTTTTATACGCCATCCGCCCGCCATAGTACGCTTTTGTATTTATTATTCGTGTTTGAATCTTATTATAAGGATAAAATTTATCTTTACACACCACTCTTTGAATGGACTTGAGGAAAGGCGAAGTTAATAGAGCGCCTTAATTTTTCGATTAGCACAATTGCTCACATTATTTACGCAGGCGCACCGAGTTATGTCTATCGTTGCCTGCTCACTGAATCGCTAACTACAAATTAAGATAAACGCTCCATTTTTCACCCCAAATATTACCCGCAGCGATTAATCCATTTTCACATAATACTCGAGTATTAAAATTGTTTGAGACAATTTTTGCAAGAATTTTTTGGGAATTTTAAAAATAACCAAATAATTGCGAATGTCACGAATAAGTTTCTTTTTGTGAAGTTTTTCGGTTTATAAATGGAAGGAAAATTGCGTTTTCCCTAAAAACCTACCCACACAAAAACCGGCCAAGTGCGTGTCGGGCCACGCGTAATATAGGGTCCCGCAGTACCGCTAGTTTTTGAAATTATTTGTATGGTCAATGAATGTATATTTATAACGTGTTTTACACTATTAACAACACCATCTCAGTCACTTTAAAAGGAATTTGAACGAAAAGTTCCTTTATACTTCGCCGAATACATTTTTTTTAGTTGATCGACTATTACTCAATAACTTATGAAGTCGTCTTAGCCGTGATAGTTTTCCTTTTAAATTCAGCATGTTTCCTACTCCTGTGAATTTTTTCGCATTTCCAGAAACAACCGTTTAGCTGGTAGAAGGGGGACACTGGACTCTAACGATTTTTTCCACTTTAAAACTTAATATTTCGCAAACGGATCTCTAAATCAGAAAATAATCTAGCAATACTCATAATATTTTTATAAAACCTATCCAACGACACCCCATACGACGGGGTGGGCGCGAAAAAAAATTTCATTCCCGCTTGATGTGTTAAGGAAGGTACAATAAAAATATTTTTTTACAATTTTATATACCATTTTGTCAGCATCATTAATATATATGTGTATTCATGCCAAATTACAGCTTTGTAGGTCATTTTTGTAATCATGTGGGACTTTGTGGTCAGTCTCTTTGGAAGGCTTGAGAAAGTCAAAATATTCGTTTGACTTCCAATTTTGTGCACTTTAAACGTAGGGTGTGTCAGAAAACTTGATATAAATTAGTACCAGTTCTCCATGAATCTTTTGGTACTTATGTTAGGAGGGTGTGGGTGTAAAACAGTTGTCATTCATAGTGAGGCTACCTTACCCTCACACACAATGGAACTAGCACGATGACAAAGATGGTGGAACATTTTAGGATGGCGGCGTAAGATCTTATTTTGACCACGCGCGAGATGATCCTCGATCCTTGTTTTTTTTTTTAATAAATAAATGATCATTGAATGATTGTCAACAGGTGGAGCTATCCATGCACGACGGTACAGTGCGAGACGTGTGCTTCATTGAGGACACATCCAACAACACGAGCCTGCTCGTCAGCGGCGGCGCGGGAGACTGCAAGATCTACGTCACAGACTGCGCCACGGGGAAGCCATTCCAGGTGAGATGCTGTCGTAAAGCTGTCTAGTGTCTGCTGAAGACAGGTTAGGATTATTTTCCTACCTATCTTGACGATGCAGGTCAAAGAGGCACTGGCACGACGATTTTGTATACTGCGACAGCAATGCAACAGGCGTTTGTCAGCAGATATTGTACGATATTTGCCTGCTGCATTGCTGTCCATTGATATGAATGTAGTGAATCTTTGACCTCTTCCAGAATTTAGACCTGCATACTGTAACACTTAAGGTCTAATTAATTATGGCATAATTTCTATACTTAGAGCAACTCCTATCTCACAGTAAATTAATAAAACCCATGATGTGATTCAACATAAAGATTGTTTCATAAAATAAATACCCTCGTAAACTTAACAATCGCTATTCAACTATAAACATCTAATAGACCATACCAACTATTAGCTATTCAAGTTAGTCAATCGGTTGGAAGGGGACGGCTTAATGTCTGTGGGACGACAGTCCAGGTGCTCCTGAGACTCTCGGACAGTTTGTAAATTGTAATATTGCTACTGCAATATTTACTATAATGTAAGTTTCTAGACTTAGGTCCATCAGTCTGGGTTAAAGTTAATTGTGGGTATTGTGTTACCTGTCCTCGAAAATGGACGGTAAAGTAAAAAGAACTAGGCTGTTAATCCTACAGTATTGGCTTAATTCGAGTAACAGTAGGCTTCGAGTAATGCGAAGAAAGTGGTAATTCATTTTCACTAGTGAACATAAACTCGCCCGTAGCCGAACGAAAGCTAAATCAATTACTGGCTGTTTATGACTCTCTATAGTCCAAGGGGCGAGATGAGGCACAAAACCTGACATAAGATGTCAAATTTTGTGCTTTGTTGTTTTAGTAACTTCAGAGGGCTGCCTTTCCACCAGAAATGTGTTTTTAAGATCCAATAGAATCGCTGCGCTGAGCGAGGTCACGTCACGTGAAGCGATTCTATTGGTTCTCAAATACACATTCCTCGCAACACAACTCTGGTGGAAACACAGCCTTATTGGCGTTGCTTGAAAATATTAAAATCCGTGTTTTTCAAACCAGTGAACGCTTTGCGTTTGTCAGGCTAATCTATTGAGTTCGATGACCCGAGGATCTACCCGCTTGGTAATATTATATTATGGAACGATTCCCGTAACTGTTCATATTCAATTAAAAATTGTATTTAAGTGACAAGACATTCGCATTGTGGGCAAATGCGAAAATTATTCTGAACTATATGACGCTCGCAACTCCGTTACGCCAAAATTTGTTTATCGCGCTTTAGAAATACGCGATAATCGATCATCCAGGAAGGATTATTACATACATGATCAATGAAATATCACCTACAAGCGGCAGGAAAAAAGCTTATATTTTTATGGACGTAATAGAAATTCAAAAGAAGATGATGAAGTAGAAGTAGATGAATACTGGAAATGTCTAGCAAATTGAAAGCAAACACGGACCTAATGCATGATTAGATAGCTTATGCGGCTGTGCTCCAGCATAAATTATTGCCTATGGTTCTAGCTTGAGACCGCAGCTTAGCGCAACATCATCATCGCTCTTGTGAATATAGAGATGTTGAATTTTAGAATAGAGACATAATGGTTTGAAATTGGGCAAAAAAGGAAAAAAAATCTCTTTGTTTCAATATCTGTGACCAGCCCATCTAGCATACGCCAACGAGAAAATTTTGTCTACACGTTTTCTCGATGTTTGATGGCGTTTCTCTTCATCTCTATTGACCCTAACATGACATAATTTTTTTCTCGTGTAGATCTGTTGTCAAAATCTATGCACATAATGTCAAAAAATGATTTTGACATTATGTCGTTATCGACAATATAACTACACACGAGAGTGAGATGTCTCGAGATTTTCTCGTTTGCGCATCTTAGGCCGGCAGGAATCTGAAATGATTCTGAAGATTGGTCATAATATGTTTGATTACGTTCCTTTTTTAATGGAAGACACAAGTAAGAGGATCTCTTGTCCTTGACTTAGATGTCTTAAATGGACAGACAATAAAGAAACGTTTTCGTTTTAATTTAGGACATGCTTTGGCCCTCTTTCCAAAACTCTTTTAGTCTTACCAAAATCCATTTATTTGTCCGTTTTTTATTTTTACTTTACAAACTGATATAGCTGTACGTCTCAAAAGGATATTATACTTCGCTATTGTTGCATGTAGGTGCTAGAAAATATGAGCTCCATTTACTGAAGATGACTTAAGTTCCTTCAACCTATTTATAACAATCTAGCCTTTGCCCTTGACTTCGCGTGCCATTACTTATATCGTATAGGAACGTTTGGTTAGTAGTGTGGAATAATGAATGTTATTTCTCGTACCAACGAAATTATTGAACTGATGAACCCTTTGAGCGCAAAAAAAATTGAGTTTTAAGTAAGACTAGGGTTGAGATTTGAGAAAGTTGGCGAAAGCTATTTAATATTATGAAATCTTAATAATAATTAATAGATATACTATCAGATAAAATTTGAACATGTTTCACAAAAAGTTTGAACATGTTTCACAATGCTTAGTAACCACTGACCTCTATAATACTGGACCGGCGGACCTAACCACTGGACCTAAATATATATATGTAATAAATAAAATGTTCCTATTTGAAAGTCGCCATGTTGGCGCTGATTGCTATGTGAAAGCAGTAGTGAGTGTACTTGGAACTACTAATTTGCAAATGGCGGTTGTAATTTTCTATGTAATTAGTTCACAGTACGCTCACCGGTGGCGCTTCAAACGGCACAAAAAATAGCTGTCATTTTGTACGGCATAGCCAGTCCAGTGTATTATAGAGGTCAGTGTTAGTAACGCATTAATAGGTACTGCGCGCGCCGGCCGATATGACATACTCGTACTACGTAAACGTATTTTCGAGATCTCTTCTGGGTCGGCCTACTCGTTAGTTCTGTTTACTCTGGTAGGTATATATCAACTGCCTACAAATATTTTTTTCTAATGGTTCCTGTCAAGATTTTTCTATACATTTGACCTTGGAAATTCCTCTCCCCTAGGCTCTCAGTGGTCACTCGGGTCACGTGTTATCCCTCTACAACTGGGGCGGCGCCATGTTCGTCTCCGGCAGCCAGGACAGGAGTGTCCGATTCTGGGACTTGCGTACCGGCGGCTGCGTCAACGTCATCTCGCCGCCGGCCGGACAGGTGAACAAGGTGAGATAGAGAGAGCTAGAGAGAGTGAGACAGAGATAGTGAGAAACTTTGTTTTTGTCGTACTTAGTCAGGAAACAGAACAGGAGCGTCCAAGCGTTCGAGCGTTGAAAGAAAGTGGTGTATGGGAGATGCGTTGTTTGTACTGAAAGAACTGAATACTAGAAAGCTAATTATTTCTCTGAGGGCTATTATTTCATGTCGTAGTCATGGATGCCGTCACGCTTCATCGACACATCGACAACTTCAATGTCATATTAATTACCCCCCAAAGTTCGTATTATATGACGCTCAAGGGAAATTCTGTGACGCCCCATAACAAACTACAGTTCTGCAAGTCTCGATCTAAGTCACTTACATAAAGCTCAACCCACATTGGGCGGCGGCATCGCATTAGGACCCATTAGGACATTTCTGAATCAGACGTCCCAAATAACACAATTTTGGAAACCTTGATCTGAGTCCTTCTCACCAACGTTCTTATGTTCAATTACTTACATAAGGCTCAATCCACACAGGGCGGTGGCGTCGCATCAGTCGCGGTGGACCCGTCAGGCCGTCTGCTGGTGAGCGCGCACGAGGACGGCGCGTGTGCGCTGCACGACGTGCGAGGCGCGCGCGCGTTGCAGCGCTTCACGCCGCACTCGGCCGACGCTCGCTCCGTGCGATTCTCGCCTGGCGCCTACTATCTGCTGACAGCGGGATATGATGGAAGAGTTGTGCTGACTGATTTACAGGGTAAATTTGCTTTATAAATTGATTCATATGACGGACAGGGTTATGTCATTACAATGTAAGGGCTCCAAGTTCCCACACCCAACTAATTTGTATTATGAACTAGACGTTCCCAGCGGCTTAGCCCGCATAAATTAGATATTTCACAGACAAATTATTAAACACGAAGTTCACTGGGTCATCTTGTAATGTTATAAATTACTAGCTGACCCAGTGAATATAATAATTTATATAATAACTAGCGACCCGCCCCGGAGTCGCACAGGTATAAACTATATAGCCACTGAAAAAATGATTAAAATCGATAGCCTTCACGTGGTCTACTTCTTATCTGTGCCAAATAACAGAAAAATTGCTCCAGTAGTTCGTGAGATCAGCCCTTTCAAATAATTTCCCCCATTTTATCCACATTTTCCTCTATTTCTTCGCTCGTATTAGTTTTAGCATGATAAGATATAGCTTATAGTCTTCTTCGATAAATGGGCTATCTAACACTAAAATAATTTTTCAAATTGAACCAGTAGCTCCTGAGATTAGCGCGTTCAAACAAACAAACAAATAAAGTCTTCCGCTTTATAATATTAGTATAGATTTTGTCGCAGGTATTTGCGATGCGATGCGAGTTCACAGTTATGTGTGGGAGCCCTTAGTCGTCATTTGTAGGCTGAGTCTGACGTAACGCGACCAAATAAAAAAAATGCAAAAGTATGAAGTCGACATCCGGCTCATGTTTTGTCAATTCCATACATTTTCGTTTGGCAATTCTATAAAGAAGCGATAAAGAAAACGTTTTGGCTAAGCTCCGACTCGGCATTTCAGATTCGCTGGAATGTGATGTCGCATAGTTAGGCCGTGTTCACACCAAACCGACTGTGCGCCGCCGAATGTGAGCGAACGTTACGCAGTTTATTGTATTTCTATACATATTCACTTTCTCGTTCGTCACCTAACCGACAATACGCTATTACGCTAGGCGTAGGCGGTATCGAATGTCCGCGCATTCGATACCGTATATTTTCACGTTTACACTGGGGCTCACAGTGAGCCTGCTCACATTCGGCGGCTCGCAGTCGGTTTGGTGTGAACACGGCCTTAGGCTGTTACTTAGTGCGGTTTCGCTCATACAAATTCATTAAAGCCCGTCACAGACTTAGCTATAATATATATTAATATTTTTATAGCTAGGTATATTACTATATACGTCACAGAAATATATTATAGCTGAGTGTGCGGTCACGCGAAAATTAGTATAGAAAATGTATAGTAATATGCCTAGCTATAAACATATTAATATATATTATAGCTAAGTCTGTGACGGGCTTAAAATATGTAGAGCTATGCCTACTGCGTTTATTATAAAGTTTTGTGACTGGTGGTTTGCACGTTATTCATTTATCAAGATTTTTCAGAAAATTTTTATATACGGGTTGGACAAACGTCAAACGAATTTTGTCAGTAGATATAATATCCGCTTTTCTACAAATGCCATTACTAACTGGAAATTTTTCGAATATCAAAAAATGCCTTTGTGCTTTTCAGCCGAAAAAGAATGCCGAAAATCGTATTTTCGGCATTCTTTTCGCTATTCATCGATGGCTAACAAATAAATCAACTGTACTTCCAACATACTCGAGCTAATAAGTTGGCAGTTTTGTAGGCTGGAACTTTTGTGATAAAACTTTATTCGGGCGGATACGCGTCATGTGCTCCACATAATAAATATATTCGCCTGAGCGGCTGGCGTATATCATTTTGATTTATATCATGTACGAAGGAAATAAAGTAGGAGGTCGACGGGGTAATACTTAATCGATATTACTTAGTGCATAATACTATTTGGTCTTATTCGTATATGGACATGTAATTTATCTATCTATTTAAAAGAAAGTGGTGTTAGTTACACTACTTATAACTCAAGAACGAATGAACCGATTTGGCTGAAAATTGGTGGAGATATACTTTGAGTCCCGGAAAAGAACATAGGATACATTTTGTCCCGGAAAAATGTACGGTTACTGCACAATATACTTTTATGATTTGCGCGTATGATATTCAATAGATACATTTTGGTATGGAGATACTTTGAGTTTCGGGAAAGGATAAGAGATACTTTTTGTCCCGGAAAATGTACGGTTCCCGCACAATAAACTTTTATGATTTTCGGGATAGTTTGGGATGAGGCACTCAAAAATATACACACTTTTTTTTATTAATTATACCAATTCGAATTAAATAATCATCGTTAAGACAGGACAACGTCTGTCGGGTCAGCTAGTTTGTTATAAAACGAAGAAAGTTTTAGATGTTAACCACATTTCACATAGAATTATCCATTAATATGTATTAACAGACTTATATATCATTTATCAATATCTACCTCACTAACTGAAACTGTAAATGCAATGAAGAGAACTATAATCTTAATATATATAAATCTCGTGCCACAATGTTTGTCCTCAATGGACTCCTAAACCACTTAACCGATTATAATAAAATTCGCACACCATGTGCAGTTTGATCCAACTTGAGAGATAGGATAGTTTAAATCTCAAATTATAGTCGCAATTTTATTTTATTGTAAATTATTTGTCTATAAAGAGCGACCATTGTTTATGCGACGCGGGTCACGGGATAGCGATGGACGTTGCCATGGTGATATACTTATATTTTAGTCATTAATTCAATAAAATAATACGGGCGATATACTTAATATAATATGGCAAAGAAACGTTTGCCGGGACAGCTAGTAATCCTATATAATATTATTTTCTGGGACTTAAATACTTACTTATGATGGTTAAAGCAAATCGGTTCTATTGTGAAATAAATAAACAATGTTAACTCATGTAGTTTTATTTGCAAGAATATTTACAAAGTGAAGTAACAACAATGCTGCCATGGTAACATCACTCAAAATCTTATTCATAGATAAGTAATGTAAAATATATATCAGGTTCAGTGGTTCGGTAGGTTAAATATGAAGAAAATGCTATAATTTATTTGTAATTATTATAACGCGAAGGATGTAGATAGGTATATGAATATTCTAAGTATTTTTAATCGTGTATACTAGCTGTTACACTTTGTCTCGTGGGCTTATAATATAGATGTCATAATAAATTAAATCCATTTTTCCTGCCAAAGAAAATTAATTCCATTCAAGAAGCAATAAATAAGAGCTTAGGAATTATTATCTTGTATAAGGTACAATAAATAGAAGCGAACCTTGCCTTTTATTTGCCATGTAGTTAATTATGCTCAGTTAAACATTTACAAAAAGGTAGGGCAGCTATTACCTACAAAAGGTGGTTGTTTTTAAGAATTTCATAACATTTTAATGTTCAGTTATAAACTAGTGAGTAATTTGCAAGACTTTAGAATCCATCGATTTAGTTTTTCTGTCAAGGAAAACCCATAAAATAGTTTTTCTTACCTCCGGGCGGAAAACGTCAACTTTCTTCCCGCTTCGCTTACCGATGTTGCCGTTTTCCGCCTCCGTCGATGAGAAAAATAGTATACGCACCATGGGCAGTAAATAAGAAAGCCTCAGATCGCAATATGTTTGTTGACCTCGGCTTCGCCTCGGCCAACAATTACATGTGATCTGAGACATTTCTTATTTTCCTGCCCTAGGTGCGTAGTACTATTTCTTGCAAAAAAGCTCCTGCGCGACAACCTGATTTTGACGTATCGATGTTGCTGACTAGTATGCTGTTAACATAATATCATAACTAACTTTCAAAATTGCGGTTCAAACCCCCCCCAATAAAACCGGTCAAGTGCGCGTCGGGCCACGCACAATATAGGGTTCCGTAGTACCGCTAATTTTTGACAATTTTTTTGTGGTCAATGAACTTACATTTATAGCGTGTTTTACACTGCTAACAACATCATCAGCTCAGTTACTTTCAGAGGAATTTGAACGAAAAGTTCCTCTATACTTCGCCGAATACATTTTTTTTAGTTGATCGACTATTACTCAATAACTTATGAAGTCGTCTTAGCCGTGATAGTTTTCCTTTTAAATTCAGCATATTTCCTACTCCCGTGAATTTTTTCACATTTCCAGAACCAACCGTTTAGCTGGGAGACATTGGACTAACGATTTTTTCCACTTTAAAACTTAATATTTCACAAACGGATCCCTAAATCGGAAAATGATCTATGAATACTCGCAATATTTTTAAAAAACCTATTCAACGACACCCCACACGATGGGGTGGGTGGGAAAAAAAAATATTCATCCCTGCTTATTATTATATATTATTTTTCTCCGCCCTTTGTATTTTAAAAAGTATTGTGTTTATCTTATGCTCGAAAACTGATTCTAACGAAGAAAACAAAGTACTCAAGCATGCATTAGAATTATTTGAGTTCCAATAATAGTCTAAAAATATATTTACAATTAAACATAAAAAAAGGTAAGAAAAAAGCCTAAAATATACAATCCGCCGTGGAAGAGGTGCACTTTAAAACTGTCGCTGTAGCAGTAAATATGACAGGTTTGAAGATAAATCGGATATGTTATGAATTGATGTTTCTAACGATTCATTAGATTTAAAAAAAAAAAATATTTTTTTTTAATCTAATGAATCGTTAGAAACATCAATTTTACCCCACATTTTAAACGTCATCAATAATACCGATTTATTGTTATCGTTGGGTGTTAGGGAAGGTAAAATCGGGAAGTGGCAACGCTCAGTTTTTACGTATTCTATGGAAAATCTCGTAATATCCGCCATTTCTCGACAGTTCACATTTGAACCTCCTCAGTCGGAATGTGTACACAGTTTTTTCAAAGGAAGTTTTTTGTGACACAAATTTAAGTATTACTGTTTCACATAAAACTATCAATGCATCATGTGAGTAGTCAATAGGACCATGTTTGGGGCTATAATAAAAACCACATTGTGTATTATTTACAGAGATAAGTTTGATTTTCTCAACGCTATGATAGCCTCTACGCTATCATTTTGGTGCTTCAACGTCATATTTTTCAACGCTATGATAGCGTAGAGGAATAAATTCACTACAATTTTGGTGCCCCAACGTTACAAGCAGCGTAGATATTCGCCAATTTTCTTTCTCTCGCAAAATTTTTCTGCGTCATATCAGCAAAAATTGGCGGCCTCACCCATATGTGTATTCATGTCAAATTACAGCTTTGTAGGTCATATAGTCTCGGAGTAAAACCGCGGACAGACAGACAGACAGACGGACAGACGGACGGACAGACCGAAACTATAAGGGTTCCTTGTTGACTACGGAACCCTAAAAAGAGGAGGTTACAATATATTCGACATGTGGATTTTTGAAAATGCCTTAACACTAACACACTTGTTTCAGGCGACCTAACCTGCGCGCTTCCCAGCGTGCCGGTAGCGCGGCATCCCGACAAAGTGATATCCGCGAGGTGGCACCCCGATGACTTCTCATTCCTCTCCACTTCCGCCGACAAGACGGCCGTGCTGTGGACGATACCGCCCGTGTAACCAGTGAGTCGATTACACGGTCAGTCTGGCATTATCCATCCATCTCACACTGACGCCAGAATGATGGCCGGAAAGTACTAAACCCGCCAATCGCTTACACGATCATTCTTTCGTCAGTCTAAAGACTGAACTGATGCCAGACTGATCGTGTAACGAGTGAGACGTTAAGCCCGCTACAGACGCTGCACGGTTCGGACGCAGTTGGCATTGAACGCGGGTTAGGTTTTCTTGGTGATGACGCCTTCTGTTTTAGGTACCGCACTATTTTGATAAGTCTCGTCGTTTTTCTAATACCTATTTAAAAAGTCGGTATTTACAAATGTATGAAAAACTATTTTAAGGTTTTACAGGTTATTATTAAAAAAATTCGTATGATTACATCTCAAATAAATTTTACAATATTATATACAAAGAATAATACCACTACACTCGCCACAAAATTTTATAAATTTTTGAAATATGAAGTTTTGTTATTCCTCTCGTGTCTAAAAGAGCATCTCTCTAAAATATAGAGCAAAATATTACTGTACCTAATGTTTGCTGCGACCGAACTGTGCAGTCTCATCGTCACGTGTGTGTAGCAGGAGTTACTGAATTTTTCATCAACTTGAAGTCATCTTGATAATGTTGATGAATTTTTTATTACATTTTTGACGTTTCTTTTACATCACACTTTTTTACTGGATTACGATGATTGTTCAGACTTATCGTCCCTAACAGTAACCTTATTTTACAACTATGGACTATGACTATTGTATATTAATGGTTTCTAAACATTATTTTTTGGTTTTCTCATGGATGACGATAACAATAACTTGAACATAATATATAAACGTCAATAACAATATTGCTTGTAATTTCTTTAATTCAAATTCATACTAATAAAATAAGAAACTAACGGTCTTACCACAAAAAACTAAACATCTGTTGAACAGTTGTTTTGAGACCATTCTGTACTGAATTTTTTTCTAGTTGAACCTACGAATAATAAAACCTAAGGAAACGTAACTCCCATACTAATACAGTTTTAAATTTGGTTCCATTCGAACTGTCATGTAACGTCAGCCTTTATACCGCTCAAGGTCACCTAAATATTGCAAATGTATGAAAAGTGAACCTAAGGTACACTTTTTTGACAAGTATTTTGGAGCATGTTTTTTGACGGAGTTACTCTTCCTTAGTTTTTATTATTCGTAGAGTTGAACAGTTCAACAGTTGTTTAAATCTTTTGTAGTAAGACCGTAAGAATTTTAAAACGGGACATGAATATAAAAATTAAGTTTTAAGGTGAACGCAGATTTGGCCGCACCGCACGCACCGCAGTCGCCGCATTTCGAATTCTTTATATGAAGTTATAGGCAAGCTCGCATACCTACCCGCGCCGCAGTCTTCGCAACTTCTACATTTTTTATATGAAGAATTCGAAATGCGGCGACTGCGGTGCGTTCGATGCGGCCAAATCTGCGTTCACCTTTATCAACTTTTTATGAGAATAACATACTGTTGTATGCAGTTGTTATTAGACGAACTTGGCTGACTTTCCACCAAGAACTAAGTACCATACATTGAATGAATTATAATTGTTTTTTATTTTTTTAAAACGACGATAAATGGCATTTGATTGATTAAAAAAAAATGCAAATTAAAATATTTTTAAAAATGTACTGTAAAATATTACTATGTAAAGTCTCTACAAACTTTTGAAATTATTTCCATTATGCCAATAAAATAATTTTGTCTGATGTATAAAAGGTGCAGATTTTATATTGTGTTAAAATGTCAGTATTTAGTACGAGTCTCACATATTAATAGATCGTGCTAATATTGTTTCCACTCGATGTAACCAACGGTTATGTAAGGTAGCTTTAAATTAACAGATATCTAAGTTAAATACGTCACAAAAATAATTTCGCTAGCGCTATTTATAAGATAAAGGTATTCACATTACGTCGGCAATCGCAGCGTTTAAAATGCGTCTATTTTAAAACCATGTTATTAAATTGTAAAAGGTGATATTTTAAACGCACAATATTGGTAATATAACTATCATTCAAATGTAAGGCATTAATTAAATAAAAAAAGTTTAATAAATAAAGTATTCTGCAGATGCAAAAACGAAATCGCCCGTCGTAGTTTGTGTACGCTGTGTATACCCTGTATAAAAGAGGCCTATTCTGGAAAGCGGTTTGACATACTTTACTTAATAAGTCACGAATGTGATATAATATTGTATTATGTTAGGGTTTCATGACAAACTTAATTCGCTTTAATCAATAACATGTCACAAATATTCTTAATCGATAAAAATTATTCGATGTGCATAAAGCACTTTATTTTTGTTAAATCTTTAATTTTATTCGAATATGTAAAATATATTTGGTACGGAAAACATTGCTAGGTGTTAATTAATTTAAAATGACAATGCGTAGGTAGTGAATGTAATTTTGAAATTTAATTTTTCGTGAGATGGGTGCGATAAGAAACTAAATTTGTATATGTAATATTATAACACGATCAAATCGATAATTAAAATGCTTTGTAATATTTACTGTAACTAAAATAAAATATTTTGAATGCACTGAGAACATTTTTTTATAAATTTTTATCTATTTTGATAATTGCATGATTTTAATAATGAATCGTAATTTTGTATTTTTAAATAATTACTTATTCACTTATCGATTTTCTTTGCACTAGGTTTTTAGGGTCAATTTTTTTCGATGCCGAAATGCGCACCCCAGTGAGAAGTGGCCCTTACGTCAATGCATTAATTTTTATTTTTTTGTATTATTCACTCCACTCGTGCTAATGAGGCTTTCGAATAAAATTTCATTGTAATTTTGTATTATTAGTTATTAATTTGTTTGAATGTAATAATGAAGGTTTGCTTGAATGTTAAATATTTTTCCATTTGTTGTAAATGTGCTGAAAATGGCGATTTTACTGACTGTGTTGTATTACAAATAGTAAAAACTTATACGTAACGTAATACTGTTTATTAACATAGTTACAAGCTCAGACGAAATAAAAAATAAAGTCACAGTTCTATGAACTGAGGTCGGTCAAACTACGCCTGTTTCACTTGTGTGCGCAAATGATTATGAATAATACGGTATTATGCACACAGGTGTAACAAAACTCCGCCTTACTAGGGTGTTTGTGTCTTTTATTAACAGTGCGTAGTTACGTGCATAAAACGGCTTCCTTTTTTGTTTCACTTAGTTCTGTCTTTACTTTTTATTATGTCTAATAGAAAATCATCGTCCTATAGAGACAATGATTTTACAGGCAGTAGATGTTTTTTTTTTTTTTCAAAAAATACAAAATAAAATTATGTGCCGTGGTTTCCAAAAATTGCTAACGTTTGAAAATACTACGATTAAATATAATAATTATATTACAAAGGCTTTAAAATTTACCCAAAATTAACCATGTAAAAACCGTTAACGATTTTAGTAACCCAAATCTAGTTCGCCTAGAAATTTTATACGTTTATTGACTAGTACTTAGTACTTACCCTTAATTTATACCTAATCTAAGCGACAGTTCACACCGAGACGAGAATCGCTGCGGTATTCCGTTTTACGCCTCTAGTCCACCGACGCTGCGGACTGCGAAACAGCGGCGAACCGATTTACTGTCTCATCCGCCACACGACAATGCGTTATATTGCATCTCGCTCTATTCCTGTTTCGCATTGATTTCGCAGTTCGCATCGTCGGTGGACTAGAGGCCTTATTGTAGAAATTCAAAAATGAACTCCATTTACTAAACAAGAAGACACAAATTTCGTTGTAAGATCATAAATTACGAGCTGTACTTGGCTGTACTGCACTGCACTCCGCGGTGTCGCTTTCGCTCTCGTCTGATCCATCAATCTGATTGACGGAATATTGATGGTTATAAAAAGTTCATATTAAAAATACGATCAATCCATCAATCCGTGTCGTACGCGATCAAATTTTCGTCAATCCGTACCGGATTGATGGATCAGATTGATGATAAATCGACCGTGTAGCCGGTGACAATGAAATGTGTCGTCGTGTGAAAAGATGGTCAAATTTGAATTCCTATCCATATTCCATTGATTTGATGTTAACTGACGCTTAGAAGCGTTTTGCGCTAGTTTTGACTGCGTGTAAAATATAAATTATTGTTCCCCCCTATAAATTATGTAATCTCTGAGATTATAGTCTTATTGTATGTTTGTTGGATGCGAATGCGTGAGGTTTTGCTCTATATGCTTGTAGGCCGCGCAAAACATTAAGATCGCTTGAAGAGTGGAAGGGAAAAACGCAGTGTTCGATTCGCAGTGGTCTCTGTGGTGGGGTGAGAGATAAGCGGGGCGCACGGGGACCCTATTGGTAGATCAGTGATCAGACAAGTCGTTATTGGTAGATATTATACAAGCGCCAATTACCTTCGCTTAGACGAGCAATCTTAAAGATTTGCGCGACCAAAACTTCTGTGTGATAACTATTGTATAGTAATAGACCAGTATACAGTTTAGTGTAGCCAGTTTTTGACGATTTATAGACTAAGCGACGACCATAATAGGTAGGCCAATTTCGTAGAACCGGCTCCCTAAGTTTCGAACCAAAATTCATTGTAGTTAAATGTTATATAGAAATCGCTCTAGCTTCGTAGGAGTCTCCTAAAATCTATTTAAGGTCCCCTTGAAGAAAGAAAATATTTATATCAAATATGAAGTAGTAGAGATGAAGAAAATGGATATTAAATAGATTTTTGGGGAAAATTGTTGTTTATCGAACTATAAAGTTTATTACGTGTGTAGAAGGTGTAAATTCGCAAAGCCTCACAAGTGTGTGTCTGTCTGTAACACGCCTAACGCATCAACTCTATGTTTCATTATGTTGTAAGAATATAATCCATTATTTACAAATATGTTGGTTTTATTTCATATCTCAAGACCCTAAAATCTAAATCATGGCAAACTCTTTGTTGGTACGTGAAACGTTTGTTTGTAAGTTTTTGAAAGCTATATTATTAATTACTAATCTACAATACTAGATATTTTTTTACTTAAAATCTTGGGTACTGTCCTCCTAGAGTCTAGACTCTAGATCAATTTTTTTGTGCTATGCTATTGACCGTCTAGGGTTGATATTAAACGCGCTCGCCTTTCAATCTTATTGTGAAATAAATTGTTCAATGATATTGCACACTAAAATTTATCGTCTAGGGGCCCACTTAAACTAAGTACAATAGTATGCGACATACTCATATTATTAAAAAAACCTCTATAGTTTACACAAAACGTTTATTAGAACTGTACATTGCAACATTTAATAAACAAATGGAATGAACTGCGGAATTGTAACGGCGTTTCCACCAGAAATTGCCCGGTTTTGTTCTGGTGACATTGAAAAGTTTTGAAATGCAAACTAGAAACCGCACCCGCAACTCTACCGGTGCAGCGTACACGTGCTAGCGTTCGCACCCGCTCCCCAAAGGTTAAATGTCGTGTTTTGACAAGACTCATCTCAGTTCGCCAACAAAATTTCAATTTAAAGGCTGCGTTCATTGATGTAGCATGCAGGGACGTTGCATTCTAATTTCTATGCTACTTGGATGTGACCAAGTCTGAATGTGTTGGTAATATAATTTAGTTTGTACAGAAATACTTAGAGCTCTATCTCGATTCTAGCTCTAAAACATATTATAATAATGATCTATTCTCATGTGATACGTACACAATACATACTTAATATATACTCTTTAATTGAACACTAATAAAGACGCACTAAATTTTAATGTAATTTAGGTAACTAACTGACTCGCTAATATTTTTCGCTTTCGATAATATTATAAATATCGGCAAAAATCAGCTAGTTTTAGTCGTATCTAGTTCTTACAGTAGTTTCTTCCTGACAACATACCTAAACAAAAAGTCACACTCAGATATTTTATTTAAATGGTGTAAAAACTATGATTTCTACGAACATACTTCGATGCCGAATGGTAAGTAAAATCTAATATATAAAGTTTAATAAATAGTAAGTATAAAATTCTGTACCCAACCACCCACTATGTTAGCTAGTTCAAAGGGCCTGCATTTTGTACATACCTTGGTTGTGCATCTGATCACTGATGCGCGTGTGCGACATCTCTCCTCATTTTCTGGTACGTCAACGACCGTATGTAATTGATGGTTCAAGGGCAACAATTCAGCATTTCCGATGGGAAAATATACTGAATGAGTTTTAATCCCGTTTTCTGAAATGCCGAGAATATTCAACAGTATAGGGATTTCAAATTAATTTAATGCAAGATAAGAATTGGATTTGTTGGGGATATTGTATGCAACCTGCGCAAGGTGAAATAGAATTAGTTTTCTTGTAGTATATCAATTTTGCGATGTTTGTGAAGCAAAGGTGTGTTAGCAATACTCGAGGATTTCGCTAGCTAGCTTTAGACCAGTGTCTTTCAACCTTTTTATGATGCGACCAGGGGGTCGCGAGTCGCGACCGACTCCAAAGGTTGAAAAACACTGGTTTAGATTTTCAAATTCAACAACCATTTTCTGTAAAGTCAGAATAAAACACTGGTCTAAAGCTGCGCATAGACATGGCGTCTATGGACACATCAACATTAGGTTTTCTAGCGCACGCTAATATTATTATGGCGTACCTACCTGTCGAAAAGCAATAAAATTCGTGAACCTGTAAAAAAGGTATTAAGAGAGATCAATGTTATGTAACTATGTACTGTCTACCTACAGTGTACACGCCTCTTCACGTTAGCTTGTGATGTGAATGATATGTGATGAGTGATGACTGATACCCACATGGACAACACAAGTGATTAGAAACGGTGGCGGGGCCCGGGCAAGACCTTTTGACGTGGGCAACACATATTTTGCGAGGCCCCGTGATGGATGACGCAAGAGGACGGATTTTGTTGAGAGAAAATTTCTATCAAATTTTGTAAATCTTTAAAAAAATCCTCGTGGTCCAAGGGACGCGATGTCCTCTAGGACCGCGAGGCTGTAAGCGGTGGCGCACGTCGCCCACGCTTACGCCGCCTCAGATTAGAAATATTTAGGGCATGTTCAGACGAATATCACACAATATTTCCTACGGTTGCCCATGATGGATATTCAAGATTGTGTATAGGTACTCATGAACAGGGGGGTGCGAACAACGAAGGGGGTGCGAGCCGAGCATTTGCCCAGAGCAGCAAAAAATGAGGGGCGGCAAAATTTACTTATTTCTATCTTCCAATGTAGCTATTAGCCTTCCACCACCCAAGTTTAGGAATTTTACCTTCGAACCTACTTCAAGTAGGATAGTGGAAATATTTAAGTATTTTACATAAACATTCCCGCCATTCCCAAACAAGACTAGCTTATGACTTTTTTTAAACGGGCAAATGACCCACCACACATTCCCACCCAGAGGCGGCGTGAGGCGTGGGCGGTGTGGGCGACCCCCCACGGCCTTGTGGTCCTAGGGGCCTAGCGCCCCTGGGACAGCGCATTTTTTTTGGATTTACGAGTATCAAAAAAATCTTTCAACAAAATCCGTCTTCTTGCATCATCCATCAGGGGGCCTCGCAAAATATATTTTGGCCACATAAAATTTAGTTATTGCGCCGCCACTGTTCCCACTACTGCAACTCCTGTGTCGCCAGGATCAGCAGTGGTAACCACTAACCAACCACGAAAATCCTTTGATAATATCTCAGGGGTACTCGACGGACAAGCTAATTCTGTCTTGGGACCCGCAATGAAATTAATCAGAAGAAAGGTAGGAGAAGCAGGAGAAACCCAATTTTAATTTAGCTTATGACTTAGGAATATGGTTTTCTGTATGTAAAGGGCGGCGAAAGTTATCTTCGCCCGGAGCCGTTAAATAGCTAGATCGGGCCCTTCTCATGAACCTTCATGAGTCATGACCCAATGTGGAGAGGAACCTTAAAATTTTTCGAATTTTAAACAATCATCGTCGATTAATCGCAAACGCTTAACCTCGAAATTGTTGAAAATTAACAGGCGATCAACGGCGCTTTAGTGTGGGCGCAGCATTAAAAGGTATTTTGTTTACGTTGTCAGAGGGGTTCGCTGTTTGTTCCAACGCAATTAAAAATTAATAGCTATTGCCCAAGGCGGGTCATTATTCCGCTAAAGACTTGAAAACGGATTTCATTTCCTCTATGTCGCGAAAACAAGCTTTTATGTGACATTAGAAGTAAATGAGTTGCGCTTAAGTACATGTTGAATTTAAAAACAAAGTGCATTTGGTAAGTGGACTAATATAATTGATTGTGATAAATTATGTGAAACAATATATCTACTTACGAGTCCGTATACGAAATTTTGCCGATTTCGCACATTTAACAGACGTGATTTAACAGTTAAAATACAGTATTTCTATAAGTTTTAATGCACAACATGTAAGATCATTCAATTATAATATAGTGTTGGAGCTAGATTTTTTTTAAGTATCTTTAAATAATCCAACTCAAACCCGCGACAGTTTTGTGATTTTTGCTGTAAAAGGTTTAGAATATCACCTTTTTATGGATTGTATTGACGTCTTAACGGTATGAAAAAAATTACAATGTACTGTTGAGAAAGTCGTCTATAAAGTGTTGGAATTGCTTTTTACCACTTCAATATAAAAAACCCTTTAAAAACAGAAAACCTCTATCTGCCCGCTAACTTGGCGATCGTCCTTTTTCACCTGGCATATGAAAGACGGGCGTGAGTGTGAAGAGAGCAGTAGAAAAGAGAGGACGGGCTCTTAAATGAAATAAATGATGCGTGATTAACGCCTCGTGGTCTAGTACTATAGAGCGCGGCTCTTGACTCGGAGGTCGTGGGTTCGATTCCCGCGTTGGAAACATGTCATTTCCAAGTTTGGTTAGGACAATGCAAGCTGATAACCTTACTGTCTGATAAGTAAAATGATCCATGCGTCGGATGGGCATGTAAAAAGTGATCCTGCGCCTGATCTCTCGCGGGTCGTGTTGCTCTTCCGTCCCACTGGGTTATGAGAGTAAAGGAATAGAGAGTGTTCTTGTGTACTGCGCACACACTTGGGCACTATAAAATTACTGCTGCGTAGCTGGCCTGGTTTCAATGAAACCGGCCACCGTCATCGAAACCGGTGTGGGAGTTATTACTATTATTATTGATTGTGATAGCGTTCGAATTAATGAGGAAATAAGAGCAATGTACTCGGGGCTTAGCGGTTTTGTGCACAGGTATACGATTCTTCATATTATGAGCTGATGATTCAGTCTTCACATTTAAGAGCATGTGAGAATGGGGTATTTTAAGGCGATTCTAGGTAGGTACAGGTGACGTTTCTAGCACTTTTGAATTAGAATGCTGAAGAATATGGTTGAAAAGAGGTACAATAGACTTAAGTGATCCTTAATGGCAAGATGACGAATGCGCCTAATCCACAATATGAGCAATTACCGTTTAGTACAGTGGTAGAAAACGAACTCACGGTAGAAAAATTGTTTGCACCACAAGGCACATTTTGAGAGCCTGAATTAGAAAACTTTATAGAACTATTAGGAAATTCTCAAATTCTACGTACTACTAACGAGTAGGAAGTTCTCAAACTATACGCACTATATAATATACAGGTAGGATACTTACTTTTTGTTTTTTTTTTATTGAAAGAATAATGCAAACATTAACTAGGATATTTTCGTTACTGCGCTAAAAAAATTACCGTACCAAGATACGTAAATAATAATAAGTTGAGAGGGAAATGGATAAAGAAAATGAAACAATACATATTATATGCTCTAAATTTTTAATATAATATTATGTTCTTTCAATCTACATCCAGAAAACGATAACAAAGAATTGTTTTTCGGAAATTTGACAGAAATCTTTTTATGTACAAATAGTTACTAGTTTATACAAAGGTCCAAAAGTCAGTTCTTTTTAATACATTCAGAAAATTTGACGAAGCTTAAGCTGGGCATACAGTACGCGCCATCAATCAATCGACGTGTCTGCACCCTGCAGTTAACAATGAAATTGTGAACGACGTGTAATAAAACCTATAACCGCATTTTAGTAATTTTGTAGAAAGAGGGTACAGATTTATTAAAGGTCTGTGGCATGCAGCCATTCCAAATGCACGTCGTCATACATGCCAGCTTTAGGTAACATTTATTTAATTACAAATATATAAGTATATACTATAGGCACCTGAATTATAAATTAAAGATGTGAAAGTATTAAGATTGTTGCCCACAAAAACTAATAATTAATTGTTATCTTCTAATATTTTGCATTTTTTTAATATGTAACATTATTATTAGATGTTTAATTATTAATCTGTAATATTTTATAGTAAATAAAATATTTATTTAGCAAACAAAACACGCAATCTTTAAACATTGAATATATGTATGAAACAACGATTGAACTATTATTTTGTTATTCTATATAAGTACCTACTGAATGTTACTAAAAGATCTGTGGAATCTATTAATTAAATCTATATTTTAAACGACATATTATTATTAACTTGCATTTTCGTGTTACATCAAGCTTTACACAATTTTGTTTTGTTACATTTATAATATTAAACTACATGCAGATTAATTATTTTGCTTTTTTGTGTGTGTAAAAATAGAAAACACATCATGTGGCGATAGGCCATAGAAAAGTATTTTCAGTACTTATGTCGAAAAATCGCGCAACGCTAGAGAAAGTATATTATTTATTATTATAACGTATACCATTTATATACCAATAACAACAGAAATTACATTGATAGTTAGCTAGGAACGGACGTACTTAATAACTAAACCGAAGATTATAAAAATAATTTTATGTAGGTGTCAAAAAGCAATATTAAACATTTTGTAATGCCTCTCTTGAAATAAAAAAAATGGGGTACATTAAATTAATTTATTTTTGTATCTAGTTAGATTCTAGATATTTAATACACCTTTGGGTATAAATCGTATAATATTATAATGTTAATTATATTTTTTTTTTAAATTTACAAAGTCTTTGATCAAGCGTTATAAATACGATTCTGAATTTTATGGTCAAATGCCCAACTCTAAGTATAACATTTTCAGAGGCGGCGCAAGGCATGGGGCACGTAGGGGACCGCCCACTACCTCGCGTTCTAAGGGGCCTCGCGCCCCTTGGACCACGAGGTTTTTTTTTTTGATTTACGAGTTTTGATACTCAAATATATTCACAAAGAAAAAGTTTAATAAATTAAAGTTTTAGGTAGTACTTATCAAAAAATTCTTTCTCTCAACAAATCCATCCTCTTGCGTCATCCATCAGGGGGCCTTGCAAGATGCATCATGCCCACATCAAATTTAGGTCTTGCCCCGCCACTGAACATTTTGCAACATAATATTATTATTCACATGATACATCTCTTGTCAAATTATATATATATATATATATATATATATATATATATATATATATATATATATATATATATATATATATATATATATATATAAATGTAATAAAATTTCACAAAAAAGACATCGTTGCATCGTTCCTAAGAATTTCTAACATTTCCAAGTACCCTGTACCCTCTGGCAATCACCTCTGAGATCCAATATAGGGACCATAGGGCAAGTTATGGTTAATGGTATCTACATTTTAGAATAATAATATATTAATACTTCTAGTGGATAGGATCTTGTTTTTTCTTGCCCCACCGTCCCCTAATCGTAAATTTTATGCTTTTTTTATTAATGTTCCTATTATATTACGTATTTAAATATATTTGATTTATTTGACACAACATATTATTTTATAATGGTATTTACAGTGTTAGCACGTTCAAATTTATTTAGACTTAACTTTATACATACCATATTACTTAACTTTATGCTGCATATGAAAAACTTAAAAAGTAGTTTTTGGTTATAATGTTATTGCCAAATTAAATAATCAAACCTAGGCGCTTAAATACAAACCTAACTCCTTATACAAACTTGACGCCTCCGTGGTCGAGTGGTTAAGAGCGCGGCTCTTGACTCGGAGGTCGTGGGTTCGATTCCCGTTTTGGAAACATGTTTTTTTCAAGTTTGGTTAAGACAATGCAGGCTGATCACCTGATTGTCTGACAAGTAAGATGATCCATGCGTCGGATGGGCATGTAAAAAGTCGGTCCTGCGCCTGATCTCTCGCCAGTCGTGTCGGTCTTCCGTTCCACTGGGTTAAGAGAGTAAAGGAACTTGGGCACTATAAAATTGCTCCTGCGTTCCTGGCCTGGTTTCAATGAAACCAGCCACCGTCACTGAAACCGGTGTGGGAGCTATTATTATACAAACTTGACTAGCACTTTTTGTTTTATTTTTTTTACGGCAAAATAAACAATAACTCCTGCAAAGTATTTTTCTTTCTCATACTGATATTTCTAGTCTGTGTCATAAGCGTTTCCTTAGTAAGGATATTGAGTTGTTAGACGTTTTGCCGCCATCCTGCCTCGTTGATAATAAGAAACACTTATACTTCCAAGTCCAACACGATATTATACTTTTTTTAATATAAAATAAGAGGGCAAACGAGCAAACGGGTCACCTGATGGAAAGCAACTACCGTCGCCCATGGACACTCGCAACATCAGAAGTGCTGCAGGTGCGTTGCATATCTGTTCCAAGCCAATCATACAAGCTGTAACAAAACAAAGTGATAATATTTTGTGGTGTGTATGAGTTTCTATATCTATACATATATAATAAAATCGTAGGAAAGTCAATTCTGTACATTGAATATTTTTGAAAAATAATACTTTTTGAAAAATAATAATACGGGCACTAGCTAGTTATACTTAAAGTTCACTGTGAAAGTAGTAGCGCTGTAACAGCAAATTTTTATATGATTTGTATGGGCAAGCGCCCCAGCGTCATGAATTTCCCCATACAAAAGTATAAAAAAGTCACTCTTTCATCGCTGCTATTTTCACAGCGAAATCTACATACCCCACCCATTACACCCTAAAGTATTATCAGTTAGTTTTGTTACAACCTGTATATAAACGTAAATAAAAATTTCAGAGAAACATGTTAGTATATACTGTTTTTTTTTTAATTATAAATAAGTAAATGCTGTGTGTTTGTACTTTGTATGAGTATGAATTACCTGTATCATGAAGGTTATAGTTTGAAATAAGTTTATATTTATTTCTACTTGGACCAAAATTTACAGCTTATGACTAGGAATTGATATTTACAAAAAAATGTTATTATTAAAATGTTAATTATTATAATAACTAGAACAGATTTCATTATAGAAAAGAAAGGAGGACATATTTAAGTAGTTATCATTCTTAAAAGTTTGATAATATTATACATACAATCGTATTTCGACTTTTATGTTAAAATTTAACATAATAGTGATCTAATGTTATAACGCCTTATAGTTAAAATATTAATACTACAGGCTCATCATTGTTTTATAAACAACAAGCCTAATAATTTTGTAACATTTAATAGACTTTGTTATTCTTTAGAATATTGACATCGATAAAGTAGATATTATATACAATTTTATTATCAGATTAAAACAATCAGCTTAATACTGTTACTTTTCAATATTTCTGACAAAACAAAAAAGTATTATACAATTAAAAAATTTAAGCCATCTTTACACTATCCTCCAAGATCGTTAAAAATATTTACAAAAATAACGCAAAGTTGTGTATATTATAAATCGGCAAAATAACTCGAAGATAAATCGAAGCAAACGTCTGTCTGTCAATCCCACTCTGCAGTCTTCAATACACTAAATTCTAAAATCGGATTTTCCGCTTAAGATCGTTCGCAATTTAGATCCGCACTTCACGTAACGACAAAACTGCATAGTTCACAGTACATGCAACGATAATAATATACTCTGGCAGTATATCTTCATACTTATTAGCGCTTCGGAATATTCGAGTTAAAGTTTCAAGACAACTCGAATCAGTAGTAGGACTCGACGTTCAAGGAGATTCTTAAGAAATTTGATTCAAACTTGTATACAAGGTAGGTGTAGGTAAGTATACAAGTTTGACTCCAATTTCTTAAGAATTGGGTTGATTTTGCACTAAACGTCGCTCTTTAACATTCCTTGGAGTTCGCGCACGGAATACGTCGAAACATAAACACGGAACACGTCCATAACTGCGATCAAAATGTGCAGTTTCATCGTTATACTGTCCTACGTCCAATTTACAGGAAGGAGTCATCATGCGCGGGCGGCGCTACCACCGACATCTTGCGGCGCTCATTGCGCGCGCGCGACACCGGCCGATAGAACTGCTCGCTGCGCCGCCGTCAGCGCTCCGGCGCCGGCTGGGACTCCAGCTCCATCCACAGGGAACTGATCACGCGCGAACCTGAGGGTATAAAGCCGGCTTAATAATCAGATGAGATGAGATTCTTGCAGGGCCGGATTTATATTTTTTATGAGTATATGCCACTTTTATTTTGCCGCCCCTATGTACGAACTTTCCTGCTATCCTAGGACGCTGCTGCCCCCCACTAGGAAGCCATAGGACGCTGCCGCCCATAGGCCATGGCTTATACTGCCTATACTTAAATCCAGAGCCAGAGCCTTGTAATGTATACAGCAGGTTAAATAAAATATTGGAATTTGTAGAGACCAATGCAAACTTACCAATTATTACATTTGTTAGCAACATATACCTATGTAGAAATGAAAGGGAAACTAATATTTTCAGTTAAGACCTCAGTAAACTAAAACTAGGATTTAAGCTATAATTATATTGAGTAAAATTAATATATTGTTTCAGCAAGAATAACAATTTCTTGCTGAAACAATAATAATATTAATTTTACTATTATATTTTAGCCGTTATTATAGACTTAACAATAATATTATATAAGAGAGAATGAGCGACATTTTACGCTAATTTCATAATAATAATTCTTAAAACAATATCTCATTGCCTGCTCAGTGCTCATATTATTAGGTACACCATAAATATAAATATGTATTCCCTTAACACCCAAAAAACTAAATACATCCCATTCGCGATACGAACGCCCCCCACGTTACCTTCCATAGTATCACCGCACACACTTGTAACCCCCATGTTGAGCCATGTACATGTGAACTCCTGGAAAGAACAACCTCAACCAAATACCTAGGAGTTATCTTAGACCCCTCACTCAGCTTCCGTCCACACATAGATGCGCTTACGTCTCGAATAAGAAAACTGATACCAATATTTAAAAAATGTGGCGGACGAAGGACTGAGGAGGGTGGTCAATCTCACACTTTGCCAAACATTGCTCACGTACTGTATTTCAACATGAGGCGGCACACACAAAGACACTATGTTACAATTGGAACGAGCGCAACGGGCAATCCTCAAAGTGTCAAACAGCCTTCCATTCCGTTTCCTAACCGTGTCTCTCTATAAGCAAATAAAAGCCTTGACGGTACGCCAACATGTAGGTAACATTCAGTCCTCAAACACCATAGCCTCCTCAATTACATCCCACCAACCGTTTGCAAAAGATGTAATAACCCTGATGCCACCGCGCACCGTTTTCACACCCGCTTTGCCAATCGTTTCTTTAGTTTTCTTGGGGAATATGTTTACAAAAAAATTAATAAGGCAATAAACATTTACTCCCTAACCAAGACAGCATGCAAAAAAAGAGTTAATGAATGGCTGCTAACTCTATCTTACAAAAAACACTGAAACACTCATTACTGTGCCTGACTAATACACACACTCACACAAATACACACACACACACACACACACACACACACACACACACACACACACACACACACACACACACAGTACCACTATCACACCCTATGAGCAACACATTGATAATAATATAATAATGGAAATGTTTCACTGCTCTGTTGTAAATATGTAGTTGGAATACTTTCACCTAGCCTGGAGATCCTGGTGTCCTGAAATACAGGCTTCGCCTAGTTTAGGCACCAGTCTCCCACATAATCAGTGCCAAGTTTGTTGAGTATCTATTACATAACATTGTATTGATCTTGTGGTGAGATAATAAACGAATTTTCATTTTCATTTCATTTTCATTCATCTATTCACAAGAAAAACGTAGTTATATTTTATCCACGAGATAAAAAAGTTTTTCGTCCCTTTTCGTACGAGTGTAACGTACCAAAATAGCAGCCCCGTCCGCTAAAAAACTCAATTTAAATATTCTGCATATCGATAATGAAATTGGCTCAACATTTGATGTCGTTCTATTTGTTAGGTTATTTCGAATTCCAATCATCGTAATATTAAAAGCGATCTAGAAATATGAGATTCTTTACGGACAACAAATCGTATCTACCTACCTAATCTTCTTATAATATGAGAATTTACTTGATTTATATTAGATAAGTTTAAAAATATTTTTAACCCCCGACAAAAAGAGGGGTGTTATAAATACGCGTCTGTCTGTCTGTTTGTCGGTGTGTGCATCTATCCGTGGCATCGTAGCATCCAAACGGATGGTCCAATTAAAATCTAGTTTCTTTTGTTTGAAAGCTAACATTATCGAGCGTGTTCTTAGCTATACTTCATCATCATCATCTCGCTCATCGCTGAGGAGTTTTATCTAAAATTTTGGAATGGGGCGTTCTTTTTCTTAATTTAACGTTATAATGACAAAAACTTTGAACGAGCTAGGCCGGGACACAAAAACACGGCACGACGTCGTACGACGTCGCACGGCGCCGTGTCGTGGGAATCCACGACGCGCGTCGTAAAAAACCACGACACGGCGCCGTACGGTGTCGTACGACGTCTCATCGTAGAAACTCATCTTGAATTTCTACGTGAGTTTCTACGACGCGACGTCGTACGACGCCGTAAGGCGACTTGTCGTGGTTTTTTACGACGCGCGTCGTGAATTCCCACGACACGGCGCCGTTTTTGTGTCCCGGCCCTAAGTGATTTTGTCATTTCTTGACTTCAAATTTATATACCCTAGAACTCAGCTTCACCTAATGCCTATGTATCAACTTCTCTGACTGTACTTAGGTACATTCCCAAGCAGCACAAGTATATCTAGTGAAGCACTATTAGTTATTTTATAGAATTAAGCTTAGTATTCTTACACAAGAGTCAATAATCCCTGAAGATATTTTGAAGATATCCTATATACCGAGTTAAGTAAAAATGGGCACCTGTCTACACTATAATGACAAGAGCAGCATAAGAATTCATCATTAGATAACGATAAGAGCAATTTATATTTGTATTTGAGCAATATCTACAAAACTATTTATTTATTAGGCTTTGTAGCCAACATTAAGATAACACCATTACTCTACTGATGTTCTAGTGGTGAATATTTTTAAAACCACTAATAATCAAAATCAACTAAATAAGAACATCGACAAGAGTTATTTCTTTTAAAAAGCATTTCCAGTTTTCTAATGGCACACCGTAGTTGGCGAAATGAAATTAAATAAGTAGGTATAATATATTTTTTGCTACGCGCGAACAGAGGGCTCAAATTCCGTGCCGAATTTATTTTATCGTAAAAGTTGATGAAATAGTTTTAAAAACTTATGGGCCTATTATATTCGTTAATATAAATGATTTTTTTTATTAAAAAATATTATTGATGCACATTTTTTAATAGATTTTGTTAAAATAAATACCAAAACAATGTATTTTGATAAAAATTTAAGTATTATTATGTTTACAAATAAATAAATTGCGTATTTTATTGCAACTAAATTTTTAGATTTTTACTGAAATGGCGATTACTGTCGTATTCTATTAATAAAAATGGCCTCTAGATTAAATTGTCCATAAGTAAGTATTGATTAGAAGATTTACTCCTAAAATTGAGCCAAAGGTAATTTTAAGAGCATGACAAGTCAACTTGCACTTCCACCAGAAAAATTAGTATTTCAATAGTGTAATCGTTCTTAAGACAATCCTATCGTAATCTATAGAAAGAAATGTTTGTAAACAAATTTTTCTCGTAATTATCTACCAGAGTATATTCAGACTGGCATAAGAAGAAGGTGTTTTGTTCGCGTTTTGGTGATTTTTCAGTGCAATCACCAATATTTCTGGTGGCCTACTTTGATTTTACTTATTATCATATTGTCAAATTAAAAATATTCGCAATATTTTATTGTCTGTATAAAATTATTGAGTAGGTAGTTGCTTATCACATCTATTTTTAAAGCAAGCAAATTATGGGCACCTCTTCATCGCCAGAATCGTCACTTTCACTATCATTGTCAGTCTGTAGTTCATCATGGTTTTCATCAAGAATCGATTTTCGAGACAGTGTCAATTCTTCTTCGCAGCTTGATGATTCGTTGCTAAAGTGATGTCTGATGACTTTGAGGGCAAAGAAAGTTGATGTAACAGTCTACTAACGGCACCCTTATTTTATCTACTTTTCCACTTTTCTCCGAAAGCCTACTGTCATCTTAACCCATCAAGCCCCATAAGAGCACCGGTGATCGCGACAACTGCAATAGAATAACGAAAGATTTCCAAGAATCTGCGATCGAAGGATATCTCCTGCTTTCTTCATGCTTGCAGAACGCTGTCCTTTATATAAGTACTTAATACTCTTAAAATGTTTTAAGCTTAAGTTCCCTAATGTAGGAGGAAACTGGACTTTCACTAGAGTATACACTATTGAGTATCTAGTCAGTGATTCTATTAAGTATAGACTTAAAAAAGTGCTAAACAAATCCATCTAAAAACCTTTTTGATTACTTTTAGAGTAATTGTTCTACAAATAATTTCAATTCTTGAAAAGTGTTTGTGATAATAAGTCTATAGAATAATTGAACTACAGCAGCGCTTTTAACAGAGCAAATATAGTCCATAACAAATCAATTTGCTCTTAACTCAGTGTAATGAACTAATAAAGGTTTTAAAACAAGGAACACTAGATATTTTTTTCTATTAGAAACTTAGTTCTTATTCAAAACCATGTATAGAATGCCAATGTCTATTATATCTATAAAAAAGCCATGATTAGTACTCCTAAGGCATAAATAGATTTAAGGCGTCTGAAGTGTGCTACTTGGGATTATCGTATCGAAAAAATTTATTAACGGTCTACGTCATTTGGTCGGGTTACGACAATTCAAAGTTAGGCGTGATCTGTCTGGCTGGGTGATAACGCGACCAATTTATGATGGTCCGCCATTTGCCTATGAATTAACTTCTCTGATATCTTGTCATGTATACAATCTACATTACATTGTCGAGTGTACATTACTGCATTATATCTCGCTCCCTTCTGCGCTGAAGTTTTCAAGGACTGCAATTAAACTTGACAAACTCAATAACACATTAAGCATAATTCGCTAAAGGTCCCCAACAAAAACATTCCCTACATCTTATGTTCTTACTTTAATGGTGTTGCTAAGGCTGTAAACACACGATACATTTTAATCGCGCTGGCAACGCACAGAAGACGCAGCTCAAACACGAATTTTAAATTCGGTATCATAAAACGATAATAATCAGAGAGACATGCCACATGGCATGATATATTTCTTAAAAAGGTCCTTTCTTTGTGCTCTTTTTCTACAGTCCCATTCTACTAAATTTTCAAAGCAACCAATCAACATTTAGGTGCGCCAAAAAAACACGTAACTAAACCAATTTTTGTTACTAAAGATATTAGATATTCAAAAATAGTTCGATAATAGTAATTATTGGGCTAGATTATCATATTTATAATCTACAGATTGACAATCGATCTGAAATTACAAACTAAACCTTAACAAAATTTTAAGCAAGAGAGTTTTGAAACGCGTCTTCTGCGTTTTTTTTAAATACACCGTGTGTTTACGTCCTAACTTAATGCAACTAATTATCACGTAGTTGATGCTAATGTTAATTAAGTTAGCAGAGCAGAGGTAATTACGAAAGTAGTGTTACTAGTGCTTCTAAGATTTCTTTTAATTCTAAGTTCTAACTTAGATCTTGAGGATTTATTTTTCAGTTCTACGTGTAAGTATTGGATGTGGGCAATACGATGCTTTAATTGAGAGGATCTTAAAAGATATTTTTATTTTACCTTTATATGACTTTTTATTACATCATAATCAAAACATTTGTATTTAATTCACAATTTTAAAAATTATAAATCCATGAAGCAACGAAACAAAATTTGAAATTTGACTCCAAACAAAAGCAGGATAACAATGGAATATAATATATCCCTAGTGGATTAAGCAACGTTTATAAGTTACTAGCGCCCCGCCCCGGCTTCGCACGGGTATAAAATATTATATAGCCACTGAAAAAATGATTAAAATCGATTCAGCAGTTTTGATTTAGGTATATTCATTATTACTACCAGTGGCCCGAATTGGTCGGTATCGCCGCAAACGCTACGTCCCGCAAATTTTTAAATCTGTAATATCTTCGAAAATATTCATTTAGGTTAAGCATATGCTGTAAAGGGCCATATAGATCTACAATAAAATATCAACAATGTATTTAAGGTATTTAATTGGATACGGATTAATGCTGTGTTTTTTAAAATTGCTTCGAAAATTTGCCATTATTTGTCGTAAAAAGTAAATGACAAAAAAATGTTATTGTGGGATATCCGTAAAAGATGTACCATCGCAGAGTTTTCTGTAGACCTTTTCAATATGTACAATACTTGATACATTATTTTGATAAATCTCGTAGGCCTGCGTTTGCAATGTAAGTGGAAAAAAATGTAATTATTTACGACATCACATAAGAAACCCCAACAATAACAGTATTTCTCTACTATTTGAAGAATGTTATTATACTTATGAACCTTCCTCTTGAATCACTCTATCTATTGAAGAAAACCGTATCAAAATCCGTTGCGTAGTTTTAAATATTAAAGGGAACAAAGAGATATGAGGGAAAATACCCTAAAAAGCGATTTTGTCTTATAATATTATGTAGTGACTAGATAATTCTGTTGCTTACAACTTTATTCGCGTAGAATAATATCGTCTGTTGCGCTGAAACCGTATACTTTTTCGTGAACACTATCGTAAGTATATTCCCGGGGCACAAAGTCTCTCCATACCAAATTTCGCTAGTCAGTTTTGTGGTTTCACTATAAATATGTTCAAACACAATTAGGCGCTATGCATTTATAATGTTAGGATGAAGTTCGTTGGTAAAAATACTAATAATACTATAAACATTTTAATTACGAATAATAATAATATTATGTTGATTTTATTTGTGAAACCACCTAAACTTTTCCTATGCAGCGTTTTTCCTTATTACTAGAATAACTTTTCTAGTTTACCTTCCCAATAAAAATATTTTAGAGGTTCTCACAATATTAATGTAGAGCAAGCTTTAGAGAAAATTTCTTTTAGTGTAGACCGGTTAAAAGTGAAAAATAAGCTTTTAACACGAAAGGCTAGCTCGCCAATAATTTGAAACTTGTATCTAAAAATATATTAAATTCCCGTATATTTTCACGTCTACCTGCTCCTAAATTTCTTGATTAATTACTGTAAATATGAGTTAAGATTCAAACATCTCTTGGAATAAGAACTATCTCGAGTACTTGGTTTCTTCTATCAATCGTCGCTACAATTTACAAAGTTGATGTTGCTGGTATGACCATAATAATATTTTGCCGTTAAAATATAATTAATATGGACGTTAAATTGATATTCTAAATTACGTATATCGGATATTCAGATGTAGTTGTTAGGCAAACAACGCGACCGTAATACAAAATAAATTAAATTTTAATAACACGCCGCTCGCAGGGCGTGACTTGCGTTTAAACGTAACGATTTTGCGAAATAAACCTTTGTTTTTTAGCGTCGGCAGGCTGTTAGGCTCTTATTAGGGTGTGCAATCGTATGCGGTATGATATTATTAAGGGTCAATAATTCAGAACGCAACGCGACGAGTAGATGCATTTCTAAATTTGTACTATATTGACAGATTTCAATTGCTCGAGACGGCTTGCTCATCTGTCAAATCCATACAAATTTAGAAATGCATCTACGCGTTGCATTGCAGCCTGAACTGACCCTTATTTTACGATTACGATACGATCGTACAGTCTGTTCCTAATCAGTGATAGGACGAAGGATGCGGTCTTGTTTGTCGTATCACTGATTTACATTCTTTGTATTTAATGGACAGTAAAATGGGCAGAGAGATCGGCTGATGGAGAGCAATAATTATTGCCACCCATGTATACATGCTATACCCGATAATTTATTTTGATTCATAAATAACCTATCATTTACTATCTATTGTGGCAGCTAAGTAAACGATCAGGCGGTATCTTCTTTCTCCTTATATAATGCTGATGAAAATAAAAAAGCAATAAACAACTTACTGGATTTCTCCTCTTCCATTGGCACTTCCGTGGCCTCCTCGATACAGCTCTGCTCATCCGGGAACTGTACATGTTTTTTCACAGCCGACCGACTCGGCTTGGACAGCACTGACGCTGTAACAAACACTTACTTTTAGGAGGCTTCAAATATATAGTTTATTGTTAGAAAGGCTTTGGTCAAAGCAGTTAGGGTGCTGAAGGTAATTCGTAAAACGTTCAAAATCTTTCGATTAATAAATTTAAAAAAGTAGTCAAAGAACGTTTGTGTGCCAAAGCCTATTATAAGGTCAATGATTTCATAAACGATGGCACATCTTGGGAGTAGGATGGCTGCTTGCAAGGCTACTTCTACATCATTATAATATGACTTACAATAATCATGTATGGATGTTGACATTGTATAATAATTTTAAGTTACAATTGTAAATTTTATTTTAAAAAGATTAATTTTTTTCTCACTTTTTTGGTAAAAAGTGGGACCCCGTGCGAGTTTCTTACGCCGGTTCTTCTCGCCGGGATAGTTCCCGAACCGGTGATAGGCACCAGTAGTATCAACGTTCTGAAAGTATTTGTTGCAAATCTATTCGGAAATAAAACAATTTTTATTTTATTTATTTTATTTAATTTTTTAACGGGCGTTGGCGCACCACATAATCCCACATAAGTGTTTAACTTCCGGTTGGTAAAGTGCTGCATAAACGTCCATATCAAATATTAAGAGTCCGTATACGAATTTTGCCGATTTTGCCGAAATTGCAAAGGTTCGCTACAGAAATATTATTAGGTTTTTTCCCCTTATTAGACTAAAAAAAATATATATATTAATTATTAGATTTAAAATAGAATCGTGTTTTTTTTTGGCAAAATTTGTTTTTTTTTCTTTTTCTTTTTTCTCGAATTGGATAGAATTTTATCTATAGATTATTTCTGTCATTTTCTTTTTATGAATTACAGCTCCAAGTTGCCGAAATTAACAGCAATTCTTTGCCCATTTTCTCTAAAATTTTGCCGAGTTACATATTTTTTTACTCAACTATTTCATATTAAAGTGGTAAAAAGTAATTCCAACATTTTATAGACGACTTTCTTAACAGTACATTGTATTTTTTTCATACTGTTAAGACGTCAATACAATCCATAAACAGGTGATATTCTAAACCTTTTACAGCAAAAATCACAAAACTGTCGCGGGTTTGAGTTGGATTATTTAAAAATACTTAAAAAAAACAAAAAATCTAGCTCCAACATTAGATTATAATTGAAATGATCTTACATATTGCGCATTAAAACTTATAGAAATACTGTATTTTAACTTTTAAATCACGTCTGTTAAATCAGCGAAATCGGGAAATTTCGTATACGGACCCTTAACATGAAAGCAAACATTACATAAACATATTGCTGCGAGCAATTTTACAACAATATTTAACAAAAAATACTCATACAAATTGTGGCGTCCATGAATACATGTGTAAGAACTTTGGTGCGAGAGTGTGTGGTTGAATTTAGCTTTAAGAATATTTTCATAGGCCTGTTGCCTAATAATGCATTACATATTTCGACTGTTTCACTTGCGATTCTACTAAGTACCTTAAAATATGTAGTCAATACAGATCACATACAAATCAACAAACAAAACAATTTGTTTTACTCTAGAAACAAGGGAAAGATTTAACTCTAAAACGAAAACTCGAGACGCTTGTTTCAACACACGCTACAAGATTCTCGAAGACGAGTGCAAAACAAATTTAGCGTCAAATACGAGAATTGCTAACCAATTTGTGAGAAGTGAAGCAAACACGGAAGCCTACCTGCGTCTAATTCGGGACGACCCAAACCAGGACCTCAGTAATCACTTTACGTCACCAGAACATCGAACGAAGATTGGCAGTCAGTTCAGAGGTTTAGGCAGTCGGTCGAGTTTGTTATGGTTGCATAATTTTATCAAAAACCCTATGAATGGTTTCTATATAACTTCTTAAATACATAAGTGATCCCGCCTCTAACTTTATTTTACTACTTTACTAACTAAAGCAGGGGTTCCCAAACTGTGCGCCGCGGCGCCCTGGTGCATGAATTATACAAAGCAGGCAGATGATTACATATTATATTTGTTTATTATTATTTACTTGCTTAACCCAACAATAATGATTAAAAGCTAGTTCGCATTAGGCCAGTATTTTAGTTTAGTACCGAGTATTTTAGTAGCTAAAATTCTCGCTTCTGCACCAAAATCGTTCGCACTTCGTTCGAGTACAGTTCACAAGTGAGTGATGTTTTGTAAGATGAACAGCTTACAGCGCAATAAATTGTTTGCAATACACAATGACGCGCTTCTTCAAATTAACAAAATTAAAACTGACTAATAATAATTTATTATAATAATATAATCTCTGACAAATAATAATACAAAAAAAATATTGTTCTATATACAACAATATTTAGTATAGCCTTAATCGAATCCAAGCATGACGTGTTGTGCAAAGCCGCGGCCGTATTAATCCTTCGATCGGGGATTCTTGGAAATGCTATTGTATTCTATTGTTTTCGCGATCGAAACATACTTCAGTTTTTGTTTAGCCATGTCAGCAACAGCATCTGAAACTTTATTTTCTATTTCTTCAATAATCTTCTTGGGAACGACGGTAAAACGCGAGAGGAACGAAATACGCAGCCGTAGGTACATACGTACATAAATATGGTAAAATATTGACGATTGTGACATTTTTCTGCAAATCATGGACTTATCTTTGAAAACTTGTTGAAAACCCGAAAATATGGAAAAATATGGAAAATAAAACTTGATTTTCACAGTCTAAACATGATAATTCGTGTAAAAAACACATTCTAGGCCGAAAATCACGTAAAATAAAAATATGTATTTACTTAATATAAATCCGGGCCCTAGTGATAAAAAGAAGCTATGGATACGAAAATGGACGAGAATTTCTGAAAGTTGAATAATTTTGGCGGTACTAATCCCTCGATCGTGGAAAAAACGAGACACATCACACAATAGATTTGTATTATCGCGGTCGCGTCACGCGTGTGACCGCTTGGGGCTTGAAGCACTAATGAACTCGACTAATTCGGCAGGGTCGAACTTGTTTAGCCGGCGCGCCAGTAGCGCGGACGCGTGGTGAGAGGTGCTACTCGCCCGCGAAAAATAGAATAAAATGGATTGACTCGACTAAATTACTTACCAATCTACTTGACTAATTTACTAAAAAAAATAATGTTCAGACACGTTTAGCTACTAAAATACTCGCTACTTAACTAAAATACTGGCCTAGTGCGAACTAGCCATAACGGTGTTTATTTATGTATAATAAGCTGTCCCGGTGAACTTCGTGTCACTTTAAAACCTTCCCTGGACTTCTACGAATATTTTAAGACTAAAATCAGCCCAATTCGTTCAGCCGTTTTCGAGTTTTAGCGCGTGTTTTGAAAATCCATTTTTATATATAAGATATTTTTGTAATAGCTTGGTAGAGTAGGGCGCCGTGACAAAATATTGCTTTGTAAGTGTGCCGCAGGCTGAAAAAGATTGGGAACCCCTGAACTAAAGGTTAGAATTCAAAAACCAAAGCTTTCTTAAAAAACTAGAAAGAAACTTACAATAATAATTATTAAAAGTTACAATAATGTGAACTACACTCAGTAATTCACAGAAAAGAACCGTCCTTATCATGACTTTTGAAAACTAAATTCCGTAAGAACTGTAATTCATATACCAACTAAAGATTCCTAAAACATAATAGGTGTACCAAGTTACTTGACTAAGGGCCTGTTTCACCGCTTCCTGATAAGGCTATCCACCACTTAAGGTGACGCCGCGTTAAAGTAAGAAACCGTGTTGGATATGTTTTAGATTGCTTGTTTTCTATGAGAGGCCGGGCCGGCCTCTCATAGAAAATAAGCAATGGAACAGCAAAAAATGGAAAGGGCGTAAGCAACAAAATGGTTTTTGTCGCGTAATTTAAAAACCATAAATACATTTCATATAAGCTATGCACATATTAAAGTGTATGCTTCAACCAATTTATGTACAAATTTTGGAACCTTAAATCACTCTCCTCTGTTGGAAAAATAGGAATCCCTTTTTTTACAGAGGTCTTTTCGATTGATAATTCTGTGTTATAAAAGTTGTCCAATCGTGTTATGCTATGGGCAATTCAAAGACAAAGACATGATGAATACTGACAATGAACTTTAGTTTCTTAGCTTTAGTCATTGCTAAGAAAAATCGGCATCGCTACAGCCAAATTATCAAGGCGTCGCCTTAACTTGACACATAGAGTATGGAGAATCTGTCAAATAAGCCTATCGGGCACCTCATCAAGAAGCGGTGAAACAGGCCCTTAATATATCTATTACCAACCTAAGTAGGTATATTTCTTGTTAGGCGCAGTTAACACAGTATTTATCTTGGGTCAAATATTGAAGTGACCAGACATAGAACATCAATAAATTAAACATATTACCTCAAAAAAAACTTTTATCAAATATATTAAAAAGCTTTGCAACGGTATCGTCCCTTTCTTTTAGTATTAAAGGGACATGGCCGCACCGCGCACGCATTTGATGATAATAATCTATATCATAGAGGTTCTTAGTGAGGGTTTTGACATAAAACCGATACACTTTCTATTTTTGTCTTCATTACTTTTTATG
This sequence comes from Lysandra bellargus, assembly GCA_905333045.1. Classification (NCBI taxonomy): domain Eukaryota; kingdom Metazoa; phylum Arthropoda; class Insecta; order Lepidoptera; family Lycaenidae; genus Lysandra; species Lysandra bellargus. The sequence continues at coordinate 27,842,618 of HG995319.1, forward strand.
AACTCTCTCATACTTCTTTATATTATTCGACTACGATTACTAATAAAATATAATTGTTAGTCACTACTTAAACTTCTCATATCCGGGATAATCCGGGATTCTAAATTTCAAAATTCGGGTATTAATGATCTTGTCAATGCAATGTCGTGCTTATGTATTTATGTGTTGGTGAAAAGGTGACACCAACTTATTCAAATCTATAAACCCCTACGTCTGAGTAAGTCCCGTGTTTGCTCAGACCGAATAACACGCGTTTAATTTACCTTAACCAAACACCTTGCTCTACATCGAGTGATTTCCAATACTCGTATTATCGTCACCTAATTGGAGATATCACCTGCAGTATTTGCTCTATTTATTTATGGCAGAGCAGTGCAAGGTCGGTATTACATGCCTATTGCTTAATGATTATGTAAAGAAGAGAAATATCATAGGGAACTATCAGACAGAGAGCGGTCACGCGATCAAGCGTTCTGTCTGCGTTCGAGCGATCAGTCACATCCGAGAAATTCTGACGTGGACTGAAAGTCCTGTGTGTGAGTATCTCTTAATATAGCGTAATACAACACAAGATACTCAAAATTGACCGCTTGAACGCTTGACACTCTGTGTCGGATAGGTGCCTTAATGATATTTTCATGATTTTGTATCAATTTACAGTAAAGCACACACATCATAGTACTTCATAAGTGTGTTCGTATTGATTGTATGAACACTCAATCGAACACACTTATGAAGTAAAGCTCATTTCTCATTATGAAATGAGCTTTATATTTTACTGAAATCAAACTCCTTCGTTCTGTATTATTTTGATACATATTAGTATCAAAATAATACAGAACGAAGAATAATCCCTAGCTGGCTAAGCACATTAATTATAAAGAGTGGCTCGTGAGGTATTTTAACTTCCAAATATAGTGGGAGCAGTTATGAAGTTGACCTTTAAAAATTGTATTAAGCTATGAGCTTTATCACATATGTTCCTTAAGTGATTCTAAGCATTTTCAGTCCGGGCGGCAAAACGAAACATGCGGCTAGCGGGGGAGAGGGGGGGTTCAAAGATGGCCGCCGCCCGGTCTCTTTAAAAAAAATCTATCCTCGTCCTGGTGACTACTAAGGCAAGATTGGTATCATTTTCGTATAAACCAAAGACGTAGAATCTGTTTCTGATATTAATTATACTAAGTTTCATAGTAATTTTTACTGTAATAAGTTCTGCCAATTTTTCATGCTTTGACAGGATGCGATACCATATCTTTTGTTAATGGAAGAGGTAAAAAGAGTGCGTTTGTAATGTACGACCGGTAGGTATAAAGTAGTTTGATACAGATTCAGCTTACCTATTTCAATATAAGAATTACTGTAATATTTTATTTTTCAGCTCAAGTCTCTGCACTACAGTGAACGAATGCAGAAAGTACCTATCTGTTCACAAAGAAGGACAGACAGTTGGAGAATATTCCTCCAACGGAAGCCGCTCTACACCAACACACACTTCGGGCAATATATCAGGGAGTTCATGTCTGGGGACAAGCCTTAGTGCCTAAGCAAGACCTTCCGAGTCCTTCTTCCTGGGGCTGGAGGATGGAAGAAAATATTTGGACTCCTGTTTGTTCTTATTTACCAGATGTGGCAAATGTGTGCCTAGAGCTCACTCGATGCAGGTGCAAGACAGGTTGCAAAAACCGTTGAAACTGTATTAAAAGAAAATTAAAATGCACAGTGTTATGTCTGTGTGCCGGAAACTGTGCCAGATAATTAAATTATTTTATAAAAAAAAAAACTTTGATTCGTGTTTATTCACAAAGTAAGCATGTTTTGCAAAATAAAAAAAAACAACCGAAGCGCGAGCAGCTACACCCGCCTAGCGCGAGAGTAGCTTCCCGCGCTGTGATTTTGATTTTTTTTTAGCATATTTTTGTAGAAGGCGATATTTAAAAGTGTATATATTTAGAATTTGCATAAAATTCGCTATATTATAGTATTTTTGTATGATATTTTTAAGCACTATAAAAAAGTAATGAGCTCTCAAAGCAAAAATCTCCAAGTGAGATTTTCACATTTTTACGTTTTTCTTATAAAAGTACTATGAAACTTAGTATAATTAATATCAGAAACAGATTCTACGTCTTTGGTTTATACGAAAATGATACCAATCTTGCCTTAGTAGTCACCAGGACGAGGATATATTTTTTTAAAGAGACCGGGTGGCGGCCATCTTTGAACCCCCCCTCTCTCCCGCTAGCCGCATGTTTCGTTTTGCCCCCCGGACTGAAAATGCTTAGAATCACTTAAGGAACATATGTGATGAAGCTCATAGCTTAATACAATTTTTAAAGGTTCTGTATGGGAGCGATGCATAACTTCCTAGACTAATAGGCACGGAATAAAGTTAAATGTTAAAAAATAACCACTATAAATTTTGGACCGCAACACGCCATTTGGACTGACTCACAGTTCGTGTATGCCACGCTTTACACTTTTAAAGTGTGTTTATTTCTATTACAATTTTCAGAGGTCAAAACTTCTGGGCGCTGCACTATTTACATTTTACAAGTTTTCGCAGCGCATTTTGTGCGTTGAATAGTTAACGAGGTAGCATCTTGTTTATGGTAGACCCGAGGTAATTGACAACATTTCAAAACTTTTAAGGCCTTAAAATAAAAAATACCGTTTCTTAAGTTTCTTCTCCTGACATCAAAAAAATATTCCAAAAAATTTTATATTGCTTATTTACTGAGAAAATAAAGAAAAACTGAAAAATACGCTGTGACGTCATACTTACGGCATATCAGACATTTTTTCTTTGCCTGGTGTAAAATGGTTTTAAAAAGACATCATGAAGCATAAAAAAACAGTCACTGTCAATAATGACATTTCTAACATACGAAAATACCACGATGACATTGACAGACGTCCTAATAAACGTAACAAACTTATATTGACATATTTTTTCTTTTGTAAACCGTAATGGAATTAACCGTTCAGGCGTAAGTATGACGTCACTTGGCGCTTACGTCTCTTTAGAATACGAAGGATTAAAATCTATTTTTTAGGTATCTTAAAAACATAATTTTGAAAAAGCAAGTAACACGTGTCGCCTTATTTTAAGTCTACTTTCTTATAAAATAATAAAAAAGCCATGTTAAAATTTTGAAATGTTGTCAATTAAATATTGATAACTAAGGGCAGACCCCTGTCGAATGATACAAGCCTTTGAGGTCAAGACCCAGCATTAATTATTACAGGAGAAAAGTGGCGCGATATGCCGAATTGAATTTATAATTAGGTATTTTTTGTGATGGTGGAAAACTTAGAATTAAACAGCTTTAGTTGTTTAAGATGTATTTAAGACCTGGGTTTCCAAAAGACCCTGTAAAAACAGATTTATTTACAATTAATCATTAAAGCCCCATAAGAGCACTGGTGATCGCGACAACAATATAATACAATAGCATTTCCAAGAATCCGCGATCGAGGGATTATAAAAGAGTAATATGTATAAGTAATAAGTATATAATACTAGCTGTCCCGGCAAACGTTGCTTTGTCATAATATATTTGCCATATTATTTTATTGAAGTGACTTAATAAGTATGTCACCATGGCAACGTTGATCGCGTGTATCCCGTCGCACAAACAATGGTCGCCGTCTTTCTCAGGTTCTAATAATTTACTATTATTTATTCAACAAATGCACTTATCAATATATAAAGTATCGAGTAGCCGATTCTTAGACCTACTGAATATGCATATAACATTTGGTGAAATTTAGTAAAGCCGTTTCGGAGGAGTTCGTGGACTAACATTGTAACACGAGAATTTTATATATAAGATAAGATTAGTAAACTCTGTTCTAAGGTTATAATTTTAGCATATTTAACACATGTATAGGCGTATCAAAATAAAATATTCCGTGAAAAGAGTTTTCCTCGAGTTTCTTTTATGTCTGAAATAAATGATTATAGTATAAGTAAAATACATAAACACCTCAATTATCCTTTGCGTCGTGCAATCGGGTAAAAATATACTCCTAATCGCTATAAGAAACGCTTCCTCATTATATGAGGATAAATGTAGGAAACACGTAGGAGTAACAAAGTACAGGATGTTTGCGGTGGTTACTAAAGTCTAGGGTTGCCAACCTAAATTTTAAAAAACCAATTTTGTAATTACAAAAACCAGGACAATTTCGCCCAAAAATAGGACACAAGACTCGCAATAGTAGTAAAGAATAGTAGAATTATCTAGTGACAAAAGACACTAAGGTTTAGGAAATTAAAATAATTTCCTTTTTTCATAATATGTCTTTTAATAAACAAAACAATGTAGTTAAAACTATATTTTGTCATAATTTGTAACAAACAATTTCGTTAACAACAAACTTGGATAAATTGTAGTAAATCTAGGACGCTATCTTAAAAGTATCCAGGACGTCCCAGGACACTAAGAAAACTATAGGACATGTCCTGGGAAAACAGGATGGTTCGGTTGGCAACCCTATACTAAGCGAGAGACGTGCGAACGAAAAAGGTTGTGGAGTCCTGGTTTAGTCTGTATTTAGTGTAAGCGGGCCCCTAAATGATCAAATTTATTGTGCAATATCACACACAATATTTATTGAACAACTAATTTGATAACAAAATTGACAGTCGGGCGCGTTTAATTTTGTACACAATACGTGATATTGCACAATAATATTGATTCTTAACTGTTATAGGTCTACCAGAATCTGATGGCAATTTTTGACAGCAGATTTTCAAAAAATATCCTTGATCATTGGATAATTTTTTATATTTGCATGTTTTACACACAGAATCAGCCGCTATAAGAATAAAAAGGATCAAAATGTTTTGTTCCAATTACCCTGGTAATGCTAGAGCCAATTTATTTTCTCACTTTTTGCCATCAGATTCTGGTAGACCTATACTTACCTGCTACTTCCAATCATGTCTTTAACTATAATATATTATGGGAAACTACTTACTGATGACTTTAGAGGGTGCCTCCGAGTACTCCTCAGGATCGATTCTGCTGGGAGTGGGTTTGGGCGCAGATCGTCTCCTGCCGCTCTGTGCTGTGCTGGTTGTGGTAGTCTGCTGCGCTGTCGCCGTGTACTGGACTGCAGCTAGCTGTAAAAAAGGTAGGTTAAAGGATACTTGTATAATGTCGACAAATATGCTACTGTTATACTAGTTTATAACTATGGTAATATTTTTATATTACCATAGTAATTTTTATATTACCAAATACTAGCTGTTGCGCGCGACTCTACCCGTGTGGACTTCAATTTACAGAGCGCGGTGGTTCCCGTTTCCGTGGAAATTCCGGGATAAAACGTAGCCTACATTACTGCAAAGTTTCCTCAAAATCCATACAGTGAACAAAATTGGTGTCAAATAAAAGCATCGTAAAACCTTTAACCCAATAAGTCTACATAGGTATCATAAAAATATTTATTATCTCAATGAACGATACAAAAAATTAAATTAAGAAATTTAAAAAACCCCCGCCAAACAACTTTAAAAATAAGTGTCACAAACCAGAATGCAAAATATAAAACCCATCAAACGACTGCAAGTTACTAATCGGCCTATCACGAACCAGATAAACCGTGATATTTCAGCAATGAGCAGACTGATGATGATGAACTATAGCTAAGAATACTCTCGATCATGTCAGCTTTCAAACAAAAAAACTAGATCAAAATCGGTCCACCAGTTTGGATGCTACGATGCCATAGACAGACAGACATACAGACACGTCAAACTTATAACTCCTCTTTTTGGTCGGGGGTTAAAAAGTATCAGATTTTTATCTGAATTTATTTGATGGGTCTAAGAATAATATTGATGTTTAATACGGGCTAGATCTATATTAATATTGGATTAAAATAACACAATCAGAGTACAGATTTGCATATTGCGATGCAGATTCTAGAAACTGCTGATATGTGACAACGGGCCACACTCCAATTTGATTATGATGAATTGATGACCAATTCATATATTAGTTCATATATTCTTAACCGACTACGCTAAATTCAGGTGACGTTTTTATATTTATGACATTTATGACGTATTGATTGAATGTAATGACGAGGTTTTTTGGGAGGAGTTAAAACTTTAATCATTTGGATGAATATGTAAGCCTTTATTTACGGTCTTTAAATATACTAACTTATAGTATAGCAAATGATACTCAATAAAAACATACTTATTGGCCAAAAACTGGCAAAACTTCATATTAAATTTCGAATGTAATTTTCAAGAACGTATCCAAAACATAAATAATCTTATCTCAAACTAAACGCTTGTTTCAATCGTGCGAACAAAACCGTCTATCAAAGGTGTTTTCGAACACAAAGAGCACTTAAGATGAAAATGTTGATTGTATCACTGAATTTATCGTAAGAAGATAAACATCTTTGATCACCCTTTGTTATATTCTTTTGAATGCACTAACGGATCTATTTATTTTGCTCAGTCGGCTTACTCGACTACAAAGGGAACTGATTTTGGCAATGTTTGCATGTATGTTTTACCATAGCGTCTAGACTCTACACCAGGTGTTCCCAATCTTATTTTGTTTTTTTCACCCACTTTGAAAACAAAATATTTTTCGCACCACCTTGTTTCACTTACTTTATTATCTTTATTTAAATTATGGGGATTTTACCGCAAATTTGATGGTGTCCATAGAATTTAAAAAACAACTCTGATTTCCATAATTCCATTTCGTTGCGTCAAAATTCGTTTATCACGTGGAAACCGTACATTTTTCGGGATAAAACGTATTCTATGTCCTTTCCCGGGATTTTATGTATCTCAATAACAAATTTCAGCAAAAATTGGTTCAGTGGTTTGGGCGGTAAGAGGTAACAGACAGATATATACACAAACACTTTCGCGTTTACAATAATAAGTCTTTTATAAACAAAACATAAAATTATAAAATTATTTGACCCCAAAATTAAATACTCTACTCTTATAAAGTGGCCATGCAAACCCAAAGATAGGAGGGAGGGTGAGACAGTTATCACAGAAAATAATACGGGTTCGGCCATGTAAATTTTGTAAGAAAATTACCATGCCCGAATTTGCAACTTTGACGTAGGCCTCTTTTTAGGACCTAACGGCTAACGAGTCTGAGAATTTTCATGGAACTTATGTCGTTGGTTTGTAAAAAACCTAAAGTGACTGTGATGAACACAAACAATAATGTGTATTCTCCTTTTAGTCCATTGAAATGTTACAATTTTAGGACCGAATATTGCATTTATTAGAAGATGCAATTTTATTTTTGAAATATGTTGGGGGGGTCAATAGAAGCTTAACCTCAAGTTTTTGGGGTCGCCACTCTTGTCCCCGGCCGCCATCTTGAAAAAAGGGATGACAAAACTATTTTCGTGATATCTCGGAAACTATAAGTCTTACAAAAAAAAATTGAGAACATAATTTATTGCAAATTATTTTGCCTACAAATATGTTCACATAAATCTTTACCCTAAATTAAAAATTTAAAAAGTTATAAGCAAAAAAGTGATAATTTTCTTTAATAGGTTTATTATCGCTCTTTAACTTTATTTGATACATTTTACAATAAAATTACCTTAGACCAACCTTGTAGATGATCTTTTGAGAAAAAGATTCCCAAACCCACTCCGATTTCATGAAATTAATTTTCTGCAGATGCAAAGGAAACTGTGAAAGTATGTGTGGCTGCAGAAAAGCAGGCCTAAAATGCTCTACAGTATGTTTACCATCCTGTAAAGCATTTCAGGCCTGCTTTTCTACAGCCACAGTCTACAGTATGCCTACTACACTACATAAATATATGCAAACTATATTATAGTATGCCTACTATACTAGTCTGCATATGCCTACTATACTATAAAGCATTTCAGGCCTGCTTTTCTGCAGCCACACACGGCTCCACAGTTTCCTTTGTATCTGCAGAAAATTAATTTCATGGGATCGGGGTATCTTTTTCTCAAAAGATGATCCACAAGGTTGGTCTAAGGTATTTTTGTTGTAAAATGTATTAAACAAAGATAAAGAGTGATAATAAACCTTTTTAAAAATTTTCTCACTTTTTTGCTTATAACTTTTTAAATTTTTAATTTAGGGTAAAAAGTTATATGAACATATTTGTAGGCAAAATAATTTGCAACAAATTATGTTCTTACAAATTTTTTTTAACACGTATAGTTTCCGAGATATCACGAAAATAGTGTTGTCAGCCCTTTTTTCAAGATGGCGGCCGGGGGACAAGAGTGGCGACCCCACAAAACAAACCATTGAGGTTGAGCTTCTATTGACCCCCCCCCCAACATATTCCAAAAATAAAATTGCGTCCTCTAATAAATGCAAAGCAAATGTAACATTTCAATGGACTATTTATAGAGACTTTAGGAAAGTGTTGATGGACACAATCTTAGTGAACTCTACTTAGCAGAGTTAATGTAAAATTACTTTAGTCTTGGTTAGACTAGATTGTAATAGTTATGAAATACCTATACAGATATTTTATGCATAAAAAATGTCATTCTGAATATCAATGTTTGAAAATACTGAACTAACCGATCATTTGGCATTGTCATAAAAATTCCATACTAACCAATAATTTGACATTGCCATTAATTTGGTCGAATTATATGTTTTTATTGATAACATTAATAACAATTATTCATTCTGCTACTGCGAAAAGTGCATCTTATCTACCATCCATATTATGAAACAATTTTTGCTGATTCTTACTATAAAAAACAACTGTTACGTACTGACATCATTTTGGTATTTTTTTAAATCGAAAAGAACACCTTATATTTTTGTACAATAAATTGTCAATTAGGTACTGAAAATGATATTCGATTATATTTAGCCATAGGCGCCATAAGTCATAGCCCATAGGCCACAGCTCGACATTACCATAATATGTCGCTATGTCGCTACGATATATCGTTCTACCGTGTGTCACATAGACATTTTGTGTTTGAAAAATTGAGGCATTACAAGCTTATCGTAGAACAAATGATGTAAACACAACAATAGGTCGTCAATCAGGCCCAGGGCAAACAGATTAGGGGCTGAATAATAGCCTATCTGTTCCGCGATAGCCAATACGTTGATTGATTAACTGTCTGCCCATCAGACGGCCGCCATATTAGAAAAACGGTAAAATTGCCGGCCGCCAATTTATTGAAAAAATAAACTTTATGAAACAATTTTTAATGTTATTTTTATTTGCGTTTCTTAAAATAAAACAAGATCAACAAGATAAAATTTTACGCATTAACATTAAAAAGATAATATATCAAAAGGTACAAAAAGACGAAGAAACTTGTCAAGAATATATTTATCATTTCGCTCAAGCTTAGGTAAAAAACCCGAGAATTATAAATGAAATTTCTTTGAAATTAATGTGTTTTGACGATAAGATTGTAGTGACAAAATTTCTTTAGATAAAACCTCTTCTTTTTAGATAAAATGTACACGTGAGTAGACACACGGAAATAATCTTTGATCAACTTCCAACGCTACTTGTCTTTTTTAGTCGAGCATATTGGTATATTCGTCTATCTCTATCTCAGTCAAGGTCCTAGCGCGGACCTGAATACTTAAAAAAAAACCTATTTCTTTAGTTATATTGACAATAAAATGTATTCGTAAATAAAAGATCATGGGCCCAATATAACCCGAACCTCAATTCGTTTTTCGACGTGCGGGACGTCTTAAATCGAAGTAGAGTGCCTGAATCAGGCACCTGCAGGCTTACCATGCCCACAGTAGAAATAGAAAAGAACTGACAGATTTTCTTTGTTAATCCATCACTTTGTCTACTTTAACGTAAGTATAAACATTTTTATGGTGACCATGCTAAGCCTGCTGATGATGCGCCGAAAATCGCAGATTTTTTGTCCTGAACGAACGTACGAGCCCAGACGTTTGTGACCCTTGAGGATCTATTGTGACTCCTTCGTATTAGAGTACCGTCCCCAACCCAATGCTGCTCATAAACTGGACTCGCAGAATACTCACCCTGTCTGAGTAGTCAAACGCAGCGGTCCCTCTCCCGTCCATGTATTCCTGGAACTGAGATATGACGCAAACCATCGCGTACATCTGTCAACAAAAGATTTTTATTTAGAAATTGTTATTTAAGATACACACAACGAACCAATAAAAACCGGCTGACTTCAAACAAGCTGCATCGCAAGCATACCATGAGCCGTGAACGACTCGGTCAAGGCGCGCGCCGGCCGATAGGACAAGTTTGTGCTATCGGATGTGATCGGATCGGTGAATTTTAAGAACACTTCTAAGTTAGCCTACTGTCGTTCGTTCTGTCTTGATAAATTATCTTAAATAAATAAATAAGTACATGAGGAATGGAAAAAATTTTGATTACATGACGCCATCAAAAAAGTTTTGTGAATAAAAATTGTATAATTTAGAAGATACTTTTTAATAATTCATATTAGGAAAACTTTAAAGGAAATTTGTGAAACGAGCTTCTCTCAATACTTGTTAATAATTTATTTACACGTTTCATCAAACTTCGAGCGAGCGTAACGTTTCTAAATAATATGGAAAGTATTTTGCACACATCGTAACGTTGTTTTATGAAAAAACCATTTGTGTTTTATGAGCAGCCAGCAGTATAGATGAGAAACACACGTTAAATTACTACAAACACTAGTGATGTGCTAGTTATTACCGAAATTCAAAGGTTTTTACGAAGTTGAAGTGTTGTGTGTAGGGGCTAGTTTCGTTAAAAGTTATAAATAGAGAGTAAAATTTACTTTCCACAACAGGTGCTAGTTAAAAGTACCATATTTTAGTGTTATTACATAATATTATATAATACTAACAATAAAGTACTTATTATTGTAATAAATTATTGTAAGAATCTTTGATTTGATAAGATGTTATGGTGATAAATTTTCTAAAAGAAGACACATTGAAAATTTTGTTATATGTTACCTAAAAATATAAGTACATAGTACATTGACATACACAGAACATCACTAAACCTCTCGAGGTGTTTATAGCTGAACTCCACCAACGAAAATATCAGGGGCTTCATATCTAATGTATGATCATGTCTTACCAACATATATTTTACAATCTTCAAGATCTTCATCGAAAAACATTATAATAAATTGAAAATTCGCAAGAGTAAGAGAAAACAAATGTTTTTCTCACCTCCGGGCGGAAAACGTCAATTTTCTTCCCGCTGTGCTTACCGATATTGTCGTTTTCCGCCTCCGTCGATAAGAAAATTAGTATACGCACCATGGGCAGTATATAAGAAAGCCTCAGATCACATGTTTGTTGACCTCAGCTTCGCCTCGGCCAACATTACATGTGATCTGAGATATTTCTTATTTTCCTGCCCTGGGTGCGTAATGTACTATTTTTTTTGTAAATATTATTACAAAAATCATATATCGAACTGATATGTCTACATCGAACCAATATTCTTATAGTTATACAATGTGATATAATTCCATACTCGCGTTGTCCCTCCCCGGTAAAGGCGCTCTTTCTGTTATTGCCCGCGTGCGTATTGCCCGCATGACTTAACACCTATAAAACGACAGGATGCGAGCAACTTTCAAGCGTCCAGGGCCCTGCAGCCCTAGCATGGCCACCAGTAGAAATGCGAAAGTATAGACAAACTGTGGAGATAAACTTAAGGCGCCGCTCAGATCTTTTTTCGTCCCGAAAAAATCAATTAAAATGCCACTTTATGAAAGACTATAGTCCTAAAAATTCAAGTAATATCCTACTTTATGACATATACTATAGTATGTCGTAAAGTGGCATTTTAATTGAATTTTTGTCGGTCGCGATTAGTCGCGGTAAAGATCGGAACGGCACCATAAGTTTATGTCCACAGTTTGTCTATACTTTTGCATTTCTACTGGTGGCCATGCTAGGGCTACTGATTCACAAGGCCTAATTCGACTCAAATTCGGAAACACAAACTAGGCAACGACCATACGGTAAAATATCCGAATCCGAGTCAAACGACAATCTTGAATCGCCCTGCAGATCTGCGCACGGAAGCAAAAGCGCCCTAAAAGGTGGAAAGCGGTGAACAGCAAAATGTCTCATGAATTCGACTCCATGACTTTTCGACTGCATCTTCAGACATTCAGTTTCAAATTCAGAAAAAAAAATCTTTACAAACCTCATTTAAAACTTTAGTTTTAAAACTTTAAAGTTGCGTGCAGTTTTCACATGAAATAAACAAAACCGTGACACTGAAATAGCTATAAGCGATTAGAGAGTGGATTTACCCGCCCGTCCAATCCGCCCAGCGGCCGCTCCCGCCCTAATTAAGACTTGTAACACGAGTTTTCAAATAGTTTTAAGCTGACTCCACAAATATATTAAGCGGGTAACGGGCTTAATAAATTAAGCTCTCGCGAACTTTTTAAGGTTACCTAATTACTTTGAACCAGTATCACTTTTACAATCTCCGACAAAAATAGAGAATTAATGTTAGGGACTAGGGTGCGTTTAGTCGCGCGGATTCTGCATTTTCTGTTCGCGCGGATTCAGCTCGCGTGTTTTCCCAAACGCTACATCAGCCCTTACGAGTGTCATAGATTTTTTGTTTAATTCCGACGTGATCAAAATAATATTTTCAACTGTAATTCATCATCATCTGACGCATAAAATTATACGCTTCAGTAGGATTCCCTTGCTTTATAATAGCTTTTTGTACAGGTCTATACCTTATTTAACGTCGAATTTAAAGAACGTACGTGTCTTACTTTCTTATCAACCTTGCAATTTAATTACCTTCTTGCACGATCGAAATTAATCAGTTCTTCAAAACCCCTTTGATATTCATATGCAGATCACTTCTAAAGAGTAACTGAAGCAGCGGTTTTAAATGAAGAGGCTTTTAAATTCAATTCAGTCCTTGTCATCGTCCCATGCAGTTCAAGCTAACTTAAGAGGCCGCTCGAGTTTCGCATATGAACCAAAATTGATATAGATTTTTGGAACGAAGTTCCTTATCTCGCGTTCGGCGTAAATCTTGAAGGCTACTGGCTAGACAGAACGACATTTGACCTTGATTTGACTTCGACACTTTTTTATTAGTACCTGCATGGTAGGGACAGAGGGCGTTGATAGTAAATATTCCTAAGCGTCAGCTAGATGGCGTTTTTTTTAAATATTTACAGGTTTTTTGAACGTAAGAAATAACTTCGTTCCATTCGGGTGTCCTTTGACACCTCTCAATTTTTGGAATAAGTACTAAATGTCTCAGTATCATTAAAGTATTACTAGAGAGCTAATAATATGGTATATAACGTCTCGAGATATATAGACTTGGAGACTATACTTTATCACAATTTTTTTGCATTACAATTTACACATAAGTGTTCCGTAAATTGCTAGTAGTTACAATTTTATAAAAAGCTGAAATACGATATCTTTCCCTTTCACTCCCATGGGCCTTTGATGTTTGTGAAATATCTGCTCATAGTTTAGCTCTCATTACTTCAATTATCGTTCTTCCGTGATATACTATCAAATAATGAAGCGTCACATAAGCACTTATGTAGCCTACGTGACATGATACATAGGCCGCATCAGTTAGACGCAGGGCAGGGCTCCTGGGAAATTCGTGGTGCGAGGAAATATGGCCGCGATAAAACGAGAGAGATTTATTATCATTACGACACTAATGGGTTATCAAATATTATATCACTAATCATATTTGCTGGGGCTGATTTTAGTGTCGCGTTGACCGCTCGCTGACCGTCGGCGCTGACAACGAAATTTCAGTATCACTGTCCAAAATATTGAAAAGCAGTTCCTAGAATTTCACATACAATAGTAAAGCACACGTACGTCATACATACATGATATACTATGGCGGATCTACGTAATTTGCCCGCATTATGTCAAACCTATCTGACAGATCACCGACTTATTATATTGAATTGGTATAACCCGATCAATTGACGTAGGTCCGTCAACAATATTTGGTTTTGGCACAGACGTAGATCATCTATGTCTGTGAAGTCGTCTTCACAGACATAGATGATCTATTATGATTAGGATTTTTTTGTTACTTTTTAATCATTACATTATCATTATTTACCTGTAAGTATATTATATTGTTATTTTTAATTTTGTATTTTGTATAATGTACCTACATAATTTAATTAATAAATTATATTATGAAATAAATAGATGATAATATTATATCAACCTTCACAATAATTATGTTACTCGCTTGAATTTTCTTAAAAGATTTTCATTATAATTTACAATTCATAATAAAACACGAGTCCTTTGAACGAACCGTATAAGGTTTTTGATCTATAGCCTTCTTCTTGGCAACTTTTTTTGGCTTTTTTTTAACCGACTTCAAAGGAGGTTATCAATTCGACCCATATGTATGTATAGTTTGTTCGTTCTAAGATGATATGGGTGACAGTTCTCATATTCCTTGCTACGGATTTTTTTTACAAGAATACAAAAAAAAAACAGAATGTAATAAATTATATTCCATCTACAAAAATAAATGTTTCCTGTAATTGTAAATGAATAAAAATGAAAAGTTGCTAAATGCTAACTTATTGATATAAAATTATAAATATTAACTTTGAAATAGGAGTATAAAATTATTCTTACGAAAATATTTGAAAAATGTCAGATGCATGAAACGGAACTTATGTCAATATAGATTGACACAGTTGAATCGAAATTAAATCGATAAAAAAGGGCGGCCATCTTAAATCGCCGGCGTCACTCTGAAACATCAGTACGAAATCGATAATTTCGATTACGAGGTGATTCGATATTTTTAAATTATTCGATTAATTTTTTTAGGTAATTTCCCTATTATTGTCAATTATAATGTGTCACGCATATCATCATAAAAAGAACAAACTATAATATTTCCGGAACGGCCCAGTTTTCGTATACGTTAAACCACATCAAATGTGCCAAATTTCAAAAGTGTATGTATATATACGTACGTTTTTATTTTATGTTTGTGTTCGCATATCACCGGAAGTCGGAACTACAAGTCCGATCCAATCACCGACCAATAATATAATTATTTCACAAACAATATTATCGTCTTTTTTAAATTAAAATCATACTTTTTTAAACTCGCTCGTGTATCAGAGACATTTCAAGTTATGCAAATACCACAAACAATCTTCACACAGCTGTAAACGCTCACTCCATACCAAGATGGCGGACAATTATTTTCTTTACGGCATTTTTATGGAGTTTTTATATTTTGACAGTCCATAACTTGCTATATTGTGATGGATCATTTAATTGATCTATCTCGAGGAACTGAGTTTACGATCAGTAATGACCTGAAGGCAATGATATAACCAACGAGCTCAGTGGCTCATTGGTTGAGCTCTTGGTGACTCAAGTCGGGGTTCGAATCCAGCTGACGCGACGCAACAAAAAATAGCACCGATTTTTTACATGCCTATCTGACGAATAATTGTCATTTTGTCACAACCAGTCTCCAATGTCCTAAACCAAGTTTGGAAATGTGGCGGTACCCACATTCGCCTAACATTCCTGCATCGCGCTATCGAAGCTTTCTAAGCGCGTCGGTATATATACGACAGCTGAAATGTATCACGTGGGCTTCGGCCTGACCGAGCATACCACCTCGCTCGGTCGGAAGATCTTCCTTTGGCCTCCACGCCATTATTCCCACATTGGTGACCCCGACAGAACACGCCTCCTTCATCATCATCACTCCCCGCCCCTCCGCACCGCACTAGCCAGCATCGCCTCATCAGGTACCTCGTCCACTAGCCGCAATGTACCGCGGCCTGGGCGGACTCCGCATCGGCATCATCGGGCTTTCTCACTACACCGACCGGTCAGCAAGCAGAGCACATCTCTCCTGGTCAGCACGTAGCATTGGCCCCGCACGGCAGCTATCCGACTCACTGGATCCCGTGCAGCAGCTTACAGTTCCGACTCACTGGGACTCACTGCAACAGTTCCGACTCACTGGAACTCACTGGCACTGGCGACTCAAGCGACAAGACTTCAAGATTCGACCTCCGGTCTTCGGGGGGGAGTGATGTGGCGGTACCCACATTCGCCTAACATTCCTGCATCGCGCTATCGAAGTTTTCTAAGCGCGTCAGTATATATACGACAGCTGAAATGTATCACGTGGGCTTCGGCCTGACCGAGCATACCACCTCGCTCGGTCAGAAGATCTTCCTTTGGCCTCCACGCCATTATTCCCACAGAAATAACAATTTTCCAAAGAATCAAATCCACTCCGACTCAAGAGCCAAGCTAGACCGCGGACAAGCCGCGGACGCATATAAATACATAGTAAGTAATAATCATCATCATAATCATATCAGCCGTATTCGTCCACTGCTGCCCATGTAGCATACCCCAACGAGAAATTTTTTTCTACACGTTTTCTCGATGTTTGATGGCGTTTCTCTTCATCTCTATTGACCCTAACATGACATAATTTTTTCTCGTGTAGATCTGTCGTCAAAATCTATCGACATAATGCCAAAAAAATGATTTTGACATTATGTCGTTATCGACAATATAACTACATACGAGAGTGAGATATCTCGAGATTTTCTCCGCCCCGCCCATGTTTATTTAAAGCCTTGTCGGACCAGCAACAGACATCTGTCAAATTCTGTGGTCAAAGTTAAGGTTAAAGTTAAGTTAACCTTAACTATAACCATAACTTCGACCATAACTGTAACTATAACCACGCCTCTGGTGCAACACACCGTAAAAGTATTGTAAGCGCTACAAGTGAGCAGTGATGCCGGTAATGCGCGGTGTCACCAACGCGACGACCAGCTTTCCCGCGTTTAATCGGCTTACGGAAACTTTTTTCATTCCTACCCTCCTCTCGAATAATTTTGTTTGCAATAAAAATACCAATTTTGCATACCATGGTCTATGGATACTTTCACACTAATTTTGTAAATGTGAAACTGTATTTGTCTGTCTATTTGTCTCTTTGGTTTGTTCGTCTCTTTGTCTATTTGTCCACCAATTCGTCTAGTGTCTGCCTATAAGTCTGTATTTTTGTTCCTTACGCTTAACGGCTGAAATAACTTAGATGGGCATGAAGATAGGTAGCTTTTAGTACAACAAGCTTGCAATAATTTATATTTCAGAGGTGTTTTATAACCCCATTAGAAAATGCATTTAAGGAATTAATTACTGTTGGTGAGGGTTGGGTTTTTATTGCATGCTTTTCTATACTTAACAGTGTTATTATTTTTACGGAAATTATTCTTATGTTGGTAGCATTAGGGTCAGCTGCTGCCATGAAACAATGTTCTAAAATACAACACTTTCGTGAAGTTTGCCATACTGTACGATTAATTTCTAGAAATGATTCCTTACCAGCAACCTACCAACAATACTACAAATTGATGCAATAATACAGGGTTTTTTTTTGTGAATATTTTTTCCTATTCTATCTATTTTCTTATACTCTGCATTTGTCATAAAATATTTTTCACGCTCGATGAAGGTCGATCTAAGTTCGGATCAACAGTGCAAAAAACAAACAGCATACTCAGCCGTAGCATAGTAGGGGAGGTCGCGCTCATTTTGAAAAGTCATTTCATACCGAGCGAAAATCGTAACATTAATACTGTTACGGATACGGGCAGTTGTTTACGTGTTACGAATACGGACAGTTGTTTACCTGCGCGCGACAGTTGCGCGTACCTTCTAGAAAAGCCCGACCCTTGTTTATGTGATTGCGTGTTTACGTAAACAATCCAAAATAGAACGCTCCAGAAGCCGACGCGGGCCATATAAAAGGTAAACAAGCCGACAGTCAACTCAGTTCGATCCGAGCGATCATCAAGGCGATAACAAAAGTGAAAACAAGTGATCAATAGTGAGTGATTGTGATAGTGAACCGACAACTCGACTACGACCTAGGACAGTGATAGTGCTCAGTGATTTGGATCTAGTACTTAGTGTTTGGACTTAGTGATTTGTGTGAGCTAGTGTTTGTGAATAAAGTCTTCAAGAGAGTCACCAGGTCTTTCTCTCCGAATCCTCGAACCCTAGCACGTAACAACTGGTGTCAGACGTGCGATTTGGAAGATGCCATTGACTCCGAGAGAGGACTTCAAAGGGAGTATCAGGACAAGGGCGCAGCGAGCTGCTGCCATTGACTCCGAGAGAGGAGTTGGAGGTGGAGCCGCGGAGGCCACACCAACTGGGGACCAAGCTCCGCCCACTGCAGGCCGTACCCGCTGGCCCCGCCCACCAGGCTCCACCCACTGACCACGCCCCCCAGGCTCCACCCACTTCGGGTGAAGCCACGCCCACTGGCATTATCTGACAGGGGTGTTATCTCAAAAGCAGGGCGAAAGAGAAGTTGTAATTGCATATTTCAGCAAATCTTTATCTAAGCCAGAGAGAAACTACTGTGTGACAAGAAGAGAACTCTTGGCTGTTGTAAAGACGCTACAACATTTCAGCAAATATCTCATTGGCAGACAGTTTTTACTGCGAACTGATCACGCAGCGTTGAAGTGGCTACTGCAATTCAAGAACCCTGAAGGTCAAGTAGCTCGATGGATTGAACAGCTCCAGGAGTACGACTTCAAGACGGAACACCGCAGCGGAAAGGCGCATGGGAATGCCGACACCCTTTCACGAAGACCGTGTTCAGAGGACTGCAAACATTGTGTTAAGCAGGAATCTAATGAAGTGACATTAAAGTTAACGAAAACAAGTCCTTTGGGTCCATGGGAGAAAGATGCTATGAGGGAGGCTCAAGAAACAGATGACGACCTACGGCACATCATCACATGGAAGAAACGAGGTGACGAAAAACCAATCTGGAGTGAGGTTGCACCCACTGGCGCTGTCACTAAGGCGTACTGGGCGCAATGGGACAGTCTGATACTTCAAAATGGAATACTTTACCGAAAATGGGAGAAGACTAACGGCAGAGAGTTCCATCTTCAGATAGTTGTCCCAAAAACGAGAGTACCGGATGTTCTCCGTGAAATACACGATGGCGTATCAGGAGGTCATCTAGGTGTTAAGAGGACGTTAACAAAAGTGCGAGAACGATTCTACTGGATGCATTGTCGAGATGATGTACAGGATTGGTGCCGCAAATGCACTACTTGCGCTGCAGTGAAGGGACCACAGACCAGGAGCCGTGGGAACCTGCGGTTGTATAACGTTGGCGCACCGTGGGAACGAATTGCAGTTGACGTAGCTGGGCCATTTCCCGTGACGGAATCGGGAAAAGTACTTTATGGTCGTCATGGACTACTTCACCAAATGGCCCGAAGTGTTCGCCATACCAAACCAGGAAGCTACAACAGTTGCTTCTAAGCTAGTCGAAGAAGTGATATCTCGTTTTGGTGTGCCTCTCGAAATCCATTCCGATCAGGGCAGGAACTTCGAATCGCAGGTCTTCCAGGAAGTGTGCAGAATTTTGGGAATGCATAAGACGAGGACCACCGCGTACCATCCACAATCTGATGGAATGGTCGAGAGATTTAACCAGACCCTTGAGAGGCATTTGGCGAAATTAGTAGATGACAAACAAAAAGCTTGGGACAAGTATATACCACTCTTCCTTCTGTCGTACCGTACCGCCGAGCATGAAAGCATAAAAGCTACCCCGGCGTATGTCAATTATGGTAGGGAACTAAGAGTTCCAGTAGACCTTTTGACAGGAGGGTCACCGGAGGAACCAAAGACCGTACCAGACTATGCCTGCGATTTAAGGGAAAAGATGCACTACATACACGCCATGGGTCGGGAAAATGGGTTACAGTCAAGTGAGAACATGAAGACCAGATACGACCGGAAAGCGAACACGAGCGGCTTCGAAGAAGGGTCACTGGTATGGCTGCATAACCCAACTCGCCGAAAAGGGAAATCTCCAAAGTTGCAGACCAAGTGGGACGGCCCATATAAAGTGGTTACCCGATTGAATGATGTGACTTACAGGATTCAAAAGCCACCAAGAGGCACATTCAAAGTGGTACACATAGACCGTTTGGCGCGTTATCATGGCAGTAACAACGATGCTCGGGACGAGCATCTCTAAGAGGGGAGTAGTGTTACGGATACGGGCAGTTGTTTACGTGTTACGAATACGGGCAGTTGTTTACCTGCGCGCGACAGTTGCGCGTACCTTCTAGAAAAGCCCGACCCTTGTTTATGTGATTGCGTGTTTACGTAAACAATCCAAAATAGAACGCTCCAGAAGCCGACGCGGGCCATATAAAAGGTAAACAAGCCGACAGTCAACTCAGTTCGATCTGAGCGATCATCAAGGCGATAACAAAAGTGAAAACAAGTGATCAATAGTGAGTGATTGTGATAGTGAACCGACAACTCGGCTACGACCTAGGACAGTGATAGTGCTCAGTGATTTGGATCTAGTACTTAGTGTTTGGACTTAGTGATTTGTGTGAGCTAATGTTTGTGAATAAAGTCTTCAAGAGAGTCACCAGGTCTTTCTCTCCGAATCCTCGAACCCTAGCACGTAACAATACTATTCTATTAATACATAAGAGTTTTGATCGTCAGCTAATTCAGTATGGGTGGAATAAAAATTGAGAGGATCTCTAAGTTGTTGTTAGGAATCGTATTGAATTGAAATTAAAAAGATCCCAATTCGCACCCAATAAAGGTTCATATCTAGATTATACGCGTTTAGGTTCGGTAGGTGTCATTTTAGTTTTAGTATATAACAACGGATAGCGCTCTTAAAGTAAAATGTATATAATTCTTCTTCACAAAATATATTGACTATCAAATTAATTATTTAAAATTGCTATGTGAGACAATTTTATATTTAATTCAAACGAAAATCGCCGTCAGCTGAATGTTTGCAGGTGGAAATGTCGTATACGCGACGCCCTAGGATACATTGAGCGCGAAGTAGGGCTAATATTGGTTATAACTTATATCGCTGTCTGACGGTTTTTCCATCGTCGTATTAGCGACTGACGGTTTTTTTTTATTATTCACAAAGTAGAAACATTCACCTGTATAAATTTTGTACGGTATAAAAAGACTTTATTTTCAAAAAAATTTACATGTTCAGTAACGCGACTGACGTTGAATCCCCCGTCTGCAATACGGCTGACGGTGATTTTTTGGTTAAACATGACCTCAATAATCATCCGTCAAAGTTTCATTCGGTATAAAATCACTTTTCGCTACAATTTTTTTACAACTTTGAAATACTCTCACTTAACATTCCACCACGGGTGCGGCGACTGACGCTGATTATATTGATTATTAAATATTAAGCTACCGTTGGACAAAAATTTGGTCGGTATGAAATGACTTAGCAAAAAATAGCAGTACCTCCCGTATTAGTACCTTTCAAATCGAACTTGCTCATCAGTTTCTCTTTCCTCCATTGCTTTGCTATATTATAGTTACATGAAATCTCGCATATGAGTTCGTGAAGTCGAAAAGGTAAATAATTATAATATTATACTGTGGTAATACTGAGTGTAAGACTATAAGGAGTAAGTGATTGAGCTTTTATCTCGTAATTGTTCCAAATTGCAAATCACTGGAACGTTTTTATAGTAACTATGTAGTTAAAACATAGAAAATGATTTAAAAGCAAATGACGGACCTGTGTAATTTGGTCGTGCTATACCTATCAAGCCTAGCTGATAGATCACGAGGAATATTGACATGATATATTACCCAACCAAATAAAGCAGCTCTGCTATAATATGCTTATTAACATGGACGTATAAAAAGGCGGACGGAGTCCCACCATACACAAAACTGTGTCCTTCAGAGTCGGCCAGCTGACCGCATAGTGCATGTACACGGTCCGCACGCACACATTATTACGCTAGTCCATACAATTTGACAGGCGTAAGAATGTGTGCGTGGCCGACTCTGAAGATACAGTTCTGTGTATAATAAGACTCCGTCCGCCTTTTTTTCTATGTTTATGCCTATTAATTAATTGCTCCACATTTATTGTATTAAAGCTTTATTATAAAGTTACCAATAACATACGCATTAGCATTGGCCTGTTATCAGCTTGTTTTGTTTGTGATGACTGACGACGAATTAATTTAATTAATCCTATAAAATGTACTATCATAATGTTTGCATTGTTTCGAATAAATCATAATATCAATAATCCTTATAATTTCAAGCCCTATTCCTATAATATTTGGCGAATTCAATGTTTATTTTTTTCAAAACTTATTATATTGTGAGGCAATACTTTTAAATAAAATTATAATATTTATGATATTTACGGATCCGTGCTCTCAAAAGATCTGTTTGAGCTATGAGACTTAAAGGCCGGGAAAGGACATACAATAGTAAAGACGGCAAATGTATGGATCCCACTCGATAAACGAATTTAGGTATGTGTAGGTAACATCTACTCCTGGGTTTCTAAACCTTTTTGAAGTACGAACCCCTAGAAAGATGTCTAGATAAAAGTAAACCACTCGAACACCTAAGCCCCTCAAAGTTTCTCTAGTAGGTACTTTAGAATTTATTATGGATTAGAGTCTATTCCAAATTCTCTATCTTAAGGGCCTGTTTCATCGCTTCCTGATAGGCTTATTTGACAGATTCTCCATACTCCATCTGTCAAGTTAAGTGGTGGATAGCCTTATCAGGAAGCGGTGAAACAAGCCCTTAATATTGAAAATCTGAAGATAGCCGTAATGCGGACTATTCTCAACCCAACAATCGGGTGAAATGAAGCTTTATTGAACATTTTTATAGAGGAATTCTATGATCCTAGACCAATTTGCGCGCTTTGTGAGTGAAATTATAGTTCGCAATCTGAAATCCTTTCGACGAACTTGAGGGATGTGGTGTGGACAGTTCATAAAGTTTTTGGGATCTTTGCGTAGTTGTTTCGTAAATTAATTGGAATATGGCTTGTGAAATTAAAATGTTTTTAGTTTGGAGTAGGGTTATTCAAATACTCAAGTGGATAGAATATAAATAATCGGCCAAGTGCGAGTCGGACTCGCACATGGAGGGTACCGTACCTACCGTTATAGAGCAAAAATAGGCCAAAAATTGTGTTTTGTATGGGAATTGGGAGTCTCCTTAAATGTTATTTTATTTTGTTTTTAGTAGGTATTAATTGTTGCTATAGCGGCAACAGATATACACAATCTGTGGAAATTTCAGAAGTCTAGCTATAGCGGCTCTTGAGATACATCCTGAAGACAGACAGACGGACGAACGGACGGACAGACGGACAGACATCGAAGTCTCAGTAATAGGGTCCCGTTTTCACCCTTTGGATGCGGAACCCTAAAAAGGATATCATATATTATATACGTAATGATACGTTGCGCCAAATTTTTGTTTATCGTGCAGGAACCTTTTATTCCCAGGGAAGGACATAAAAAGTATTTTATGTCCTTCCACGGGACTCAAAGTATCTCTTCACAAAATTTTAGCAAAATCAGTTCAGATTTTTGAGCGTGAAGAAGTGACAGACAGTCAGCTGAACTGAGTACAGCCATTAATTAGGATGACGTATATTATGTTTATATACTAAAAAGTATGCTGTATGCTAAAAAATACATCGTACAAAATCCTAGAGCATAGAATATTGAAACCACAAAAGCTTTTGTTATCACGCGAATTTTGTAGTATTTCATTAAATTTTCACCTTGGCTTCGCAAAAAAATGTCTTTTTCGATGAATGAATAGACACCAGAGTAACTCTCTGTAAATCTGTATACATTTTATTGTTTGAAGACGTAACTGGATGAAGTAGAAAAAAAAATTTTTATAATATAATTGTTCTGCTAGTAATTTTTTTCCTAATAATTTAAACAAAGGCCTTACCTTCTTCATCAACTGGTTCATATAGCTCAATACAAAATCAATTTTTTTTTCAAATCCTTTTTCCGATCTTAAAGCCTCCATTTATAAAAAAACGACAGATTTCAAATCGTTAGTTACCCACTTCATCCACTAACGTCTTTGTTTGTCCCGGTGAAATATAACCCTAAACATAAATTCCATTCAGTGTCACTCGTTCGCATAAAATACATAAAATTCAATTTCCCACTCAATTCACTGTAATGGCTGACTAAGCTATCGCAATAAATCAATCGTGATTTTTTTTGTTTTCCATTCTAGTAAGCTTTAAGCTTAACTAAGAAATCACTTTAAATAATTAGCAGGCTAGACAGCCATGATTTCGTCGTTATTATTTGAATTTCTTTCGTCATGTATTAGACAATTACTGGTAATTCTAATATTTCTATCACTACCGATGTGGGATCCATGACAGAGTATACGAAACTTCATACTAAGTGTGGCAAAAAATCTTTACATGAGCTGCTTCCCAAATATTCTGATGTTGCCCACTTTAGGGTGCTACGCCTCTGCCAAAACGGCGTAACAACATTATAAATAATACAGTAATCCGTCTTCATACATCTTCAACATATCGTGAAACGTGATTCATACCTTCAAGTAGAAAACAATGCAATATTTCTAGGCATGTAAGTACTACTTATCACTGAGTTGACCAAATGTGATTTCAAGGACAAAGTTGATTAATTGTATTTTTTTATTTATTTTATTTATTGTTAAAAAAACAGTGGTACAACAGAGAAGACGTAAGTGGAAGAATCGAACAAGTAACATTTCCTAACATACGGACAATAACTCATTTTTCCCTAATTATTTTAATAAAAGTTGTAACTTATCTACTTCATAACCTAGCTAATATATCTGGCTACACATATAATCTATAGTTTTTCTATTTCAAATAATTTTCCGGCCCTAAAGCCTCCATTTAAGCGAAAAAACGGGAAGTTTTTTCATGTTACTTGCCGTATTCATCCATTCACGTCTTGAACTGATAGTGATGTTGTCCAATAACTGGGTGCTACATGTATGCCGCAGCTAGCACACACTAAATGTAATTAAACGCTTTGAACGCAAAATGTTCATTATAATAATATTTTATAAAAATATATTTTCTAATAACTCAACTGTAGTAAGATGATGATGATGAAGTAGCGAAGAACATTCTGAATTAAAGAAGCCTTTAAAATAGATATTCAGTAAATCCCATTTTATACAAATTTTGGACCCCCGCACGTATTTTAGGTTTACCTACGAATAATAAAAATTTGTTAAGCGATGACTCTATCCAGCAAGTGATGTAAGATGTCAATATCTTATATATAAAATTCTCGTGTCACAATGTTAGTCAGCGAACTCCTCCGAAATGGCTTTACTGATTTCTACCAAATTTTATATGCATATTCAGTAGGTCTGAGAATCGGCTACTGGGTATTTTATATATTGATAAGTGCATTTGTTGAATGATTAAAAGTAAATTATTACAACCTGAGACTGACGGCGACCATTGTTCGTGCGACGGGATTGCGATCGACGTTGCCATGGCGACATACTTATTTAGTCACTTCAATAAAATAATATGGGCGAAATACTTATATTATGGCAAAGCAACGTTTTCCGGGACAGCTAGTTTTATTTTTGTGCAACTCCGTTGCACAAAAATTAGTTCATCCCGCGGAAAACGTACATTTTCCGGAATAAAAATTATCCTTTGTCTTTTCCTAGGTCTCAAAGTATCTCCATACCAAACAAATCGGTTCAGCGTTTTGGACGTAAACAGGTAACAGACAAACAGACGCACTTTCGTATTTATAACATTAGTATGGATTTTAATAACTTAAGCTCAACTACAACATCAAAGTATAAAACAAATGTTTTAAAGTTATTAATTTACATGAAGGGTGGTAGTAATGACTCGTTAGTCATTACTACCACCCTTCATGGAAATTAATAACTTGATTAAGCTAGATACGTTATTAGCTTACTTTGTACTCATGCATTTCAACGTTCGATTGTAAGAATTTAGTCTGCTCAATCAAATTTATTAATTCACAGATGTTCCGCGCGGTTTCACCCGCGTAATTTAGGGATTTCACGGAAACCGTACATTTTCCGTAAAATATTCGCCTATGTCCCTTCACGTAGTATATATCCTTCATGTGTGCCAAATAACATAAAAATTGCTCCAATAGTTCTTAAGATAATAAGCAATTACAAATAATTTTCCCCCGGTTTTTTCACATTTTCCTCTATTTCTTCGCTCCTGTTCCAGCGTCCACGACTACAGAACGCCACAGGTAATAATTATTGTTCACTATCCTGTCCAATTCCCTTGACAGCTGTCATCTGTCATCTGTCACTCCATCCAGGACTCTTGTAAATTTTGTCAACTATCAAGCGCACAAGCAGATCATATTAATAATCGATTGTAATCTTTGTAATACAAAATTCATAAGTCACAAAGTGTTTTTTAATTTGCAAATCCATGTTAGGACGACAAAGTTCTTAACAGCTCCTATTAGTCTTAGCGTGATAAAATATAGCCTATAGCCGTCCTCGATAAATGGGCTATCTAACACTCAAAGAATTTTTCGAATCGGATTAGTAGTTCCTAAGATTAGCGAGTTCAAACTAACAAGAAAACTCCGCCGTCTTATAATATTTTAAGTATAGATAAGTTATAATGTGATGTCATATGAAAAAATCTCACAGACACCGTACATTTTTCTGCGATAAAAGTAGCATAATAATTATGTAATGCGTTTATGATAGTCCATCCGACAGAAAACATTTAAATGACATAGCCCGGCCAAATATGTAGGCTTGACCTGCCTATCCATAAGGTATGTAGGTCTGGTCGTTAAAACCCTTAAAATTCCCAAACATTAAAACTTTCTACGGTGAAAATTTTTCTTAAGCTTATTACTGCAAATTGAATTAATGACGTTCGACTCTATTTTTCTGAAAGGGAATGAGACAATAATTTATGACAGGAATAAATCATTTCACCCCCTCCTTTCACCCCCTTTCACCCCCTCGGCTTAATTAAAGTGTCGTGTCTCCTGCGAAATGGATCTTCGGAGAATGTGTTTTGTTCGCGTTTTTACATTTTCAATTTCACCAGATACGCTGAAATTACTTTAAATGAAGTAATTGAAATGAGTCAATTTTATAGATTTCGTTAAATGATTTTGAACGGAAGCTCGGTAGTGTATCCTATGTCGTTACTGTTGTAATTATTATAGGTCTGCCAGAATCTGATGGCAATTTTTGACAGCAGATTTTCAAAAAATATCCTTGATCATTGGATAAATTTTTATATTTGCATGTTTAACACACAGAATCAGCCGCTATAAGAAGAAAAAAGGATCAAAATGTTTTATTCCAATCACCCCGGTATTGCTAGAGTCAATTCATTTTCTCACTTTTTGCCATCAGATTCTGGTAGACCTATATATAGCAAAAATATTTCTGTCAGACAAGTAGCGCCATATTTGTCAAATAAAGAGTCAGTTACTGCTTTTATTTTTTTTATTTTTATTTTTTTAGTAGGTTATGGGCCCAGCACGCTTCCACTTCGCGAATGCGTAATGACATAGAATCATGCAGGATTTTTCAGCGCAGAAAAAGACAAGGTTACAGAGGAATCTTTTGTAATGCTGAAAATTTTTGGCTAGGTTAGTAATGTCTAACTTTTTAGCTTACGAAATCTATGTAGCAATGCAAGAGTGTCTTTCTACCAATCTTCGATTACTGAACTGATTCAACTAAAATATTTTTGTATGGCTCGGGAAAAGACGTAACTAACATAGTTTTATACGAATTTGCGTGTAGTATCTAGTTAACTTTAAGTCAGTGTTAATGTAGGTACGTTTTCGCCGTGCATATTTATGTAGTTACCTGTACAGTGTATAATATAAATACAAAACTTCTTCTATCAGACAGCGCTTTGTAGTTGATTAAATACAACACTGGTTACTATACGTATCAACCCCCCCCCCCCCCCCAAACATCACTGGGTTTTTCATGCAAATTCTCTTTGTTAAAACAGTGGTGTTTACTTACAGAAATGAAC
This sequence comes from Lysandra bellargus, assembly GCA_905333045.1. Taxonomy (NCBI): domain Eukaryota; kingdom Metazoa; phylum Arthropoda; class Insecta; order Lepidoptera; family Lycaenidae; genus Lysandra; species Lysandra bellargus. The sequence goes on from HG995319.1 coordinate 27,870,595, forward strand.
CTCTGATTGGTTCTTCAGTTCGTTTCTTTTGTGATCTTAGATCCTAATTGGATGCTTGTATCAATAGGACTGATATCGAAGGAAAAGTCTATCTGTTTGTTACCGTATTTCTTGTGGTGTAGAAATATCTTAATGACCAAATTTGTTTTTAGATTTTCTTTATTATGTATAATTCTCGTGTCACAGTGTTTGTGCGCGTACTCCTCCAAAACGGCTAAACCGATTTTAATAAAGTTTTGTATGTACCATCGAGGAAATTGATTCCTATGCAGTTGATAGACCAACGTTATTTGGTCGAATATGTCAATTCAATGTTAATTGTGATCTGTCAGTTGGGTTTGACGTAACGCAACCAAACTACGTAGGTCCCCGATCTGCATAGGAATCAACTTCTCTGATAGTACATTTGTAGGCCGGAGAATAGGTTTTTATCTACTTTTTATATTGATACTAGAAATAATTTCGATCTCAAAACAACGTTTACTGGGTCAGCTAGTACCTACACTATAAAATGATCTCACTCTGATCATAGTTATCAAGGAATGAAATTCACAAAAATTTACTGTCTCCTTTACTGGTAAAAATATTTACACAGCATACAATATTGTCCTCGTCTACTAAGCGGCTTTTCCAGCGTCCTACTCAAGGTCGAAATATTGTATAGCGTGTATCGTGTTAGTTACACGATATACGCTTTCAAATATTGTCTGCATTCACAAACATTAATGAAACGTTTAAAAATGCCTGCTCATTCTACCCAGGCCATTTAGCAGAAACTTTTTCGTTTTCGCTTCGTTATAGAATCGCCGATCAAAATGTATGGAATTGACATAAGACGAGTCGAACGTCAACATCATATTAACGAACGTTTATGTCAATTCCGTACATTTTCATCGGCGATTCTATAACGAAGCGAAAACGAAAACATTTTGGCACACCTCCCAGAAGCGTCGCTACCGCTGTCGCATCAGTTATACGGGCCCTCCGGCTACACGGAAAACGTGAGTGAATATTCACGTAAATATCCTTAAAAACCTTTCCTTCGATGTGGGCCCCCTAGCTCCTGAAGGTAGTATCCGATCTTAAACGCAGACAATACGTGTTTAGTGTTAGTGTTAGTTTTAGTATAATTGTATGTATGTTAGTCTATAAGGTATTTATAATATGGGCCAAGATGCCTGACTCAAATAAATAAATAAATAAAAAAATAAAAAATTAAACATCCAGGGGCTATTCCTTGCTACAATAATGTTAATAAATACTCAAAAAACATGTATGCATTCACAATCATTATCGAAACGTTTAAAAATGCCTGATTATTCTACGCAATAGCGTTATAGGCGTCGCTACCGCTGTCGCATCAATTATACGGGCCCTCCGGCTACAGGGAAAACGTGAGTGAATATTCACCTGAAGATCCCTAAAAACATTTGATGTGGGCCCCCTAACTCCTGAAGGTAGTATCCGATCATATACGTCCAGGCTTTCTTTTTTTACACATTTAAAGAAGAGATCCTTATGGGCTAATGTTTTACCACTAATCATACCAATAAAATGAGAATAATTTACATAGAAATTACGAGAGAATTCTCTGAATGGAATCTACAGAGGTAAATGGTAATATTTCGTGTTAGAGCCAGAGGTATATAGGTATATATGGAATGGGGTAACAAATACCCAGTTTGAAACCACACGATTTCCGTCGATTTCCTGACGCACCCGCGACCCCCATTGCGGCATAGCACGAGGTCACCCTGAGGGGAAATGCCAATTGTCACGATAGATGACGATAGCCTGTACAAACCGCACACCACTTAAATAATATTGCTGACAAAAATGAAAGGAAAGGAGCAGTGTCCGAATTGTAAATCTTTTTGGTGGAGTGAGAAGTGAGATGGGAGATTATGCTCTCACTGGATCAAGTTACTGGTAGATTAGTGATCGCTACTGGTTGATCGACCACCTTCAATGAGTAGCTACGAGGACTACACATTATTGGTAAATTTTGTACACATGCATTATGTGCCTCTACCTAAGGCAAGCGGGCATAGCGAGCCTTCCGATGGCTATCCGATCCACGCGGCACGCGACATCGACCGACAAACATTCAAATAAAATGCCACTTTATGAACATGGCAATAGGTTCCATTTTGGTCTACGCCACTACAAAGCAGCGGCCGTCTCGGTCGGTCCCTAGACCAGTATTGGTGGAAAATGAAAAGGCTATATGCCTATGTCATAAAGTGGAATTCCATTTGAATTTTTATCTTCTTAAAATTTTTGCACACTCCTGTTAAAGTACTGTCAGAGAAATTGAATCCTATGTAGGTCGGGGACCTACGTAGTTTGGTTGCGTTACGTCAAACCCAGCTGACGGATCACAATTAACATTGAATTGACAATATATTCGACTAATTAATAACGTTGGTCTATCAACTGCATAGGAATCAATTTCATCGATGGTACATTATTTGATTAGATTGTAAAGTTTTAATTAACTAATTACTTCTGACCTAAGTTTAATTGAGAATTAACAGAGCTGCAGACAAAAGAAAGGTCACTGTCTCGACGTAATTATTTATTTAATATCTTGCAATTAAAACGTCTTCGTAATTAACGACTTAATTACCTGTACATAAATGAGTAATTATTTAAAAGGCCTTGGCAGGTTTTTACATATACTGTATCAGACTCCACCCGCGCGAGAAATTTCACGGGTACCGTACATTTTCTCTACCTCCCCTTCGTCTATTCTATATCTGTGCTAAATATAAAAATTGCTCCAGTAGTTCGTGAGATTATCGCTTTTAAATATTTTTTCCCGTTTTTTCCTCATATTGTGTGATAATAAAGCCTAAAGCCTTTCTTCATAAATGGACAACATGGACATGAATGGACAACGTTTGTCCACGTTGTTTATTTATGTCCATGTTATCCATTAATAAAAATAATTCGAACCAGTAGCTCCTAAGATTAGCGCGTTCAAACAAACAAACTCTTGAGCTTTATAACATAAGTATCGCTTCTAATAATAATAGGATGAATAATTTCTCTGCTTAAAACTATATTTTATATCCGCTATATGGTCGCTTTGCTACTATACTATAACTACCAAAGCAATCACTTTACATCTCTCTGTGTGCAACTTCTTATAAAATAATAAACGAATTTCTAGTTGTCTTAAGATGTTCAGTTTAAACTTAAAGTGTTATTATAAAGTTAATTTTAACTCGGGCAAGAGCAACTTCAAACTTTTCTCTAATTACTTAAAGGTTAGTTTACACTAAGCTTAAAGTGGTCTAGCTTTTTTCCATGGGACAAAAAAAGTATTTTACTTCTGGATCCTCTCTCAAGGTCTTCCAAAAGTAGACTAGTTAAATTTCCTTTGCCTATTGACTAAATTTTCTAGCGACCTTGTATTCGAGCACAATATAATTATTATTATGTATTATATTTAGCGTCGTAGAATCTGCGTCTCATCGACGCAAACATCACGCTCTATTTGCGACATACAAGTGTTTGTATATCTGTAACATAGAATATGTGAATCAATATATCTGGCGCCGCGTTTTATCTGTGCCATCATTTGGCCTGTCACACTCAGAACCAATCGCGATTTGGTTTGTGAGAATTATTTCTACGCGTGTAGTGTTAGGGTGTTTCACATCACGACGGTCTAAACAGTAAAAAAGCGATAGAGCGAGATGAAATATAACGAATTGCTGCACGTAGCATGAGACCATCGATCGGTAAGACGCTTTTTCGCGGTTCGCGGAAACGGTGCGCAAACAGCCTTAGGGCTCAAGCACAAAAGCTGCCCACAGTTTTTAGAAGTTCCGCAGTCAACAAGGAACCCTTATAGTTTCGGTGTGTCCGTCCGTCTGTCCGTCTGTCTGTCCATCTGTCCGTCTGTCTGTCCGTCTGTCCGTCTGTCCGTCTGTCCGTCTGTCCGTCTGTCCGTCTGTCTGTCCGTCTGTCCGTCTGTCTATAGTAGGGATCACCAAATGGCGGACCGCGGTCCGCATCCGGACCGCCGACCCATTGTGTGCGGACCAAGCTCTATACATATTAGCTCCGTGGGACCAAGCTTGTTCAAAGATTAGGACTTCGACATCTCCAGAATTTAATGTCAATATCTATAGCTTACACCAATATTTCACTCCAAACTTTAGAAATATAATTAGCTACAAAAATAGTTGCTTTTCTCATTGTTATCTAAATAAATACCTTTATAATTTCCGTAATTACCTTTGTTTAATTTTTTTTTATAAAATGTGTGGACCGCGAAGGTGTCATCATGTCTTAAAACGGACCCCGAGCGAAACTAATTGGTGACCCCTGGTCTATAGTATAGTATAGTCCTATAGTGCTGCAAAGCTGTAATTTTGCATGAATACACAAATTAATTATGCCGACAAAATGGTAGACTTTACATAAAATCTTCAAAAAATTTTTATGGTACCTGCCCTACACATCAAGCGGGGATGAATTTTTTTTCATCGTGTGGGATGTCGTTGGATAGGATTTTTTAAAATTATTATGAGTATTCATAGATCATTTTCCGATTTAGGGATCCATTTGCATTTGTGAAATATTAAGTTTTAAAGTGGAAAAAATGCAAATTAAAGAGAGCAGTAGAAAAGAGAGGACGGGCTCTTAATATGTCGTGGACAAAATTTTCCTGTCAGAAAAACGGGCACACATCGGGCACACATCGGGCACATAACATGTAACGACTATGAAAACCGAAATACTTGAAATAATATATCTTTTTATCTTTTCAACAATAAAAAACTATACTAACAATAGTAAATGAGTGCAAGAAAAGAAAGATAAAAGTAAAGAGATTTATTGGAAAGGGATTCGGGTTCGAACTCATTTGTTACCTAGTATAACGTGTTGTAAGTACCCCATTGATGAATTGTGTGTACTGACAAGAGGGGTTTTGTGACACCTGCCCTACTTACAACTTACACCATATTCTAAATAGACAAGTTCAATACAAGTGAATAAAATGGCTAACGTAATAAAATATAGCTTTAAAGTTCAATCAAGTGAATATTAATATTTTATATTATGTACATTGTACACTTACTATTAATAATATTTTAGGTTATCTCAGTATTATTTATTAATTATTGCGGTGTTACGTTTTAAATCCTACCTAAAGTACCTCGATCGCGGATTCTTGGAAATCTTTTGTTCTCGCGGTCGCATGCGACCGCTTGGGAACGAAAGAGTTTCTGTGGGAATTGTTAATGTAGTCCATAATAATAATTATTTATGACAAACATTAACATATTATTTTTTTATGTTATCTTTATTATTACCATCCTACCATCAGGAAAATATATGGATATTGCAAAGCGAAATATATACAAAACAAAACAGGCAATTTTATGAGTATTTGCTGCTGTCTGTCACAAAGAATCTAAATAATAATAGACAACATTAATATAAATATAATAGTTATTTAATTGATATTTTGGTTACTTACATTGAGGACGATGATAAAGAAGTCCAGAGTAAACAGGAACGACGTTATTGGATTGAAGTTGAGCTGGAACAAGGAAAATGTATTCAATAATACACATTACACATACACGCACATACACACAGTATATTATATATACATTAGATGCCTTTCAAGAGAGTATCACAGACTAGGAACTATGGAAGAATAGACAAAGTGACAGAATAAGAAATGAAATCTATCAATTTGTCCCTAAAGTCTAACATAATTGTATAGTTATTAGTGACTAGACGCATAGCGCATCGATCATTTTGTTAGCCAACAGGTGATTAGTCCGCATTGTCCTAACTCCTAACGTAATAACTAACAACTTTTGTTGTTTAAAATCAGGATTCGAACCCACGATTAGGACAAAGGTTGCAGAGGCGTAAAGATTAATAAAACTGCAGCATAACTTTTAGAATTTAGCAAACATTTTTCACATTCGAGACACGTTGGATATTCAATCAAAATATCACCCATGCGCGAAATGTTTTGTGTAACGAGCAGCGTGCATCTGTTGGTAAGTGGATTCACATTCGTAGCGGCGGCTCGTATCAAACTGTACGAAAATACGGAAGAAACATGGCTCGACTTCACGATAATATAACTGAGGACATGACAGCGCTTTGCACCTTCTCCATCTTTTATGTAGGTAATCATATCAAACTGAAGAAATCGTTCTTTTATAGTCCCTTTTTATCAAAAAACTGTTTAGGATAACCATACTTCCACACTAATATTATTGATACGAAAGTGTAACTGTCTGTCTGTTACCTCTCACGCCCAAACCGCTGAACCGATTTTGCTAAAATTTGGTATGGAGATACTTTGGGGACTCAAAGTGTCTCCATACCATATCCCTCTCTCATTCTCTCTCTCCCGACTCCCGGGAAAGGACATAGTATACTTTTCATCCCAGAAAAAAATACAATTCATTACTTTGTTGTTCTGTAATCAGACATTATTGACATTATTATGTTGTCTGTAATTAACGGGAAGTTATAATAATAATAAGAATAAGAATATATTTATTTTGACAACACAAAACAGAACAACAAATAAGTAATAGGTATATAAAATAAGGACTTAAAAGCTACATTTGTATATGTATATTATGTGATGTCAGATTTGGCCCCAGCTCAGCTATACGCAGCAGGCAAGCCCGCTGCACTGGTATTCTGCAGGGGCCAAAGAGTGACTTCACCACATAATAAACAGGGAAAACAACACGACTATACCAATAATACAACAATAAAACAAAAATAATAAAACAATAGACAAAAAAAAAACACACAAAAAAAAAGAAAACGAATACTAGTAATAAATGGTGTACAATTAAAAGGTGTTTGCCTACGTATAAAAAAAAGATGTTTGACAATTACAGGGGTCTTTAATCTATGGATGGATAAAAACAAAAAACATGTGGTTCGTGTTTGTGACGTGGCTAATAAATTATTGTTATGATGCTGATCAGCCTAATATACATTAACTATTTACAATATAGGAATCAAAATGAAAAAGTTGAGAAAGTAATAGGATACTGGACAAACATAATCACATAACACGCACAAGGAACAGGGAAGATCATCCCGCCGTTGGATAACCTTACTTGTAGATCGTGGTGCATAAACCTCAAGTATGTATAACTTCTTTTTGAGTCTTAAGCAGATGAATCTTATAGTGACGACTGAACGAATTTTTCGATTTCAGCGCCCTTAAAGGAGGTGGAAGGTTGTTCCAGCAGCGGGAGGCACCATACTTAAACGATCCACGGAATGCTTCAGTCCTATGGCGTGGAGTCGTGATTTGATACTGTGAGGCTCTGGTTCGCCTACTAAAGTCACTGGCCCAAGATAGTTTCTCATATAGATAAGAAGGCGTACGTGTGATTATAATGTCAAAAAGCAGTGACGCAAAATGTAATTTCCTGCGCTCCTTCATCTTGAGGAGGCTCGCATTATTAATGAAAGGTGTTACATGAGCGCGAGGAGGAACTGTAAAACAAAATCGTACACAAGCATTCTGGACTCTCTGCACTAGCTTTTCAGTTCTGGCAAGTAAGTTATACTCTAAAGGCATAAAAATGTAATGAGGCAATAATATGAGCACTGCCAACGATTGGGTACTTACCCATACCTCATACCTGTGATACATTAACGCGAGCTATTTCCCACTTCCCGGAAGTCCAACTTTCCCGCGGGAAATAAGGAAATATGGCAGGACATACAAATCCGATGTAATTTCCACCATTTCAAAGTACAAATAAGGTTCAAATTTGTATTATCAGTGTAAAACTTTTTAATTTTTTTCATCCAAACTGAGTCGTACAATTGTGTTAAGGGCCCTCTCTCCCTAAATTAGCAGGTCGATTGTCTGTCAGTGCGAATATCGACGTAAATGACATTAAAATAACATTCATAATAGCGCGCCTTGTACGGTGGCGGTTACGACGCTCGCCGAGTCGCCGCGTCCATGATAGGGCGAAATAGGAGAAAAACCTTTTTAAGGCTTAATATAATACATATTTCAAAAAAGTAAAAAAAAAACAAATTATTAACTTATGTATTGCAAAGCAGTAGATATTTTTTATACATTCTTTTGATAAGTAATGAAGGAGTAAAGTGGTTTCATTCAACGATTTGGAGGTGATTTGGTTTTTTATTTCTTTATTATGTGATACCGATAGAAAAAATATGGCAAAACCAAATTACGTATCATATCATGTAGATTACATTATTTTTTTCAGATATAATTTCTCTGTTAATGCCGATGAAAAGTTGTTTCATCTGAACGCTTTTTTCGAAAGAGCAGCCTTAATGTAACCTTTTTCTCGCGCGTCTCATACAACTTTGAACAAATAAGCTGAATAAAGCTTTGATGTTAGAATGGCATGAGCATTTGTTGCACATTTTAGAATTTTGAGACTGTTTCAAATTTCAATAGAGACTTTCTCTGTGATATTTGAATATTTAATTTTACTAGAGATCGCCCAATGGTCGAAATTCGACCTCAGATAAAAACAAAAATTATAAGTTTCAAATTTCAACGTTTTTCTATTGATATTCTATTTTCAAAATGTCGACTTTATTATTTTTCTTCAACCATAAATATAAGAGTACAATTTGTATGTATATTTTATAGGCTTGTCCCTAGTGTGTGTGTGTTGTAGGGTGTGTAATGTTTCATTTTTTTTAAATATATGATAAAAGCATAATTTCAAAATAATATTAGCTCGATTCACTCCTTCACCATATAAACCACAACTGTGCGAAATTTTATGCACCTACTTTTCCCCAGTTTTCGTAATTACAAAGTTTTTCGCTCGCGAATTTACGGCAGCCGCGCGACTTCTATACGCCATGATAATTACTAACTGTCCCGGTGGACTTCGTGTCACTTGAAAATCTACCCTGGACTTCTACGAATATTTCAAGACCAAAATCAGCCCTATCTGTTCAGTCGTTTTCGAGTTTTAGCGCGACTAACACATTTGAAAATCCATTTTTATATGTATAGTCTATAATTTTTGTATTTCTTTAATGGGCAATATAACCAATGAGTTTTTAAAAGTAACATAGAATATCATTGAATACAGTACTATGACCAATGATATTATATAAAAAACTCAAAGCAGATAATATGTTACTACCGCGCGCGTTGTGAAGATTCAAATACGACCCAATTGGGTCTTTTATGTAAATAGCATTTCGTATCTTTTGTTTCACTTATCTGTCAAAGTCCAATTTGAAAATTGTTCGGAAGAGATTTAAGCCGGAAAATAGTATGAACGTAACGGATCTGTATAAGTAGAATATTATTGACCATGACACGTTTAAAAAATTTAATTCGTCTCGAAATTAAATCTGAAAAAAGATTGATATTATAATTTTTTGTTATGATGTCAAATTTCATTTTGCCCCGCATCCCCGCATTTATTTAAAATTTCGCCATAAATCGTAAATATATAGGAATGTATAATTATGTATATGTATGTATAATTATGTATAGGAATTTATTATTATAATAATGTTGCCTCGGAATATTCAAAACATACCGTTGAACGTTTGAGTAAATCCATGAAATACCGATAAATTCCCGAGTCCCGTTGTCACGAAACACCGAACAAATTACTTTTGTCATTTATATATTGTGGACAATACACGATAATCCAAATTGAAAGTTATCTTAACCCAAAATATAACGATTACTAGTTGATGCCCGTGTGAGGTACGACCCACTTTACTCAAAATAAGGATGAATATAAATGACTATTATTTCAATAATAGTCATAAATAACATGATGTATAATGGTAACAATGGTTTTGTCTTATTGTTTTGCTATTTACTTTAAATTCTTATGAGAAGTACATATTTCAATAATTCATGTGAGTTGAACTAATTATTATTAATAATTAATTCATGATATTTGGACAACAAATTATAACATTATTTTTGAACACGTCAATTAATCTTTTTGACAATAATTATTGTTGTTTCCGGTTATGATACTTTTGTTACAAAAGATAGTACAGTTAATAAATTAATATAAAAGTGTTATAATTAAATACTTGATTTATAATGATTTTCAGGATGATTGTAACTATGAATCATTGTATTTATGATATTAGATGCAAATCTTGGTAGTCAGACGTGGGGTGGAGTGATGGCGGTGGGGTTGTTTTTGATATGGCAGTATTTAAGGCGGGCTGTCTAATGGAAGGGACTCTCTCTCTCTCTCTCTCTCTCTTGTCGTAAGCCGTCACTCTGCCTCCTGTCAATGTGAATTGGCTCTGAGTACTTCGAACAAAGATCGTTATAAGATAAGTATTTATTTGGTTAAAACGCTTCTTGGCTTTTTGTGTAATATCAGTTCTTTCAGCTTAATAATTGGAAAAGAAGAAAAGCTAAGTGAATAATTGTATTACGTAGTTACAATACGTATAAACTACGGTTTATTTATTGGTGTTTATGATTTATACAATACTTTTATTTAGCAAGTCTAAGCTATTTCTGACATCAGAATTGGGTCTGGCCCTTACGCCGTTGGATTTTAATGCATTTTTTTCCTTCCAGTAAAAACAAAATGGACGCCAAGTGGTTAAAAATATTCTGAACCCAATAATAAGCGAGAACAAAATGGATGAGGCAGTTACATCAAATTTAAATCTAATAACGATGCCAAGTACCAACGAAAGAAACAAGACGGCTGAGCTAAAGTATAGTGCAAAATATTGAGGTGTGGATTTTGAATTTATTTGTTGAAAAGGCAGGTAAGGCCCTGAAGGGCTCTTATTTAACGTGGTTTGAAAAAACGGAGACTAGATAACTTTTAAATCGTATCTGCAAATCTTTGTTCTGCTTAGAAATATATAATTTTGTTTTATAAAATTGAGAGAGAACTAAAGCTGTAATGTACCACTCTGGTTCCGTTGAATCGTACTTTGAATTTTATTTTCGTGAAACGATTTTGTTTTGTAACGGACAAGGATGTCATTAAAGGAAGCTAAAGTTTATTTTAACTTGTGTACTGTGTAATGCGGAATATGCGATATAAATCATGGTTTGGCCATTTAATAATAGATCTGTCATTGGTGTTAATAAGCTGCTTACATTCTCGTCAATTGAGAATATTTTTCACGAAAATTTATTTTTACAACTTACAAGATTTCTAAGAATATAGCCATAGACCATTTATAAAGTATTTGTATAATATAAAATATGTACTTACATATTGTATTATCCAAGAATATTTTGTTTTCTTTCCTTTCACAAATGGCACAATAATTCACTAACATAAGAGAACTCACAATTACTGGCGAGTGGAGTACTGTTTGTATGAGCTTGCGGATAGTATATTATGTAATAAACTTAGCACAGTTATTATACACTTCACAAATAATAATGTAATGAATAATTACAAGTACAAATAACTTATGTTCCAACAAGAATAAAAAAAAAAAATTACAACTACTGAGGGTAGTTTGTAAAAATTTGCGTAAAAAATAGAATGCCATAGATGTCGTATTACTAGATGTGGCAATCTTGTTGTACGATCTAATATTATTACGTTGTTGTACGTAATACTTTAGTGGTATTCGTTTTGTTTAATTTGTTTAGTTTATCAAAGGCGTAAAAAATGTTGAGAAAGCTATGGAAAATGAATAATATTTAAACAGGAAAGAGTAATTCATGGATTAAGTCAAAATAACTGTCGTGATGATATGAGTAGTTGAGAATCTGATAAAAACTTGTGAATAAAAAGTTTTTCTTTACTATTGTTTTGCTTGTTACTGAATAAGCCAATATTTTAATTGTCACTGAAATTATTCATTTTAGCAGTTCTGATAAAGAGTTATTTTTACAATAATTGAGTAAACAGGCTGATATATTTATTTTATTTGCATTTGTTGGTGGAAAACATTAGTATTATAGACAAGGATAAAAATATTTTATTACAATTCTGTGTTATTTTATCCAGGTACACATAATTTATTATGTTACGTATAGATTGAAGGGACATAGATAAATTTGAACAGACACAGTTAAAGGCATGTTAGGTATATTGTGGTGTTTCACAATGATTGTTCACCTTAGAGGTTTTTGTTTAGAGTGTTAAAACTTGATAGATATTTTTGAATAAATGAGATTATAACTATAATATGTGTTGTATGGGTGCCACACAATGGAAGTATATTATACTGGAATAAGTGCTAAAATATTACACGAGGGAGCAATGTCAGAATATTAGTACTGTAATGTGTTGTGAAGGAGCTAGATCTTATCCTAACATTTTATGGGCCTTATAGTGTTAACAATTTTATAGTTATTTAGTGCCATGATCGCGGATTGTATTAGACAACGTTCAGACAAAGCGGATTGTATTTAGATACCCATCTTCTAAAGTATAGTTGAATCAGTTTACCCACAAAAGTAAATGTAAAGAGAAAAAGAGACTGATAATTCCTTCATAATAATACAATTTTATTGCTAGTAATGAACATTCTTTCTGGTTAGATCAGGTGTAGTAAGGAAACTAGAAAACCAGTATTGTCAAAAATAGAGAAAATAATTTTGAACAATAGAATATCCAACATAACATTATTTGTGCTTCTCTAAGGTTATGGGGGAACATCTAGAGCCACGCTATGGCACTTGTTTTATATATTGTGGGCTGGAGGTTGGGAAGGCCGTGAGAGCAACTCTAGTCCATATAATGTTCTTCCAATGGGTTGTTGGTGTTTAGGCGTCTCTGTGTGATCCGTGGAAGGTGTAAATGGGTAGTCCACCCGGTGGGGCGGCGCAGTAGCCATCTGTATCCCAATACTGGGTTGGTCTTCTCTTCATTATAGTTATAGGGTTAAATCTAACTTAAGGTTTGGGTTAGGTTTTGGTTAGGTTTTGGTTAGGTTTAGGTTAGGTAAGGTTTGGGTCAGGTTAACCTAACCTGATTTTCAGATTTTCTTCATAATGTTTATGAGATTGAGGATTGTTGAACCCAAATTTTCATCGAATGTAGAATCCCAAAAAAAAAAAAAAAAAAAAAAAAAGTTTCGAGTGGTTTCCAACTTCCAGGTTTTTAGGAAATAAGACCATGGGTTTGTATTTGTATATCCATTGTAAAGAAAATATACTTTGGTGAGAAAACTGTTGTGAAGTAATTAATATGGGTACATCTAAAATTGATGTTGTTTTGCAAAGCGATATTATTATTCATCGTATTGCGAATTTACAAGTTAGATAGGAGCCATAATTGAAAAGGAGAACAACATACATTTTAAAAATATTTATATAATTTGAATATCAGTTTTGATAAGGGCTTCAATGATTGAAAATAAGTTTTTCTGACATTATAATATGGTCGACAAGAAGCCTTCGACAAACAAAAATTTCATTTCAGGATTGTAATTTTCAATAGGTACAATTAATGGAGCTATAATAAATAATTGGCGATATACAAATAATCTCGCAATTATTGGGGTAAAAGATGCAAATTTTACACTTCGAATTTAAAAATAACTAAAGTTGTGAAAAGGAGTATGATATAGCTTGCTGGCTATTATAATAATAATTGAGTTAAAAGCCTTATACAGGTCGGTGAGTACAATCGACTGGTTTTACATGGGTTTTACTTTGTTTTATTATAGATTAATTAGTAAAGGGATATTATCCATGGATTTGTTATGGCACAATTTTCAGAATTTTCAGAAGTTATAAAACCTATTTAATTAAAAGTGAATTTTCAATTCTGTAAGACTGTTGAAACTCGAGAGGCACTAAACCGATTTGGCTAATTTTAGCCTTGAAGTATTTGTGGAAGTCTAGGAGTAAGTTGACAAAATATCTTTGAAAGGAAGTGATACGAAGGTTACCAGGTTTAACTACTTTTATATTGGTATTAAAGTCTAGACAGAGATGGTGTTGATAGATAAAACAAATTGATAATAATCACACAGTAATAAATACAGTATCAATAAGTTGTGGTAATGAGGCAGAATGACCGAGCTGTTTTTGTAAAGTCAAGTGAAGTTATATTTTGATGAGTTATTTTAAAATTTGCATTTAGTTGTGTGATAAACTTAAAATTATTTGTTTAGAATTTGATAAATGAGTTGCTAATGATGGTATTTCTCAGTATTTTGACTATAGTCTGTTTTGGGTGACCAATCTTTTAGGTCTGAGCTCTGGCTACATAAATTAATATTTTTTTAGAGGAATAATTTAATTTCCTTGTGATGTGTCAACCTGGTGTAAGATTCTAATGATGGATCTATCACGACAGGTGTGACTGGCCGTGTGAGGTATGTTAATGCCGTGAAGCTGGTGTGATGTCTGGACACTATGTAGTGGGACAAAACACGACAGTTTGTGAGAGACGTAAATGCTGTGCTGGTTAGCCTACTGTGATGATGATGAAACATGAGTTTGACAAAAATGGTACTGCCTAATCGGACTGATGAATCAATTTGGACATTACATGGCAGTAGGTAATGGGATTGATCATGACAGCCCGACGACTAATTGGACTTTGACTTTTACTTTCCAGAACTTAGATTTTTCTTTTTCAGAAAAGTTATTAAAACACTTCGAGAACGAAGTGTCTGTCAGAATGGCCGTGTGAGGTACGACCCACTTTACTCAAAATAAGGATGAATATAAATGACTATTATTTCAATAATAGTCATAAATAACATGATGTATAATGGTAACAATGGTTTTGTCTTATTGTTTTGCTATTTACTTTAAATTCTTATGAGAAGTACATATTTCAATAATTCATGTGAGTTGAACTAATTATTATTAATAATTAATTCATGATATTTGGACAACAAATTATAACATTATTTTTGAACACGTCAATTAATCTTTTTGACAATAATTATTGTTGTTTCCGGTTATGATACTTTTGTTACAAAAGATAGTACAGTTAATAAATTAATATAAAAGTGTTATAATTAAATACTTGATTTATAATGATTTTCAGGATGATTGTAACTATGAATCATTGTATTTATGATATTAGATGCAAATCTTGGTAGTCAGACGTGGGGTGGAGTGATGGCGGTGGGGTTGTTTTTGATATGGCAGTATTTAAGGCGGGCTGTCTAATGGAAGGGACTCTCTCTCTCTCTCTCTCTCTCTTGTCGTAAGCCGTCACTCTGCCTCCTGTCAATGTGAATTGGCTCTGAGTACTTCGAACAAAGATCGTTATAAGATAAGTATTTATTTGGTTAAAACGCTTCTTGGCTTTTTGTGTAATATCAGTTCTTTCAGCTTAATAATTGGAAAAGAAGAAAAGCTAAGTGAATAATTGTATTACGTAGTTACAATACGTATAAACTACGGTTTATTTATTGGTGTTTATGATTTATACAATACTTTTATTTAGCAAGTCTAAGCTATTTCTGACACCCGCAACTCCGTTGCGCCAAAATTCGTTTATCACGCGGGAACCATACATTTTTCCGGGATAAAAAGTAGCCTATGTCCTTTCCCAAATTTACCTTTGGCAAATCTACCGAGACGGCCCTAATGGACTTGGTAGATCGGATTGATAGAGCAATTGAAGATAAAGAGATTGCGTTATGTGTCTTCCTCGATATTGAGGGCGCATTCGACAACACTTCAACCAGCTCTATCACTAATGGCCTGGCTTCAAAGAATATAGATCCAACTACGAGGAAATGGATCAAAGCCACGCTCGACAACAGGGTAGACTCATCGACTATTATGGACCTGACACTCAAAATCAGGCTGACACAAGGTTGCCCACAAGAAGGTGTGCTGTCACCCCTGGAATGGTCCCTGGTAGTAGATGAGCTACTAAGGGAACTGAACCTCATAGGTTACTACGCTCAAGGGTACGCCGACGACCTGGCGATTATGGTGGTGGGAAAATGCGCATCTGTGGTCGCTGGGTTGATGCAGTCAGCACTAAGAGTCGTCGAGGATTGGTGCCAAAGGGTCAAGCTAACAGTAAACGCTGATAAGACGGTCTTGATACCTTTCACCAAAAAGAGGAAGTTGGAGGAACTAAGACCCCCAACACTCTTCGGGAAAACTATTAAGTTTGCGGGTGATATCAAATATCTAGGAGTAATCCTAGACAAAGGACTCACTTGGAATAAGCACATAGAGTATATTACGAAAAAGGCTAGATGTGCCCTGGGTTCCGACCGGACCGGAGCCGTAGTGAGACCGATTACCACATATGGCTGCGTAGTGTGGCATAAAAAGGCTGAACAAGTAAACTGTAATAAAAGTCTAAACAGCGTACAGAGACTGGCATGTCTAATGATCACGGGTGCACTCTCGTCGACACCCACCGCTTCCCTCGAGGCCCTGATCAACTTAACTCCGCTTCCTCTGCTTGTTCAGATGGAGGCCAAAAAGGTGGCTCTCAGGACCAGGACGAACTGGGTCTCGACCCCATTTCGACAGCTGGAACATTCTCTCAGTGAATCACCTGTCATGGCCATGCCATCAGAGGCCATGATCAAGGTGCATAGCTTTTCGAAGCAATATCAGGTTTTTATACCTTCCAGGGAGGACTGGGAAAGGAAAATCCCAATCGATGTCCGCCCTAGCGACATAGTTTGGTTCACGGATGGATCAAGGAAAGACAACCGTGCGGGAGCCGGATTCTACGGAGGCAGGCCACCAAGGGGCAAATACGCCTGTTTGGGGGAGTTTGCGACCGTGTTTCAGGCTGAAGCCTTCGCTATCCTCGGTTGTTCACTAGAAAGCCTGGAGATGGCCCTAGTTAATAAAAACGTCTTTATCTTCTCCGATAGTCAAGCTGCACCTAAAGCACTGACTGCCGCAGAAGTCTCGTCTAAATTAGTTCTGGAATGCATTGAGACGTTAAACATACTGGGAAGGAACATCAACATCCGCCTAGTATGGGCCCCGGGCCACAGTAACGTCCCCGGCAATGAAACCGCTGACGAACTAGCTAGGCTTGGGGCCGAGAGCCTCATATATGGCCCGGAACCAGTCTGTGGTATAACTCCCAGTACCACAAAGCAAGTGCTCAAGGAATGGGTTCACAGACTATGCAGGAAGCAATGGGCTGAGACCCCTGGCCATGAACAATCCAAGGCACTAATTCCTGGCTTCAACAAGAAACTATCAGAATTAGTGCTCACCTTGGGTAGGAACCAATTAAGAATCCTTACCAGAAGCCTAACTGGGTACTGCAAGCTCAACAAACACCTTAACAGAATGGGTATTTGTAGCATAACGACTTGCAGATTCTGTGAGGAGGAGGATGAAACACCTATTCACCTTCTTCTCGACTGTCCTGCTCTACTACAGAGCGGGAACAGGCACCTTGGTCGCCACGAATACTCATCCACAGAGGAAATTCGTGGCACCAACCGCAACCATATCGTTCAATTTATGAGCAGTATTGGGTTGGGGCTGATTCTCTAGTGCGAAGGAGTCACAGCCCTCATGGGTCGCAGTGACGCCAGGCCTATAGCGACCTGCCTTCTATAAAAAAAAAATTTCCTTTCCCGGGACTGAAAGTATCTCCATACCAAATTTCAGCAAAATCGGTTCAGCGGTTTGGGCGTGAAGATGTAACAGACAGACAGACAGACAGACGGACAGACAGACAGACACACTTTCGCATTTATAATATTAGTATGGATTATGTTTCTGATAGATTGCGTGCAACTTTAAGATCTCTTGGCGAAAATGTTGGGAGCAATCGGCGTAGATTGTGACAATCATCGACACCGTCTCATTGCGAGATTCTTACACCGCCGATTCTTGTCGCCTGTTTAGTTCCCGAACCGGTGGTAGGTCAATACGTAGACATTTTGAAAAGATATTTCTCATTAAGGGTGGGTTGCACCAGAGGCCTGGTTAAAGTTAAAGTTATGGTTAAAGTTATTGTTAAGGCTAACTTAACTTTAACCTTAACTTTGACCACAGAATTTGATAGATGTCTGTTGCGTTTATTTTATTATTAAAGCTACAGGTAATGGGACTGGGAGTATAAACAATTTAATTATCCGTAAAAATCGTCAGAAAAAATATTTGTTATAACACTGTGAGCCATAGTAAATTTTCACGAAAAAATTTCGATATAAGTATGTTTATAGTTAAATATTATGGCGTCCTTAACCGAAGATTTGAAATTTTGCACTGTAGTTATAGTTAAAGTTACAGTTAAAGTAAGTTGCTGCAACCCACCCTTAGTTTAGTCAGTGTCTTTACCCAGAGTTAAAACAATTTTTATTAATTGTGATCAACCAATAATAACCGAACTGTCCAACTAAGTGTTAAGTGTTAAGCGACTTTTAAAGTAAAAGACGAGGATAAATCATAGTACTACAACGTCAATAATAATAATAATAATAATAATAATAATAATAATAATAATAATAATAATAACAATAATAATAATAATATCGATGGACGCCTCACACCACGTCAGTCTGGCCCCGTGGTAAGTAACTGAAGGACTTGTGTTACAGGTACCAGACAACGGAAATATATTTAATACTTTAATACCATACATATATTTAAGATTTTTATTATATGATACACATATTTAATACACATCCATGACCCAGGAACTTTATAAACTTTTTTGTTCCGTCGGCGGGACTCGAACCCGCGACCTCCGGCTTGAGCTACCAACGCGCTCACCACTGCGCCACGGAGGTCGTCAAATATACAAAGTGTAAATATTTTTAATAGTAAGCTCTTATTACATGCTCTCGCTTCGAAATTCTTCATTCCATAGTTGACTGAAAGTTTCACTTCGTACAGCAAACTCAGCTCAGTGATACAGTTTAAGTAGGTTGAAGTGCTATAAAAATGTCATTAAAGCCTTTGAACTGCCTCCGTCTCAAAGTTGTTCTAATAACGACATTACAGTACTAAAAGGTTTCTCTCCGATTTTTGGGTGAAAAACACAAAATTGGTTGAAGTCTAGAAATCTAGTAGTTGCTAGATATTTTTTTAATTTGATGACTTTTGATTTTTGATGACTTTTGAAAAAGAAATATTGAAAAATAGTTGGCAAGGCCTTTTATCGTTTTTCGCTATCACCTATTCCGGATTTTGCCTACCAGGCCCTTTATAAAAATTCACCGTCAAAAACTCTAGCTAAGCAGAATATTTCTTACTAGATGACGCCCGCAACTCCGTTGCGCCAAAACTCGTTTATCGCGCGGGAGCCGGACATTTTTACGGAACAAAAAGTATCCTATGTCCTTTCCCGGGACTCAGAGTATCTTCATGCCCAGCAAAATTAGTTCAGCGGTTTGAGCGTGAAGAAGTAACTGACAGACAGACAGACAGACACACTTTCGCATTTATAATAATATTAGTATGGATTACTACGAAATATCATAATGGAAATATTAATGTAATACTTAACAAAATAAAAATACGAGCGCTACGTTACAATATAATTATTAAGAAACTTTAGAATGAAGGTTGGGAGAGAGAAACCGTAAAAATATTTTTAACCCAAATTCTGGGTTAACTCCACAGAATACAAGTCGGAAAATACAAGTCATTGTTGAAACGAAAAGGTTGAAGGTAAGTTGATCTTTTGATTGTCAGAGTAGACGGGCCACAAGTCTGGTGCTCTAACTGTAAGATTTGATTGTAAAATGCATCGTTTCTATTAGTAGGGGAGGGGAAGGTGCTAATTTTGTAGTCACTCAAGCGTTATGGAGACCTAGTAGTTTTTTTACATTAGATAAAACTGATAAAAAAATAATAAGAGCGTTTTTTATTTTAACGGTGGGTTCAGAAACTTCGGGCATTTTAAAGTTTTGAAAAAGAAAATATATTCAGAAAATTGCTTATTTCGGTCAGTTATTACTATATTTTAGACAACAAGGACTAAATTATTTAGTTTAGTGCAAAATAAAATATCTGCGAAGCTTAGTTAGGAAAATATAAAGCTTTATCTATACTTAATATAAAACAAAGTCGCTTTTTTTTCCCTCATGTCCCTTTGTTCCCTTTAATCTTTAAAACTACGCAATAGACTTTGATGATTCTTTCAGTGTTAGTTAGCCCATTTATCGAGGATAGTTATAGGCTATATTTTATCACGCTAAGACTAATAGGAGCGAAGAAATAGAGGAAAATGTGGAAAAAACGGGGAAAATTATTTGAAAGGGCTAACTTGAACGCGCTTATCTCAGGAAATACTGGTCCGATTTGAAAAATTCTTTCAGTGTTAGATAGCCCATTTATTGAGGAAGGCTATAGGCTATATTTTATCACGCTAAGACTAATAGGAGAATGTGGAAAAAACGGGGGAAATTATTTGAAAGGGATCTCGCGAATTGCTGGAGCAATTTTTATGTTAATTGGCACAGATAATCGATTTTGATCATTTTTTCAGTGGCTATATGTATATTTTATACCCGTGCGACGCCGGGGCGGGTCGCTAGTATTTTTATATTTTAAAATGTCCCTACAGATTTACCTTACCTTTGAATCGTCAGTGCTTTTTATGGAAGCTTCTTTGGGGTATACTAAACATCCCCTATCTTAATCTGACAGATCGGATGACATTTCAATACTCAATTTTTTTTTAACCCACAAAGAGAAATCTGATTTCTATACCATGATAACTAGACACATGTCGGAAGCCTATACAAGCTTAATCTGACACGCTCGAGCTACTCCCGAAATCCCCTCTTCTCCTCCTCTACTATATGTTGTTTTTATTCTCTATCGCAAAAATAAATAAATAAATGTAATACATACTTGCAGGTATTTAACTTTTTGTAATTTGAAAGTAAATTTTATGCGAATAAATATTTCAGACAACATGATGTCATCTATTTGTTCAATTGTATTTATGTATTACTAGGGACCCACCCCGGCTTCGCACGAGTATAAAATATATAGCCTATATCACTCACTGAAGAAATTATCAAATCGATTCAGTCATTACTACCCGTGGCCCGCATTGGTCGGTACCGCCGCAAACGGTACGTCTCGCAATTTTAGAATCCGTATTATCTTCGAAGTATAGTACGGGAGCCCTAGAACAATTTTTTTTGTGATTACTAACACGCTAATTTTTTGTGAGTAGCTTCATTTGCCTAAAATATGGATTGTTCTATTTGTAGAACAATGTTACTCTTAAATTATATAACTATTAACCTACCAATATACAAAAAAATCAGCTGGTTAGGGTTCCCTTTTATGGTACCGTAGTCAACCAAATTTTGTTGATTAAAGAACCCTAAAACGGAACTCTAACCAGTAGATTTTTTATATATTGGTAGGTTAATAGTTATTTAATTTAAGAGTAACACTGTCCTAAAAAAAGATTAATCCATATTTTAGGACCATCAAATCAAAGTATGAAATCATTTCTATCTCTGTTAGCTACCACTTTCAAGATTTTTGGCAGATAAAAAAGTTGTTTATCTTATCAAAGTGAAGCTACTCACAAATAATTAGCTTGTTAGTAATCACAAAAAAATTGTTCTGAATAAGGATTATTGCCATATTAATTAAAATCGCTTCGAAAATTAGCCATTATTTAAAGTTAAAAGTAAATGACAAAAAAAATGTTATGGTGGGATATCCATAAGAGTTAGACATATACCATAGCGAAGTTTTCTGTAGACCTTTTCATAGTGTACAATTATACTTAGTACATTATTTTGATAAATCTCGTAGGGTTCAGCCTGCGTTTGCAACGTAAGCGGAAAAAATGTAATTATTTACGACATCACATTAGAAACCCCAAAAATAACAATATTTCTCCACTATTTAATTAATGTTATTAGACTTATAAAGAGCATATAAGTATTTACAATTAGACCCATAAGGTCACCGGTGATCGCGACAACAATAGAATAACAATAGATTTCCAAGAATCCGCGATCGAAGGATTAAAGAAAACCGCATCAAAATCCGTTGCGTAGTTTTAAAGATCAAAGGGAACAAAGGGACATGAGGGAAAGTAAAGCGACTTTGTTTTATAATATGTAGTGATGTAGCAAATCCATTAATCAAATTAATCAAATAATAATACCATAATATTTTTAATATTTTATGTTACAATAAACATAATTATTGTTGAAATAAAGAACAATTAGGTTCTCTCGCTGTACTACGGACGTTAAAACCACTGT
Organism: Lysandra bellargus; assembly: GCA_905333045.1. Taxonomy (NCBI): domain Eukaryota; kingdom Metazoa; phylum Arthropoda; class Insecta; order Lepidoptera; family Lycaenidae; genus Lysandra; species Lysandra bellargus. Next base: position 27,892,741 of record HG995319.1, read on the forward strand.
TCAAAGCGTTCTGTCAGTCGTTTTATTCGGGTGGCCTGTGGCTGACATATTTACAGCGTCCTACGTGTCCAATACAACAATATCTTCAGAATGCTGCTTGGGCTGCCGTGGTGCTGCAGTGCGTCAAAAATGTTTACCGAGTCTCGCGTTGACGATTTTCACGCAGTGACGCGCAAAAAAGTAGCATCGCTATTACAGAGACTTCGTGGCAGTGAAAACAGCATTTTGAAAGTCATTGACTCTAAATTAGAGTGTCCCATTCAAAAACACTGGATGGAGATAGGGATAGGCTTGATGTCGTAAAATATTATACTCATTACTATACTAACTCTACTAACATATTTATATAAGCTAATTGTTACTAACTGTCACTAAGAAATCTATGGACAAAATTAGTCTGAAATAAAGCTTTATTTATTTACTTATTTATTTATTAGAAATACATAATATACACCATTTTTTTCACAAAAACGTGGCACATCGTTATATCGCTCGTCTGCACGGCCCTTAGCGTTTGAATTGAAAATAGTTTCTCATTTACTCCGCGATATTAAATCACGTTATTACGGACATTATTTTCTGAGGTATACTATAATAAGGCGGACTTTATTATTTCACACTTTCTCCTCTACTAGCTGTATAAAATTCAATGTAATTTTCATGCGGTTCATTTTAAATATCGTTGATTCTTCGTTTAGTATTTCTTGGTATATTATATAATATTAGTATGGAAGTAATCCACACTTCCATACTAATATTATTAATGCGAAGGTGTGTCTGTCTGTCGTTACCTCTTCATTCCCAAACCGCTGAACCGATTTTGATGAAATTAGCTACGGAGGTACTTTGAGCCCCGAGAAAGGACATAGGATACTTTTTATCCCGGAAAATTTTAAGGTACGCGCGCGATAAACGAATTTTGTTGCAACAGAGTTGCGGGCGTCATCTATTAATTTAGATATTTGGTAAACTATAATGGCAAGAGCCAAGAACTTATCAACATGATTTTGACCAAAAAATATTTTATTTTCTTGTTTTTAATTTGACTACTACTTTGACGAGATATTTTTCTTTTTAAAGAGAATATTGAATATTGAATACGTATTTAAGAAGTATAAAGGAACTTTTCTTTCAAATACTAAGTCAAATTCTGTTTTGAACTTTTCCATCCACAAATATTTGTTAACTAGGCTCAGTGTCGCAGCTGATATGCAATAGCCTCATTTATCGCACGAAACAATGCGTGCTTCTTTTCTCTTGCGCTTCCTAACCTCACGCGATGTCGTATACAAAAGTGATGGCAACCCCAGTTTGCGGCTATCGTGCAACTGGCAACCATAGATATTTATGTACAAAATGCATAAAACTTTAATTCTGTATCAAATTTATTTAAAAAATCGATGCTTCAATTTTGATGAAGAACTATGTCTGTTTACGGGCTGGCAACCCTAGGTTGCGGCCGACTTAGAGCTGGCAACTATTTATACCTTATTTTGTCTCGTCATTTTCTTTCAAATGATGTAAAATTTATTGAAAAAAAAAGATACATGCAAATGTATGCATTTATCTCATGAACATTAAACTTAATTAGAGGTACTTGTGGCTACTTTTGACAAGGCAACCCAACATTAATCCATTCTGTACGTTCTAAAGATTATTTTAAAATATATTTGATTGAAAAAAAACGATTCATGCAAAATTTTACGGTCGGATCCAATATTATAATGTTCAATAAGATAATCGCAATTTCTTTTCATCGCAATCGCAATCAATTTCGTTTGGATCTGTATCTCCTTTGTCTGTATATTTTTGAAGATTTGGCAATATCAACCAACAACCAACACTTTTAAACCTTTAAACTCAGCTCAGATTGGTCCTAGCTACACGTTCAACCGAAATTTTTGAGTGTAAAGTTACCGCAAATATAGATAGCATCATTCATAATTGAAATACAACGTTCGAGAGAAAATTTTTAAGCAGAATAATTAACATTGATAATTAAAGTGGAAAAATGCGTCGAAAAGGGTAGGGAAAAAATATAAGGGAAAGGGTCCTTTTCGTGATTGTCGTGTTTTGAAGATGTTATATTATCTTCGAGAGAGATCTAAAATGTTTTAATATAAGATATCAAGGAGGCGGTGATTGAAAAACGCCATTCGCTAAAGATAAAACGATTAGAGAAATTGCTCGAAGAATAGCCGAGTTTTGCTGTGATCAGTTGAAAAGGTTATAAGTTTTATTTTTTTAATATTCGTAAAGTGAGCGCTTACTAGAAATTTGGAGGAAGACAAAAATCATCATCACTAAAAGTAGATTCATTTGTCGTCTTCTAATTTATGTCTGTGCAGTTTATTCATTTCGGAGTCCAACAATAAAGTCGCTGTGTATATTTATAATATAATTTGTCTTTGCAATTTTGAACCTAATTATCAATGAATGTATAACAAACACAATTTAATTATCATTGATGTGAAAAAATATCAACAGCGTAACGATATAGCTGCTCTATATATTTATTACTAGCTGTTGCCCGCGACTTCGTCCGCGTGGACTTCAGTTTATAGCGCGCGGTGTCAACAAAATTGGTGTCAAATTTAAAAGCTTTTTAAAACCCTGGTACCTCTTAAATCAAAATACCCAAAAACAGCTGTGCAGTGTGCACATAATATTTCATTTTTTTAATTTAAGTAAACTTTATACCAAATTTAAAGCTTATTTAGCTTTACCCATAAACTATATTTTATCATTGGTAGGTTTAAGGTTACGTCACTGCATAGATAAAGTATGAGTAGTGAGTTATTTAAATAATAACGTGTAAAACAATCGATAGAATCGGAAAGCTTAACTCAATATGGTGCCACATCTTATAGAAAGACTTATGAGCAAGCGATAGCGAGATGTAGGCGACTCTTAGCGCCATCTGTTATGAATTTTTGGAACTAAATTAATTTGAACAAATTTACGCATTTTCACCCCCTTACAACCCCTTTTTCCAGTTAAAAAGTAGCCTATGTCCTTTCTCAGGCTTTAGACTATCTGTGTACAAAATTTCATTACAATCGGTTCAGTAGTTTTGGGGTGAAAGCGAGACAGACAGACAGACAGACAGACAAACAGACAGAGATACTTTCGCATTTATAATATTAGTATAGATTTAGTATCTCTACAATCTAAACCTCATTAAAATAGTTCCCTAAAACTAATAGTCCACTAAAATCACACCAAAACCACTAACTGGCTGAAACTATTCTCGCTAAAACACTTTATCTCAATTTAGAATCGTTGCTTGTAAAATTATTTTGTAAACTTTGTCATAATATTTTAGCATTGTTTGGTATCAGTCGCCCAACTATACTGTACTCGGCGAAAAATGGCGGTAGCGGTCATTGACTCCCTGTCAAGAACTTGTCATTTTCTATACAAAGCCGCGATTGACAACATCTGACACTTCATTGTCAATCGCGGCTTTGTATAGAAAATGACAAGTTTTTGACAGGGAGTCAATGACCGCTACAGCCATGTTCCGCCGAGTACAGTATAGGTATTTTAATTTTCTTCCGAAAGCGTCAGGGCGATGCCGATGTAAATATTAGTTTGTTACTCTTTCTGGTTAAAATTACTCAATCAATCAATCATATTGATTGATTGATTTTTTGTGTTATGAATTAGCACTCGTATCGTGTTTTTAATTTTGTATTCTGATTTACACTTTTTAGATAAACTAGCGACCCGCCCCGGTTTAGACTTACTTACTTAGCCCGGCACTAGGGACAAGCCTATAAAAATACCAATTGTACTCATTTTATAGTTGAACTTTGAAGTCTGTTGTCAATTTTTTTTTCGCCTCAAAACTAGAATGGCCCTATTAAACTAAAACTTTTGATAATTGAAACCTGTCACGACTACTCTGCAAAAGTTTCATCTTATTCACAAGAATTCAGATTAAAAGAAACCGTTTCTTTGTTTAGGATTGGATATTGGTTTTTTGTAGTTTTCAATTTTGGCTGACAGGGATGAAAAACTTTCGACTTCAAAGACTCTAGGTGTCGTAGAGGCCGATCGAACTGGTCAGCCAAAACTGAGATAGATCGGCCTGCGGTCTGACTAAACTGTCATACAAGAATTCAGAAAATTAGGCCAGGGTCCCGATTCACGGTCCCCTCGGATTCGGAAACTTCACCGTGCGACAACATCCAATAAACGCACGCCGCGCTATGCCAAATCTTCAAAAATATACAGACAAAGGAGATACAGATCCAAACGAAATTGATTGCGATTGCGATGAAAAGAAATTGCGATTATCTTATTGAACATTACCACTGCATCTAGTTCCCGAACCGGTGGTAGGCATCATGTAGACTTTCAGAGAATATTTGAAAAATTTACTCTGAATAAAAAAAAAAATGATTTTGATTGAACAATGAAAAACTTTTATAAAACAATCTAAATACAGTAGATATATTTTACGCGACTGCGTAGATAACGACTATAATTAATTACTAAACTTAGACTATATTTGATCTAAAAATCAAAAACATTGCCATTTTCTCTTATTAATAAAAATTATACCAATAATCGCACGTAAAATTTCCGAATCCGAGTCGAACAGAACTCGTGAACCACTCCAGCCGAGCTAGCACGGCCACCAGTAAAAATGCGAAAGTATAGACAAACTGTGGACATAAACTTAAGGTACCGTTCCGATCTTTACCGCAGCTAATCGCGACCGACAAAAATTCAATTAAAATGCGACTTTATGACAGACTATAGTATATGTCATAAAGTAGGATATTATTTGAATTTTTAGGACTATATAGTCTGTCATAAAGTGGCATCGTAATTGAATTTTTCGGAACGAAAAAATATCGGAACTTCACCTTAAGTTTATCTCCACAGTTTGTCTATACTTTCGCATTTCTATTGGTGGCCGTGCTAGCTCGGCAGCTGGATCTGGATTGGATTCCATCCGATTGCGCTCCCGGTATGCAACTACGTAAAATGGGTTTTTTAAATAATGTTTTTTGGTAAGGAAATGTCATTATCTTATATATAAAATTCTCGTGTCACAATGTTAGTCCACGAACTCCTCCGAAACGGCTTTACTGATTTTTACCAAATTTTATTTGCATATTCAGTAGGTCTGAGAATCGGCTACTCGGTACTTTATATATTGATAAGTGCATTTGTTGAATAAATAATAGTAAATTATTACAACCTGAGACTGACGGCGACCATTGTTTGTGCGACGGGATAGCGATCGACGTTGCCATACTTATTTAGTCACTTCAATAAAATAATATGGCAAATATTTTATGGCAAAGCAACGTTTGCCGGGACAGCTAGTTTAAATATAAAAAAGTACCGTTTTAAAATTGAGAAAATTTCCTATACACAAAGGTATCAGTACACAATTTGAATAATTCTGCTCGTTAGAAAAAAATCTCAAAGATGACTATTATAACGCTGTTTTTTATAATTAAATCGTTTTATGGCTAAATTACACAGTTTCTAGAAAAAACAAAAAATGTAGTACATTTGTCATAACCTAACCTAAACGATTTGATATATTTGATTTGTGTAATACTAAAAACAAAAGGTTTTTTCTCCCATTTCCTATTATCAAGGCACGCGGCGAGCGCGTAAACGCCACTGTACAAGGCGCGCTGATATGAATGTTATTTTAATGTCCTTAACGTCGATGTCCCTACTGACGGACATCGACCTGCTAATTTTAGGGACTACTGGGCCTTAAGAACTCTTTATATACTAACAATATTGCGTAATTTTACTTCCAGACATCCTTATATTCTACATCCTATTAATACAACCAAAGAACAAAAGTCAAAGTAGGCTTTTATTTTGGCAATTCATTTATCTGTTGTGCTTTGGTAAATAAAACAAAGAGGCATAATTATTTGATTCGCAATTTGTATTTAGGGGAACGTCGATTTAATGTTATCTCAACAGATGAAACATGTATCAAGCGGGGGCAAAATTTGTCCCAAGGGGTGCTTAATAACTTCCTCTGTTTGTGCTCATAATATGTAGTCGTTATATTCACCTAACAACTGTGTGCATAATTACAGAGTACCTAGAGACCTTGCTTAGAATTTAGTAACTCAAAAAATGCGCAGTGTCCCAGGGATCGTTTATACTCGTCTACCCCTATAAATACTAAATGTCATAAAACTGCATGTAGCCAATTAGAATTAAATGTACAAGTTTGTCTCCTTGAAACAAAATATTTTAGCTTAATTGTTTTTCACATTTGTAGCCCGAGTAAAACCCCTTAAAGGTCACGGCACACATATCAACTCGGAAAGGGATCGTCACCGTATCGCCTTTCGCCTCGCCGTCAACCAAAGCGTATCAGTAGCGCCCACACGTCAACTCGGCTACGGCTAGGCGAAGCCTCGCTTACGGCTCGGGGAAGGCGAAAGAGGCAAGGGTGGACGAAGAAACGTAAGCTTGAGTACGGAGAGACGTAAGCACGGGGACGACGAGCCGTAAGCGGATAGACGACTAGCCGTAAGCGGGGAGACTGCTAGTTGACCACGCGTTGTATCCCGGTTCCAAGCCTGTTCCGAGGCGAGGCGATTACGTTACGGTTCCGCCTAGTGTGCGTTGCAGTAGGGAGTTTCATACAAACAATATTGAACGGCTCTAGGCGACATGGTGCCGATCCCTTTCCGAGTTGTGTGTGTGTGCTGTGACCCTTAAACTTGATAAGATAGAAGTATAGATTCAGGTTTGACCCACATTCAGTTGAATAGGTCGTTCAAAAAAGCATACCATTGCTTTGAAGCATCACACAATGCAGTGTTAACTGACACTACACCTTGACTAAGGGTCAGTCAACATGAAGCCGCATAGGGTCAGGCCGCAACACTGCGTTACAGCGTCGCATCTTGAAAATCTACGAAGCCGTAGAAAGTATCGTTAAGGCTCGTCCACATTTGTATCATTTGTGCGATTGTGTGCCAAAATGTTTTCGTTTTCGCTTCGTTTAGAATCGCCGATGAAAATGTATGGAATTGACATAAGCGTTCGTTAATATGTCGTTGATGTTCGACTCGTCTTATGTCAATTCCATACATTTTGATCGGCAATTCTATAACGAAGCGAAAACGAAAAAGTTTCGGCTGAATGGCCTGATCTCCGTCGCGATCATCGCGCCGTATCAAGTATGCATATCATAGTGTGGACGCCTATTAGATCATTCTGCCGACCTTGCGCGTATTTGATAGGATACGTATCAGATACGCAGTTAATAGCGATCGGGGCGTATCATGATACGCGTATCATTTTGATACGCTTCGATGATACGCGACGGAGATCTGATCGCGCAAATGATACAAATGTGGACGAAGTCTTATCGTACAATGTCGTATCCGATTAAATTTTTGCGTTGCGACATTGCATTGTATTCCAGTGCAATGTTTTTTCCGATACGATGCCGCAACATAGTGTTGTGGCGCCCCTTAAAACGTGGGGCGTCCACAAATTACGTGATGTGTTTAAGAGGGGGAGGGGATCGAGTCAAATCTCGTCTAATCTTACTTTGGAGAGAGGGGTCTCGGCAAGTCTCACGTATTTTTTTTTCATTGGTATAAAAAAAAATACTATTTTGGTCCATCTCAATTGTATCTAAGCTTAAGATTTAATCGTAAGAGTAATCGTTATACGATTAAGATCGTTCACTGATTTGTTCGAAAGAAAATAATTTCATTTATATTTTGACAGTCACAGTCAGTAGATGTATAACCTATACATCTAGTGACTTTCAAACAATAAAATACGTGGGAGAGCCATGCTTCGGCACGAATGGGCCGGCTCGACCGGAGAAATACCACGTTCTCACAGAAAACCGGCGCGAAACAGCGCTTGCGCTGACTGAGTTTACCGGAGGCCCAATCCCCTACCCTATTCCCTTCCCTTCCCATCCCTACCCTCACCTATTACCTTATTCCCTCTTAAAAGGCCGGCAACGCACCTGCAGCTCTTCTGACGCTGCGAGTGTCCATGGGCGACGGAAGTTGCTTTCCATCAGGTGACCCGTTTGCTCGTTTGCCCCCTTATTTCATAAAACAAACAATCCAATACGCTTACACAAGAAACCCACATTTTGAAAAATTTCACGTGAGATTGGGGGAGGAGGGGGTTGAATAAAATCTCGAAATCACGAAATCTCACCAGGGGGGAGGGAGGGTCAGAAAATGAAAAAAAAAACACCTCACGTAATTTGTGGACGCCCCCTTACTAGTCAATATTCCTAGGTAATATTCATTAGATTAGATAGCGTCTAGATTGTCACGGCCAACCGCAAACGACGTGGGCAGAGACCGTTGTTCACCGCACGATCTGTCGGCTTCGGTAGATGTCATGGTGACATTAATTAATAACAATTTGTTCTGTGGTTTTGTTCTTGAATAGAGCCTTCGAGAAAGCTATGATTTGACAGTGAGAAATCTACAATGTTAAATATGGAATTGTGGTTTGGGAATTTTATTGTTTTAGTTTTAATCTTCGTTCTATTTTCGACTTAACATTTGGTTTGGAAATATTTTTAATCGACTTATATATTATATTCTTTTTGAGCTCCCTGCGCACTAGAGTAATTAAAAGGGCCAGTTAGCATTATGAAATAGTTTCAAAGAGTCAAGAACTGATACAGTAATTGGATAGGACTTTCTCCCTGGAGTCACGTAAAAGCGTCCCGAGCTAAGCACTATCGAAGTTCATAAAACATTTTTATATTTCCCAATACATTTTAGTTATTGCCTCGCTGAAAGATTAGTGTAGTTTTACTTCTGATCTAGATGTAAAAAGTTAACGTGACCAAATTAATGCAACATTGAAGTTTTTTACTGTAGCTGTGTGGTTAATGAGGAATTTGAATTGTGAGAAATATAGTCCACTGAGGTACGTTTCGCGTTTATTTCAGGAATTTATCTAATTTTATCGCTCTTTAAAGTTGTCACTGTTAGTGCATAGTAAAAATGTGCCTTAAAAAATTTCAATAGATCAATATTATTTTCTTTATTCTACATCAGATATCTGGAAACGTAGGCAAAGTTTTTAAGCCTTGCAACATTTTATACCGAAACTATTAAGCTGATTTTAAAAACACTTGTAACAGGTTCAGTAGATAACTCCTCAGAGGTCAACTAGTAGTCCTTTGTTCAATATTCCATTGTCTAGTTCAACCGAATTAGTGTTAATAGATTTGGGATAATTTAATTAGTGGTTCACAGACTATTGTTAGTACGAAGATCGAGACTTGTAAGATGCTAGTAGTATCTAAAAAACTTGCACTCTGTGAAGAAAAAACTAAGTGCACTGTTAATGAAATATATCTAAAAACGTCTATAATACGATTCAGAGCTCTATACATACACTATCATTATTTTCTATGGAATTTGTCTATACTTCTCATTCAACATAGACTATAACTACGTCCAATACTGCGGGAAAAGTGAAAAACAACGGACCAAAAATGTTGATAATACCAAAAAAATCGGCCAAGTGCGACTCGAACTCGCGCACGAAGGGTTCCGTACCGGTATAGAGTAAAAGAAGACAAAAATTGTGTTTTTTGTATGGGAGGGGCTCCCATACAAAAAACTTTAAATATTTACTTTATTTTAATTTTATTATTAATTATCAAAGTACAAATATACTAAATTAAGGATTTTGTGAAAATTTCAAATGTCTAACTGTGTTTTTTTTTTTATTAAAGAAGGCAGGTCGCTATAGCCCTGACGTCACTGCGACCCATGAGGATATATTGTGACTCTTTCGCACTAGAGAATCATCCCCAACCCAATACTGCTCATAAATTGAACGATATGGTTGGGGCTGGTGCCACGAATTTCCTCTGTGGATGAGTATTCGTGGCGACCAAGGTGCCTGTTCCTGCTCTGTAGTAGAGCAGGACAGGCGAGGAGAAGGTGAAAGGCCTAACTGTTACCAATAAGATTATGAGCAAAAAGGCCATAAAAATCACGTTTCTTGTATGGGAGCCCCCCTTTAATACTAACTTTATTTTATTTTTAGTATTTGTTGCTATAGCGGCAACAGATATACACAATCTGTGAACATTTTAGTAGTCTAGCTATAGCGGTTCTTGAGGTACAGCCTGGAGACAGACAGACGGACAGACAGACATCGAAGTCTCATCAATAGGGCCGTTTTCACCCTTTGGGTACGGAACCAAAAAAAAATTATGGAGTTATACCGAACCTCTTACCTTATTCTTTTAATGATAGCAGAATAAATAGGACACGAGTCAGTCGTATCTAATTAATAATAAAAAACTTAGTAGAATGTATTAATCGTGTAAATCATTAATTGACGTTTTACTGAAGTGGATTCAAAGAAATATAAAATATACGGTTCACATGTGACTCAAGTACACATAAGGCGGAATTCAATTTACAAAACACAAAATCCTATTCAATAATCTAAAATTATTTAACATCTACACATACAATACACTATACAATCTAAAATTTAATTAACATAAAGGGACGAAGTTGTAAATTGTTGAGGAAACTTTTTCTTGTGTACGGGATTTACCAAGTTCGTGTATTATGTTTTGGTCCCTTCTAAATTAGAGGGACTTTTTGCTCGTATCCGTACATAAAATTTTTACGCCCTTCCGTAATCCACATTGTTTGCTAAATACAATATATAAACGCGGTAGGTTTTTGGGTCGCCGCAAAAAATATTTTTCCGGCCTACGAAATTAGTTTTGTGATTGACTCGTCAGTTACTCGGGAGCGCGAGTACCGTACCTTTTTTCCTGAGACGCAAAGTAACTCCCATACCCATTCAGCGGATTAAGAAGAGGTAACAGAGAGAAAGAGACTTTCCTGCAGCTTAGTATCTTCTACAATCTACACTATTGTTGTACTGTGCTTGTAATATAAGTTTTTTTTTATCAACTACATATATTTTAGGATTTATATACGGTTACTGACCTAACCGTTTGATTTTTCGGCCAGAATTTGCAATACTGCATATGCATGAATTTAAAGATTTTCAAGCGGATTAAACGGGGTTTTTAGATTTCGCTTGCAGTAACACGGCATGATACAAGCCACAGTTTATTTTATCTGTACAAAACATGCAACAACATTCTGTTGATATCCCTGATATTATAAATGAGAAAGTGTATTTTGTTTGTCTATATCTATATCTATCTATACTTATTATAAAACAAAGTCGCTTTTTTTCTCTCATGTCCCTTTGTTTCCTTTAATTTTTAAAACTACGCAACGGATTTTGATGATTCTTTCAGTGTTAGATAGCCCATTTATCGAGGAAGGCTATAAGCTATATTTTATCACGCTAAGACTAATAAGAGCGAATAAATAGAGGAAAATGTGGAAAAAACGGGGAAAATTATTTGAAAGGGCTAACTTGAACGCGCCAATCTCAGGAACTACTGGTCCAATTTGATAAATTATTTCAGTGTTAGATAGCCCATTTATTAAGGAAGGCTATATGCTATATTTTATCACGCTAAGACTATTACGAGAATGTGGGAAAAACGGGGGAAATTATTTGAAAGGGCTTATCTCGCGAACTACTGGAGCAATTTTTATGTTATTTGGCACACATAAGAAGTAGACCACGTGAAGGCTATCGATTTTAATCATTTTTCAGTGGCTATATTATATTTTATACCCGTGCGACGCCGAGGCGGGTCGCTAGTTATCTCTATAAGCCATAAATTAAATAATTTTGATGAAATTTAATGCAGATATTTTAGTTACAGGGAAAGGACAGGTGGCATTCTATTTTCAATAGTTCTTGTTAAAGGAACTTTATTTGTTGAATATTTATTCACCATGAATTGTAGAAGTCTACTGGAGCAATGCTGACTATGACTAACTGAGATTAGTGTTTAATTAAACCTACCGAGTAATCGCCACTCGCTACTTTACTCGGCAGGTAATCAGGCCTTTAATTACTTGCCTAAAATCGATTTTATGATATCAATTTTTACTTGTGAGTGTAGCCTTCGTATAATATTATATGAAAGCAATAAGATACTTAGAGAAGGGTGTTAAAAATGTTGTATTGTTATGTATTGAATGACGCTTTCGCTTTACGAGTAAGGGCTGGTTTACACGTATTAAGTAGATAAGTAGTAACTTAATTTGAAGTGCCTGCCCGAAATGTGTCAAGTGACAACTGACAAGCCCCGCCTGCCAACTTAACAAGAAATAGGCAAAATTCTAATTTTCATGTTTAGTACTAACTAAATTTTAACTTGCTAGTTGCTACTAAATTTTGTGTTAACATGCAATATAAACTTAAAATTAAGTTAAAATTTAGTCAACTACTTTTCAACTTAATACGTGTAAACCAGCCATAGGAGCCAGACTTTCTGTTTATGACCCCTAAAGAGGTAAGAACGACTAACAACAATGGAGTTTCGGTCGCGATTACTTTAGAAGTTGTCCAGAACGTCTATTTCTTGTCTATTTCAGGAGCTTCATACTTTATCCAAGGTTAGATAGACCTTTATAACTGGATCTTAAAGTAACCGCGACCGAAAATCCATTGTCGGTGGTCGTTCTTACCTCTCTTATCATAAACAGAATAATTTACAGCTTTTAAAAATGACAAAAGCCTGACTGCCGCTGGCTCTTGGGCCATGGCGTAACAAGTTTTTCAAAAGGCAGTCTTTATCACCGAATAGGAATCATTTATAGGACAATAAATCACGAAATTTAAAAACTTTAAGGCTTTAACTTCTTTTACATGTTTATCGACTGAAATAAAAATATTTTTATTGCGCTTCTAATAAAAAGAGAATTTTGACTTCGAATTCATTTATCAACATTACTACATTATTGACCTTCTGATCTAAAAGTTATTATGTTTACTGTGTAAGGTGTGGTCTAATAATAATATATAATTATTAAATGATCTACTAGAGCAAACAATTTGAGGCAGATAAAATATAATTGTGACACACGAACATAAAGATCATTATTTACGTTACAATAAAAATGCGGTTTGCAAAGACATTTTTTACACATGAGACCATATTATTTGATTAAAAGAATAATTATTTTTAATAATCCTTAATATGTATTCCTCTATGTCATAGAAAATAGTGTTTATTATAATGTAATATCGTGTAATTTACAACATGAATGTATCTCGTGTAGGGAATTTAAAAAACTCTTACCTCAATCCCGGCTTGCTACGGCAAACATGAAAAACGTTACTAAAGTTTTATAAATTTTAAATATATATTGTAATGATTGTTAAATAGCCAATAAATCATGATCAGGAAAATTTGACACATCGAAGCTAACTCAAAGACCTCACTTTTTGTACTTGTACCGAGGCAAGCTTGTACTTGCACCAAGGCTTGATTAATATGTATGTATCTGTGCGAATGCGCGATTTGGCCTCTCATCTACAAGATTCATAAGTGGTAGTCTTGGTAGTAGAGATAAACTACGATAACATGGCGCGCCCCTCCAAAATTCAAAATGTTTGAAGTGCGTTGTCAAAACGTTTAAAGTGCGTTGTCTTGCGCGGTCGGCTAGTTATTATATGATTAGTTGACATTAAGTGACATTAAGTGAAATATTACGAGTACTGGTTGATTGGTTGAATACTGTAACATACAAACTCTTTCATAAGGATGTGACTACACACATTGAAACAGTAATTTGGAGGGACGCGCCATGTTATCGTAGTTTATCTCTAATGGCGGCGCGGTCGCGCTGTCATTAACATGCAATTATTGCTTGTGGTTTCGCGATGTATCCGCCAAACTGCGCGTTCGAGCGCTACGCATAATGTAAATCGAGCCACGAGCGATTTTATCTTGGTGTTAGTTTACAACGAGTTACAAGAGTAACAGCTAATAGACACATATTACGATGTTCCACATTATGAAAACAATGAAATTTTGTGAAAGTTGCCGTAGCTTTACTTAACTATTCGAAAGTACGAATAATAAAGTATGAAATAATTCAATCACTTGAATTAAGCGGCTCTTAACATTATGTTCCTATCATTCTATTAAACAGAGACAGGGACAGGGTATGGTAAGAGGCTTTTAACTAAAGTAACATATTTTTGACACTAAGAATTCTCAGAAATTATTGTTCATTTACAATTTTACACCAAGGATTGAGTTAGAAGTAAGGAAAATGTGTTTTAGTAAGTTATTGAATATACCAGTATATGAATGAGAATATTATAAAGTGTACCTCTACGTTGATATTATATGAGTAGTAAGAAATATTTAATAGTAATATAAGAATACAGGCGTATAAAAAGAAAATGTCCACCAACAAAGACAAACAAAATATTATTTTTACTTCAAATTCCTCTTAAGTGCTCACAAATTGTTATTATATTTATTAAATGGTACTTCAGCTGCAGGCAATCTAAGATGTATTATGAAAATAGAATGTACTTGAGATAGAAAAACATTTTCTCCTAACAAGGTTATGAAGAATTAAAATTATTCTTTTATGTTCCTTTGAAACTCGTAAACAACCCAACTAAGAACGATACGAACGAAAAACTAAACATAATAAGAGAAGTCTTTGAGAAAATTAAATAAAGAATGAATGGCATAAAATTGGATAGAGTTCTTTAAGTCTTTAGAATAAAGGGCCACAATTTAATATGCAGTAAACCATATCCGTACCAGACCACCTCATCGGGGCTCGGGCACACGTATACATAAGCGGGATTTTAGATAACTTTTAAGCAACAAAATAATACAGTGTCACGATTTCCGCCACGTGCGCGTAAAGCTTGACTCAGTACTTAGTAGTTTGACTGGGTACAGCTGAATTACTGTAGTTAACTATGTTATACTGTGGTAGCGGTTTGTTTCTTGAAGCTATAAATTATGACGTCAACAGCTTAATAATATACAGACTCAGAATCAAATAGACTTATCTTTATCGTAGGCTCACTTATATAGAGCTTATTTTAATTGTCTTAGTGCTGCTATTTTTGATAAAGAGCAAAAAAGGCCACTAAAATCCTGTTTGTTATATGGGAGCCCCATCAAATATTAAACTTAATAATTAATATGTTTTTAGTATCTGTTGTTATAGAGGGAAACAAAATACATAACATATGAAAATTTCAAGTCTCTACCTATCACCGTTCTTGAAGCCTGGAGACACAGACGGACAGACAGCGAAGTTTTTATTTTAATTGTGGTCAATTTAATGAGCTACAAGTTTATTTCTGTATTTTTTTCTGTTTTGACAATAATCGCGATACAAGTCGAACAGGTTGAAATTATACTTTGACTTGTTTTTGCAGTTATTTCCGTAAATATTGATTTTACAATAAAAATCATAAGGACTAAAGTTATAAAGAATTAAATTTGCAACAAATTTGAACCTTATCATTTTCTTCAAAAAATAAAATAAAGGAGATATAGCTAAAAACATTGGACCTTCAAATCAATATGGCGGCTAACGCACTCGTCGGATTTGGTCTAGTTTTTTAATTTAAGATATTTGTGACATCCTCTAAACACTGGTGCAAAAAAATTTCTGACTATAATTAATTTTAGTTTCCCATACAATGCTGAACTAACTCTACTGGGCTATTATTATTTTTGACGCCAAAGTAAGAAATTATATAAAAATTTCATAGAGCATTGCCAGCGCATGAACCCACGAAGCTATATACTGGAACTTTGCTTAATGTCCTGATATATCCGAGAAGAGTCTTGATGTCGAGACACATCGAGTAAAGAGTGAAAAAAGCTACAAGTGATATTATGACATCATGCGGTCTTCTACTCTTTGGTGTCAACGATGGACCGATACAAGCAATTAATGACGTGAGTGGATGAACCAGATAACTAACATTTTATAACATAGGGACATTTATCCATTTATTCCCTTTTAATTTAAAAAAGAACTTGTAGCTACCTACTACCTATTTCATCATCTTATTCATGGTCATGGTCATTCATATCATGGTGGTAATAATGGTTCTCTATTATTGCTCAACAAAAAGACTTTTATGATATAATATCTAAGGGTAGTTTATTTTAGTCAAATCAAAAACTTTTTATTTGCGCTTTACATTAAGATTGCATAGGATTTGGAATACTCAGAGCATATTGGGAAGCTAAGCTAAAGTGCTTAATACTTACTTAGCTTTAGTATAGGTGATTTATACGAAATATCTATAGTAGTGAGTAAGATTGTTTTGTTTCATTAATGCATGTGCTATATATATACAATCTCTCTTACACTCGAATAAAAACTTTAAAGGTGACAGTTCGGAGCTTGTAAGGCCGGCCGTACACTATCCGAATTTCCGATCAGAAAAATTCGGACGTCCCGCCCCACTCATAAATTTTGACACGTCAGAATTCTGATAGTGTGCGGGGTCTACAACAAAATAGAGTGCGTTCCGGCGGGCGTCCGAATTTTTCTGATCAGAAATTTCAGATAATGTGCAGCCGGGCTAAAGTTATTTTAAGAGGGCGACTAACGCAAAAAAATCAAACATCGTTCTTCTCTCTTCACACTCATACCCGTCTTTCATATTATGCCAGGTGAAAAAGGACGACGCGGAATTATCGCCAAGTTAGTTTTTTCTGAATAACTCAATAATTATACGTTTTAAAAATCTACTAGGCCAGTTTCTCAATGATAGAATTTTATACAATGTATTAAAATATTACCTTAGTGTAATGCACGGTCATGGCAATATATGAAAAATTCGTAAAAATTAGACGCATCTTTGTGATTTTTTTCTATCGAGAAAATTTTAAGATATTGTGTTTCCGCTAGGTCAGATGCTCGTAAATATAATGTAATATCTATGTTTAAAAAATGAAACAATTCGGGGTCTATTTTAAAGTATAAAAATGAATTATAAAATCAACAATTTTGGATTGGTTGTTTCCTTAAGTATGTTTTCTAATAATTGTTCGGTTCTCTTCGTTTCTGACAGCGAAGTTAGAAATCAAAAGTGAATGGGACTGAACATAAAGCGTCTCTAATCCCAAATACCTTCTCAACTTACTTCGTTCTCATAGGAACTAGCAAAATATGCATATTATTTAGCTGCAGCGAAGCTTTCGATAATTTCGATAGCAAAGTTAGAAATAAAATATATATATATATATATATATATATATATATATATATATATATATATATATATATATATATAATGCAACACCACTTTGTAACAATAGTCATAACATTATGGTACTTGTGATGCCACATATTTGATGTCTAACTTTCCGTCAAAATTATCGAAAGACTTTCGAGTTTTCCGACTAAAGACCCTGTTTAGTACGTTTAGGGCCCGTTTCACCGCTTCCTGATAAGCCTATCCACCACTTAACTTGACACATACTGTATGGAGAATCTGTCAAATAAGCCTATCGGGTACCTTATCAGGAAGCGAAGCGGTGAAACAGGCCCTTAATGTCCTTGTGATGTGCTATTTCATAGTTCGCAAACTTTTCCCGCTTTCACGTTAAACCATAATTTCTAATTAATATTAGTTCAACTAAACTTCTCTAACAAAATATTTAATGTAGAATAATTTTACTAATTATTATCCATATTTATTTCGTTTTCGAATAACACATTTTATGGCGGACGGCTAAAGTTTTTGCTCAAACATTAATAATTATTAGTTTCAATAAGTTAAAAATTTTAAACAAACAATATTATATCATATATGTTATGTAATCAAAACACAATATGTAAGGAGTTGATAGATTTTAGTCTCAGGAATAGAATATTATTAAAGAGTAATTATATTACAAATACAATAATATTACAAAACTAAGTGATAATACTTTTGGGCATGTATGAGTTCCATGTATAGAATTTACAATGAAAGTAGAAGTGCTGAAAGAATAACTTTTTTTTTACATTTGTATGGGGAAATTTATGAAAATTTTACTCTTTCAGCGCTTATATACAATAGGGACACATACAAACCCTAAAATATTATCATTAAGTTTTGTTACACGCTGTATATTTAAAACGTAACTTTAGATCGTCAAGCTTTTTTACTACACCCAAGGGAAAGGAGGTTCTAAAAAGTTACGAAGTATATAAAATAGGTTTATACTTACAGTTTGTAAGTAGAAAAGGTAGATGAGGTTGATGACCTCCACAAGAGTTTCTGTACCCATAGAGAAGACCCACGGTAGCAGCATGTACTTTATGTCCTGCAACAAACAAAATATTTGTATTTTAATAACGTTAGTTGATGCCAGCAACTACGTTGGGCAGACTTCATACCAAACTTCATCAAAATTGGTTCAGCGGTGCAAGCGTTACTCTTCATAGGGTAAACCTTCTATAATCTGTGGGGTAAATAGACAGATGGACAGTTAGATTGACAGACATACACACTTTTTGCACTTTCACATCTGACAACAACATTTTTTGAAAAGGTCCACATTGTGTTAGTATTTGCCAGGCATTTGCTCATCAGTACATGGGTTCGTCATAGTCAGCGATATCAATTTAGTTGGTATTGAATGAAAAAACACTCCATAAAATTGCACCAACCACATTCATGTAACCACGCTTTCAATTTTTTATTAAAAATGATATAAAATTTTTCAGTATAGAAAAGATAAAAACACAACGTACTGCTAAGAACATTTCAGCTATAATAACATCTTGATTTTTATGTGCTTTTACTGGAAAGTTATTTGATAGCTGTCTATGTTTATCCAACTACGGCAAAATCAAAAGAAAGGGTGACTTTGGTCATTTAATGTACGTATGCTTGTTTTATAGTAATGCCTAAAAACTTGGTAATGAGGTGTCATAAGATTCACAAGAATGTCCCGGATAAAATATGCTATATTGGGTGTACTTAAAATTTAAATCACTATAATCGTTATAATGTCACAAAAAATGGCAGGAACACAAAATAGTAATTATATGACTTCGATAAATAAACATAATTAAGATATTGAAGCACACCCCACTTTTTTCGTCAGGGTTAAGTTTGACTTCTTTTAGCTATGTCCACACTGTGCACTTTTGTTTTAAATGTTCGCCATCTTCTTTCATTCAACTTTCGTATTGCCGCATTCAATAATAATTGACGAACGCGACGCCAACATTGTAATTTTTGTTTAGTTGAAGTAAAGTGTCTGTCAGCTTATTGTAACATGTGCGACGAGAACATTTTACTGGGTAGAATATGTGCGCCTTATTTGGTCTTAAGCAATTCCAAAAAAAATAACAAAGTTTCGGATACGGTCAGAGGGGAAGCGTCGCGGGCGTGCCCCACGTGCGCTGTTGACTGCGCTATGATGTATGCCCTTAATGAACAAAAAAGGCACAGTGTGGACATAGCTTTTAGTATGGTTATGCGCGCTTTTTTTTGGACGGGTAAAAATTTTAAATGTTAATATCGCGTTAAGACTATGACGAATATAATCAACTAGATGACGTCCGCAACTCCGTTGCGCTAGGAATATCACGCGAAAACCCGAAAAATTTAACTCTTCTGTAACATGTGTATTGTAGATATGTAGCTACAAAGCACTACCGGAAGTACGGCATATTGAGTTACGACACAAGCTGTATCGTACATAATTACTAGCAGGGAAGCGATATACAACGTAATTATTAAATATCTGGGCGACCGAGCTTAGATATATCGGCTTTGACAGGCGATGCCTCTACTGTAACAAGTGTCGAATATACGTGATACATCGCATACTAGGCGTGCGTTCCGAAATTCGACCCAGTGTACTGGGCAGCGATCATGACTTCTTGACGTCCATATTATACTGGAGGGCCGCTGATGAGATATTCGGCATATTATGATATCTGAACAGTCATAATAATATCATCATTAGTTTAGTGATTAATGATTAAAGACGTCATGAGCATTGTCCAGAGAGTATTATATATAATAAGAATTTAAATGCTCTTTCCGTCTTACCTGACAAAATAGTATATCTTACGACTTACCCGCAGCATTACAGCTCTACGGGAAAACTGTACTTTTTCGGTATAAAAAAGGATAAGAAAATCTTTTTGACCTTTTTATTTATTAATTAGATTTTGCAAACCAAAATATATTCTGCTCTTTGCTACGGCGTAGATAATGCTACGGCGTAGACAGTGCTACGGCGTAGATGGTTCTACGGCGTAGATGGTGCTAATAAATGTATGATAATAATAATATAATGAGATTTACAATAAACATCATAATAATTAGGTACCTATCATAATCATATTAATAAAGAAAACCTAATGCCAGGTTTCTACCTCGGATATAAAGTATGAGTATAATTTACTACACATTCTTTTTCCGCCTCGAAAATTGCAGGTTATTATTTTAGTGTAACATGGGAAAAGTTATTTTCACTTTTAACATATAATATCGGTATAATATATGTATTACCTACATTAGGTTTTATTACTGATACTAAAACTGGGTAATAAGCAATAAATCTCCTTTATAGATCATTTGCGTTAGGACACCTGAATTTATGATAGTGACGATCAATTTGCTAAGTAAGTAATACTAATTAGACGGAGTTGTTATAGTAATTTATGCTCAAACAACAACCTTAACACGTTATAGGTGTACTAACGAGCTTAAACGCCTTATTAGACACTATAAATTACTACATATTTCCCGCTTGTGCAGAGGTAAATTGCAAAATTCTAGTTTCTCGGTTATTCTTAACAACGTTTTTATTTTTGTTGGGATAGGTAAGATCGATAATTCGTAGGACGGAGGAAGAGAGGATCATAGGCGCAGCGCAGGAACCATTCATAAAATCTTTCTGACGTGAAAATGTCGAGTAAATAAGGTTTTTGATTATGAAATAAGGGGGCAAACGAGCAAACAGGTCACCTGATGGAAAGCTACTTACGTCGCCCAAGCTGCAGGTGCGTTGCCGGCCTTTTGAGGGGGAATAGGGTAATAGGGTAGGGATGGGAAGGGAGGGAATAGGGAAGGGAATAGGGTAGGGGATCGGGCCTCCGGTAAACTCACTCACTCGGCGCAAGCGCTGTTTCACGTCGGTTTTCTGTGAGAACGTGGTATTTCTCCGGTCGAGCCGGCCCATTCGTGCCGAAGCATGGCTCTCCCACGTATATATAATATCCACGTATATAAGGCAATTCATTATTATTATATACCTAACAAATAATGCAATTATTGTCGTAAAAAGAAAAAATTGTGGCAGGTCCATGGTACATAGAACCCATATTCTTAATATATCCTTTTTCGTGGTCTTTAACTGGATATATCAAGATTCAAAAAAGTTATCACTAGATCTGGATACTGAATACCGGGAGTGATCCCAGTTTGCGAATTCACCAGGGGGCCGCAAAATAATCCAAATTTACGACTCACTAGTAACTACAAACATAAATAGACGTAAAAGTTAAACTGTCAAACGATTAAAATCATTATTTATCAGCAAGGTTGAGGACGGATCGATAATTCGATTTTTTGCCTCGAATCCTCGTCACTGTGATATTGGTTCCGGAATCCGTCACACCCGTTACGTAACCCTTCACGGAACCAACGAAGGGACCGTCGGAACCACCGGTCAACGTCATTACAATATTTCCGTTGACGTAATATGATTTTCCGTTCTCGAAATCGGGGTTCACAAGATCAAAGAATAACAAAAAGGAAAATTCTAAATGGAAAATTAGTTCTGTTTGAAGCTGCTATTATCGTATGATTGTCGAATAATGTCCTTAGCGGTCACTGACCCCATGTCATTATTTTATTTTGACTATATCTGAAGTAATAAAATATTATCTAATATCTTTGGAACAGTAGTCATGGGTGAATTAAAAAAACTCAAGTGAGAAAACGAGTAAAAACGGTAATTTAAGAAACTAAAACCCTGTTATATTATCACTCTTACAGTCAACACGTATAATATAACGACAACTCTCAAGCTAAAATCCATCAACCTGTTCAGGCTGCAGAGCAAGCTAAACAATTAATAGATACATACTCGCGAAAAACATAACATTACTTCTTGTGCAATCGGGTAGTTTAATATTGAAAAATATAGACAGGCAGAAAAAGCAGCGTTATAAATAAAATTCGCAAATAATTTCAACTTTAGGTTGCTCAATCCCAAGTGGTATTCTATTCATCCGGCATTAATAAATTGTGAAAATTCTGATTCAAGCGGGGCATTAGAAAATAAACTTTATTTGTACGAATGTAAAATTGAATTTGCGTCGAGCTACGCTCGCCAGTGACCTTGACCGGGCGAAAATAATTTCCTGTTTATCCCTTTGATTTCAGCGAGGCTTGATATGATTCCAGACATTTTGTATCATTTACCGTGTCATCCGTAAATTGTGTATTTTGTAACAAAATTCAGAATTAAAAAGAAAATTCATACAATTATAAAAGCATTTGTAACCAGTCGTTGTACGTCGTCATCATCCTACAGGTCACGATTCCATATACAGGAAGATGGACAGAGGGCAGGCCAACCCAATCGAACGTGTTTTGTACACTCCCGTTATTGTGCACAAAATATGGTCAGGTCGGCCAGAAATCAGGCCGACCGGAACATGCGAGCCTCAACAATAATTATAATTATATTTTTAATATTATTTCGTTCACAGTGTTTATCAAAATCTGGGCATATGAGCCTTTTTCACGATGGTTTGTAGTTTAATAATAATACAAGCGTTTACGATAAGTGGTAAGTATCATAACCCAACTTGAAGAAGGGTAGATAAGAAACAACGCGCGCTTCGACAATCATCTTTGGATTTAAACATACATAAATACGATACACGAGTTAAATGTTGTGTTCAGGTTTTTCGTACAAGTTGGCTAATAAAACGATGTATCTACAGTCCATTTAACTATATTAATTTACCACCAACACGACCTTTTTTTTCAAAGACATAAGGTTCATCGTAAAGGTAAAATGATAACGTACCCGCCGAACGTCTAACATTATGGCCCATTCCATTTTTATGTCGACTTGTTTCCGCTCATTATTTTCACGGAATATTAACTTGTTTTTGTCATTATCATTACGATTGTGAATCGTAAAGGTAGAGTTTGATAGTATAGCGACGTTATAAGTGCTAATTGAGTGCTAGCACATAGAGTGCTTTTGAATGAACTCAGAGCTTAGGACAGACTCCTGGGTTCTTATCATAATACTACTGTAGAACATTTTGTCTATTTTTATTGAATACGTCCCTTTTATATAATATCATATAATATGTCTAGCTATCCAGGCTAATATTGTTTTGCCATATAAAGTATTTCCGATTTCGCCCATATTATTTTATTCATCATCATCATCTAGTGCCCTCTTCATATCGATTTCTTCCGGTCTTGGGCTAATTTCTTATTTCTAATTTATATTATTATTTTATTGAAGTGACAAAAAAGTATGATTATTATATAATATCATAGTACACCATAGCAACGTTCATCGCTATCCCGTCGCATAAAAAATGCATTCTGTCAATTCTATGTCAAATGTCATAATGTTACATTAAAAAAGTTTATACTTATATGGTCCAAAGCATCCAAAGCGCTAAAGTTAGAGTAGAAACAGGATTTTTTAAACTTTCAAATTTTCCGCTCAAATTTTTTAATGTTTTCTATCATATTCTTCTTCTCCGGACAAAAACAAACAAATCAAAAAAAGAAATAGTGAAATCGGTCCAGCCGTTTAGGCGTGATGTCATGTCGTGACCACGCGAATATGGATTAATTTTTATATACTGCGTGAAATTTTAATGGTTGTTTTTCCGCAGTAAAATGATTCTATCTTAGTAGTGCATATATTTTTTTATGAAATAAGGGGGCAAACGAGCAAACGGGTCACCTGATGGAAAGCAACTTCCGTCGCCCATGGACACTCGCAGCATCAGAAGAGCTGCAGGTGCGTTCCGACCTTTTAAAAGGGAATAGGGTAATAGGGTAGGGTAGGGATGGGAAGGGAAGGGAATAGGGGAGGGTAGGGAAGGGAATAGGGTAGGGGATTGGGCCTCCGGTAAACTCACTCACTCGGCGAAACACAGCGCAAGCGCTGTTTCACGCCGGTTTTCTGTGAGAACGTGGTATTTCTCCGGTCGAGTCGGCCCATTTGTGCCGAAGCATGGCTCTCCCACGTATATTTGTGAAGTTTTTTTTTTATTCAAGTCATAAATAAAATTTGGCCGGGTCATAGCCATTCACGCCTATCGGCATAAAGTTACATTACATTACATTAGTACATTGTGAGTACATTATACAAAATATTTTTAATTTTCAAAAAATAACTTCCATAATTCAATAGTACTAGTATAGGTAGATAGATCGTTCTGCTGCGGAAAAACAACCACTAAAATATCACGTTGTATAGTGATAATATTTTAATATGTATAATGTATATATTAAACATGTTATTCTACGTACAATTATAGTACATGGAATAACATGTCATATTATTAACACGTATATAACATACAACATTTTGTATTAAATTATGCAATGATATAGCTCCGAGTGGTGTGCTAATGTTTAGTTTTATGGACGAGGCAGTAAAAAAGTAAAATGGCACTAAAATATTATACGAAACGCAAAATAATTTCCCAACAATGTCGAATGAAAATTCATATTCATGAGAAATGAATAAAGATTTTTTGCAGAGCGACTGCCACAAACTATTTCATTCTATTTATAGTTGAAAAGTCAAGTTTAATCGAACTTTGTCTTGCTTTGTTTAACTTACGGATCCATTGCTCTTTCAGCAAGTTTGTTTTTCATAAAATGGTCCAGAAAACCAACAATGACTGACGATGGCAACTTAATATTGTGAAACGAGTTATATGGTATTTATACCATATAGAATTAGATCTGTTTAAGCTGGAATCTTAATATTTGAGTCATATTTTAGTGGTCGAAGATATTTTATCAAATCCCAGTGCTATTTAGTTCTATGTAACAAACCCTACAAACATTGGGTCGAAATTATTATAAAGTTGTATCACACAATCATCGATCCGTCGTATGTGGTTGTGTACATTCGTAATGGCTTATAACCAACCCATATAAATAAGTCACATCAAAATTACTAACAGACAGACTTACCTTGTAAACTCCAAATATGAGTAGCACACACGATATGAGGCCCAGCGTACTACAGGCGAGCAGGGTTATATTGAGTGACACCGTTACTGTAACAAACAGACAAACATCATTTTAATGAGCGCAGTATAAAGTAGATGTACGACCAGAAAAAATGTTCCATAGGCTGATGGCGGACCTACGTCATTTAGTCGGCTTATGCCTAGTGTAGCTGACAGATTACGAATAATACTGACTCTAAATAACCCGATCAATTAAGTAAGTCTGCCATTTGATAATGAAATTATTTATTTAATAATAAATTGATAGACCTAGTGCAGCACCGACTTCAAATATAATAAACCACAGCATGCAGGCTGATCTTTCTTATCAATCATTCTGCATTTTTCTAACCAAACGTACAATATTCTTATATTTTACTTTCTTCATTACTTTTATCATATTTGCTTATTTTGAAGTGGTAAACACACACCATTGTTTACAGATTAATAAAAAGAAAGTAGGTACAGAGTGTTGAATATGGACAACATTTTTAAGCCCCATAATGGGAATTTAACTGTTTAAGCTCTAAGCCACTGGAATACCAGCTATAGCTTATATAGAGCTGTTTGGAAGGTGGAACGGTGGAGCGCGCGCTAATAATAACAATTTACAGGTCACGAGCTTCATTCGACCTTCAGCCCTGTGAATGTCATTATATTTATGCTTCCAAAGCATTTATAGATTACAACGTGGAACGGAAAAAAGAGAGGAAATATAAGAGATGAAAAGAAAGCAGTTGCATATAAGAGAGATAGATGAATACCACAATAAGCGAATGCTTCCTAACCGTATTGGCCGAAATTTACTTTGATTAGTGATAAGTGCAGGTGATTATTGCATGTGATTATAGTAATCAGGAGAAATTGTGGACAGCGACTGATTAGTGCAAGTCCTTTAATTTCTCCTAATCACTAATCACCTGCACTCACACTAATCAAAGTGAATACAGGCCCTTAGTTGAAGTCGTCCAGTTTCAGAAGTTTGCGACCAGGGTATCTCCTCCAAGCGAGAGTAGAGGTATCAAGAGATATGGAATAAAATTTCTAACTACTTGCTACCCTTAACTTCGCGTCGCCGAAAATCACTTACTACGGGGAGTCGTTAAATGTCCTCCATGCCAAACATTGTTAATAAAGCTTCAGTGGCTTTAACGTGAAAACAGATTTTCAGACTGATAAGCTTTCGTATATTTCGTATATGAGTAAAAGTAAATAAAGAATATTAAGAGAAAATAGACGTGTTTTCAATAAGAGTATTTGAGTATGAGTTAACTGAGCTACTTTCGTTCAGTATATGTAAATTAGTATCAATTATTATGATAATAATACCAGTGATAATCAAATAACTTATTTGTATTTTAAAAATTATGATATATTTGTTCGCTGTTTGATTGTTATTTAGTTCTATTGCTACCGGTGAAAACTTTTAATTGGCCCTATCGTTCTATATCAATCATTATGTCCATGCTATCTGACTGTAAGTTTTCCTTAAATAAATAAAATAAACTTATCTTAGGTTCTGAACAATTAATACTGTACAATCTACGGCACTCGTAGCACCATCTACGCCGTAGCATGCTACGCCGTAGAATCAATATATTTTGGCTCGCAAGGAAAATAAAAATATATTGATCAAGGAGCTTTCCTTACCCCTCGATAACTTCAAGGGGTTAAATATTATTTATTCAACAACGCTCCACCCTCTTGGAAACAGTAATAGGCTCCAAAATATAAGAAGCGTGACAAATTCTGTCTAAGTAATTTATGATTTTATTATTAAGAGCACGTTATTTTGGCTGTGTTTCTAATTCTGAAACTGTGCTAATGGAAATTGTATGTTATGTGTTACGGGGAATTGTTGACGGGGACTCTGAGGAATTGTTCGGAATCATACCACCTGCAACTTTTCGCCATCGTCCCACGCGAAAAACATACCATCCTCATCACCTTGATGAGTGGCAGTCTTCCACCGTGCGTTTCTCGCGTAACTTTCTGCCGCGCACTGTAAAACTCTGGAATGAACTGTCACCAGCAGTATTTTCGGACCTATACGACCTGCAAACCTTCAAGAAGAGAGCGTATTCCTTCTTAAAAGGCCGGCAACGCGCCTGGAGCTCTTCTGATGTTGCGAGTGTCCATGGGCGACGGTAGTTGCTTACCATCAGGTGACCCGTTTGCTCGTTTGCCCCCTTATTTAATTTAAAAAAAGTTATAGAAATATAGAGACTTCTGTGAAAAACTCGTATATTGTAAACTTTCTCAGGTCGCAAAAATATGATAACGAGATATTTTTTTTGTTTGCTTCGGACCGTGATTTTAATGTTAAAGACCTTCGTTAAAATAATTTAAATTTTTCATACATTATGTATGAAGCTTTTCTGAAAGTCGTTAAATAACTAAATGAACCTGAAAAATTCTCTGGAGGACAATAATTTTAAATTGCCTAGGTCTAGAACGACTTTTATTTTGCCAAAAACGTTTAGTAAGGAACTTGGCAATATCAATAAAACTTTTGATCACTTGCGCCATTTTAGGCTAGCATCGCTAATTGTTTGATAAAATATCATGTCTTCTCTTTTACAAGCATGAGAGGATAAAGGGTAACACAACACAATAATATGATTGTTTTAACTTATTATAAAGTTAACATTTTAAACTTTCGCGTTGCATTATAATTAAAACTTATTAGTTGGGACTTAACGCGACTTATTTACATAGTAATGCTACTACGAGTACATACTTTTTCTCGACGTTTCGGCCTTGTTGCAACGGCCGTGGTCACGAGGGGACTGCAGGAGCGCGACGTCTTCGTTTGCACCGGGCCGTCTGATCTACGACTACCCTCGAGTTGTCCAACATTTGTGTTGTGTCGTAGTAGCATTACTATTTAAATAAGTCGCGTTAAGTCCCGATTAATAAATTTTTATTATAAAGTTTTTTTTTTTTTAATTATAACAAATCCATGTTGTATTATAATTGTAAAAGTATGTCTGCCTATCTGCCTATTACTTCATAAACCCCTGAACGGATTAACAAAAGTTTTGAGACTCCAACCGCCAGGCCATGAGGTGAAACCGCCTGAACAAAACTCTAGCACCATCATTATTCTACGCGTAACACGGGCAATATCTAGTCTAGTATAAAAACACGCATTTATTTCATAATACTGAAAACGCTCCTAAGCTGCTATTACGCGTCTCTATATTAACTAGGTACGTGATCATCAAAAGTAGTGGTTCTCAAACAGTGGTGCGCTGTGCATTATAATTGTTTGGAGAGCGAATAGTATTTAATACCTCACACACCGCTTTCAGTGACAGCGGCCGGTTTCATTGAGACCAGGCCAGTTACGAGCAGTAATTTTATAGTGTATACGTATGAGTGCAGTATTCAAGAGCACTTACTCTTCCTTTACTCTCATAACCCGGACAGACGGATACTACCAGTTAAGTGTCATGTTGGCCTCGTGATACATATAAATAGCATTACTTATCAAATCAGTATCAAGTCTATATCGAGAAAGTTCCATAGCCTCAAAAGGTTAGGAACCACTGGTAAAGCAAACATTACTTTTCTCATCCAATTTCTGTTTGTATTAGAAATTGGGCGACAAAGTCGTACTAAACGTACACTGTTATTATGTAGATAATTAATAGTTCTATCGTCGATGTAAATGTATTTACAATTTGCTATTACAATGTCTAGACATTTAAATAACAAATGTATTCTTGTTAAGTCATATTCGAAGACGTAAATGTATGAAGTGGATAATTTACAATTTGAAAATTGACGATTTATTTGCATTAATAATTTCAAACCAAAAATGTGGATTTTATGTATAACCAGTTAAATTTGCCAGATGATGAAGTAGATAATAATAATAATAATAAATTCTTTATTTGCACACACAAAAGAAAACACATAAAAGCACATAAGAGAGACAAAAAACAAAAGAAGTAACAGCAACAACAAAAGTATAAAAAAAAACAAAATTGTGCAAAAAGGCGGTCTTACTGCTTTAAGTGGTTTCTTCCAGACAATCTGTAATATAATTAAGAATATAATGACATAAAAATAAGAATATACAGTTTATTACATACAATATTAATAACATACCTATATAATATACTTAATTAAACTTTACACAGATATAATAAGACAAAAAAAATATAAATAAAAAAACCTACCCACCAACAGTTTTATATAGAGAGGTCTAAGTAGTATTGTTTTACAAGTTTTTTGAATATATTTATAGATTCAGATTTTTTAATGAAATCGGGTAAGGAGTTCCAGAGTCGAATAGCGGTGATAGCGAAGGAAGAATCATAGAATGAAGTTTTATGAGATGGAGAAGCAAGAGTAAGTTTGTTTGCAGAGCGAAGAATAGGATTGTTATGACCGAGGAAATTGAATTTTACTTTAAGGTAGTCAGGAGTTGAAGGATTAAAGAGGATATTATATAATAAATGCAGGACGTGTGAAAAAAATAGATAAGTTACAATGTTTATACAAATTATAAGGGAAAAAATGTGTAAAACTGTCCTTATGTTTTAAAATGTTACTTATCTACTACATCCACTCAGGTCTTCATTTGTCTTTTACGTACTCTATTAATTTTCTATTGTATATGTTTTCACTTTTCTGTATAAGTTGCGTTAAAATAAAATACAGAAAACATAATATATTATAGTGATTATAATGAGAAAAAGAAAGATATTTTATTTTTATTTCTTTCTCTCAGAATAAATATCATTGCGATTTTGATTAGACTTCTTAGCCTTCATAATTTCCAGCGGCTCTTTATTTTAGGCTTAACCATAAGCCTTTAATATTTAGAAAAAACTTTAGAAATAATTTTAAAGCTACGAAGCTTAATTCAGTTTCTTAGAAATACTAAAATTTTTGTTCTATTTTCTCCATTTCAAAAGTCAAATTGTATATTGTATATGTACTGCTATGTGCTCGCAATACAATATTTTACCCAATCATACGTAGCGGGTTCGTGCTGCGACTCTATATTGCCGGCAGTATTGTAAAAAATTGCGAACCTACTATTATATGACCCATTTTAAATTTAAGACTTATAATTAATGTCAAACACCTGTTACGAAAATGTATGATTTTTTTAATGTGTTCAGAAATTTAACCCAGTACATACACATTAACACACTACATAATCATGCTGGATTGACGAATACTATACTGTTGATTAGTTTCAGTATACAAGCATGGTATTGGCGTCTATGAATTTGATTATGTTTTTTGTTTATTATTGCAAATAATACGTCACTATTGTCTCACCAGCTACAATATTAATATGGCGTATATTCAAGACGTCGTGAGCGCTGGCCAAATTTATTACTCTGGGTTATTTTTCGAAACTCTCTAGGACTCTTAGGAACACATCCACATGGATAAAATAAGTCTTTGCGCTGCTGAAAAGGCACGTCATTTATACATGACATGGCAAGTCATTTTATTCATGGACGTCCATGAATTTCACAGTAAGTGCCAGTCAACCAGGTTATTTATACCACTGCTGTCAGAATGTGAAATCAAACTGAATAAACTATTTATATTGGGAAGCTGTGAAGTGAAACTAATAAATTTCGTAACTAAGTTCAAAGCACTTGTAAGGCTATTGGCAATGTTTCAAACTGACGGTAGATTGAAACTTATACTGTGCACAAATATTTTGTAATATTTTATTACTTTTTGGCATAGAAGGAATCAGACATCTACAGGGCGTAAGAAAATAAAATTACTTTAGAGTGCTTATGTGTAGCTTATATATTATAGAGTTCACTGTAAAAGTGGCAGCGTTGAAAGAGGTAATTTTGAAATGCTCCAACGTCATGACTTTGCCCATTCAATAATAAAAAAAAAAAAAGATTATTCCAGCGTTACTACTTACACAGTTCTATATTTGAAGAACACATAATAAGTATACAGTATAATGTATACACCCTGATATGATAAATATAGTGTATACACCCTAATTTTTTTTATCAAATAGCTGTGTTCTGCCAGGCCCAGAATCTAATGTTTTTAAGCAACGTTGTTGATTAGTCGCCTCTAATTTTTAACCCCCAACGAAAACACGGCGGGTGATAGTTTGACTTTTCTGTCTGTCTGTCTATCGATGTGTGTGTGTATATCCGTGACATCGTAACATCTAAACGGCGAAATCGATTTTGATGTAGTTTTTTGTTTGAAGCTGACATGAACGAGAGAGCAATTCTTAGCAATAGTTCATCATTATCACTTCGCTCAGTTTCATGGTCAGGGTTTATCAATTCTATAAAAGGTAGGAAGCAACTTTTAGTAATTTAAACGATTCAATTGTACATCCTGATTGTCAGGACACTAATTAGCTTTGTTCACACTGTGCCTTTTTCTGTTCGTCAAGGGCATGCGTTATAGCGCAGTCAACAGCGAACGTCAGGCATGCCCGCGACCTATGCCCTCTGACCGTCTAAAACTTTCGCTTTGTTATTAAAAATGACAGTTGGCGTTGCGTTCTTTGACGCATTCAATTATTGAATGCGCCAAAACGAAAGTTGAATGAAAGAAGACGACGAAAATTGAAGACGAAAGCGCATAGCTATTGGAGTTTTAAATCGTGGGTTCTTTTTCAATTTCTTAATTTAGCATTATTTATCTATGTACTCACTTGGCGTGATCTTCTCTGGTTCTAGAAAGCTCTCAGACTCCGGCTCAGTCATATCGCCGTTGAGATACCGCTGTTCCACCTCTATGAAGTGACCCATAGTTATTATGGTCACAGAGAAATATACCTGAAAACAAATTGGGTTTTCAATTGTTGAAACTAGAAGCTGTGAGACTGTTGTTAGAAGCGACAAAGTACTCGATCAAATAAATTTTAAATACCGACTGTTAAGACAATTTGGACGTTGATAAACATTTGTGTATCATCCCACAAAAAATTACGTACTGAGTTATGAATGCAGGTTCTTTTAATCATTTAGAACAAGACTGCTTTCATAGCTCAACAAAAAAAGTGGGTTAATACACAAATGTTTAGCAGCTACCTATTATGTCTATTATAATTTAAGTTTGTGAAAACATGTTAATGGTTTCTTTGTAATATTTTTGATAATATGTACACTACCTTTATTATGTAATTATCTGTTTTTCAAATAAAATAAAATAAATAAATAAATGAAACAATCCTACAGCTAATTTGTAAATGCATGTATTTTTAGTACAAAAAGAGGTTTTAAATATCAGTTATGAGATAAAACAAATGACAATAGATTTAGAGAAGATTCGATATCATTCATGGCAGCTACATGTACAGCCTTTCGTTATTATCAGCTCACCCAACAAATTGAAGGATTCCTAACATCTTTAATCTTATTTAACTTCTTTCATGAAGTCCTTACCTCGTCTATTGTTGTGTTATATGTTGTGTTGTTTCTGGCGTGGGCAAAATTCAGAGATAAAATGTAAAGTAGGGTCTAAGTTATGTACAACGACCCTATTCACAAGGTGGCTATCCAATATTTGCCGCAAACGACCACGACCGACAATAATTCAAATAAAATAACACTTTATTACCTAGGCTATAGGTTTCAGTATCTACCGACATTAGACGCTGCTTTGTAGTAGCGTAGAGCAGAATGAAACCTATAAGCTATGTCCACACTATGAGTTTTCGTCTTTAATTTTCGTCATCTTCAACTTTCATTTTGACACATTCAATAATTGGATGTGTCAACGAACGCAACGCCAACATTGTCATTTTTGTTTTTTGGATACGGTCAAAAGGCATGCGTCGCGGGCATGCCTCACGTTCGCTGTTGACTGCGCTATAACGCATGCCCTTGACGAACAGAAAAAGGCACAGTGTGGACAAAGCTATAGTCTGTCATAAAGAGGCATTTTATTTGAATTTTTGTCGGTTGCGGTCGCTTGCCGTGTTGGTCGGAACGGTACTTATACGCCGAAAAGTATTGGCGCAGATGCGAGGGGCATTGGCAAAACACCATAAATCAAAAGATTAACCCATAAATTGTACACACATTGAGGCTTGGCGTATTTGAATAATTAAAATTAGGTGACTCGGAAAACCTCGTTTTGTTATATACGTACTAAAATATGCATGTAAAAGCCTTCTTATCTAATATATAAAATTCTCGTGTCACGGTGTGCGTAATTGAACTCCTCTGAAACGGCTCGACCGATTTTCGTGAATTTTAGCGAGCATATCGGCTAGGGTTGAGAATCGGACAACATCTACTTTTTATATTGATAAGTGCATTTGTTGAATAAATAATAGTAAATTATTAGAACCTGAGACTGACGGCGACCATTGTTTGTGCGACGGGATAGCGATCGACGTTGCCATGGCGACATACTTATTTAGTCAATTCAATAAAATAATATGGGCGAAATACTTTATATTATGGCAAAGCAACGTTTGCCGGGACAGCTAGTAAAATATAAAAATAAACTTTTCTTTTGAGTTGTCTGCTCTATTAAATAGTAGTAGTTTAAAGATTTTTTACATAATATTATGTTGGGAGAGACAGCGGAAAGCAACTTTATTACAATAACTAGCTGTCCCGGCAAACGTTGTTTTGCCATTCAAAGTATTTCTACTTCATCAGTTGATGGAGTGGGGGGAAAAATTTTATACACCAGATGTTAAGTTGGAAAAAAAAGGTTAATAATATGAAGTAAGTCCATTAAAGAAAAAAGTTTGA
The DNA here is from genome assembly GCA_905333045.1 of Lysandra bellargus. Classification (NCBI taxonomy): domain Eukaryota; kingdom Metazoa; phylum Arthropoda; class Insecta; order Lepidoptera; family Lycaenidae; genus Lysandra; species Lysandra bellargus. The sequence continues at coordinate 27,926,621 of HG995319.1, forward strand.
TACAAAATCTGACCCCCTCTTTGCTCCACTTAGAGGGGTGGGGGGGATAATTTTTATACACCAGATTTTAAGTTCAAAGAAGACAAATATATATGCGAAACCGCATTTAAATCGGATCAGTAGTTTTCGTGTGATAGTGGAACAAACATACAGACAGACAGACAGACAGACAGACAGACAGACAGACAAAAAAACTAACCACATTTTTGGCTTCTATAGCGATGTAGTAACACTCCCCACTTAATATTTTTTGAATATCTTTAATGTACAGAATTCTCATTTCTACAGTTTTATTATATGTATAGATATAGTAATGCACACTATATATTTTGTGCACCTGTTTTGCCCATTAAAGTGTAGTGGATTTCTATATTAATCTTTAGACCCTTTATTAAAAATTTAATGAAGTTAGTAAAGAATTTCCTGAACTACAGTTATGGATAAAATATTGTTAATATGATCCACGTGTCTCATACAAGAAAAAGTATTCTTTATTTCGCTTATTATACAGGAGTAAGAAAGAACGATAAGCTGTTTAGGATTTTTTCGCAGGATTTTCCTATAATTTCTTATGAAATTATTATTTCTAAATTACGATTTAAATAATATCACGTATTTCTGTGAAACCGAAATTAAGAGATGGAAGTTTATTTCTTAAAACTTCTCCTAGTTAAGAGGTATTGGTACTTCAATGACGATTAATATTTTTATTTTTTCGAATATTAACATAAAATAAATAGTATCTTTGCCGCGTTTAACGCTCTTTATACCTTCTAATGCTTTGTATTTTATGATGAGATCTAAATTGCATTGTGACACTGCAGTAACGCATTGCGGCATTCTGTCTACAGAAGAGTAATTACAGTGAAAGCATACCAAAGACTCTGAATCACGTCACGCTTAAATTAGGTTTTGTGCAGTTTGCTCCCGAGATTCTAACAAACTTTTTAGGGTTTCATGTACATACACACTATAAACATAATATATTACAACTATGTAACATATATTACTTTACTATGATATTACCAAAATGCCTCTACCTGTTTGCCTGTGAGTTGTGACCACTGTGCTCTTCATATAATATGCTATACTTAGGCAACCTAACTTACCCTACAACTACTAGGCAGGCTAAAGGTCACATACACCAATCCGAGTTTTAGTTAACCCAGTGTTGAAATATCACGTCTTTTCGGCCATTCTCCGGAGAACATAATTTACGTGTCCCGGGCTTGTATACTCTGTAATATTATCTTATTCAATTATGTAATATTTTTAAACGGTAGATAGCATCAGTATCTAGCTACAAACTTAAACACAGGCTTCTAATTTAAGTAATTCAGTATAAATTAATTAAATTCGTGTTCAAAAAACATGTTTTTCTAATTACCGTAACGTGTCCCACGCCAACTTGATCTCGAAACTTGCTTATAATTTTTATAACGTACATATTTAATTTAATCTATTCATGGCTTTAAACGCTTATAAACATTGGTTATCGCATTGCAAAATATCGACTCAATAGGCCCAGCCTATAAATAGTTATCATGAAATAATCGATTGTCCGATCAAAAGTTCTAATTACCGTAACACATTCTGTTTTCGGATGCCCACCCAAAAATATCAGAATTTGGGTCGCTTCTCCTTAGTGTGTGCCACGGCCCATCAGCAGTCCCACGTCGTTAATGTTAGTGTAACGCCGATAAAGCACGTTAGTATCTAATTACCGTAGCTTTGGTTACAAACTTGTCTAATTACCGTAATATTTTGTTTGAAATTATGTTTAAATTAGATTTGTATTATGTATACTATGTTTATGTTACATAATTTGGCCTACGTACGTTGCCATAAGCTAGTTTTTGTCAATTGGGTCGTTGTACCGTTACGTAAAACACTACTTTTGTCTAATTACCGTACCCATAAATTTTTAAGTCTCATTATCTAAAAAACTTTAACTAACTGTTACATCCCACATTTATTATTGTGTTCGTATCTTTCATTTCTTTAATATTTCAATGTGTCCAAATCAAAGTAACGAAGAAAAAAAAGGTTATGGTAATTAGGCAAATAATGCCAAACCGGAGAATGGCCGTTTTGTTTTATAAATACCAGGAATGACAGAAATAACATAAAATTTAACCCTCATTAAAAATGTTAAGGTGGCAACTTACTATCATGTCTCGTATCGGAAACGCGTTTGCTCCAACCATTCAGAGACTGAATAGATATTATATTGGCTCGTAAAGAAACTCTTATAAAAAGGGTGAGGTAGCTCAGCTAATGGAAAGTGATATCCGAAGCGACAAAGGGCTGAGAGGCTGCCTTTGAGATACTTTTTTCAATGTCGTTGAGTTGAATCGGAAATATTTCATCTGGTCCAGTGGAGCTCTCATAATTCAGATTTTTTGCTACACCGATACCGCTATAAAGAATAGCTTCAAATTACGCCATATTTTTATAAGATAACCTTGTTTTGAATTCAATATAGGAATGACAGAAATAAATAATCTAGAGTAGACCACAAGGCACTTTTTTAATTCATTTGTTTCCCATTTTCTGACTTGCTTCTCATAATATTATTACTAATCTACTAATATCGTACTCATACAAATAGCATCATCATTTTTTATTGTTTTTGGACCATTTTAAAGAAAGTACACTTAAACGCGTATGAGATTTTCTGATACAGAGGCTCCAAATTAAGCAAAAAGATAATTAAGATTTCTAGTAATAACGGAAAAGACTTTAATCAAAGCTAGCGAAAGTTATTATTCATTATTCTAATTTATTGGTGAAGTTCTTTTGTTACCATTAGAATTATAACATTTAACTGTACGAGGGACAGTAACAAAAAAATGTATATTTTTAGGCATTTAAAAATCCAACCAAATGTTCGTCATTAAAATCCTGTTGGCGGAGTCCTTTTCAACTTTCTTACTTCTCCTTCCCCCTTCTTACTATTATGAAAATTTGTAATGGCAAAATATATAATCCTGAAATTGAATCGCGCTAATCATATTGCGAGAAACATCTAGTTCCTTGAGTTGAGTGATCTTACCTACTCATTATATTTTAAAGGCAAAATATATATTTTAAAAGCCTGCAATTGTAATTACGAATCGGGAGCGTACTCAGTCTTATATTCAATATAAAATTGCTCTCAGTCTCCTTTGATATTTATAATTGCGATCAATTACTTTGACGATGTCTCAGTATTAAAAGCCTCTTTAACTTAAATCCAGAGGATAAATAATATGCGGCCTCTGCATGTAAGCCCATAATTACAAACATTGTGGTATTTCCAATGGTCCAACACAAGCGATTGCTAATGTCTATCGGAGAGGTCCAACTGTGCAGATATGCCTGCGCAGGTAGACTGGAATGTGTGTGGGAATAGACTTGTGTAGTTTTTTGGACCTGCGCAGGCGAAATCAATTCTTTCGACTGACACCTGCGCAGGCATAGTCACACAGGTGACCTCTCCGGCGGACCGTAGCGTGTAAGGCTTACATAAGGTAGATAACGAAGATATCCGTCATTAAAAGTCAATTAATGGCGTTAATTATGCATTCTATAAACAGAGTTTGCTACTTTTAAGTTGGTATTTTTCAGATTTAGCCAGTTTAAGTTAAAGGCTTCCTTATATTGTAAACAAGTGCAACAATATTTTTCCTGTAAATCAAATATGATTAGTAATACTTCTCGGTTATTTTTTTTCCATTCTTAATTGCAGGTCCTGAGAGCTATAATATATCCCTATATATCCTTCAGGCATCCTTCATTAAGCATTTTCGTGATTACCGTTGTCGATACCGACATCACAGGAAGTGGGTGGGATGTAGTGGGACAGTTCAAGTGTTGTATTATCGAGGAAATTGATTCCTAGGCAGCTGACGGACCTAAGTCATGTGGTCGGCTTATGTCAATTCAATGTTAGATATTGTGATCGGTCGGATGGGTTTGACTTAACGCGACCAAATTACGTAAAGTACAGTTTGGGCCGGGACACAAAAACACGATACGACGTCGTGGATTCCCACGACGCGACGTGGTTTTTTAATTCTTACGTGACTCATCTTTTGAATTTCTACGTGAGTTTCTACGACGTGACGTCGTACGACGTCGTACGATATCATGTCGTAGTTTTTTACGACGCGCGTCGTAGATTCCCACGACACGATGTCGCATCGTGTCGTGTTTTTGTGTCCCGGCCTTTACACATGCTTATTTTAGGCACGAAAGCATGCTTCAACCGAGCAGTTGCTGCTTTCGAGTACGTGTGTCCAATCATTGCTCAAAATAAGCATGATTATTGACGGGGTTGTGGTTTAAGCACGTGTGGTACAGGTTTGTGGTAGTATCGATCAGTTTTTCCCTTATTAATAAGCATGCTTAATAGAAGCAAATGTATCAAGTTCAAATAGCTGGCTTGATTTAAGCATGATAGTCAGCATGCTATTTTTTAACATGTTTAACTGTAACTTTAAGTCCGCCACCTGCTTAAGAATCAACTTGTCTGATAGTACTTACCATCGTGTAGAGCGCTGCGGCGTAGCACCCTCGCCGGAGGCTGCGCCAACAACAGCATGACTGGATGATGGCCATGCTGGAGCCTGCAATATAAAAAGACGTGATGGGAGCATTTTTTTTAAAGAAGACAGGTCGCTATAGTCCTGACGTTACTGCGACCCATGAGGATCTATTGTGACTATGGTGATGGGAGCATACTTAAACATCAAAAATCGGCACAGAATTATGTTTTTTTTTTTGTGTGGTACTTAAATCCTTTATTTTTTACCCGAGGACCGAAACATAAGTTTTTGTTTAGCCATGTCAGCAACAGAAGTCAGGACATTCAGCATCTGAAACTTTACTTATTTTCTATTTCTTCAATAATCTTCTTTGGAAACAGAATACGGCGATAAAACGCGAGAGGAACGAAATACGCAGCCGCATGGTGGCGGGAACATATTTTTTTTTTTTTGAAAATTATTGGGTGTAAGTTGATCTCATATTGTTATAAATTAACCCTCCAAGTTGACCTCCGCGAATGACGTAATTTACACCGTCATTACTTATTCATGATTTATTGTATAATCATGTGAGATGATATATTCGCAGCTAACTTTTAGTTGACATAAGCCGACCAAAGGTCGTAGATCTGTCAACTGCCTAGGAATACATTTCTTCGATGATCGTTCCTAAGAATTACGAGACCTTTTTATTTAAGGAAAGGAGTAGAACCTCAGAATAAGAGTAGAACCGACTTAGATTATATTTTGCAGCCACTATAGAAACTAATTTTTATAGCATAAGAACACAAATAATATATTTTACTGACTGTTTGACCGACCCAATAATAATAATAATACATATTTACGCATAGTATTTAAAGTAATGTCTCATTGGTGCACGCCTCCCGCCCGGGATCGAGCCTGCACCCTCTACGAGTGCGAACCAAAGGTTTTTGGTCTCAAGTAAGTTTGAGTAAGCCCGCAGGGTTATCACGTAAAAATAGCCATTAACAATCCACTAGCAATAATCACGCGATAGATTGATTATTGCTAGTTGTTAAAAGCAATAGTGTCATGTAAGCGATCGATTGCAATCGTATTGTTTTGGCTGTTACGTAATACGAAATTGCGATTTTGGAGCAATTATCGCGCAATAATAATTGCTATCGCATTGCTCTCGCAAGATACGTGATACGGTGGCCGCACATAGTTGCTCCCAGACGTATTGACTAGTTCTTTCCTCTGGACTAGGTCGACAATGTTGCGAGAATGTCGTATGTGCTTGGGCAACCATACGGACATTTAAATCTTGTCCCTGGCACTACAGTATTTGAGGAGTGGTTACTTCGCTCTGAAAATACTGTACAAATCATCCACAACGGATGCAAAGGCCTAGTTTTAAAGTAATAAAAAAAAGACGGGTTGCACTCCGGGAGTGCCGGCAGAAGTGAAAACGTCTTGATTATTAACGTTGTGCATTATTTTTTTAACCCTTTTTTATGAAAATCGATTTAAAAAAATAATAAAAAACGATCGTTTTAATCTACGAATAATAAAAACTAAGGAAGAGTAACTCCGTCAAAAAACATGCTCCAAAATACTTGTCAACAAAGTGTTATACCTTAGGTTCACTTTTCATACATTTGCAATATTTAGGTGACCTTGAGCGGTATAAGGGCTGACGTTACATGACAGTTCGAATGGAACCAAATTTAAAACTGTATTACTATGGGAGTTACGTTTCCTTAGGTTTTATTATTCGTAGGTTTTAATTAATTAATCGAAACCCTTACAATCGATTAAAAAATATCGACAATCGAAAAGAAAATCTGCTGTCAGACAGACTGTCAGACCCTTCTCGCGATAGTTATCTTGCAGGTGGAAACGCGGCCTTAACCAGCGCGTCTGCTAAAGAACTCATTTCCCCGACTGTACATTTCTGCTAAACAACTCATTTCCCCGACTGTACATTTCTGCTTAGCACAATTTTCCCTGACTGTACATTTCTGCTATACAACTCATTTCCCCGACTGTACATTTCTGCTAAACAACTCATTTCCCCGACTGTACATTTCTGCTAAGCACAATTTTCCCCGACTGTACATTTCTGCTAAGCAACTCATTTCCCCGACTGTACATTTCTGCTAAACAACTCATTTCCGCGACTGTACATTTCTGCTTAGCACAATTTTCCCCGACTGTACATTTCTGCTAAACAACTCATTTCCCCAACTGTACATTTCTGCTATACAACTCATTCCAACGACTGTACATTTCTGCTTAGCACAATTTTCCCCGACTGTACATTTCTGCTAAGCAACTAATTTCCCCGACTGTATATTTCTGCTGAACACAATTTTCCCCGACTGTACATTTCTGCTAAACAACTCATTTCCCCGACTGTACATTTCTGCTAAACAACTCATTTCCCCGACTGTACATTACTGCTTAGCACAATTTTGCCCGACTGTACATTTCTGCTAAGCAACTCATTTCCCCGACTGTACTATTCTGCTAAACAACTCATTTCCCCGACTGTACATTTCGTTCGAGTTCGAGTTCGACACAAAACACTACTCTCCAACCGTCTTACGCTTTTCCTATGGTTTTTCGATCAACACGAAAATCTGACGCGAGTTTCACAGTTTTTACCCATCCCACAAAAGTGCTCAACGCCGCTAAAGAAGTTTTCACTTCAAAAAGTACCTATTAAACTATTCAATGTCCGACTCCGCTGTAATGTTACTTTTCTAATATACCAAGCACATACAAGACCAAATGATTGCAGACTTTGAATATTATATATTATACCTTTATGTAAACATTTTTATTAGTAAGAGAAAAAATTAAATATTGTTCACCGAAGTATAAAAGCATTATTACAAACGTTTGGTGTATAAAATATTATTTTCATGGCACTAAACAATAGTATTGTTGAGAAGCGCTCGGGACGTTTTCAATCCGTCTCGGTTTATCTCGAGAACTAAACAAGTAAACAGTTTTCCGGTCCGACGAGACACTTTACGATTTAATGTTTCTTGTCTAAGCGACTTCGCTACTTAAATAAACTGTTTTTTCTCTGCATCCATAATAACGTTAAAAATGCGAAAGTGTGTCTATCTGTTACTTCTTCACGCTGAAACTATTTTGCTGAAATGTTTGAATCCCGGGAAATGACATAGGACACTTATATCCCGTAAAAATGTACGGTAGCCGCACGCGCGATAAACGAATTTTGGTGCAACGGAGTTGCGGGCGACACCTAGTCTGTTATAATCTATGAACTAGCAGCCTCGTCAATCATTATTTTGCCGCACACGTTAATCTTATTATGCATAATATAAACCTTGCCTTCAATCATTCTGTCTATGAGGAAAATCGTATTAAAGGTGGTAGTTTAAAGGCCATAAAATAGATGAAAAGTGAAAAATGGTACTGGCACTGGCGAGTGGAGTAAATAGTGTTGCGATTTCCAGGTGGTATTCGAATACATTTTATTTTATTTATATTTAAGGAAAACTAACAGCTAGATTACAATATAACATATTGAATATTGATAAATATAACACAATAAGGCCAATTAAAAGTTTTCACAGATAAAAATAGGAAATAGGTAAATATCAATTAGACATGCCAATCCATACTTCCATACTATAAATGCGTAAGTGTGTTTGTCTGTTACCTCTTCACGCTCAAACCGCTGAACCGATTTTGCTGAAATTTGGCATGAAAATACTTTGAGTCCCGGGAAAGGACATAGGATACTTTTTGTCCCGGAAAAATGTATGGTTCCCGCGCGATTAACGAGTTTTGGCGCAACGGAGTTGCGGGCGTCATCTAGTTTATAATAAAGGGACAGATTGCTTTAAATGCACGATGCTTCAGTAACGGTCTTATCTACTACTGTAACAATGACTGATGTTATGCTACTACATAATATCAGTTATTGTTTATACTATTATTTCGTCATCGTAATAATAATAATTATACTGTTGGTTATGCGAGACACGTTTATGAGATAGAGAGATATTCTTTTGACATTACAATTAGAAAATAAATGTAACGAATATTTACATGCTTCTTTTATAAGAAAGCTTGTACTCTGTTTAAAATTCTGGGCACTCCATCCAACATATTGAATAATGATTGATGTAGAAATATCCTCCGCTGTGGCGTGAATGTACAATCACACCTTAATTTATTCATTATTATCATAAAGGTGTCCTTACACTCTTTTTTTATCGGGCTTTGGCTCACAACACATTCCCACCGCCCCTGTGTCGTCAGGATCGACAGCGGTATTCAACCACGAAAACCCTTTTATTCTTACACTCGTAACAAAATTTTAAGTATTTTCATGCTAGGAGTAGTGACCATGTTAAGGCAAGCGTAGGACGTCCTGCAGCTTGATGGACCGAAGATTTGGAGAAGATGGCAGCGAATGGATGAAGGCTGACCAAGATCGGGATGATTGGCGCTCGTTGGCCTTTGTTCAGCAATAGGCGATGGGTGGATAATGAGCACTGTAAGCATGCTACGAACGGCTAAGCGACGCAGTCACGGCGTGCACCGGCCGGTATACTATACTACGTCAAAACTACAAATTTCGATAACTTTTCAGTCGGTCTACTGGTTCGTTCTGTCTATTGTGATATTTGTATCGCGCTATCCACTAAATTAATTGAAAACGTTTGACATAGGACATCGATAACTCCATGTCATTTAGGGATATGTTGCATGCGTTATCGCTTATATGTATCACCGTAAGATTGTAAACACCGCGAGATTATAATATGACGAAGTGATGGATTGTAAACAAACAGTTTTCCGGTGATTTTAAATTAATTATTTCGTATTTAAAATAACTTCAATTACCTGAATATTTGATGTATAACATTGAATAAAATTTAGATATGTTTAAGTGCAGTTTGAATTATAAATTAGGTTAATTTTATTAACCGAACATTCAAACAGCACTTTAAATATATCTAAATTTTATTTTATGTTATACATCTCATACCTTTGGGCATTGAAGTTATTTTAAATACGAAATAATTAATTTAAAATCACCGGAAAACTGTTTTTTTACAATCTTACGGTGACATATGCATTAGGCTGATTTTAGGCTGGTTTTAGAGTCACGCTGATCGCACGCTGACCGTCAGCGCTGACAGCCATTATGTATGAACTTCTAGGAAGCGTTTTAAAATAACGCGTAGCTATCAGCGCGTACGTTGGTCAGCGCTGACCTGTCCGCGGGCGTACGTGTCGCTCGTCGGCGCCGCGTAGCCGTCGGCGCTCACCGCAGCTCGCGCGCCTCTGTCTTCAGTGAGCGTTCTAGTGTCGAGCCGAGTGAACGCCGTCAGCGTGAAGCCTTTTGCATTTTTGTGCGTCTGTACTCCAAAGCGATCAGCACTATACTGAAACATCTCGCGCTGAACCTCAGCGCTGACAAGCTACGCGCTGAGCTGTCAGCACCGATGGTCAGCGTGACTCTAAAACCAGCCTTAGAGTCACGCTGACCGCTCGCTGACCTTCGGCGCCGACACCGAAATATATGAAATATCAGTGCAGACCGCTACGCGTTATTCAAAAACGCTTCCTACAATTTCATACATCTCGGGCCATCAGCGCCGACGATGCGCGCGCAGTCAGCGTGACTCTAAAATCAGCCTTATGTAATATACAGGGTGCAATTAAATCTTCCTGCCAAATTTTGATGTATTGATCCTTGTTAAAAATAAAAATACGTATTTTTTCTTTTATAATCACTCAGTACTAAAATGTTGAGAAATAGCTTCCGAAAGTTATCCTAAAAAACACTACAATCAATGGACACGATGCGTCGGCCGCGCGTGATGTGCCCCCGCTCGCACGCTTCATCCCGCGTCACCCCCTCTCATTCCCCCGCGCCGTGACAGACCATTCTGCAACGATTTTAAATGGGATAAAATATATAATTGAAAAAAAAATAACACCCAATTTTTTTGGTTAAATGGAGTCTCCTAATGATACCTAAGCCCTGGAAAAAATTTGGCAGGAAGGTATAATTGCACCCTGTATTTTGATTTAAAAATTCGCTGATTTCCCAAAAATAAGTTCTTGAATAATTTATTAATGTTTTTAAAATAACACATAACTGGCCTAGATATATGTACGAATTACGACATAATTTTGTTCTTATATTCTAACTATATTATCTCTTATATTTTTATTTGTCTTCGCCTAGACTATAAAAGCAAACTTTCATTTTTGAAATTTGTGTTTCTGGTTAGTTTTCAATGCAAACAATCGGATAATAGCCATTAAAGTCACAAGAAAAAAGTAGTTTCTGTCGACCTATATTATAAATCGTCGCTGCATCCTCGAGACTTTATAAACATTGGTAGATGTTCAGTGTTCTTATGGAAAATAGTCATTCAAATCTTTAACACTGGAATATTAAAAATATATATTGTAGAAGTCAAATTTTCATATTAATTATTTATACCTAAATATAACAGTGTATATAACCATAGAACAATAAACTAAGGAAAATATTTTCTCTATGATATACTTAACTTCAGGTGCAGTGGTTGTTGCAACTAAGTAAAATGGTTTTTTTTAATAATGTTTTTTGTAAAGAAAATGTCATTAAGTATGAAAAATGTACCGTTTTAAAATTGAGAAAATTTACTATAGGAATAGGTATATCAGTACACAATTTGAAAAATTCTGCTCGATAGAAAAAAATATCAAAGATGACTATTATTAAAGCTTTTATTATTTTTATTTTATGGCTAAATTACACACTTTCTAGAAAAAGCAAAAAAATGTAGTACATTTGTCATAACCTTACCTAAACGATTTGATATATTTGATTTGTGTAATACTAAAAACAAAAGGTTTTTTCTCCCATTTCCTATTATTATCAAGGACGCGGCGAGCGCGTAAGGGCCGGGACATAAAAACACGGGACGGCGCCGTACGGCGTCGTACGACGGATACGTCGTATCGTGGGAATCCACGACGCATTTATAGGTAAAGCATAGGTAAAAAGGTATATTATAGAATTTACCAAAAACGAGAGATCTACCTGACCACCCTGCGACATAGTCTCTGCAGTAGAGATGCTGTGGCCGCCACGACATTCCGCCGATGTAGGTGCATGACGAGTGCAATGTGCCGAAAACTGTCGAGTGCCTCTTTGTCGTCAATCTATCAGCTTTATTGCTATTTCTAAGTGATTGTGTATTTAGGGTTCCGTACCCAAAGGGTAAAAAACGGGATCCTATTACTAAGACTTCGATGTCTGTCTGTCTGTCTGTCTGTTCATCTGTCCATCCATCTGTCTGTCTGTCCGTCTGTCTGTCTCCAGGCTGCATCTCAAGAACTGCTATAGCTAGATTTCTGAAATTTTCACAGATTGTGTGTATCTGTTGCCGCTATAACAACAAATATTAAAAACAAAATAAATTAAATATTTAAGGGGGGTCCCATACAACAAACGTATTTTTTTGCAATTTTTCTCTCGATATTAATAATGGCAATAGGTAGGCAGTTGAAATGTTCACAATATACTCAGTTGTATTTGTACTTTGATGATTAGTAATAAAATTTAAACAAAATAAATAATTAAGGGCCCCATACAAAAAACAACATATTTTTTACCTATTTTTGCTCTATAATGGTACGGAACCCTTCGTGCACGAGTCCAACTCGCACTTGGCCGATTTTATTTGTAAGTAGATTTCTAACGTAAAAGCTGGACAAATTTCTTTTTTATTATTATAAAAAGGAACGATTGAGAAAGGTTGATTTTTATTAGGATTAGAGGTTTGATCAATTCGTCTTGGATCCATACAAATTTCCAGGAGTCCCCTCGATTCCTCAAGGATCCCTACAACAGATCACCGCTTTTGTGAACATGGTACCAAATTCGAGTTAAGTCCTATACAACACGAAAAGAATTTTGAAAATCGGACCACAAACGGCTGAGTAATAGTTGAACATTAAATAACATACACCCGAACGTATTACCTCCTACTTTTTAGAAGTCGGTCAAAAATATCAGATATTTATAACAGCAAGGAGAATTTTATTTTAAAGTGGCAACCCTAATGCGTCTGAAAAAGTGGTTCATGTCATACAAAGGCATTGAATTATTACAAATAACGAAACATAAAGAAAACAAACAACAATACGTTACGAGCAACAACGAGCGTACGAGCTTACAACAATAATGTTAGGGTTTCGGCATCATTACTTTGTAGATCAGTGACTTTATTAGCGAGGTGTTTAAAAGGGACATACATACGTAGGGTACTTAAGTATATTTTCGAGTAACCTCTGGAGGAGAATTGTTAAACCGAAACTTTATGTGAACTGCCAGTGTGATATGCGAATTGTAAAGTAACCACCCATAATTTGAAACTAAGGTGTCCTCTGGTGTTTTGCACATGGGCACATTAACACAACCATCATACCGAAATCAGTGCTGGAGCTATTGTTTATATGAAATTTTTAATTTATTTTTGTGTGTATTACATTTACACAATCCGTGAGTCGGCCATTATAAAAGTTTTAAGTTGTTCCGTAAAGTGGAGAACATACAATACGGAAACCTTTCCCCGTAGTTTCAATAGCGTAGGGCACATTTGCATGAATATCGCCCGTGCAAGGGCGCAAGGGCATCATTATCATCAACATTCAACACCCTGAACCTTTGACCTGTAGTAAAAATTATACTAAAGTTGAGGAGTTAACATTATGTACTTTAAATCCTTTTATGTTTTATTATTTGCAGAACAGTAAAATAAAAAGAAAATATGTAAGGCTGATTAAAGTGTTTTAGATAAGGTTAAAAAAATGCAAATTATTGAACTGACCAAAATTGCTTACTTCCTTTCATTCCAACAGTTTTTTATTGTTTCAGTACAAAACAGGCTTATGATGATGAATTATTAGCTAAGAACGCTCTCAATCATATCAACTTTAAAAATATATATAAATCATAATTGGTCACTGGATCCACCAACAAATAAAAAAGTACCTATAACCATGGAGTAAATATTCGTCTATGCTATAACGCAGCCTACGCCTCTTTAACGATACAATTAAAATTGTGGCCAAAATCATCTGAATTGTGAATAGATGGAGCCTAGATAATATTATTTTGTGCAAATTATTAAAAAGTAATTATAAGTCGGCGTTGTTCAAAAGAAACGACTTGACTGTCTGTTAAGTTTTAATACCCAGTAATTAATTCTGGGGCCAACTTTAGAGAAATGGACCGCAAAGGAGAATTTATTTAAAACTAGCTGTCCCGGCAAACGTTTCTTTGCCATATTATATTAAGTATATCGCCCGTATTATTTTATTGAATTAATGACTAAAATATAAGTATATCACCATGGCAACGTCCTTCGCTATCCCGTGACCCGCGTCGCATAGACAATGGTCGCTCTTTATAGACAAATAATTAGCAATAAATTAAAATTTCGACTATAATTTGAGATTTAAACTATCCTATCTCTCAAGTTGGATCGAACTGCACATGGTGTGCAAATTTTATTATAATCGGTTAAGTGGTTTAGGAGTCCATTGAGGACAAACATTGTGACACGAGATTTATATATATTAAGATATAAGAAGGGTGCGGATTAAAAAGCTTTGAAATGCTTATCATCAGCATAGGTCAGGTGCTGCAGAACAGAGGCAAGACTTTTTCCCGTATATTTCCCGCTAGCACTATTTCTAGACTGATACGACCTGAAAACCTTCAAGAAGAGAGCGTACTGCCACTTAAAAGACCGACAACGTACTTCACAACTCTCCATCACAATTCAACATCAGTTGCGAGTGTCCATGGGCGACAGTAGTAGCTTCCCATCATTTGACAGACAACCTAAGTCCAAACCAAACACGTCATCTACTGATGGGATTTTGGATTTGGAAATTGACTACTAACACTAATATTAAAAAATAGGATGAAAAGGGTTTGAAATAGTTATGAATTGTAACCACAACTCATAACTATTTTAAACCCTTTTCATTATATTTTTAATATTATGCAATATTTAAAATTATTATAATAAAATGCATGCATATTCTATAATCGATTTTCAAAAAGCTGAGCCATCTGCCTACGAATCAATATCTCCAAAGGTGCTCTTCGGAGCTGGTGAAGGATCGTACAGTCAGAAATTCTATTATATCTGCAAGTTTTAAAAAAAATTAAGTTTAAATGAAACGCTCGATGTTACAACAAATTGGGACGACCTGCGAGCACTTTATTCCCAAGATGAAATAGTTGTTCTTGCCAGGCGATAGATTTTTAACAGCTTTGTGATTGAGGTACCCTGAACTTCTCTTAAAAAGACTGCGCCGGAAGCAAGTTTTTGTTTATCAAACTAGAACTATAATAGTACTAGGACTATAATATCACATAGTCCTAGCACTATTATATATGTAATATCTTCACTCAACCGCTAAGCCAAATAATTTAATTTGTTATTGAGATAATTCGATCTCGAGAAATGTTTAACTCGTAAAAATCGTCGAATCCCTCATTATCATATTCTATAATATACGGTAACGGGTAAAGTATAGATGTTGCTCACAACATGCACGAACTTCAGCACGAATTATGGCCAGCATCTATCATAATATACGGTACATAATATACGGGCATACTACACAAAATAGAAAGACATTGAATTGTCTACAAATTTTGAGATTTTATGTGAATTTTCGTACCATAATTGGCGGTTTCGACTTTAGTTCTCTAAAAGAATATTGAACCTGAAAGCGAACATTAATAAATATTTGATGAGACTTAAATGAAACGTCATTTCACGAGAAGTAATTGGCTCATGCTGCTAATTATCATCCTCGTATGTCATTGTCTGTATGTTTTAATACGAAATTGGGTACGAATTGTTCATATGAGGGACAGGACTTGTATTGAATTACCGCGCGTTGTCGCAACGCCAGTGTGAGGTCAGGCCATAAGGCCCGATTTTTTTGCTTCCGAGCGTCCGTGGCCTAATTGGTAGACCTTTGTCCCGCACTCGCAGAGGGTGTAGGTTCGATGTCAAGTCTGTTCGAAAAAGTCAAGTTTTTGTACTTTTGCTTATAAAATGTATATTATAATGTAAAATTGAATTTATTTTACATAAACCAATTCATTATTAGTTATTTAAATATATTAATTATTATTTTACAATCATGATGAACAATTTTTCCGATTTAACTACCTTTTATTGTTGGGGTATAGCATACCCGACCTAGTACAGCATGGTGAGATTAGTCACCTAGTACACGGAGGGTTAAATAGATCGTTAGACATCCATTACATGGGCATGCAAGCGTCAGTCAATTCCGTCAGTCATGAATTATGTTTGACTGATGGTGATTGATGGACTGACGAATGGTCACTCAATTCTCTTCAGTTTTACGTCAGTCAAAGCCAAATTTTTCAAAGGTATACGTTTCTAATTTTTTTCCAATTTTGTCAGATGTGACAAAACTCACTCAAAATTCGTGATTGATGGTAGCATGAAGCAAAAATCAAAATATCCAGATTTTCATCAATCAGCTTCGTGCAACCGTCAGTCACGCTCTTACACGGTAGGTTATCCATCTGTCACAGTCATGACTGTGGTAAAACTGACAGCAAAACCTACCGTCTAATGGATGCCTTACAATTTTGAATGGCTCATATAAAAATGCGTCACAATACCTTTTTCACATTGCAACGTCGAGACAATGCAATGTGAACTAACCCTAAGTCTGATATTACGGTAAACAAAACACAGGTGGTATGTTTCAACACTAGCTGTAAACGAAGCTCTAGCGTTCAGTTATTATTGAAATATAATTTATGTCTCTGTGTTGCGTAAAACGGTATGCGTCATGTTCTTGATCCAGGACAAAATCCATACTAATATTATAAATGCGAAAGTGTGTCTGTCTGTTACCACTTCACGCCTAAACCGCTGAACCGATTTTGCTGAAAATTGGCATGGATATTGTACAGTTTTGGATAAAAAGTGTTCTTTTTCCCTTTCCCGGGACTCAAAGTATCCCCATACCAAATTTCAGCAAAGTTGTCTCAGCGATTTGGGCGTGAAGAGGTAACAGACAGACACACTTTTTCATTTATAATGCTAGTATGGATTAATGTTTAAGTTTGCCTTTGCCCAGCAGTGGGATAGTATAGGCTCCAAAACAACGTTTAAGTTAACAAAATGATTCCCTAATTGCGAGATCATGAATCGGTTATCGTCGGCTGTACATAACGCGATTCTTATCAAGTTATCACAGACAGGCTTCCATTAGGAGTGATAACATCACCTGGTAGTAAATCATTATCGAGTGTATTAAATTATTTATACGTTATTAAAAGGATTTTTGATTTATAACATATTATTTAAACTATTAAAAATCGGGAGCCTAGTGTAAGCTCTGGCAGGGCAATACTATATATACTTACGCCACTGGCAAAAGAGGAAACGAAACTGTGAAAATTTCTAGAAAGATTTTAATTATTATTATACTTACTAAAGATTTTTCTCATTCCTACGCCGCGCTGCCCCGGCGGTTAACACTTACGAATTTTCAATCAGATCACGTGGCTCCTGCACTCATGACGCGAGTTTAACAGTTTTAACCCACGCAACCCAACGCAGCTAAAAAAGATTTTTCAAAAACGATTGTTTCTTATATTATTTAGTTAGAAATAATAGAAATAGTGACAATTATAAACTTGACCTGCTGACATCTCAGTCGGACAGTAGATGAGGACTGTCCGACTGAGATGTCAGCTCAAGTCGAGTACTTGTTGAATTATTTCATTATTGATGATTTTTTGCACAGAATAACTAATTTTTTTAATGTATAAAAGCCGACAAAGACTTACTTCATGTTTGGCCTTGATGAGTAGCAATGATTGCCATCATGTTTGCACATCTGCCTACAGTGCACAATTGACATCAGAAATCATAAACGAATAATATGCCCCATTACACGTTTGTATATATTTTGAATTGTCCTATATGGCTCAACATAGAGTCTGCATGTTGGACAATCTATGTTAAACGTGGGCAAACTGAGATATCATGTTTGCCCAAGTTCGCAATTACCTATATTTGTCCAACATGGACTAACGGAGAGTCCGCAATCCGTATATTGCACAACTTAGTGATATAAATATTTTAGGTTGTGTATGTCGAGTCCCCATTGTACAGTTCAATGTGAAAGTAGCCGTTGAAAGGGTAACTTTTGCTGGGGCGCGTGCCCATACAAATCACAAAAAATGCTCTTTCAGCGCTACTACTTTCACAGTGAACTCTATATGTATAAGGGACACATTCACTGTGCACAGTACACACCCTAAAATATTATCACTTTGTTTTGAGATCGATTCGGTCAATCATAGATTAACATACCTCTCTAGTCTCTACACAATATACGTAGACTAGGTGACGGCCGCAGTTTCGTTGCGCCTAAAATCGTTTATCGCGCGGGAACCGTTTATTAGGAATTGTACAGTTCCCGCGTAATAAACGAATTTTATCACGTGGGAGCATCTAGTACAATATTCAAAGTATACGTACATACTTTAACTACTTAGTCAAATAAAGAATTTTATTTGATAGTGTTATTAGTTGTCTGTATAATATATAAAGCAGTTGTGCTTCCTTTTAAAAGGGAACTGCTGCAATACACTTTATTATAATCAAAACAAATAAGCTGTTTATTATTACAACCGATAACATCCCCCCCTTTCTTCCTATATTATAAATGTTAAAGTACGCCGTGTTAATGTGGCGTTAGCCGGAAAAAAGATAAGGAACCGTTTTTATCAGTACAAAATGTGATAAAAGATTCCGTAATTGCGGGCCACATCTACTCATTTATAAATTATCATTTATATTGAAAATTATGATGCAATAATTATAAGAAGAAAATAAATATAATAGAAAAATGCTCATAAATATTTCATAGAACTTATCCGTGCACAGTCTATTGCGCTAGAAATTATCTTTCCACAATTTTGAGTTCGCACAAAATGGCTCGGAACTAGCCGACAACAAGTTCTAGGGCTAAAACATACTAGCGTTAACTGAAATTCCACGATGCAATGTAACATACATCAATCTTATGTTCAATGTGCCAACAAAGTACGGGATATCGACATTTCAGAACTTCAATACCTTGCTCATAGGTTACACGTTCAATTTGTCATCAATCTGGCGTTGATCTCAGATTGACGCCAGATTGATGGCTATAAAAAATATATGTTAAAAAAATGATCAGTCCAGCAATCCGTGGGTTAGACGTTTAGTTTCGAGTCAATCTTTATCATATTGATGGATCGGATTGATGAATGATAAGAAACTGAACGTGTAACCTACACTTTGACAGCGAAGTTTGAAAACAAAATTTTACGGGATTTGACACTTAAATGTCATGGTGTTTGCGATACTTTGAGTAAAATAGGTACCATAATAAATATTTTCGTTTCTAGCTTTACTTTCAAAATTATCGAATGCAATTTATCTACGCACCCAGTGCAGATAAAAAAGAAGACGCTCGAATTTACACACACTGAACTACTGCTTGTTCTGTGTGTGCATTCTGTGCAGCGTCAGGCAAAGCCTTTTAAATCAAAAAGGAATATGTACTTAAGAGGGCGACTAATGCAAAAAATCAAACATCGTCCTTCTCTCTTCACACTCACGCCCGTCTTTCATTCACGCCAGGTGAAAAAGGACGACGCGGATTCATCGCCAAATTATTTTATTCTCAATAACGCGATAAATATACAACATTTTAAAAATCCGCTAGGTCGATCTCTCAATGATAGAATGTTACACAATGTGTTAAAATATTAACTTAGTTCAATGCACGGTTATGGCAATAAATGAAAAATTCGTGAAAATCAGATGCATCTTTGTGATTTTTTTCTATCGAGAAAATTTTAAGATATCGTGTTTTTGCTCAGATTGAACTCTTGGAAATATAATGTAGTATTTAATTTTAGAAAATGAAACAATTCGGGGCTTATTTTGAAGTATAAAAATGAATTATAAAATCGTCAATTTTGGGTTAGTCGCCCACTTAATACTACGTTATGTAAGGAAATACGACCTGTATTGCCTTAGTGGGCCCCTAACGATAAATTTTATTGTGCAATATCATTGAACAATTTGACAATAAGGCTGAAAGGCGAGCGTTCAACATCAACCCTAGACGGTCAATAATATTGCACAATACTTGATATTTCACAATAAAATTGATCGTCTATGGGCCTACTTACTTAATTGTCAACATTTACAGTCGTATATAGTATGAAATAGCCCTAATCTAGGTTTAGTTTAGCATGAACTTGACCCTGGTGTCGGCCTGTTGACCGCATTCCCGATCACCTCGTTCGCGCGAAAACACCTCAACTTAAATGAACAAAATAACATTATATCATTACGTACATAAAGTGAACAACAAATTTTAATATTATAAACAAGATATCCTGGTGAACTTCATACAACCTCCCTCCCAATATAAACCTTCCCTGGCCTTCCACGAATATTTCATGATTATAAGCTGTTCTCGCCATCGTAAGAAAATTTAAAAAAAATCATATAGATTCTAGATAGATAGATAATGCTAGGTAAAAGAATGAGACTTAAATCAGAACTGGAACTTTAAAAGTAATGGAAGAAGTGCACAAGAGTGAGAAGAGTATGGAGCCTATTAGCATGGTGATGATGATGATTATGTAATTTACTCTAATAAAACCGCGCGAGACAAAATCCTCTTCAATTAGAATTGCGAATTTTCTTTTAGCGCCAGATCGATATAAGGTGGACGGTGATTCTTTCCTTTATAACGGCAGCTGTGACCTATTTTAAGATGGCTCCAAATTAAGCTTATTTAACGTAACATCTGAATGCAATTAGCTAGACTACCTAGCCTTTTTTTTCCTGCGGTTCGCCTTCAGCCGTATAGAGGAGGGATCCCGAATCTAACAAGCACAGGACTCTCTCCACAACTGGCCGGTCTACTTCGGACCGGACGTCCACCAAACTAAGGGAACGCTTAGGCAATAAGCGTTCCCCTCGGCGCCGGGACTGGCTACGCCGGGGAGGTTCCCATCCTCTCCCGGAGCCCCGTTAGACGAGAGTTAGGAGGTTCGCATAGCGTCGCCTCCGCACTCTCGTCCTACGCCGGCGGAGCGGCAGAGAGGTGGGATCGTCCTCTCTGTCCCGCTCCGAGGCCTCTTTCTGCGACATAACAATGTCGCCGCCTGCCAGGCCTCATCGCTCTCGAGCATGCAGCGCACCATGCTCGGGAGCGAGAGGTCCCCGCCTAGCACTGCCACAAGATCGTGGCGCTGCACGGCCCAACGATCGCACATCTCAAGGGTATGCTGGGCCGTGTCCTCCGCAGCGCCGCACTCATGGCAGGCTGGCGTTGGCTCTCTCCTGGCGACCTTACACAGGTATTCACCGAAGCATCCGTGCCCGGTGAGTACCTGCGTAAGGCGGAAGGTGAGGGGTTTCTTCTTGCGGCGCATCCACGCCACAAGAACTAGACGCAGTGCATTTTCATTATTTTTTTCATTCTCTAAGTCTATGGTTAGCCTTAATAACTGCCATCGTCCATAGGCACAGGTACAACAGAAATAAACAAATTCGTTTTATTTCAGTTACGTGTAATATCTGAAATTCCATACCGTCATGTCGCTTACGGTTTTAATTTGAATTCTATAACTCGCAAATGCTTTTTACGTGTGAAAGAAGAGTTTTTCCATAAGACGATACTATCACAATATATTATCGTGACGATCAGCAGACACCATACTTTTCGCGGGCTTCCATATGAATACCTTTTTAGGGTTCCGTAGCCAAAATGGCAAAAAACGGAACCCTTATAGATCCGTCATGTCTGTCTGTCTGTCTGTCTGTCTGTCTGTCTGTCTGTCCGTCTGTCCGTCTGTCCGTCCGTCCGTCCGTCCGTCTGTCCGTCCGTCCGTCCGTATGTCACAGCCACTTTTCTCCGAAACTATAAGAGCTATACTATTGAAACTTGGTAAGTAGATGTAGTCTGTGAACCGCATTAAGATTTTGATACAAAAATTGAAAAAATATTAAAAATTTTAGGGGTCCCCATAGGTGCAAATGAAACAAAAAAAAATTTTTTTCATCAAACCTATGCGTATAGGATATCTATGGATAGGTCTTCAAAAATCATATTGAGGTTTCTAATATCATTTTTTTTCTAACCTGAACGGCCAACCGGCCAAGTGCGAGTCCAACTCGTTTTACCTTATTTTCTTTTGTAAATTTCATAATAGGCTACTTGACCTATTTTTTTTCTTCATGCTAATCGCTTCTTAATCATTCATTTTCACAAAAAAAAAAACTAATATTTTAATATTTTACAGAGTAGAAACCCATAAAAATGTTGATTGAAAAACATGCCTTTTAAATGGCGCCGAAAACACTGTCCGCCATAGTGTGACGTCATACGTTTTGTATTTTAAACTCTCTTTATTGAAAAATTTTTTATGTGCTAAATGCACGAGTCTAAAAGTGCCCAAAAATTATATAATTATTAAATAAGAAATTAGAAATCATTTTTAATGTTGAAAACTTTTGGAGAAAAGTTTTGGTCATTTCATTTCCCGTCTACAATAAATGGAGATCATAAAAAAAAACTGATGTTTTATTTGAATTATTAAATAAAATATATTTTACAAATCTTTCTAGGCTTATTATTTATATATATGTACAAATAAACTTATATATAACGAGCGCGATAAATAAAAGATATTAAATTACTATGAGGATGACGTCACATCCAAATCGGAAGTAAAGCAAAAGCGTTTTCGTCAGTACAAATCCTATTTTCATAAAATTATATTTTCAAATCGACTTTATTTATCAATCATAAGCTTTTTTTTGATGATAAGGGTGAAATACGGTTTCCTAGGCCAAGTTCTACTAGAGATATGCATTTGTTCAATGAAATTGAATATAGGTCAGCCTATTGATAAATTGATTTTCTAAATTTTTGGAACTGTTAAAACAATAAATAAATTTGTATTCACACAGAGTCTCTAGCGTAAAATGGTCTACAAATTCTATATCTTAACGTTATTTAGCAGAAATTACCTAAAAGCACCAACAAAAAAACTTGAAAGGTGTCAAGGGTAGATGTCGCTGTTTATTAGTTTATTAAGGGTAGTTGACGCATAGGAATACTATCAACGCCCTCTGCCCCTACTATGCAGGTATTAATAAAAACGTGTCGAGGTCAAGTGTCGTTCCGTCTAGCCTCCTTTCGCAACGCTAAACGCGCCCTAAGGAGCTTCGTTCAATTAAGTGCTCACTGTATACTAATTTAAAATGCTCAGCGAGTCATTGCAGAACTGACTTTTGTCGTCGAATGATATCGTGTCGTTATCGTATAATGTGAAAACTCCTAACGTCGGATGGCGTCGCGTGTCGTCGCTTTTCGATATAAATTGACGCGGTGTCTCTGGGGAACATTCGTGCGTAATAAAAATCACTTTTATTTTATTTTCACCGAACAATGTTGATCGATGCGCGAACTATTTCGAGCCCATTTTGATTTTGACTTAGGCGATTTAGGCCTTTGTTAATAACCGTACCGTCTCTACCGTCCTATGGTCTTTCAACATTCAGCCTATGGTCGACCATGTGTACTTTTTTATACAGCATCGTTATCGTGAGATGTTGTACAGACCTTGATAGAAATATTGTGTCAGTATGAAATTTTGTGCATCATACGGCTTAGAGGACTATATTGTACATTAATAAGCAAATAAGATAATGATAAGTAAGCTAATTTGACTTACGGGCAAGGCCGGCAACACACCTGCAGCTCTTCTAATGTTGCGAGTGTCCATGGGCGACGGTAGTTGCTTTCAATCAGGTGACCCGTTTGCATTTTCCCTCTTATTTTATATAAAAAAAAGTCTGAAACACAGTCGAAGATAGCATTTCACCTTACACTTTCATTATGAGGCAAAAATGTGCACTTACCGAGCGCGGTCTGTTATTCTTTGCAAACGTCATAGGTATGATAAATGGCTCCCAAAAGACATTAAGAACGTTGCACACATAACATAAATATAGTCGCGAAGATTCCCAGACACCAGAGTTGAATTCCACAACAATATTAGAATTTATACGGTTCTAAGATAAGAATACAAAAGTGGAAACGCACAGATACGGCTCAAGAAATGCGGTTTCCTTTTTATTGAACATAAATCGTTTAGGTGTCCCCGCAAGACGCGAGCGGCATTTTAAACATTCTCAACAGCTGGTATATTAAAAATATCCTATCGGTTTTTGACCAGGGAATAAACAGGTTGGGATGTAATGGTGCAAATAGCAACTGCGTTACAAGTTCTCAGAATTGGCGAACGATATCTCATGAATGGGAGCAAAAATACTGTACATTAATATTATGTGAAAGTGTGTCTGTCTATCTGTCTGTTACCTCTTCACGCTCAAACGCTGAACCGATTTTGCTGAAATTTGACATGGAGATACTTTGAGTCCCGGGAAAGGACATAGGATAGTTTTTATCCCGGAAAAATGTACGGTTCCCGCGCGATAAACGAATTTTGGCGCAACGGAGTTGCGGACGTCATCTAGTTTTCCATAAAGTGACTATAACACTGTATTGTGTTGTACGGCTTTTACCCGAATATGCCAAAAGAAGAGTTACAAATGCTTGTATAAGCCTAGACTTCAGAATTTACGCGTTTCGCATTAAAGCCTAAGAGCTATCACTAGATTTGTCTTAATTATTGTAAGAACATTGGGTACATCAGAAAAGTCGAGTTTTTTGTTTTTAATAAATGGTTAGGTAACTATAATATCTTCAGTTCTATACTTTCAAAATGTGGATTCAAACGTAATATAAAACCAGCTTCTGTGTTAAATCACCACGCAAAAACTTAATTAATTTGCGCATTTGTGGCAAAATTAATGCAAAGTAAACATTATTTTGCTCAGAAACATACCTCACGACATTTCTCGATCTCCAAACCATAACACGCCTTATTACCAAAAAGCAGAGAGCAAATTCGCGTAACATGAAACTCAATTATCTGAAATACGGGAGCCTACGTGTGAACGAATTAAAATTTGAGTTTCACATGAAAGTGACTTAGATATTGAGCATTCGCAAAGTTAGCGAGGCCGTCGGTTCCCGGGCCGTAATTTAACTTCCAAAGACTGTACACTATAACAGATCAAAGATCGTCACTCCTCAGATGTGTCTTTATCGTAGTTGAGACTCCGCACACGCTTTAAATTAGCCTTAGAGCAAGTGGCCCGCGCATAAAAAAAACTACGGCTCAATTATTTTTTTTATAAATGCGAGGAGCAAGAGAAATAACAATATTTAACCCAAGGTTTGCTCTAACCCAGGCTGGTGCGAGAGGACCTTATAGGGAAAAATACATTAAAAAACATTCAGGCAAATATTAAAGATGTGATGAGAATGTTATCTGAATACATCAAAGCCAATATATTGTATCTTCTAATACATATTATAAAACAAAGTCACCAGTCAAAACTACGCAACGGATTTTGATGATTCTTTCAGTGTTAAATAGCCCATTTATCGAGGAAGGCTAGAGGCTATATTTTATCACGCTAAGAATAATAGGAGCGAAGAAATAGAGGAAAATGTGGAAAAAACGAAGAAAATTATTTGAAAGGGCTAACTTGAACGCGCTAATCTCAGGAACTACTGGTCCGATTTGAAAAATTATTTCAGTGTTAGATAGCCTACTTATTGAGGAAGGCTATATTTTATCACGCTAAGACTAATAGGAGAATGTAGAAAAAACGGGGGAAATTATTTAAAAGGGCTTATCTCGCGAACTACTGGAGCAATTTTTATGTTATTTGGCACAGATAAGAAGTAGACCACGTGAAGGATGATATACTATCGATTTTAATCATTTTTTCAGTGGATATATATTTTATACCCATGCGACGCCGGGGCGGGTCGCTAGTTTTCAATAAAATGTTAGCTAAAAATTATTGTTGCTTATACCCACCAGTCACGACTGCCAAATATTAGTCTCAACCCTTAAAATTTAAATCACTGTACTACATAGTTTACTCGGGTGACAAAGTGAAGCATTATTCTATTTATTTCTAACCTTAAAAATTAAAAGTATTATAAAATTTAAAATACTTATAACTGCCTTCAGCGAGATAGGCATCAAAAGCTCTAGCAAAAATTAAAACGTCCGACTTTTATGAGTAATTTGATAAAAAAGGTTTCTGACGACATTTATTCGTACAAACTTTATAATGTCGGGAAAATTTTAGTTTTTATTTCTCTCATGCAGTCATTTTAATTATTTCTCAATGTACTGTTCAATCTATTTCATTCCCGTTACAGTAAATACAAGAATCGTGAACGTTCTCTTAACTACATTATAGAAATAATAACTACTTACTAATAATATTAATTAAAGCTAGTCATTATCTTTTAAGCATTTTGTATCCATGAACATCGAAAAACAATCGCATACCATAAGGTAATCCGTTTGCTCGTTCGTCCGTTTTATTGAAAAAATCGACACCTTTTACGAAAGCTATATAAAACTTTGGTTCGAACTATTCGTGAATTTTTTCGGATAATTCCAACTCCAAAGTCCTACGATGCTACAAGCCTGCTACGGGAGCTAAGCTGCTACGAAAATCCAGCTACGCCGTTATAGCGCTACACGTAAATTTACCACTCAATAGCTGTTTTGTTTGCTATTTGTATGTGGTACAGGATAGTATATTTATTCGCAAATTTTTCAACTAATATTTCGGAAATTTCTTATCTGGGGGCACGGTAGTGGCCCCGCCAAGACTTGCCAAATTATACCTACCTTTTCTCGAATTACTATATTATGCAAATAAAATAAATAATCTTTTTATTCAAAATGGGTATAATGATACACTTTTTGAAAGTCGTAGTAAGAACGAAGAAACTACGTTGCCTACCACCGGTACGGGAACTACCCCGCCGAAAAGAACTGGCGTAAGAAACTCGCACGGGGCGGGCGATCTTCTACTAAAAAAATGAAAAATTTCATTTTATTTACAATTGCAATACATTTCTTATCAACGTCCGTCGAAATGATATCTGAATAAAATAATAATAAATTTAAAATCGCTTTTTGGTGGTACAAAATCCTTGTTAGAGGTTAAACCAAATTATCCATATATTAAGTTTGAATAAACCTGCATGAAATGTTTGAATATACGATGTTTGAAGATACGAATGTTCGTTAAACAGTAATTACGATTTCTACCATCCATGTGCAACATTAATTAGAGCAGGAAATCACTACAACCATGTTTGTTATCTAAATATATCAAAATTTGCTAAAATCCACCTAAGTCCGCCTAAAACTAGCCTCATCCCAATTATATTCCTTTTCTGTAGATTTGACTACGTCTATTACAATTTTTTTTATCATAATTTTTGTTTATAAACCGGCATTGGTCCGAATAGTTTTAGTCCTTTCTGATTTTAAAATCCTTTAAAATTATACCTTTAAAATCTAGTATAGAAAGGTAGGCAGTATTATTTCTTAATAGATATGGGTAATGAGATCAATTTTAACGTTTACGCAGAATGAAGTGGTTATTGTGTTACCTCTGCACACTCAAACCACTGATTTGATTTGGATGATACTATGTATACTTTGAGTCCTTAGAAAGTATATTGGAAAAATTGTATGCCAACAAATTACTATTACTGACATATTAAATAGTCTAAACAGTTGACAGTTGCGGAAAATATAAAAATTAACTCTTCCCTTGGTCACGGCATGGCACACGGTGGTGTGATCACGCGGAAAGATACTACTTTAATTGGTAGTAAAATGCAGCACTACGTTTTTTTGTGCGAACGAAATCGCAGGAAAAGCTAGTCCGAACGAACAGAATATAAATGGAATCCCGTTATGTAAAGTAAGACGTCAATCTTTAGGACTCTCATTATCAAATAGCTGCGGTATAAATATTAATATTCAAACTTTGATGAAAGTTTTAATTTTGAATATTAACTTTTATTGAATCTGAAATTTTATACGAAAGACGGTCGAATCGCAAAAGTACGAGCCTTGTGGGATATCACGAGAAATTATTGAAGTTTTTACATTGTTTATATAAATGTAATAATTAATAAATAATTTCTTATATTTTATAACATCTTTATTTATGTTATGGCATAATATATTGGATTGAAAAGCGTTGACTCAAAATTATGTACTTACATAGAAGGAAATGCTTAGCGATAGTACCTACGTTGTTTGCCAAGTAAATAAGTCAATAGAGGCCAAAATTAGTCCAGGATGGTTAGGAGCCATAAGCCAATACCAGAGAAGATACAAATATAACATTCTTCTGATGTTGCAGTCCATGGGCTACAGTTAAGTAATCGTTTACGTCCATTAATCCTTCAAGCCCCATAAGGGCACCGGTGACCGCGACAACAATAGAATACAATAGCATTTCCAAGAATCCCCGATCGAAGAATTAATAAAAAAATGTAAGATATAAAATATAGTGTGTGCAAAAAAGAGCCGACGTGTAAATAAATATTATTATAGTGTGTGTAAATAAGTATCACATTTTTACTGAAACTGTTCGCAATGTTAAATTTAACATTATTTTCAATTCGAATATAAGAAAAATAAAGGAGAATATACAATATAAATGAGAATATTCGCTGGCACATAAATATATTTTATCGCCTGAGCAATAACCATAACGCATCGTTTATATTATGTTTAATACTTAGCCTCATAATATTACACCTAAATTACCAGTAGGTATATTTACTCACGAATATTTCGAATGACTTTTATACATGATATTATTAAATAATAATAATAATTTATTAATCATCAACATTAGTTACACATTGCACATAAAATAACTACAGATAATTTTAAGTTTGACAATATAATATAATTTTGATATTTAATAATGTACACTTAGTGTGTCCTAATTAAATAAATATGTATAAAATATACTTTCAAGAACGTTTTTTTGTAATTAGAATAAAGTAGAAAATATTATATTAACAATCGCTGTGAAATATATTGAAATTATAACAGCAAACTAATAAAGCACTTTAAAGACAAGAAATGTTTAATATTATTCGCAAGCTGGGTCAAGATCTTACTTTACTAATTTATTAAAATGTATAAAATATCATCCATGTAACTTTTGAAAGTCAATATTACGCGACAAAATAAAGTACGAATTAAAGTATTGTATACTCACGCATTCTCGATTTACGGGTAACAACACAAAACCCTGTACACATAATGAAAATGAATGCAAAAAGCCAACAATGTCGCTTACCTTAATCAAAAACGATGTAAGCGCGCTAACCTCTTATACATCGTAAGAGTTTTAAACTACAGAAACCTCCGTAAAATACAGCACGATCGTTTTGATACAACGCAACGATTGTTTAAAATAAATTGCAGTTGTTTAATTGTTTTTGAACAGTTTGTTTATGTCACGATAATGTTTACGATGTTGGGAGTGAAATCCCGCGATAGAGTCCGTCCCGCGCAAGGTGCCCCGAGCGACTAACGCATAAGTACAGCAGCAGCTAGGGTGTAGTGACGCCCTATAGGTATGTTACCCTAAACCATTTTTAGACATCCCTAAAACCTTTACGGTAATATATACCGTTCCGGTATATATTCCGGGAAATGATATCTTAATTCGATTGTGATATCGAAAACGATTGAAATATTTCAATAAATATAACTATATTATTAAAGTATTGACAATCACTATAATATCATGTTGCTTAGCTATATTATATAGGCAGGAAATTATTTTCGCCAATAATCGCCCCTTATTATCAAAGCTTCCGTCCAAACTTTTCATTGATACGAGACTAATATAATAGCAGCAAACAAATAATTTGCACTTAAATAAGAAATTTGTATGCTATTTTGAATTTTTAACACTTAACTTTTAAATAAGCAGTCGCTATATTTCGCAGCTTACTTGCATGATAAAAAGTGTGTATATTTTTTTTTTCATTGAATTTTTTTAATGAAGTCAACGATGGTAATATCGAACGTAGGAAAAGGTACGTAGGCAGGTAGGGTAACGTAGGTATCGAGCCTCGTAATTATATCACATCCCTAGCAAGGGCGCGCCCCTCCTTCGTCCCTTAAACACCCTAGTCCCTACCCATATAACACACCTCGGGTTCGTTGATCAATCGACTATGTCTTAGAAAATGTTCTCATGTGTAATAACATCTACATAAGTTATATTATCTGTTGATATGTTTGGGACTACTTTATTTCTAAATGTTGATTCAGACAAGCTTAATTAGAGTAAGAGAGAGGTTATTCTAAATTAAAGTTAATCGTGGATTAAAAATGCCTATCATACTTTCCGTGAATGGAAGAGAAGACGTAACATTTTGATATTTTTTTTTATAAATGCGAGAACGTGTATGTCTGTCTATTACCTCTTTACGCTTAAACTGATATTTACCGATTTTGATAAAGAAGCAGAAAAATGTGTTTCGTGGGTGGAAAACTTTCCACCCATGGAACACATTTTTCTAACCGTACGAACGTACATACAATACCGTTCCGCAGGGCTATCACGTAAAAATAGCGATCAACAATCCACTAGCAATAATCGCGCGATCGATTGTTGGTTATTAAATACAATGGTGCCATGTAAGCGATCGATTGCAATCGTATTGTTTTGGCTTTACGTGATACGAAATTGCGATTTTTGAGCAATTATCGCGCAACAATTGTTATCGCATTGCTCTCCCAAGATACGTGATACGGCTGCCGATCAACGCGGCTAGCAACCGCGACCGACAAATATTCAAATAAAATGCCACATGGGCATGGCATGGTTTCATTTTGCTCTACGCCATTAAAAAGGATCGACGGCAATGGGTCGCTAGACCAATGTCGGTAGAAAATGAAACCAATAAACCCTTTGTCATAAAGTGGCATTTAATTTGAATTTTTGTCGGTCGCGATCGCTTTCAGCAAAGATCGGAAAGCCACCTTTACTTGTATGCAAGTTTAATACTTCGTCGAGCATCGATTAAATAAAAATTGGAAGAACAATATCACACATTTATTCCTTGGAATGACCTCAATAAAAATTAATTTTCCTTTTGACCACGATCCAATTATGTGTTAATTCATTTAAATCACATATGAAATTTAATTTAAAATATATTTAGCATTTCACCTTTATGGTCTGTAAAATATATTTCATGGATGCCTTTAAAAGGCAATGTCATTTATTTTAATCTAGATGACGCCCGCAATTCCGTTGCAACAAATTCATCTATCGCGCGGGGACCGTACATTTTTCCGGGATAAAATACATCCTGTCCTTTCCCGGGATTCATAGTAGCTCTATACCAAATTTCAGCAAAATCGGTTCAGCGGTTTGGCCATGAAGAGGTAACGCGTCATCTAATTAAATATTTTATCTTATCTATATCATTATATAAAAGGCTTTGTCCTGAATGATATGAAAATGGAATCACGCCACGGCCTACACCAGTGATTGTAAATACTTGAAATTTGGAGGGAGTGTTCTCCGTATAACGTAGGCGTGCGATAAGAAGGGATTTTTAGAAATTCCTCTCCTAAGGGTGTGAACAGGGGGGATGAAGTTAGTATGGGACTACTCGATTCCTTAGTATAATCTGCTCGAAAATTCGCATCATTATTATTTGATGTATTTTATTGAAGATGTAATTCATAGTTTGTTGAAATTTATCCTTAAAAGTCGTTAAAAAGCATAAACAGTTTACAGCGCTTTATAGCGTTTAGCAGCGGCTTGCAGCGACGCAGGGAGTTAGAGACGCCAATCACTGCTTTTTGCCACAATAAACATAATCTGTGTACTCTATTTTTGCCATGCAAGTTATGGCTGGTTTACACGTATTAAGTAGATAAGTAGTCAACTAAATTTTAACTTATGACTTTATAATTACTTCACTAAATTTGATGCACTAGCGGCGGGCGCAGCCCCCCGCCAAAACAAAAACAAACACAATCCAGAAAGTCCAAAAATTGGTTGGGTTAGAACTGTGACTGTGCTGCGACAGCAGCCGGTGACCGTCACAAAACACGCTATGCAAATTGCCGAGAATAAAATATGATGTAGCCTCAGAATCCCGAAAATTTCAAAGGTGACTAGCTCCAATATTGGGGGGTTTCTCAGTGTGAATTTGGTACGGGGGTGTTTCCCCTCCTTTCCCCTCCCCCCTCACCCCTGCTTCCCATCAATTTTGGGGTAGGTTTCCGAACCTTTACCGTTTTTTTTAGTTATTATTTGTTTTAAGTAGTGTATATATTATCTATAGGTATCTATCTATCTATATCTATACCAGTGGCGAGGGGTGAATATTTTGAGAAGGGAAGCCGGAGTAAAAAATCTACTTACCAATTTTGGTAATTTATAATTGAATGACATGCTTTTAATTTTCAAAACTAAGTTTGGAAAACAAAGTTTCCTTCGACAGCAAAATATAATCTGTCAGACAACAGTCTTTCTGAATTAATGCCATATTTTCCGAACTACGCGATTACGTCGTACGACTCACAATTCACAAGTTATAATATAAATTAATTTAATTCACGACACTCTTCTAAGTTCTAACGCTAAAACAAAATTTAAATTCGACAAAACAAAACAAACGACATGTTGTTTACAAACACACTATCCGCCATATTAATATGTCAATCTAAAAACCAGCAAAATAAAAATGTATTACGCGCCTGTCATATTTAGTACCGCTAAAGGCATTCTTAATAAAGCCGTATTACAAAAAATCCTATCAAAATAAAATGTATTACGCGCCAGCAAAAGTATAATGTCGCTACATTCATTCTTAAATTCGAATCATAACAATTTTACTTCATGACTCATCTATCTCGCTTGCACTTGTGCGTTGCTAATTAACCTTTCTCCGTAATAACTCGTCGGGCATCGAGTTATTTCCAAGTATATATCGCGCGTGCTAGAACGAGACAGAACATGACGACCAGCTCACAGGAATGAAAAGGACAGATGCTTACTATGAACTGTCGTTGTATGGAGAAATAAGCCGCTAATCCACGGCTTGATTCTCTGCGCCCGCACATTGCATTGCCTTTTAAAATTTATAGGCGATAGTTATTAATTCAAACTATGTATTTCAAGTGAGAGAAAAATTTATTGCATATAACATTGTGAATTCAAAGTTTTTTAAGTAGGTATGTAAAATATTTATTAGATAAATATGTCGTTGGCCCATATATTCGATTTTTCTAAGCCCTAAGGGAAGCCGATGGGAATCGGGTTATGTGGACGCTTCGCCACTGATCTATATATATTACATATTATAATAAAATTGTAGAGGTAAAATTTTTGTACATCTATAATAAACATAAAACAAAGTCGCTTTTTTCTCTCGTGTCCTTTTGTTCCCTTAAATCTTTAAAACTACGCAACGGATTTTGATGATTCTTTCAGTGTTAGATAGCCCATTTACTGAGGAAGGCTATAGGCTATATTTTATCACGCTAAGACTAATAGGAGAATGTGGAAAAAACGGGGGAAATTATTTGAAAGGGCTTATCTCGCGAACTACTGGAGAAATTTTTATGTTTTTTGGCACAG
The DNA here is from genome assembly GCA_905333045.1 of Lysandra bellargus. Lineage (NCBI taxonomy): Eukaryota > Metazoa > Arthropoda > Insecta > Lepidoptera > Lycaenidae > Lysandra > Lysandra bellargus. The sequence goes on from HG995319.1 coordinate 27,959,862, forward strand.
AATATAAGAAGTAGGTCACCACGTGAAGGATCATAGGCTGTCGATTTTAATCATTTATTCAGTGGCTATATATTTTATACCCGTGCGACGCCAGGGCGGGTCGCTAGTATTATATAAAAATGGATTTTCAAATGTGTTAGTCGCGCTAAAACTCGAAAACGGTTGAACGGATTGGGCTGTTTTAGTCATAAAATATTCGTAGAAGTCCAGGGAAGGTTTTAAAGTGACACAAAGTTCACCGGGACAGCTAGTAATATAATATAATTTGCTGTCTTTCAGTTTGTGTGCAAGTGACAGAAGTTATATTATAATAATAATAATAATAATAAATTTTATTTTTCATACTACATTTGGCCCAATTGTTAGTAACACTTTGATTCTTAAAAGCTAATGTTAGTATTTTAAAAATTATAAATAACGATTTAATTTAAACAAAATAGTCGCTAACAGCTAGAATAAATAAACTCGTATATAAATACGAAAATGTGTCTGTCTGTTGATCTCTTCACGCTCAAAAGGCTGAACTTGTTAAGATGGAATTCTTAATCGGTTCAACTTATTTTCGCAAAAATTTGGTATGTTATACTTTTGAGAGACGGAAAAGGACTGGATAGTTATTTATAGCGGAAAAATGTACGGTTTCGCGCAACAGAATTAAGGACATCATCTAGTATGTAATTAAATATGTATACGAAATAATGCGTGAATATGAGGTGACTTTAGCAGCAAACGTTGATAGTGAGAAACAGTATTAGCATAATACCCGGACTTGAGGTCGAACATAAGCCTACGTCAAACGGTTTAGGGGTCCGTGTACCCAAGTTATTACGGCGGGTTCTATATGAGTTACGTGTTTAACTGCTTTGATAATGTCACCCATAAAAGCCTGAATGCCTTTTGGCAATGTTTTATATTACTACCGGTATAACATATTGTAACTCTATGTTTTCTATGTTTTTTAGTGATCGGATAAATAGTTTGATAAAAGGAAAGGACATTGGCTACTTTTAGCATTTTTTATACTAGGAAATCTTCGCGCAAATGAAAGCGCGGCCATTTAAAAGTTTTAAACTTTTTAAACGTTGAAGACCTTTTAAATTCCAAAGTAGTTACAATATTGCATTGATAAAAAACAAAAATAAAAGTATTAAGAGTATCCTGATTATATTAGTTTATGCAGCTTCGTTTTCTATTCGATCCAGTTTGAATTCTCATTAAATGGCAAAATAGTATTTTCATATCTTATGTTACACAAACTGCATTAATGTTACATTAAAATAGTGGCATAGATGTACCAACAACTAGGTGACTTTCCGATTTTCGCGGCAAGCGACCGCGGCCGACAAAAATTCAAATAAAATGCCACTTCAAGAACTAGGCTATAGGTTTCATTTTCTACCGACATTGGTCTAGCGACCCATGCCGCGCGCTGCTTTGTAATGGTGTAGAGCAGCGGTCGGCAACCTTTTGGCAGGCAAGGGCCACAAGGTGGCAAAACAAACTAAAGGCGGGCCGCAGACCTCATACTCGTATTAACCCTATAACCCCAGAAGCATAATGAAAGGAAATAAGTTTTAATTAAAAATGGCACAAACAGGTACGTACTTAAATGGCAATAACTACTGGCAGTATTAGAAAAGATTGTTTTTGATACACATAACTTATTCACAAAACATTCACGGGCCGCACGTTGCCGACCGCTGATGTAGAGCAAAGTGAAACCTACTTCAGAAAGTGAGATTTTATTTGATTTTTTCGTCGGCCGCGGTCGCCTCTCACGAGAATCGGAATCACCTTTTAGAGTATGTATTTTATTCCGCATTTATATGACATATTATTTTGTACTCCACAAATTCTGAGCGAGCTAAAATAATGTAAATCTGATCCAACATTAAATTGACTTTAAACTCAGCATGAGCAACGGAAGGCAAGTTTGTAATTATTCTGTGTGTGCCTGTTTGTTTCTTATTTACGGTTTAAGCTATGGACAGAATATTTTGATGGATTTTGGCGTGGAGATACTTAGGCTGGTATAAATAGTCAGTACTTAAGATGCGACCCGGTCTCAAGGCGCGGTTCGACTATGTGATTGGTCCAAATTTTGACAGCCAACCAATCACAGAGCCTGAACCATGTCTTGAGACTGAGATGCTTCTTGACTAATTATACCAGCCTTAGAGTCCCGGGATAGTTCTCGTTCCGGAAAAAAGATAATGAATTTCTGGCAATGACCAGTACCTTAGTAAACGGTGGAATAATAATAATGGTATTTTAAAAATATAAAACCGACTTTAAAATTGTACGTAGGTAATTAAGAATGAAAATTCCGTATTTCAAAAACTACGGAACTGATTTTGATTAAACTTGCAGCATTCCCTGAGTTGAACAATTTACAATACCTAGTAGGTACAACAAAAATGGCTTAAATCGGACTTGTACTTCCGGAGATATGCAAATATAAACCTAAAAACATACATACATAAATACATATACAATTTTGAAATTTGATATATTTATTTTATCTATTAGCTGATATAGACTAACATAACATACGAAAACTGTAGGGCAGTTCTGGAAATAATATGACATAGGTATACAGGTCGAATTGATAAACTCCTTTTTTGAAGTGTGTTAAAAATAGTGTATTAATTAGACACAATTGTTAATTGTTAGTGAACACACTAACCCCTTTATTAGGAAAGATAGTATTTAAGCATGGTACTGCAAACTTTTCAGATTTTTCTGTCTTTGTCATCTGACATTTCCAATGATCCAGACATAGACAAAATCTAGTGTATTAATTCGCTGTGTAGATATTGTTGTTAGTTGGGTTTTAGGTTTGCCTGAATAATATACTCGTTTGTTTTAGGATATAATGGTGTACACACACGCTTATCAGTTCACACAGTGTGGGACTGCGTTAATAAGTTTACGTTGATACTTCAGGCTATTAAATATTTGCGACGTATAGCCAGCCTTTTGTTACTAATATTTTAATATTAATTAGCTATTATGCTCATAGGTAATCACCATTTTTAACTGACTTCCAAAAAAAGGAGGAGGTTATAATATGTTCTGCTGTGGATATTTTTTTTTTTTTTTTTTTTTAATTTTTATTTGTGTATGTTCAACGATTACTCCGCCGTTTGTGAACCGATTTTCAAATTTTTTCTTTTGTTGTATAAGGTTCAACTACAATTTGGTACCATGTTTACAAAAGTGGTGACCTGATGATGGGATCCATGAGTAATCGAGGGAACTCCTCAAAATTTATATGGAAACATATAGTGATTTTGATTTTATGTGAAGGTTCCTAGGTACATGCTACCA